>JAKFHU010000624.1:1200000-1800000 GCA_023783475.1 Daubentonia madagascariensis
TTTCACCTGGGAAGATGTCTCACATCCCCGGGGGGAATATTTCACCTGGGATGGTGCCTGCAGAGGTGGAAATAAAGGTCCTGGCTGGGAGCTGACTTCTCACTCTTCATGCAGGCACCAAGCTGGCATCTGGCACCATCCCTTCAAAACCAGTGCAGGCTGTCCTCATCGGGAAGGGGCCTGGCTTGTTAGGGCATGCTTAGTTTCCATATTTTAAGAGCTGCCTCATCTGCTGACCAGTACTAATTACTGAATTTCATAAATGAAATATGTGCAGGGTGAAGGAATTTGCCTGTCGATTGCAGTTGAATTACTGCATTAAAATTAAATTTCAAGGACTGCAGGAGCCTCAGGAGCCTTCTTCTATCACGCCCCTCCTCATCTTAATTGGTTTTCCTTGCTGCTTGCGTCTTTCTTCCCTTTACTGCCCCTACTCCTAGCCCGCACTGTGGTCCAGTGGTTCTCAGTCTGGTTGCACTTTAGGAACTTCTGGGGAGATTTTTAAACTGCCTAGGACCCACCCAGATCAATTCAACCAGAACATTTGGCTGCGGGGCCCATGTGTCTTTTAGAAAAAGCTCTCCACGTGGGAATGATTCTCAAGCAGTCAGGTTTGGGAACAGTTGGTTAGGAAGGCATTGTGGAGAGTCTCTTTCTTTTGGTTGTAATTGCTAAAGGTCATGGAGCCCTCAAATACATGTTTAGTCTATTTTGAGGGCTTTGAGATTGAGTTTGGACACCTCTCTTTTGGACGACCAGGGTGTTTGCTTTTATATTCAGAGTTAAATGTTGATGGGCATGTAATGAAATACCCATTGGATTACTGAGAGTTGCTTTTAGCCATGAGTAGTTAATCCGGAAGCTCTGAGAATAATAAAAACAATGAACAACAGATACTAAATGACAGTTTAGAATTTACGAAAATACAGCTTTTCTTGCAGGCTCTGGATTAAATGAATACGGGGGAGGGTTGGGATATTAAGTATTTGAGAAGTTCTGGATTCTGTTTTTCCATATTGTTCATGTCAGTTTTTCCCCCAAATGTGTTTTAGCTTTATTTACCAATTTTTTGTAGTAAAAAGCACATAACATAAATTTTACCATCTTAACCATTTTTAAGTGTAGAGTTTCATAGTGTTAAGTATATTCACATTGTTGTGAAACTCCTTCAGAGATTTGTGAACTTTTTCATCTTGCAAATCTGAAACTCTGTACCCATTAAACCCTAATTCCCTGTCCCCCCGTCCTCCCAGCTCCTGACAACCTTCTGTCTCTATGAATTCGATTTCTCTAGGTACCTCATATAAGTGAAATCACACAATATTTGTCCTTTTGTAATTGGCCTTTTTCACTTAGCATGATGTCTTCAAGATTTATTCATGTTGTAGTGTGTGACAGGATTTCCTTCTTTTTTTAAAAAAATTCATTTTTATTGAGGTGAAATTCACATAACATAGAATTAACTGTTCTGAAGTGTACAATTCGATGGCATCTACTACAGTTGTGCAACTACTACTTCTGTCTAGTCTCGAAACGTTTTCATCCCTCCAAATAAAAGCCCGTGTCCGTTAAGCATTCAGTGCTCATTTCCTCCTCCCCCCACCCCTGCAACCACCAGGCTACTTTCTGTCTCCGTGGGTTTGCCTAGTCTAGATATTTCATATAAATGGACTCATACAGTATGGGCCCTTTGTGTCTCGCTTTTTTCGCTTGCCATAATGTTTTTGAGGTTCATCCACGCTGTAGCGTGTACCAATACTTCGTTCCTTTTTTTCCCAATTTTTTTTAATTGGGGTAAAATACATACAACAAAATTGATCATTTTAACCATGTTTAATTGTATGGTACATTGACGTTAAGTGCGTTCACACTGTTGTGCTGCCGTCACCACCATCCATCTTTAAAACTCTTTTCATCTTGTAAAACTGATACTGTGTACCCATGAAACCATAACTCCCCGTTCCCCTCCCTCTGCCTCTGTCAACCCCCATTCTACTTTGTTTGTATGAATTTGACTATTTTAGGTAGCTCATGTAAGTGGAATCATATGTATTTATTTTTTCGGACTGGCTTATTGCACTTAGCATAATGTCCTCGAGGTTTATCCATGTAGCACGTGACGGGATTTCCTTCCTTTCTAATATTGAATAATGTCGCGTTGTATGGATATATAACGTTTTGTTGATTCATTCCTCTGTTGATGAACAGTTGAGTTGCATCCGCTTTTTGGCTTTTGTGAATGATGCTGCTATGAACATGGCTGTGCCAGTCTTTGGGAGGCTGCTTTCAATTCTTTTGGGGTTATACCCAGTGGAATTGCTGGATTATATGGTAGTTCTACTACCATAGTAGTAGTAATATTTTGAGGAACCTCCATACTGTTTTCCATAGTGGCTGCACCATTTTACAATCCCACCAACAGTAAACAAGGGGTCCAATTAATTTTTCCATATCCTTGTCAACACTTGTTATTTTCTGTTTTTTCATAGTAGCCATCCTAATTGGTGTGAAGTGATACCTCATTGTGGTTTTGATTATCATTTCTCTGATTTTCTAAGTTTTTTTTTTTTTTAATTTTATTTTTTAGAGATGGGGCTCTTGATTTTGTTGCCTAGGCTGGTCTCGAACTCCTGGCATCGAGCAGTCCTCCCACCTCAGCCTCCCAGGTCTCTGGGTTTGTTTGTTTGTTTCTCCTGATGGGGGGATTTGACCCCATATGTATCTGTGACCATGATATAGTGGCTGTAATTCCTAAGGAAAAGTCATTGCAGATGACCTCTTCTGGATCATGTCCCAACTGATTGGAAATGTTGGGAACATTTTTATGATTGGAGGATGTAGACATTTGTTGTCAAACTGCCTGTGAGTCACTTGTCTTCTGGGAGGAAATAAACACAGCTGTGTCTTCCAGTCTGACATGGGGCGGATGGGTTGTATGAAGCACCCTGCATAGCATTGCCTGCTGCCCCCTCCATGGCCTCTGCACATGCCCTGGAGGTGGAGGACCCCCAACAGAGCTGGTGTCCTCCTCTCCCTGGAGTTGTTAACTCTCAGGAGCTATATGGTTGTGCATGCTGAGGTGCAGAGTAGGGAGGGAAGGAGTGGAGAGCCCAGTACTTCTGAGGTTCCTGAAGTCCCTGCACTTGATTGATTCCTCTGTTGGTGGATTAACTGGTCAGAATTTAGGAATGTGGTTAAGTAGGTTTATCCCGGGGCAAGTTGAAGTTTTGTGTCTGTTTTCTTCTTCTGCGAGATTGTGTGTATGTGACCCGTTTGCTGAAGTAGTTGAGGCTTACCTGCTTATTTTCTTCAAAAGACCTGATTTTTTTTTCCAGTATAAAAATCACATGTAATCAAATATGTAAAGAGAGACCATTGGGCTGTTTCAGCCTGGACTTTGAGAGAGAATCACCATAGGTCCAGAGTCTCACTTAGTTTTATAGGTCTGGAAACTCAATTTTATTAGTTCTCCTGGGAGTTATCAATCAAGGATTGGGGTTTGCATGCATCAGGATTGTAAGGTATTGGTAACTGAGAATGACAGTTTGTTCATTGATGATGAGAACCATGCCTCCCTGAGAAAGCCCGCACTCCTGGGGTGCGTGTACTCAGCAAGCCACAGCACGGCTGAGTGAGCAGCTACGTTTTCTGTAGGCTTATTTCTATCAGTCTACGGATACTTGATGCATCGGCCTTCCCCATTCTGGGGATCTTTCTGTATATAAAATCAATACCTTCTCTCTGGGGTAGTAATAGACACTCATTTTTCAAAAATCCTAATGTGCAATTTGTTATTGTCTCAGCTCCAAACCTGTCTGTGTGCTGTTCTTTGAGGTTGGAGCTAGCATTGCACACTATACACTGCTTTGCCAGTGGCTTCTTGGCAGGCTCTGCCAGTAGGGGGTGGTACAGGTACCAGCAAGGTGAGACGCAAAGAAGGGGCTGTCCTTCCTGTTGGCGTCCTCTCACCCCAGCTGCAGCAGTTGAATCCAGTCCTCAGTTTTCCCAGCACTGGTAGACCGGCCTCATTGTCCCAGACCCCTTGGAGATCCCAGCCCCCCTCCTTGGAGGTCCCTGCCTTGGGGCCCTTCCTGTAGGTTTCTAAGTTTCAGCAAGTCCAACCTATTTCCTTGGTTCTCTCAGTCCTAGGGGTGGTAGTTGCTTCCTGCTGTTGCAACCACCCTGATATGTTAGAATTTTCGTTTTTCCCTTTCAGTTACCTAGTTACCAACTTTATACCCAGTTAACAATTTATAGTAAAACTCTTCTATTCAAAAAGCGTGTGTAGTTTCTGAATTCTAATTGGATCCTGACTGATATATCTGACTTTCTTTTGAACATTCTTTTGCAATCAGTCAGCAAAACCATGATGTATTGTACTTAATCAGATTACAGTGCACCTTATGTTCCTTAGATTTTTTTGTTGTTTTTTTTTGCTCAGGTCTTCCTGATGAGATTTTTAGTTTAGGTTCTTCTATGAGATTGTTAGACATATTCTCCTCTCATCAGCTACATTTCTAAATCATCAGCTAGACTGAGTTATTTCCTGGAAAGATCTCCACAGATGGCTAATGTCATTCATTCTGTTGGTTCTTATTTGGCTTTATTTTTGGAGGGTGACATTTCCCAACCTTATCTCTAAATTCTGTGTCCATTATGCAATGACTCCGAAACTTCCTTCAACTTGTAAATAATTTCTATTGTGTGTTTAAGCTACACATATTTCTTAAAAGATTTGAGACAGCTTATAAGAGAAAGCATGTATATTATGTGCAAATGCAGATTCATTGAAATAAGAGTTTAAAAATTTAGGGCCAAATAATTTGGGGAGGGGGATGGGGATGGGAGGATAAAAGGGTGAAGGAAAAAAGAAGTGGATGGAGAATTAAAGAATGAAGGAGAACTAACACTGGACACCTCCCTTGGGCTGCATCCTGCTTAGGTGTTTCCCATCTGTGTTTAGTTTAACGCTCGACATAATCCTGCATGGGAGGTATTGTTGTCCCCATTTATAGAACAGGAACCTGAGAGCCAAAGAGCTGGCCTACTGGGCTCCAGTACTCATATGCTTTCCAGCATATGTCTGCTGCCACTAGGCCAAGGGGAGCTCCTTCAGTTGAACACACAATTGTATCTTACTAGTCGAAGCAAGAAAGGAAACACGTTGGGTTGAATAGTTTTCATTTTCCCATAAAATGAAGCATTTCCTTGTGAGACATAAATATTTTCTTGGCCTTCAAGCTTGATAAGAATCTAGTGGATATTAACTTAAAGGTCATTGAACATGATAATGGTTAGTATACATTGGGAGGAAAAATAACAAAAACCAAATGCAGAGATGCACACGTGGCCATTTATTTAGATCAATACCTGAAGCGGAAGCAGGAACATTAAACCACAGTCGTGTAAAGGTAATTCTAGGGGAGAGAAAAGGATTGCCTGTCTATAGCTAGCTTTCTGCAGCCCTGACCTGGCCAAGGGTGAAACTAGAGAGGCCGTGGGGCTTTGTTCCCTGTGCTCCCTGCTACTGCACTCCTCGGAGGCAGCACAGAGTGGTTGCTAAGAGGGCGGGCTTTGGTAAGTGCTGTGAACCCACCCTGGACCATTTACTGGCCATGCAAACCTGGGCAAGATACAGTCATTTGCCACATAATGATGTTTAGGTCAATGACAGACCGCAAGTACAGCAGATCACATATACAGTGATGGTTCTATAGATTATAGTACCATATTTTTACTGTACCTTTTCTGTTTAGATGTGTTAGATACATAAATACTTACCCTTGTGTTACTGTTGCCTGCAGTATTCAGTACAGTAACATGATGTACAGGTTTGTAGTCTAGGAACAATAGGCTATGCCATACAGCCTAGGTGTGTGGTAGGCTGTACCATCTAGGTTTCTGTAAGTGTGTTCTCTGATGTTTGCACAATGATGAAATCTCCTAATGATGCATTTCTCAGAAGGTATCCCCATCATGAGACAACACATGACTGAATTTAATCTAAGCCTTAGCTTGGTCAGTTATTAAATGGGGGTATTTAACATCATTTTTGTTCTTTTGTATTTAAACACATATACTTTCCCGAAACATCTGGACAGCTGGTGTTAAAAGGAGTGTATGTAGTAGAATTAAAACTATTATAAGAGAAATAAACACAGCCAGACCATTTGGGGAAGAGAGAAGACAGAGTGAGGTGGATGGGGCACTCATCTTCAGTCTTGGTAGGTTCCTTGCATATTATTTCACATAATCTTCCCCATAGGTCTGCAAGGGTGATGAAGATCTCCCCCTTGTATAGACAAGAAACAGATTCTGATTCATAACCTTACCTGTGTTAGGTGTGCTTGTAGCTCTTAATGAGGTGGTGAGGATTAAGTAATGGTGATCCAGGTAAAGCTCTCAGCATAGCCGGGACGCCTGTTGTTCATGGTCCCTGAGTTGTCACTGCTGTTACATACTGGCCTTTCTGCTCAGAGCATGCTGTCCTCAAATGGTTCCTGTCCGTCTCTGGTTGTGTAGGTTGAGATAGACTGGCTGCAGTCAGTGAGGCAGTTGGTGACCTATAGTCTGGTGAGCAGAGAGCTGGTGCAGAATGTGGATGGTGTCAGCAGACCCGAGGGGCTTTGACTCTGGCCTTTCTGTGGCTTGGGTGGATGTTGGGATGACCCATCTAGTAGGGAATAAAAATAGTGACCCAGAGCAGTGGCTGTGCCACACGCTCTTTCAAGCATTTTGTATGTGTTAACTCATTTAATCCTTATAAAAACCCCATGTGGCATTTTTATTATCCCCATTTTATAGATGAAGAAACTGTTGGGTAAAGAGAGGTTAAGTGAACTGCCTCAGGTCACTAATGTAGAAGTGGTCAAGTTGGAATTCCAGCCCACTCCTGCTGGCTCCTTGGGCCTGCTCTTAACCATCCCAACGTACTGCTCTCTTCCTGTGAAAAGAGTTCCAGTGCTGGGGTCCACCTCCCAGACGAGGTTTGAGGAGTTCTGCAATAAAATGTGTTCATCAGGTTTGACTGGCTTTGGAGGGGTTGGTGGTTTCAGTGTCCTGTGGTGGTAGACAGTTGCCAGCCAAGTGCCTGGCAGTTTCTCCTCCCTGTATGATCTGCATGCACTTCTCACCTTCCCCCTTCATAAACCTGGGCTGGTCTGGTGACAAACTTGAACCAGTAGACTGCTGTGGGTATGACACTGGGCCCAGGGTCCAGGCCCAGTCCTTGAGAAGCCAGGTATCCCCACCTTGGTCCCCTGGAGTTCAGCTGCCATGCTGAAAAATGTCCAGGCTGCTCCACTAGAGAAAGAAGCCATGTGGAGTCTCCTGGAGGATGGGATTCATGGAGGGGAGGAAGGGAGAGGCCACGTGGAGGAGATCCTACCAGGTCAAGGCCTTAGACATGTGAGAGAGGCCCAGCCACCAGGTACCTGCGCTCTCACAGTGCAGAGTACCAGACCTGCCCAGTCAACTCAGAGGATCCTAAAGACGTAAGAACTTGTTGTTTAAGCCCCTATGTTTTGGGAGGACATTTTGTGCAGGAATGGCAACTGGAACTCCTGTTTCCCGTGAGTCCAGGGCTGGTGACGAATGCTGTGCTGCAGCCCAGGCTGCTGGGGGCGAGCAGTTTGCTCAGCTGAGGGCCAGCAGGGATTCGCCATGGGGATTCTTCCCACCCAGCCAGGCTAGGCTTGCCTGGGATCCCTTTCAGTAATGAGAAGCCTGTACACCAGCCTGCGTCTGTGTGTCTTTGCACTAGCCCCTGCCAAGTTAGGTTGAGCCATAGTGGAAAATTTCCCCTTTTAAGAAGATTGTAATTACTGAACCAAAAATACTAAATATGTATTTATCTGTGGTAATTATGACTAAAGCATTCTTTATCACTGCAGCTTAGTCATTTGCTTAAGTGATTTAAATGTGATATTTGTTAATACGCATCTTAATATGCATCTCTTGTCAAAGGGTATCAGGAGGGGGAAGGGTGGTTAGAAGACAGTGCTGGCTGCCTGTTCCTGAGGGCAAGAGGATGTCTGCAGGTCCCACGTCAGTCCTGTTCTCCCCTCCTCTCCTCCCTCCTCCACACCAGGATCTCTTTCATGTTTCTGTATTTGATCACCATCATCTTATTTGAAAGATTTATTTTATCCATCAGGCAGTCTTTCACAATTCATAATTAATTTAGTTTCTCTAACCTCTGCCCCACCCCCCATCCTTGGCAGCCTGGGGGCACGAGGGTGGGAACTACTGGCCATGTTAAATCTCCTTAATATCCTTTCATTGATCTCTTCTTAAAGATCGAATTAGTTTGGTCTGAATTATATACGATCATAGAATCAAAGCGACTTAAAACCTAGAAGGCAGGTTTTCTTTTGGGGTTTAATTCACTCAGAGGTCCTCCAACCCAGCCTCATTCAGTAAAGACTTCCCTTCAGCAACAGATGGTAAATAGATTCTGCAGAATGAGTAATTCCTTCATTTCTGTCTGAATGGTTTGTTTAGAAGCAAACAGAATGATTCCCTCTTCCTATTAAATTTGTCGGGAGAACATCAGGATCATACTAAGTTACTGTCCAAAGCTATATCGGGGAAGAGGAGTTGGATAGGAACAGAAAGAGAAAAGGCTTGCTTGACATTTCAAAATTCAGGCCCAGGGTCACTGGTGACCTCAGTAACATTACATGCCAAACCTTGACTTTCATAAACTGTGAAGCCAGATTGTTTAAAACACTGGGCAGTCTGCTCAGGAATGTTCATCATATGAAGATTACCAATTTTTAGTGAACCAAACATATTTCTTTACTTTTTTTTCATTTTCTTTTATTATTTTGCAAAATTTTAAAATTGTGATAAACTATACATGATATAAATTTATCATCTTAACTATTTTTAAGTGTATAGTTCAGTGACATTAAGAACATTCACATTCACATTATTGTGTAGCCATCTCTGTCACCCATCCACAGAGCTCTTTTTATCTTGCAAAACTGCAACTCTGTGCCCATTAAACAACTATTCCTCCTCTCCCCTCTCCCAGCCTCTGGCAACCACCATTCTACTTTCTGTCTCTGAATCTGACTACTCTGGATACCTCATATAGGTGGAATCATACAGTATTTGTCCTTTTGTGACTGGCTTATTTCAGTTAGCATAATGTCCTCAAGATTCATGCATGTTATAGCACGTGTCAGAAGTTCCTTCCTTTTTAAGGCTGAGTAATATCCATTGTATGTACACACCACATTTTGTTTGCACATCTGTCGATGGATACTTGGATTGTTTCCACTGCCTGGCTGTTGTGAATGGTAATGCTGTTCCTTACATTTTAACATTCAAATGAAATTTAATCTATCCTTGATATCTCAGGAAAATTTTAAATATCTTTTAATAGTGGAGAATTATAGGAACATGTACCAAATATACATTGTATTATTAATACTAACCTGATTGGCCATTTGGGACAACCTCTACATTCTGAGTCTTTAGGTTTGGCCTCTATAAAGTAGATAGTACTGCTAATTCTACTCTGGTTTCAGGGGTCAAAATGAGTTAATATGTATGAATGTAACTTGTAAAGAGCATATATAAATGTTTATAGTTTATATCAGAGTAAATTCTGAACTTTCCTGTTTGCATTCTGGGTAAGTAGACCTTTACCGTAGAGATTTGGCGTAACTTAAGTCTTCCAGAAACTTAAAACACTTTACATTTACTCTTTTTAGCCCAGGCTTCAACTCTCTGGGGTTATTCATGGGGTTTATGAGGTTTGAAGGCATATCCAAATATCATGTAGGTTCTCTGGAATGAATGGAAGGAAGTATTGTACTCTTATAAGATGCTGTGCTCTATTAGGGGCGGCTGTCTTTTTCTGTCTCCCTTCTCCCTGTGTTCAAACCTGTCTGTCTGTATAAAGCATGAGGTCTATCCTGTGGGATAGCATTCTTTTTAGACTGCATGCACATGAATTGTGTAGCTCGTAGATTTGCTATATCCATTTCCAGGATGTTTTTATAGCACACTGACCGTATGCTAGGGGTTGACTAAGATGCGGTGTGAGGCCCGGGGGAATTCACCCCGTTTGAGTCCGGGAGGTTGGCTAGAAATTCTAATGGTAGGCTGTTCAGATTCAATCATGCATGGACTGGGTTAGTCATACGCCCTCCTTTAGATGTTCCCGATCATGCAGAATCACAAATATGAGAGAATGAAATGAGATCAGAGCTCTGTCAGCTTTCCTTAACCAGGGACTTCAAGTTCTTTCTCAGAAGAGTTGGCCGCCTTCAGCCTCCTGTGTCACACTGGTCGTCTGTGACGTTGGTGGATCTACAAAGTACAAGTCATGTACCCTGTGCTGTGCACCTGCCTGTGGGCCTAAAGCGTCTCGGTGCCCCTGCTCCAGGTTGATTTTGTCCGTCTCGCCCACTCCCATTCACTTACAAAGGCTTCTACACTATTTCGATGGTGGCGATTCCAGGGTTCCCAAGCCCCGGGGTGGGGGCATGTGACGTTAGGAGTGCGTCACGGTGAGAAGTCTTTGGGAGTCTAGGAGAGTCGAATACACTCCTTATAGCAAGTTTCTCCAAACCATTAATACACTGATGCATTTTGTGACTCTCTGCCAAGTCCGTACAGCTCTGAAACTTTGGGAAGATTTTTCTCCCCTTCAGAAAGCTCTCTACACGTCCCAAGCCGTGATTCCTAAGAAACACCAGCTGGGAAACCTGGTTTGGGGGTAACGTGCTACATTGCCATGGCCAAGTCAGTACACACCTTTTTGCGACTGTGTGTGTGCTCAGAAGGTTCACTGTGGACAGTTTAACCATAATTTGGCCTTTGTTCCTGGAAGGAGACATCTTTCTTCTCCCATGTTGTGCTGGCTACCAGGCATGCTCACTGGCTCATGTGGCTCTGCTGATGGCTTGGCCGAACCCAGGAGGGCTCAGTCCTTCCTGTGGGCATAAGGCCAGTCTGGTCCCTGTGTCTGCAATGCACCACAGCCCCCTTTTCAATTTCTTTCCATTATAGAGTTATGAGATATCCTGAGTGTCAGGAACTGCTTTATCTGGGGGTTGCTGTCTCAGGCACGGCACATGTGAATAGTTAAGCAGTTAATGACACTTTTTTCCTCCCTACCAGGACCTCGGCTCCTTTAGGGTAAAGGCCATGGTTTATTTGTGGATATATTCCTAGTTCCTCACACAGTCTGTGGTGCAGAGTAGGCGTTCCATAGATTGTTTGTTCAGTAAACAATTAAAAAAATGAAGGGTCAAGTAGTTTCAGTTTGCTACAATTCCAGGCAACTTGCCCAGACACTGTGTTTTCTGAATTTTAAGATGTAACTAATATTTCTCAAATGGCTGCAAAGGACATTGGTAAAATTCAGTTCTGCACCAACTATGCAGAATTGTGTGCCTGGTCTGTGCAGGATGGGGGGCACGCAGTGTTTCTTTTCATCCTTAGAACAATCCTGTGAGGTGTAGGTAGTATTCACCTGGTTTTGCAAGTGAGCAGACACAGAGGGTTGAATAACTTCCTCAAGGTCACTAAGCCTTTAAGTGTGAGAAGTGTAGTGAAAATGCAGGGCTGCCGCACTCTAAAATCTATGTGAGTATGTGTGTATATATAAGTATTTATAGATGCATGTACATGTAAGTATATATATGTATGTATGCATGTACATACATGTACATACATATATGCACATTTAGGAAAAGTATGG
This sequence comes from Daubentonia madagascariensis, assembly GCA_023783475.1. Classification (NCBI taxonomy): domain Eukaryota; kingdom Metazoa; phylum Chordata; class Mammalia; order Primates; family Daubentoniidae; genus Daubentonia; species Daubentonia madagascariensis. The sequence continues at coordinate 1,211,720 of JAKFHU010000624.1, forward strand.
GGGAATATACATATATACACAAACATATGTATATAGTCATGTACCGCATAACAGTGTTTTGGGCAAAAGAGACTGCATATATGACAGTGGTCCCATAAGATTATAATACCCTATTTTTACTGTACCTTTTCTGTGTTTATATATGTTTAGATACACAAATACCACTGTGTTGCAATTGCCTACCAGTTTTCAGTACAATAATATGCTGTACAGGTTTGTAACCTAGGAGCAATAGGCTATACCATATAGTCTAGATGTGTAGTGGGCTATACCATCTAGATTTGTGTAAGTGTACTCTATGATGTTCACATGTTGAAGAAATCACATCACGACCCATTTCTCAGAATGTATCCCTGTTGTTAAGTGACATATGACTGTATAAGCATATACACAAATGTGTGTATGTTTGTATTTATATATTACACACACTCCTAACTGTGTCATATATCAGGGATGCTGCATGGTAATTCTGGCTTTTGTGATAAATTTTAAACAGGTATTCACCCCTGTCCCTGGTCCATCCCTTCCTTTGAGTGGTTGAAACCTCTAGACCTAGTGTCCAGTTCCTATCAGATGCCCCCTTGTTCTGGTCACTAGTGTGCTCCTCTTTTCACACATGGTTTTCCTACCTCTGTGTACCTCAGGTGCCAGGATGTGTTTGTTAAACTGAAATGCTTAAGCCTGCAGAGTGTGTTCCCGTTTGGTCAAGATAGATTAAAAAAAGCCTTTTTTAGACTATTTAAAAGATTCTTGACACGATCCTGATGGTGTTTTAACAACTTTTCAGGTCCTGGTCAGCCAAGCTCTGGGCCACGAGTCAATGTTTAATAAACAACATAAGCATGATGGAGGAAAAAAATGTATCTTAAGTAGAACTGTGGGTTCTGTAAATCCATGATGGATTATTGTTCCTGCTTTTGTTGTGTGTAATTATTCGTGTTCCTCCTGAAAATTTTCCTCTTTTTCATCATCCCTCCTACCCCCGCCTGTAATTTGGAGCACTGGGCTTGAGAGACAAGATTGAGGCCTAGTAAGAAGAGTCCGTAGGAGAGATTTGGGAGGGCAATTTCCTTATCTTCTATTCTGTCCCTGTGCCAGACAGAAGCACAGAAAGTAGTTGGAGTGAAAGTACCGCCTCCTAGAATGAGCCGTCCTCTGTATTTGCTGGATGCTTTTACTGATTGATGCAGGCCGATTTGCCTTCCTGGTGAGCCTTCTGCATTGTTTAAAAGTGCAGAGAAAGACAGATTGTCTATCAGAGGAGCTAATTTTAGGTGCAAGTAAGTTTTAAGGGCTTCCAAGGCTCCAAACTTTTCCTGTTCTCTTGGGAGAAACACTTCCCCCACCCCCAAAAGTCAGAAAAGGGGATACTGGACAAAGCTCCCGCATGGGCAGGTGCATCTTGTCTACCGTAGTCTTCGGCACCTGGCTGGGGGCCGGCACGCCGTGCACCCAGTAGCCTGCGGCCGAATGTAGGGGTTTCCATGCTGTGAACTCAGGAATGGAGTGATGTAAGGGGAGCTTCTGCTTGAGACAGCAACTGCAGCATCAAAATAAATGCAGTAATTTTGGTCTTGAGAGTGAAGTTGTGTTTCTGAAATGATAAGCTCAAATGGATAATTTCCTTTTTTAGGTTTTAGAATTCCGAGTTTATTTTCTGGAAGAGCTTGCAGCAGATGTGGTTCTGTGGGGAAAGTTTATACCTCAGGGGTTCCATTTTGGGGGTCCTTGATGTGGTGTTGTTTACAAATGGTAGATGGAAATTGTTCATTGATCTCACATTAAGTCTGCTGGGGCTTATTATAAAAAACACCTCTGCATCTGGTTAGAGTGACAGACACTTAGTGTGATAACTCAGGACAGCTGATGGCTTTTTTTTTTAAAAAAGAGTGCATCGATTAAATCACTCCCAGTTTTTTCATAGCCATTGATGGAAACAGATTCTGTGGGGGAAATAAACAGTCTTGCTTGGTGGAAAGGTTGAAAACATCCAGTAGCCGTGACAGTGCGGGTGTCAAAGGACTTTTTCTCTGGGGGGCAGTGGGAAGGGTGGGGCATGGGAGGAGCCTAGAGAATACTCAGACAGTAGCGTGGACAAAGGTATTGTTTGATGTCTCTCTGTGTGAGTCCAGGAGTAGTGACATTTTGCTTGCTTCTAGTTCGTACTGAGGCTGAGACCAAGGTCTGTCAGTCTTCCTGGGATTGTTTAGATTTACAACACAGCACTATGCAGTAAGGGATTATTATAACCCTAGTCAAGTTTGCATTTGGAGAAATTGTAAAGACTCTCTATTTCCTCCTAGGTGAGGCAGTCCAGGAAAACAATTGCTAGAAAAAGCTATTTGCAGAGATAGATAGTTGTGGTCCTTTCACATTTTAATAGTTGTTTCTTGGATTTTCAGGGAGTCCAAAATTCTTAGTGGACTTTAATAACATTGGTGGAGTCTCAGTTTGCACACCATAAGACCTTTAGTGTGGCTTCCACTCTCTTCATCTTGATTTACTTTGTATCTGTGAGCAACTGTGCTGTTGTTGTGCAAAGATGTTTATTTTTTATTCAGCAATAATTAACCACAGGGTTGAGCACTGAGATGCTTTCCCGGAGCAGGCTTCTTTTCTCCCCAGCCAATGTCTGCAGCTGTGAACAGGTTTGCATCTTTAGCCTCAGTGTTAGGGAAGAAATGCAAGTCGACTTTTTTCTTGGTTCTGGAGCAGATGTTGGCAGGCTGCAGAGGCTGTCTGTGTTGGTGGGGCTGGCTACAGCATGAGTTTCTGCTCTTAGGAAAGAGATTCTTGCAGGATTTTGTGTGTGGCTCTCAGGAGACAAGTAGGTGGCTGAAAACAAAACAAAGTAAAACCAAAAAAACCACATACTCAAAACCAAAAGAAAAAAAAGCACATAATTATCATGTAGGCACTGTTGCAGCTGATCCTGATTTTGGCCTCAATTCTGGAACAAGTTAGCTGGTTTAGACAAACCCCTTATTAGGTAATGGATTGTTATTCATTCCTTCCCTTCTCCTAGTCATTTACTCTGTGAAAGCTGCTCCTACCTGACCTTCCGCAGATTTTGGTAGCAGCATCTCCTGGAATGACTGTTTCCTTCTCTAGCAGTATCCCTTACTTAGGGTGTAGGATCATACCCCAAAGAGCCCTGTAGTAGGTTTAATTAACTAAGTGATTCAACCCGTGCTTACTGAGTGCTAGGTGGGCATGTGCTTCTGTTCAGTAAATGGCAGCATTTTACTTCCAACTCCTGAGCATCCTGAAGCTTCTCTCATGGTGCTCTCCAGAGATGTGGGGCCAGGGTGCTGGGTCTGTGAGGGCCAGTAGGCTCTGGGGCTAGGATGGCCGCAGGGGGCAGGGAGGTCAGCTCTTTGTTTGGCACAGGGCTTTCTCAACTGGCATCTCTCCTGGTTCTTTCTTAATGGGCCCACTGTCTAAAAAAGCTGACATCCTTTCTTCTGGAGAATTTGGGCAGAGACAGCTGGAGAACCCCTTTTCCATCATGGTGGAACAGGTTATCTGAACCAGCTGGTGGGCCTCAGAGGGCGGTGGCTGTCATGTTAGCCCGGTGATCTTGATTCCTAGTCTCCCGGCTCTCTACCGTCATAACTGGGAAGCTTTAAAAGCCGTGTCTCATTGGATGTATGGAGTCATAAAATAAATGTGATGTGCTGAGTGGGGGGGTTGGGTTGGGAGCAGGGAAACCGGTGGTTGGAGCTGCTTTGTTTTGGCCTCCCACCCTGGCTTTCCCATCTTAATAGGCTTCAGAAATCCTGGAATGCATAATTCACCAGCCTGTGGAGTCCCACCCATGTCCCCTGTGGCTTCAAAATGTAAATGACATTTGCGGAGCCAGGAGGAAGGAGGCCGGAGCCTGTTCTTTCCCTGGATCTTGGCCCCAGGAGGTGCTGGCTCGTGTGCCCATTAGCAGCGTCTGGCCTGTTTATTACTGGTCTTTGCAGGAAGCCACTCTGAAGGCACTTGGGGCCTTGCCAGGCTGAGTCACAGCTGACTTAGGGAAATGCCACACAGGACGCTTGCAGTCCCCCTTGTTCTAAGCGTGGGTTTGCAACTGCATACTCCGAAAATGAATCAGAGTGGGGGAAAGTGTGAGAGAGAAACAGCAGAAATGGAAGTGTCGGTGTGAGGGCCGCAGTGGCGTATATTCAGACCACACCTTTGGTTCTGCTGCTCAGCTGTTCTTCCCCAAGGTGTGTCCCGAGGCCAGAGGCTGGGGGGCGTGGAGAGCGAGGCTGTTGTGCCCTTAGATCCTTTCTGCTATTTAGCCAGCCTTTCTTTTCCCAACTGGCACAGACAAGGGTGTGTTAGAGGGCTGCCCAGGCCCCATTTCAGAGCAACTGAATCAGAGTCTCCATGAGGGACAGAGAGAGTGAAATTCAAACAAGTTCCCAGGGGTTATTGAAGAGCAGCCTAACTGAACACCCGCTGCTCGATGGGCTCAAGCTGGCACATTTTTTTCTGCTCACATTTGAACGTCTCTGAAATCAGGATGCATCTTACAACGGATGGTGTTTCAGGGTTTAATTGACAATGTTTTTCTTCCTAAGTGGTACATAAAATTAATGGTGCGCCCTACAGTTGATGGTGTCTCCAGTTCAGTGAACCATGTTGCTTTTGCATACGCTCCTGTGGGAGCGTGCTCTTTCTGATTCACCTTCTCTCTCCTGGTGGTCAGCACGGATGAGGTGGGAGTTGCATAAACAGCATCATCCAAAAGTAAGGGCTTCTGCCAGTGCCATCTCACTCCGTGGCGCTTCAGAGAACATGAACACCTGTGTTTGCGTTCTGCACTGAGGTTAATGTCCTGTTGGCTCATAAGCATGATTATATCCATTATACAAACTGGGGCACCAGCACCCAGAGAGAAGTTAAAAGACTTGTTCAAGGTAGACAGCTAGGAAGTGGTGGGGGCAGACCAGCTTTGTCTGACACCAACTCTAGTGCTGTATCTGCCAGTCAGTGTGCAACTTTATCTTTCCAACCTCTTCCCACTCACCTTTACTCTCAGCCCTTCCAGGCCCCCACAGTGATCATAGTAATGCAGTAAAGATGATTCATTTCTTTTGTCTGGTCTTCGGACCTGACTTCTTAGAAGCTGATCTTGTGCAGTAGTTACACATTAACTACTTAAAGAGTCAGTGCACTAGGACTTGCCCGCTCTTTTTGCTTATAGCTGTGCAGTACAGAATCTCCAGGCATTGTTTGCCCTGTTTCCTGGATGTTGGAGTGATAGCAGAGTTCTGTGTTCTCTGAATGGATGAACAAGCTACATATCTCTGGGTAGCAAGTTGATTCCTCTGTATACGGGGTGGCGGTGGCTGTGCCTGTGAAGGATGGCTTGCAGTTGCGCGAAGATTTCAATCTAAGAAGTGGTACTGGATGCTGCCTGCTTCCAGGAGCTGTGCCTCCTCATAGCCTGGGGTGAACTTCTGTGCCCCTGAGGCTCTGAGTCTCTGCAGTTTGCTGAAATGGTTGGTGGTTTGGCCCATTGACCTGGAAACCCAGCCACCTGAGATTGTGACTTTAGGGCTTTTTTGTTTTGTGTTTAACTTTAGTTCCCCCTGTGAGGCAGTGAGGGCAGTTCATTTTATTTTACATCAAAGGCTTTTAGGGGTTAAGATGGGAACAGGATGAATAATTATTGAGCATTTGCTGAATGGCAGGCATTCGTGAGAGTGTATCGGTTGATACTCTTCTTCTTATTTGGTCTTTCCTGTCATCAGCCCTGAGCAGCTGCTTTTGCTAAGCTCTGTGCTAAGGCTGCAGTAAGCGAGCTGCCGGTGCGTGCTGGTGTGCTTGGGACAGTGCTGGAGTGTGTCTCTTGCCCAGTGCAGGCATGAACATGTTCCTTTTCACACAGGTGCTTTAGCCTGGATGATAATATGTAAGTTCATCCTATTTATATGTGTTTATACTTAATGATGTTATATATCATTTAATCCTTATAACAACACTGTGAAAAAGACAATGTTATCCCCATATTTTCAGTGGTGAGGCAGAGGCTTGTGGGCCCATTGCAGCATTGGAGGCGTTTCCTTGAGGATCTAGGTGTTCTGATTCCTGAGCCCAGGGACAAACAGAAGGATGCTGGCTCTGTGAACTAGACTACAGTGCAGAGGAAGGCTGGGCTCTGTCGGTGTTCCTTTTGTCAGCAGCATGGGTACTTTTAGAAATAAAATCTTGAGTATCTTAGTGAGGTGACTTGCAGAGTTGAGCTAAGGAATGACAGTGGCCTCAGGCAGTGACTGATGAATCTGGATAGTTACTTCCCGCTTGTGGGGGAATCAGCTGCTTTGTACTGATTGGGAAGTGACTCTAGTGAGAAAAAAATAAATTCTCATTTTTTTCATGGACTTGGTGTGTGTGTGGGGGGGTAGGTTAAGCTCTTGATTAAAGAAGAATTATAGAGATGTTTAAACTTCGAAATAGGTTTCCTGTGATTAAAAGTGGTTTACATATTGGTGCTGTAGCAGGAATTTTGGAGGGTGGTTTATGTGAATAATTAAAAGTTTTTCTAGAAGATGTGTGTTCATTAGACTCAAGACGTTAAAAATAAGAATCAAGGGTCAGGAAAAAGAGAGGCAGAATCTTGGCAGTCACTTGTGGTGCCATGGCTGGGGGGTGAGGCTGCCTTTTGGGGGACGGCATATGTCGAGTTGAGAGTCTTTGGCCTCAGCTCAGGTCACCGAGTCTGCCCCTCTAGCTTTGGACAGGTCTGGATCCCCATTTTTATGCAGGTGCAGACAGATGAATGTTACCTACGTGAACCGTAAAGTGCTGTGAAAGGTGTTACTGAGTGTTGCTGAGGTTTGGACAGACTCATTCATAGGGCTCAATGGCTTGCAAAAAGATGGGATGCTGGGTCAGAATAAAGACAGGAGGGGAAGGCAGGCTCTGCTGCCAGGAGCTTGCACCCTGAGCAACATGGAACTGGTTTGCCCACGAAGCCGTAGGGACAGTTCTGAAAGAGTGATTCTAATCAGACATATAAGTAAGCTCAAAATAAAGATATCCTAGGAGGAGGTTTCCTGATTTTTTGAAAGTCACATATACACACCCACACATACACACTCTTAGGATGGTTTGACTTGTGATTTTTTGACTTTATAGTGGTGTGAAAGTGATATGCATTCAGTGCGCTCCTCAACTTATAATGGGGTTGTGCCCTGATAAACCCATTGTAAGTTGAAAATATTGTAAGTCAAAAAGGCATTTAATGCACCTGACCTACTAGCCTGCCTTAAATGTGCACACATTAGCCTGCGGTTGGGAAAAATCATATCCAAAGATCACTAGCAACACAGTAGGCTGTAGAGTATTGGTTGTTTACTCCGTGATTGCCTGGCTGATTGGGAGGTTCGGCTCACTGCCACTGCCCAGCATCGAGAGGGTGTCATGCGTCAGATTGCTAGCCCGGGAAAAGATCGAAATTCAAAATCCGAAGTACAATTTCTACTGAATGCATGTAGCTTTTGCACCGTCATAAAGTAGAAAGATCGTAAGTCAAACCATTGTAAGTTGGAGACCAACTGTATATGTGGGATGGGATGCCCAGGATGAGATACAGGATAGGATGTATATATATTTGAAACAGTTTTGCAGACAGCACTTACCCTGTCTGGACGGGCTGTCTATCCTACTTTTTTCTGTCTCATGAAAAACTTTGCAGGCCTCAACTCATTTAATTAATTTCACACTCCACCAATGGGCCTCCCCGGCCGTTTGAAGGTACTGCCCTGAGATGCGTGTCTCCCTGAGAGCTGTGGCTACAGAAGTCCTGTAGAAGGGATGCAGTTGCATGGGGAGGTTATCTTAGAAGGGGGACTTCTGACAAGATGTTAGAGAGCAGTGGCCAGGGTGACTGTAACGCTTGTGCGTTCCCATTGTGCTCACTGCCTTTGCACTTGAACAGGTGCTGGAGTAGTGGGTAGAGGGGTGTGGCAGGGACACATTGGTAGTCGACAGGAATAGGCCACTCATGTGGCATCAGGACTAGTGCCACAAAGGCACCCCTGTCACACGCACGGGTTTGCATGGTCATCCCTCTGGGACAGGTGCCTGTGTCTGGGACCAGCTGATGTCTCAGGGCCACCAGGGGCTGCTCCTGAAACTGGCTCCCACATGTGCTTATTGTGGCTTATTTACCCTTTTAGGCCAAGACGCTGGCCTCAACATCACCAAATTCTGACGTCTATAAAGTGTAAACATGCTGACATTTAGCAACACTAGTGAAATGGGGCGGGCAGAAGCTCCTTCGAGCTTAACACTACATGGTTAGTGCTAGGAATATCGGTGGACCTGCTCCCGGAGCGACAGCTCTTCCCTTTTAGGGGTGTGCATTTGATTGGCAGATCATTTGTCAGAAACCAGCCCATGTCTGTGGATAGACTGTGCTGGGCTGTGTTGGAGATTCAGGAGAAATGTATAGATTCACCAAGACCCTGGTCACCCCAGGGACCAAGGAATAGCCCTATCACATACAACCAGGGCCATGTCCTGGGGCAGGCCGGATGCCACTCAGCCCACGGAGGCTCAGCGTCTCCTGGGCGTTGGGGGCGGGCATCAACAACCAGGGCTGAGAATCATTGCTCTAAAACAAATCACCATCTGCTGCCTCTAGAGCTTTTCCTTCTGTCACTTATGACACTCTGTTGTTTTTTCCTTGGCGTGGTTATTGACCTGTTTATTTCCCACCCTGGTAATTTGTAATGCAAGGATAGCCTTGTCTCTCTAGATTGAACTAGGCTCTGAGTCTTGAAGGTTAGCATTGCCCCAAGTGATTCTTCCAGGGTCATACTCTCCCTAATCACTGCTACCCTCACGCTGGCCTGGGTTGGGGAGAGCGCCCCCTTGGATTCTCTCACCAGGCTTGAGCACACATCTCTTGCTTTAAATTCTTGTAGCACACCTGGGATCCTAGAGAAGTCAGGTCACCGTCTTACTAGGTTTGACTGCTTGCTTGCAGTTGGTGGCCAGCTTGGGGCCCTGCCTTCTCACAGACTTTCCCCATGTGGCAGCAGCTGTCTTGCTCAGTGAGCGAGTAGACGTGGAGTCGGACCTGCCTGAGTTTGAGGCTGGCTCTGCTGCCTTTCCAGTGGGCATCCATCCATCTCAGCCTTGGTTTCCTTGCTTAAGAGGGGAGGGTAATATACACATCTACCATATGATGCAGCACAAGCTTTGCTGCATGTCGGAGCTGACCAAGCACAGTGAATGTTAGTTGTTATTCTTGTCCCCCATGGCACCCTCCCTGCAAAGGCCTCCAGATCCCTGGAATCCTAGATTGCAGAGAATCCCAGGAGAGGTGGGAGGACCCTTGCTGTCTGCATCCTGCTCACTCCTGTTTTCCTGTCTAAAGACCCATTTCTTCTCCAGAAGACCCTACTTACCCCCCCATGATGTGGGAGGAGCCTGGCAGCAGGGCCTGAGCACTAGGGAGCCCTCTTGCCCCCCACACTGTGCCCCTGTGCCCAGCACAGTGCATTTAGCATCCAGTGGTTGCCCAGCAAGTGTTTTTTGACTGGCAGAATGTGCCAGAGAATTTTAGCGCTTCTGGTCTCCTTCTCACAGAAAAGCAGCCCACACCTGTGATGTGAGGCCTGGGAGTGTCCCCCAACCCTCCACCAACCCTAGTGTGGCAAGAGATGGTGGGTGGAGGTGGGGACTGCATGGGAGCATCAGGAGGGGGTTCGTGGACCAGCAGGGGCACCACGGGAAGAGTTGAGGGGTTCACTGAAGGCTAAGAGCTGGTTTCAGAGAGGCAGTGAGGAGGTTTCTGCTCAGCCATCCCCGTTTTCTGGGCCACTCAGTGATCACTAGGTCCCTTTACCTCACCATGATCACTGGCTGAGTGTTCTGAGGATGTTGAAAGCTCTGCTCTCAGCCCCAGTACCTCCGTTGGCTACTCTAACCGTTGTCCATTGAGGACATTTGGTGCAAAGCACGTCATCTTAAAGAACTCAGTAGATTACACTTTGAAACTTTGCACCTTGGCTCCCAGACCCAGTCTGCTGCTAGCAGAAATGTCCATTTGACCATGTGGACCATTTTCCCCATTGAATCGTGAGATGGAAGAGTGATGAGGAAGACCTCCCTGGGCTGCAGCATGTTGGGAGGCTTCTTGAAAGGGAAGACCATATTGTGCCCAGAGGCCCACAGGGTGAAGTGGGGTGGGATGGAAAGGCTGTCATGGGAGGAGGCATCTTGGAAGTTGAGTGATGTCAGGGTGGGAGGAGAAGGGTATGTTTTGGGGAAGAAGAAGAGAAGAGAGTTGGCTAGGGCTGGATGGTAGAGGGCTGTTTAGTAAGGAGTAGAAGCGTGAGTGATGAGTTACAGAAGGCTCATGGGAGTGGAGTATCTTCATTAGCCTGGCCTGATGCTAGAAGTGGAAAAGAAAGATTAGAGAGGCACCAGGGCCTGCACAGGATGTATGGTTGCAGAGTAGGAGTAAGCTTAAGGAAGGTTGCCATGGGGTAGGCAGGCAGGGAGGCTGAAGTCAGAAAGTGAAACAAGCTCATTTCACATGTTTGCTGACCTCTTTTTAGACATGGGTCTCTATAGTTCCGGGCTTCTGTTTCTGTCTCCTCTCATGCGGATCAGAGATGTGAAACAGACGCAATACGTGCCCCTTGGGGGCAGAGCGTGCTGTGCCTCCCTCTGCAGGCTGCTGCAGCAGTCCTGCCCTGCGCAGGTGATGCGCCAGGGTGAGAGCAGCCCGGGGGTGAATGTTCTTCCTGAGGGACTTCCACACTGAGCCTGAGGGATTGAGCGTTCCCCTGGTTCCCTGAAGATGGCTAATATCTCATTTAAAAAAATTACTGTGATGGTTTTTAATTTTTGTGACTCCTTCTCATCTGCATTTTTGCTGTGGTTAGGGACATTTTAGGGGGGTGAAAAGGATCTGTCTCTGCTCTGTGTTTGCTCTGAGGGTAGAACAGAGAATATTCAGAACTGTTCTTGTCTGAGTCACTAGGGCTGTCTTGAACTCCGTGGGCCTGGGGGCGCAGGCCAGGGAGCCCTGCTGTTGTCACACAAAAGCAGATCTCGGGGTGTCTCAAGCATGGCCCCTTGTGGTTGGGTCCCAGCCCTGTCATGTTGCAAGTGTCTGACCTCTGCAGTCATTTTCCTTGCTTATACTAAATGGGGAAAACCAAACCTTGTATGAGGATTAAATGAGTTAATGTAACTAGAACACTTAGAATGGTGTGTTGCGCACAGTGATGATGTAAGTGTTTACCGCCGCTGCTGTTATATTATTTATTTGGTTATTAGACTATTTCTGTGACTGAGCCTTGAGGGTTTCTCTCAGCTGTGCTCTTCTGGTATTTTGTCTTCAACACATTTTTCCAGGGACTTTTCTGGTAAAGTGACAATAGGAATGCAGATACATTGGGCACGACATTGAGCACGAATTGAGAGAAGTTTGGACATCAGCCTGACCTTGGAAAATTTGGGAGGATTGCAGTGTAGTTTTCTCTGGGTAGGTTACTGACAAACCATGGGACCTTTGGGTGAAAATGCATGCTTTTCTCTTTAAATGCAAGGCAACACCATTACTAGGCAGAAGATGATAAAGGAGTTGAAGGAGTTGGTCATATCTGACTTGCAGGAATATGTGTGTGTGTGCGTGCATATGCACATACATATGTATACACTGTGCATTCATGTTGGCATTTATGTACACATGGGCACACGGCACATGCATATTTGTGTACACATGCATGTACACAATACGCATGCATGTACACACGTGCACACAATAATCGTGTGTTCACATGCACATGCATGCTACAGCATGCACTTACATGCCCACACTGCCCACATGTGCTCAATACACGTGTGCACATGGCATGTGTGTTTGCATGCATGCATGCAGTACACCATATGTGTTTGAATTTGTGTGTGTGTGCACGTGACACATGTTTGCATGCATGCACATGTGTATATACCTGTGTTTCAAGGTGAACCCTTACCATGCGGCTGTGCCCAGTGAAACTCTCAGTGTTCAAAGGCATGGTCTGAGAGAGCATCTACCTTCAGGGCAGGTACCCAAATGGGCTTTTTTTAAAATTTTTTTTCTTCCTGGCTGAAATCATCAGGGATTGTTTCAAAGTGTTAACTTCTGAATTTTTGCTCTTCTTTTAAATCCCAGAGCCAGTACTTGAACAGAAACAAGTTTGCTGTTATGCCTCTCACTTTGATTAGCTTGTTGCATTAAATTAATTGTCAGGTTGCCTAGAATCAAAGCTTCTTACAATGAAAACTGTTTCACTAGAGAAATTTATGCAAGATCAAAAATGGAAGATTGTCTTATTGAGTAAATGGAAAGCTAGCCTGAATACAAAGCCCAGAGCTTTGGACCTGATATCCGGGTGCATGATGTATTGCTTTTTTCCTGTCTTACCTAAGAAGGGCCCCGGGATTCACATACCAGTAGCCTCTTTTTGTTATTTTTTGTTTTTTAATGTATCTCCTTTTTAAAGATCCTCTTGGTTACAAGCAAAAGCAGCCTACTGCAGGCTGGCTTAAGCAGAGAGGTGAATTTACTGTGGAGATGAGAGCCACAGAGGTATGAGAGCTGGGATGTGGAACCAGCCTGGACCACAGTGGCCACAAGTGAGTCTCAGCCCTGCTGTCTGAGTCAGGTGACTGCTCTGTCCTCTCTCTGCAGAGGGAATTTTTTTGCTTGGGACTCCTGTGTTTACTTGTTGTGGGTCTAGCCTCCCAGCCTGCACTAAGCCTGAGTCTCCTTGAGGAAACCAATTGGATGTTCACTCTAGGCATATCCTGAAAGGAAGTGCATGGCCTGCGGCCTGTGCATGAGGTGCGCAGTTCTTAAAGATAGCATGCGTCCAAAGGCACGGGGAGGGCCTGCGTTTAGCGCATGTGTCTGGAGCGTGTAGGTTGCTTCTGTTTTCGTGGAGTCTCAAGGATCAGAAAGCATTTTATTCCCATCTCTGACCGAGATGCTCACACCTGACCTGAACTGGTAGGATTTGGAGTATTGGGGGGTAGTAGAGAAGGGATCTGGCAGCACAGGTGGTCTGATTTCAGGAGCCACTTCGAGTCACTCCTCCCTTGCTGGGCTGTGATTCGTCCTTTTCCAAGTGACTTAAACAGACTTTCTCTTTTGTTTGTGGGAGTGAGGACAGTGAAGAGAGGAAGGGGGAGGGGCTGGCTGAGAGGAAGGAAGCATGACTGTGCTGCTGGGATTCTGGCTCTGCAGTTGTCTTCCATGGACCAGCCTAGGGGACCGGGATAGGCAGGTAGCACCCCAAAGTCCAGGTCTTGCTCTGGTCTACTCTTGGGCTGTCAGGCAGGACAAAAGCGTGCACTGAGCGAATATCTCTTCCAGTAAAACAGAGTGTCTTTGTGCACTTTTGAAATGCCTGGGACAAACTTATTCCATTCCGGATTTTATCCCGGGCTCTGCTGCCTGTTGAGTGTGAACCAGTGACCTGGGGAATGGGGCAGGGGGGAAGATCTCAGACCTTCTGTCCACCCTTCCGCATGTGTGTTTGTGAGCATGCACAGGGCTCTCTTTAAAAAGTCTTTTCTGGCCTGAGGAAGGGTTCTGCCCCCACGTTGTTTGGGTGGCAGCACAGCGTCTGGAGGGAGGGGTAGAGCCTCAGAGCTGGGGCCATCGAGTTGGCCTGGTCTAGACAACTCTGTTGATGCCAGAGCCACCTGACCTACTCTGCACGGGGTGTGACAGTCGAGCTTAGAGAGTGAGGGGCTGTTGAAAAAGGGTGTACTTCATTTTCTTCTTCTAGGGCTTAGTCTTCTTGGTACCAATTTCTTTTTCTTTCCTTCTTTCCTCCTTGACTCAGCAATCCATTGTGCCCAGCACCTGTGTGCAATCTATACCGGGAGCCACAGGGTGCAGCTACTCTCAGCCAGGGGCCGTTATTGAGAACCAGCTGTGGGGAAGGAGCTGGGGGGAAGGTAGGAAGAGGCAGAAGACCTGACCCCTCCTTCAGGGGCAAGAAGCCCGCACAACACAGCTAACAAACAATGTGGGGCATGGTGTCCTGTGCGGAGTGCTGAAGAAGTGGCTGGGGATGGATCATTGCCGAGTGGGGCTTTAGGAGCAAAAAGTGTCTCATGGCTGATGGTGTCCATTGGGGCTTTCCTCAACACAGACAGCACGTGGGATTTCAAATGCTCTTCTCATTGCTCTCAGAGGCCCAGGGAGTGTTGTCAGCTTATTTGTGCCTGATTAGATAAAAGAGGTCATGATTTCTGTGAAGGTGCTTTTCAGGGAAGGGATCCCTGGTGGAGCCAGTTGTGCAGCGTGGAGCGCTGGTGCGGGAGGCGGGAGGTCTCTATTCCGGGTTCTGCCCATGACTCATTGCTGTGGCTCAGGGCAAGTGATTGGATTTCTTTTTTTGCAGAATAATGTCAACATGTGCTGAGCGTCTGACTCACAGGTTGAGGCAATGGGTGAAGGACTTACTCTGTGCAGGGCTTGACGTGATGGAACGAAAGCCATTGCGTTACCAGCCTTGGGTGTCAGATTCTCATTTTAAGGAAAGCCAGTTGTGACGTGTGTTTCCTTTCAGTTTGGCACTGGCTTCAGTTAGAACAGGAGGGTCCCATCCACTTAGGTATGTCCCTGGTAATCTGAGATTCTTGGAAATAGGCCACAGTGATTCCTTTTTGACCACATTCAGGATCAGGTTTTCAGTTCAGTTTCCTGGTGTTTCCATGCCTCATTATAGGGGGAGGTTTAGAATCATTCCTGTCCTTCTCTGCTGTCACCTGGTGGCTTCAAAATGTTCCTTGTGAAGGAATATTCCCAGCTGAATCTTCCTCAGTGAAATTCAGGGAGGCATTTGAGGTTAATAAATTGAAAGACATTTTCTGTATTATTACCTCTTTATCTTGGAAAGAATTGTTTTTAAGCAGTAGTGAGGTAGGAGGGATTTCTTAGCGGGAGGAGGGTGCTTGGGCTGAACTAGGCACTGCAATGACATGAAGAAGAGAAACAATGCTGGGCCGACAGAGTGGGTGGACACTCCCACTATATCCTGATAAGTCCTGGATATATTATAACACAGCAAGCTGGCCTGCTGGGTGAAAATGATGCAGCTGACCCAGGAAATGCACTCAGCTTACCTTTTATTCTGGTCCAGAATGTTGGATTGAGCTCTTGGATCTTTGTGGTAATTATGTGGTATGGCATTATTAACAGTAAAGATGGATGGTTGTGTACCATTTGGAAGGTGAAAGCCTATTTTTAGTAGGCTTTACTTTTTAAAGCAGTTTTAGGTTTACAGCAAAATTTAGCAGAAGATACGAGGAGTTTCCATATACTCCCTACCCAAATGCAGCCTTCCCTATTATCAACATCCCCCTCCAGAGTGGTACATTTGTTACAGTCCATGAATCTACATGACAAATCATCATCACTCAAGTCCATAGTTTACATTCGGATTCACTCTTAATGTGGTACGGTGTATGGGTTTAGACAGATGTACAGGCATATTGCAGAGATACTGCAGGTTTGTTTCTACACCACAGCAATAAAGCAGTTATTGCAACAAAGCAAGTCACACCAATTTGTTGATCTCCTAGTGCATATGAAAATAATGTTTACACTGTATAGTCTAATAGTCTATTAAGTGTGCGATAGCATTATGTCTAAAAAACCAATGTACATACCTTAAGTAAAAAATACCTCACTGCTAAAAAATGCTAATGATCATCTGAGCCTTCAGCAAAGAGGGTCTTGCCTCAGTGTTAATGGCTGCTGACTCATCAGGATGGTGGTTGCTGAAGGTTGGGGTGGCTGTGGCAATTGCTTAAAATAAGACGACAATTGGCCACATGATTGACTCTTCCTGTCAGGAAAGAGTTCTCTGTAGCATGCGATACTATTTGATGGCATTTTACCCACAGTAGAACTTCTTTCAAAATTGGAGTTAATCCTCTCAAACCCTGCCTCTGCTTTATCAACTAAGTTTATGTACTATTCTCAATTCTTTGTTGTCATTTCAAAAATGTTCATAGCATCTACACCAGGAGTAGATTCCATTTCAAGAAAACATTTTCTTTGCTCATCCATAAGAAGCAACTCCTCATCCATTAAAGTTTTATTATGATTTTATAGCAATTCAGTCACATCTTCAGACTCTACTTCTAATTCTAGTTTCTTTTGCTGTTTCTACTATATCTGCAATTACTTCCACCACTGCAGTCTTGAACCCCTCAAAGTCATCCATAAGAATTGGAATCAACTTCTTCCAAACTGTTGTTAATATTGATATTATGACCTCCTCCCATGAATCATGAATGTTCTTACTGGCATCTAGAATGGTGAATCCTTTCCAGAAGGTTGGCTTTGCTCAGATCCATCAGAGGAGTCACTATGTATGACAGCTGTAACTGTACGAAATGTATTTCTTGAATAATAATAGTTGAATGTCGAAATTACTCCTTGATCCATGGGCTGCAGAATGGATGTTGCGTTAGCAGGCATGAAAACAACATTAATCTCCTTGTACATCTCCATCAGCGCTCTCAGGTGACCAGGCACATTGTCAATGAGCAGTCATCTTTTGAAAGGCATCTTTTTTTCTGAGCAGTAGATCTCAACATTGGGCTTAAAATATTCAATAAACCAAGCCATAAACAGATGTGCTGTCACCCAGGCTTTGTTGTTCTGTTAATAGAGGACAGGCAGAGTAGATTTAGCATAATTCTTAAGGGCCCTAGTATTTTCAGAATGGTAGGTGCATATTGGCTTCAACTTAAAGTCACCAGCTGCATTAGCCCCTACCAAGCGAGTGAACCTGTCCTTTGAAGTTTTGAAGCCAGGCATTGACTTCTTCTCTCTAGCTATGAAAGTCCTAGATGGCATCTTCTTCCAATAGAAGGCTGTTTTGTCTACATTGAAAATCTGTTGTTGAATGTAGCCACCTTCATCAATGATCTTAGCTAGATCTTCTGGATAACTTGTTGTGGCTTTTCATCAGCACTTGCTGCTTCATCTTGCACTTTGATGTTACAGAGACGGGTATCTTTCCTTAAACCTCATGAACCAACCTCTGCTGGCTTCCAGCTTTTCTTCTATAACTTCCTCACCTCTCTCAGCCTTCATAGAATTGAAGAGAGTTAGAGCCTTGCTCTGGATTGGGCTTTGACTTAAGGGAATGTTGTGGCTGGTTTGATCGTCTATCCAGACCACTAAAACTTTCTCCATATCAGCAATAAGCCTGTTTCATTTTCTTATTAATCATGTGTTCATTGGAGTAGTACTTACACTTTTGATGTCCTTCAAGAACTTTTCCTTTGCATTCACAACTTGACTAACTGGTGCAGGAGGCCCAGCTTTCAGCCTTTCTTGGCTTTCAACATGCCTTCCTCACTAGCTTAATCATTTCTAGCTTTTGATTTAAAGTGAGAGATGTGTGACTCTTCCTTTCCCTTGAACACTTAGAGGTTATTGTAGGGTTATTAACGGGTATAATTTCAATATTGTTGTGTCTCAGGGAATAGGGAGGCCCGAGGAGATGGAGAGAGACAGGGGAACAGTCGGTCAGTGGAGTGGTCAGAACACACACAACATTTATTGATTAAGTTCGCCATCTTATATGGGCATGGTTCATGAGGCCCCAAAACAATCACAATAGTAACATCAAAGATCACGGATCACAGATCACCATAACAGATATAATAACAAAAACATTTGAAGTATTGCAAGAATTAACAAAATGTAATACAGAGATATCATGTGAACACATGCTGTTGGGAAAGTGGTACTGATAAATTTGCTCAATGCAGGGTTGCCATAAATCTTTGGTTTGTAAAAAAAATGCAATATCTGTAAAGCATAATAAAACAAAGCATGATAAAACAAGGTATGCATGAATAATGAAAGTATCTACCATTATACTCTTCTGTATAGTGTTGTATAGAATAGCATCACTGCCCTAAAAATCCTCTGTGCCTCGCCTATTCATTCATCCCTCCCCCTAACCCCTGGCAACCACTGATCTTTTTATTGTCTCCAAAGGTTTACCTTTTCCAGAATGTCATACAGTTGGAATCATACAGTATGTAATCTTTTCAAATGGGCTTTTTTCACTTAGTAATATGTATTTAAGGTCCTTCCATGTCTTTTCATGTTTGGTAACTCATTTCTTTTTAGCGCTGAATAATATTCCATTGTGTGGATGTACCACACACACAGTTTATTTATCCATCACCTAGATATGTCCTTCAAGATAAAGGACATCTTAGTTCCTTCATGTTTTAGCAATTATGAATAAAGCTGCTATGAACATTTGTGTGTGGGTTTTTTTTTGTTTTTTGTTTTTTACTGTTTGAACATAAATCCAACCTTTATTTAAGGGTGGACAATAAATTGTTTTACATCCACGATGATCTGCCTAATAGTGTGTGCAGGTTTTTGTGTGAATATGAGTTTTCAACTCCTTTAGGTAAATATCAGGGAGTGTGATGGTGCATTATATAGTAAGTGAATGATTAGTTTTTTAAGAAGCTGCCAAACTGCCTTCCAAAGTTCGCAAGCCTGTTTTTGGCAAGGGTTGTTAGTCATCCATAGTGGCCAGGACTATTGTGGTGCCTTGGTGGGTGGCCCTCCCTCCATTTTAGTCCCCTCAGTGCCACCCTCTGCAGGGTCTAAAGCACAAGTATGGCTGGGTTCCTCCTCACCAGAGCCCCAGACTGTCTCCACCTCTCTCTAGCCTCAGCTTTTCTCTGCCTTTGCCCTGTAGGGACCAGCAGGCAGGTCTGTCCCCCTGTGGCTCCCCCTCCTGCTGTCTCTGTGGGAGCACCATCCCAGTCGTCTTACCCTGCAAGACGTGGTTCAGATGGCATCTCCTCTGGGACGCCTTTGCTCTCATCCTACCTGATTAAAAAAAAAATTCTTACAGAGAAGTTGAACTATATGTAAGTAAACCCAATAGTGTAATGAGCTCCACATGCCCGTCACCTGCTCTGACCCCAACAGTCTGTGTTCAGTCTTGCCCTGTCCATCGCCCCTCAGAAGTGGACCCCAGAAGTCATGCTATTTTATCTGAATATATTTCAGTATGTATCTCTAAAAGATAACTTAAACTCACAATACCATAAATCGTACGTAAGAAAGAATTAGCAAGTTCCTTAACATTGTTGAATATTTAATTAGTGTTTAAATTTCCATTTGGTTCATAAATGTTATACATGTATGTTATAGTTTTTTTTCGTTAATTCAGGATTCATATGAGGTTACCCACTGTGATTGATTTATACCACTTTTAAGTCTTTTAAAAGCAGAGTTTCCTCCTTTCTCTCTTGCTTTTTGTCATTTTGTTTTGTTGGTTTGTTTTTGCAATTTTTTTTAAGGGAGCTGGGTCTTTGCCTCACAGGTTTTCAGTCTGGATTTTGTGGATTGCATCCCCATGGTGTAGTTTTTCATGTTCCCCTTTGCTCTTTATTTCCTGCAAATTGGAAGTTGGACTTAGAGGCTTGATGAGATTCAAATTTAATTTCTTTTTTCCTTTGTGAGGGATAGGCAAGATCACTTGCTGTGCAGGGTCTGTTCTTCATTCTTTGGTCTGGAGGCACGTGGTACTGGCTGTCCATCTGTGGTGTGAGCAGCTTTCGATGTTCAGTGTCTACATCTCCTGGTTCTTCAGGCTTTAAACATTGTAAAATTTAAATTCTATCCACCGTTTTCAATTTCTTTGTTAGAATGCTTCTGTAAAGAGAAAAACTCCTCGTTCACAGGCTGTTTACCTCGTGGTACTTGCCCATGTGGGAAAGATGACACTTAGTTCTTTCCTTTTATTTAGCAATTTCCAGCCAGTGGTGACCAGTTAAGGTTTTTTTGTTTCTTTGGTTTTGCATCATTATGAACTCATGGATTTATACATTTGCATCTCAGTTTTTTCCAGTTATTATTCTTATTGATGTTCAAATTATCCCAGCTTTGGTCAGTGAGAGCTTCTTGAGGTGATTGCCGGGTCCTGTTGATCTGATCCTTCTAGCCATTGAGCACTGTGTTGCTGTCTGGTATGATAAGATTTCCGGGATCACATTGTCTATTCCTGCCCCAGACCTGGACTCAGCTGTTTCCCAGAGTTCCCTGGTTCCTTGTGGTGGGAGGTGATGTTTGCAGATCTCCATCTGGGTTTGGGACAGTCTGTTCTTCCTGTTCCTCCCCTGTGCTCCCGGCACCTGTCTGGAACATCCCCAAGTATCTGCCACCATAGATTGCAATCATCTGCTAGCCTTTTGATCTTTTCTGTTAGCTAGGGTGCCAGTGTCCCAGGGTCGGTGTCTGGGTAGTTCGTCTTTGGATTCTTAGCCTTCAACACGGGTCCTGCCACGTAATACATCTGAATGTCAACACTTGACTAAAACTTAATCAGGTTTGCATGTGGGGTGGAGAGGTTTAAAGGCTACACCCGAGTTTCTCCAGCCCTCACCAGCCTGTGTTATGATAAGGTTACATAGTAATGGAATTAACCCAACTTGCCCTGTCTCTTCTCAAAGTTCTACCCACTTAGTCCCACTGGTTCCTGGGGAGCCACTTGGATGAAAGATGTTAGGTCTTGGCCCACCTTGTGGATGTTGCCTGCTCCCATATCAGCTGCTTGTAGGGCCATTCCCAAGAAGGGTGAGGTCTCTGCCAAGGGTGTTGTCTCCCAAAGCTGCCAAATTATAAGCCCTTTTGGTGCTTCAGTCCTATCCGCATGTCCTGGGAGTATCTGCTTTATGGAACACTGTGTTCCATGTCTGAGTGAAGCCCACGTGCCTCTCCCCTCTGGTGTCACTTGTGCCAGCTGGACACCAGGCCATGCTGCTTCGGCCCTCAACACTTAGCTCTGTCCTGTCCTTCCCTCCACAGGACTTAGGGACCCCACAGTCCTTAGGGATAGTGTCCCAAGTGACAGCGTTCCTTTCTTCCCTAGCCTGTCTTCAGGCTGCTTGGGAGGGAGAGCTTTACTGGTCCTCCTTTTCACACACAGAAGACAATCCAGTAAAGTTCTTTCTGGTGGTCATGGCCCCAGGTCATCATACATGGCCAGATATGGCTCAATCTCAGGCTAGATCGTATCAGCACAGCTTAACTAACTCCTTAGTTAAAATTCCCAGTGACTTCCTTAACTTTTTGATGGGTGGAGTGGCTTATAAGCAAACTTTGATGTGAACACCAGGCTAGAAATTGGTTAACCTCAGTTTGGGACTCCTAATACATCTCCAGATTTATTGAAAGCATCCCTTAGATTGGTACACACCAAGTGCTTCTCTGGCACTGTATCCTGCTGGCCACATACCCCTTTTCTGATGTTCCCTATGAAGGGATGATATTTGAAACAGTGAGCTGGGGCGTGGGTCCACTTCCAGCTCTTCCTGCTTCACCGCCAGAGCTTGGGTCTTCCACAGGCCTGCCGCATGCTGGCAGAGGCCCATGAGGACGTGAGGGGTTCCTGCGGGTTGGTGGACCACATTTGGAGAAGCGCTGCCTTAGCCCCAAGTGGGGACAGGCTCCAGCGCCAGAGGAAGCGCCAACAGGCTTTTTGCTCATGGACAGACAACTCTGCTTTGCTTTCCTGCCCCCACCTCCTCATCCCCTTGACTTCCCCTTTCTCTTTTTCTTTTGTTTCTGCCTCAATCCTGGTTTTAGTCCCCAGGCCCCCCTTCCTTTTGTTCATCAGTTTTCCGATGGGTTACGTCTTTGGTAAGGAGAGCCCTAGCGCTGTTCTGGAATACTCAAGGAGAGGTCTGAGGAGGAGAGGATTGGGCAAGTGTGCATTTCACAAGACTTAGTTTTTGCGGAAGGAGAACCCCAGTGTCTGTTTTTAGTTCTGGGCAGATAAGCTCCTCCAGGCGGATTCTCCTGAAGACGGTTAGTTATCACCTGTTTGTGTGTGTGTGTGCGCGCGAGTGCTCGCGTGTCCATCCCTTGGATGAGTGTCACATTGCAGCAGGTGGCTTCCCATCATCCTAAGTAATAATAGGTGACTATATCCCAGGCACTGCACTGCCCAGGGATTCAGTGCTCACAACAGCCCTGCGTGGATGAGTGCTGTTGCAAACCTCACTTTGCATAGATCCTGAAAAGGGGACATTGGAAGAATCAGTAACTTGCTCAAGGTCACACAGTTAGAAGAGGGGAGGAGGGATTTAGAATTTGAACCCAGTTCTCTCTGACTTCAGTGTGCACTCTTAACTCCTGCAGTACTGCCTCTGATAAACAGGTTGGTTGCCAGGAATTGGCAGAATGCCATTTTCTTCATAAACCTTTGCCCTGCAAGTGTGGGTGGACAGGTGGTTGATGCTTCTCTTGGGTATATTTGGTGAACTAGGGGCTAGTGGATCAATTCTTCCATAGTTGGTTGGAAAATAAAGGGGCATAGTTTTCCCTTGAAAAAAGTTCATTCTCCATTCAACTGAGGTTTAAAAAATCTAATCCCCAATCCCTGAGGCCTCCAAATCAGTAACTGTTCCACTGCTCTTACCTCTCTCTGCTAGGTCTCAGTGACACACACCTTTAAAAGTCATAGTATGTTGGGACAAGTGTTCCAGGGCAGTCCTGTCCTATAGTGTTTATCTTACGTTTTTTAGTTGTACCTTCTTAACACAATTTTCCCCCCCAGTTGTAAGGAAACCATAAAGACACAGTTAATCAGAGTGCAGGAATGTGTAAGGGTGGCTCTGTGTGTGTGTGTGTGTATTTTCCTCCAGAGCATTTTAAAGGTCTCAGCTATTATTAACATTGACTTTATTATCTATATTTAGGATAAACCCACTAACGATGATTTTGGGATGAGCTGTGAATCTGTGGTGTATATATAGCTCTGCACACATGTGTAATGCATATTTATGTCTGCACACACTCCTGGGCGTTGGCATCTGCCTGTGGAGTGCTGATGTCTCTGTGAAAGGTTGTGGCTCATCATCCTCTTGATAGGCCGTTGAAGTGTCCCATGTCCCCTCCTTAATAATGACTTTTTTGGGGTTAGATTTATCAAGAGATGGCCATAAAGTCACACAGCTAAGTTTAATGTACTAATCAGAATGTGTGCCTTCAGACAAGTGGCCAGCTTCAAAGTTGCTGTTTGGGAAGAAGCTTCACACATATTTTACTGACACTGTCACTGTTCAGAACATTGTTGAACCTCTGCTTTTGGCATTGCCATCACAGCTAGTTGTCCATGAGCCATGTGAGAAAATTTCACTTGCCTGTTGGTAACCACTATGAATTGCTGACCAAGAGTGAAATTACCAAGCTTGGTCACTCACCTTGTTTCTGACTCTTAGCCCTGAGTGATTGTTAGCTGTTTCCAAGAAACACATGTGCCTTGGAGGATGAAAATTATGCTGTTGGCTCTGGGGGCCAATCCATTAGGTAGGGGAGTTCAGAAATATTTTGAGTGATGGCACCAGCATACCAAATGTCTACCTAGAGGACTGTTGTGAAGGGGGGCACAT
Organism: Daubentonia madagascariensis; assembly: GCA_023783475.1. Taxonomy (NCBI): domain Eukaryota; kingdom Metazoa; phylum Chordata; class Mammalia; order Primates; family Daubentoniidae; genus Daubentonia; species Daubentonia madagascariensis. Next base: position 1,235,192 of record JAKFHU010000624.1, read on the forward strand.
GTGGACTGGTCATGTTTTTGTGTGAGTTTCAGAGTTCAAAAATAATGGACTTGTACCAGTTGTGTGTGTGTTGCCTGCACAGTTAAGTTTAGACTCCTGAGCTTTTCAGGTCTCTGAGAGTTGGCCCCACCGTCACTTTCCATACTTGCCTTTTGTTTTGTGCCCATTTGATATCATCTTGCCTGAGCCCATGTGCAGAGAGGCCTTTACTTCATTTCTTAAAAGTCTTTTTTACTTCCTGGTTTTCTGTTGTTATGTAGGGGAAAAATATATATATTATTTATAGAGTAGCAGGTGTACTTATGTCCTTCTCTATTGTGGGTAGTGGAAATGTTTTAATTGCCTTCTTTTGCCTACTTTAGCCCCATGATCATAGCTTTTGTTTGCTAGTTTCTCAGCATCTGCAATTTTGAAAATGACCTGTACACTTAGCTGATGTGAAACCAAAACCTAAAACCACACCATCAAGCACTCTAAAAATGCAAAAACACCATGGTAGTATTGGTTGCTTAGTCATTCTGTTCATTTGGTGAATTCTATAGGCCCCAAAGGTACAGCTTGCACCAGGTAATTTAAAGCAAGCCAATAGTGATGTGTAGATGAGCTAAAGATGTTATTCCCTGTCCTTTGGACTAAGTGGCATTTATACTAGTTACATGCCCAGCTCAACTTTAAAAAGAGGATGTTGTCATCAGATCTATACAGTGTCAAAAATTTTATCCAGCATGGATTTAGATGGAAAGGGATTAAATACAAGTACTGATAGGTACCTTCTTGGAGTTGATGTTGTTATTTTCTGCTCTTTAATTCTGATGCATGCATGGAGACAGCAGAAAGGAAGACACCAACTCTTGAGCATGCCATGTGTTGGTTTGTTGGTAAACATTGATGAAGCAGCCATCTCTCAACCAAAAGAGTCTTTCTGACCCAAACTGTGGTTGTAACTGGGCTTGTGACAAGCTGGCATGTCCCCTTGTCACTGGTGGTATGGTTAATGTTATTACAAACCAGAGAAAATATAATTAAGAGTTCTCCTAAAATCTGCCCATGGCATGAAAAATCTCTTTGGTTGCTCCATGTCCAGAAGTGACTGTGGTAGAGCTTAATGGGAGTTAACTGGTGGGCTCTGGATACTGGAGGAGGCAGGCAGAAGTTCTCATTAGAGAGATTTGGAATGAAGGCACTATGTTTTTTCTGAACACACTGAATTCTTACAGATCCTTGGAGAAATAAAAGCTGTGGTCTTGGAACCTTCTGCTTTCTTTTGGCCTGAGTCCTTCTCATAAATTAAGCAACCAAAATAAGGGTCACAGGTGTGGGTGGGACCTGCTCTGCTGGCCCCACCTGTGTTGCCCCCATAGCAGGTTAGGGTCTGGTCTGTCCAGGAATATGGTCTTTCCCTCCAAGAACCCAGCTGTGTGGTTATTAACTCAGGATTGTGGCCCTGTGGTTACTATGCGCTAATCAATCCTCTGAACACTAGAAGATCACACCATGTTGTCTGTATCACCAGCTGTTTTTAAGAGTATTGTTCTCTTCCATCAAACAGACTATAACCCTATATTCATATTTTGCTTTTTTTGTTGATGAAGTTGGGAAGACTCCATGTGACCTGCAACCTGGTCTCCACTAAGCTGTTGTTCTCTATTCTTGTCAAATGTGGAGGCTTCCCAAGCCTGGTTATGCACTGTTGGCCGCCGAAGACCACCAAGTGTTTGAAAGTCAATACCAGATTGTAGCATTCGTAAATGAAGATGTGATGAAACCTACCACACAATTACAGTGTAGGATCGCTTTCCCCAAATCAAACTGAGACAGGACTAAGGAAGTTGTACAGGCCAGAGAAGGGGTTTTGTTGGCGAAAGAAGGAAGAGCTGGTAGAATGTCCCTATGTTTTTCAAATCCTGGCGAGTGTCAGCGAGGCCTGGCTGGTGTTTGACAAGCATCACGTGTTTTAAATTAAAGGCAGATTGAATAAGGAGAGACAAAAGGTTTACTGCGTTTGGATCATTGAGCCTTTCAGCCAAGATTGTGTCTTAAATTTTGTATCTTGTAATATTGCAACTATGGGAAATGTCAATAATATTGACAAAGCCTAAAGTTATACAAAGGTACAGTGGGAGTTTTTCATCGGAGGTCATAGATTTTGGTGGGCAAGAGAGCTCTGCATTTACGGGGGGTTTGGTAGCTGCCTTCAGGCAGTGAGAAAACCGTATTATGGTGTGAAGGCTAACCAGCAACTTTGGGTTAGATAACTAATACTAAGAGCTTTTCCAAGGGTGATATTCCAGTCTTCCATTTGAGTCAAAAGTTGAGCCCTTTTTAAACTCTCAGGCCATGCTTTTTATCATCATTTCTTCAGAATGTGTGTGCCACCCCTTCTAAAAAGGATTTATGGTAGAGTTTTTATTTCTCCCTCCTGTTTTTTCCTCCCCCCATTCCATGTTAATACACAAAGGATGTTGGCTTCCCCCAAGCACTCAGGAGCTGGGTGGAGGCAACACACAGACAGATAATGACCCTGCGGTATGGCACAGCCAGGGCGCAGAAGGATGGGTGCACAGGTGTCAGAGGAGAGAGGGAGGACACTAACAGCCGGAAGAGGAGAGAGGAGCAGGAGGCCTCTTGGAGTGGAGACCCAAGTGGAGTCACACATAAAGGATGAGGGGGTTACCTGACCGGAGTGCATTTGCTGGCCAGGCGGGCAGGTGCAGCCCTAGCAGAGATGCAGCAATGGTGATGGAGAACTTTCCAGAGTGCGGGGGTTGTAGGAGCACCTGAGTGGGGGCTGGGTGGGGCCGGATCCCGGGGTGCAGGCACCGCTCTGCAGAGTGCAGAGCAGGTCTGGTGAAGAGGATCGAGGAGCTCCCTGGGGCGCTCTGAGGAGGAGGGATGGCAAGGTACAAGCGTGGAGCCTAGAGACCTTGAGACCAGGGAACGGAGTGACTCTTCCCCTTAGGTCCTAAGTGGGTTGCGGTTGAAGACTAATGGATACTGATACCTTGAGAGGGTTTGGGGTGTAGGAGGGGATGCCCCCGCTCCCCCACCTCATGATGGGTAGAAACATGAGCAGGAATGAAAATGGCACCCAAAGGACAGCTTCTCGGCAGGCAGTCTCCAGGGAGCCAGGCCTCTGAGTTGTAGGGCCACCTGGAGAAGTCAGGCTGGTACACTTTCCTGAGGCAGGTGAGCGATTGAGGCGTTCCAAAGGGTGACCGCATCCAGCACGCAATCAGCGGTGCCCAGGACTCTACCCTTGAGGCTGTCTTCCCCCTCAGGGCATGGGGGGAGGAGAGAAGGGTTATGGGGCTGACATTTGTTTCTAAACCAAACCATTCCTGTAAAATGACAACCTTCTTGGTCAATCTGGTGGTTTCCTATTCCTGGTGGTAGGTTAATGGGGGTGGGGGGAGTGTCTCCCCCCTTTTTTGGATAGTTGTTAATATTTTACACTGCACTAGAGCCTGGGGAAAAATCCATTAAACAAATGCTGCCTCCCATTGGTGCGATTGGTCGCACCCTTAATTCATTTGGAAAGAGGGACTTTGCAGGGGCAAGAGGCTCCCCCTAAATCCTGCTGTGTGATAAACCGATGCCTCTTTGTTCATCTCTGCGGAAGACTGTCTTAATAGTTTGATTTAAAATTTATTATGAAAAGGAATTTTTTTTAATTTTAAAGAACTGAATCTATTTGAGCACCTTGTGGTGTGCCGTAATGTTCCTCAGTGGTGTGCTCCCATTAGAAATTCATTAGCGCGATCTGTCATCTACCCTGGGCGCGCTGCTGAGGGTGTGAGCTCTTTCGAGGTGTGAATTGTTATGCTCTCACTCATTCCTCATTACCTCGGTGCTACTTACATGGCATGTAAGATAGGACGTCTTTACAGGCCAGGACAGAGTGTCCTCCTGGTCTCACCCTCAAAGCCTGCTGCCATGGCCCTGGCGCCCTCTGAGGAGTCATTATCCCCAGCGGCCTCTGTGGGCTGTGGTGGCGATGCAGGCACGGATTGAATGGGACGGTTGGTCTCAGATGCAGTTTTTCTTTTCTTCTCTAGAATGGTGTCCAAATCCTTCCTTTTTTTTTTTTGGAAACAGAGTCTCACTCTGTCACCGTGGCTAGAGTGCAGTGGCATCAGCATAGCTCACTGCAACCTCAAACTCCTGGGCTCAAGCGATCCTCCTGCCTCGGCCTCCCAGAGTGCTAGGATTACAGGCATGAGCCACTGCCGCTGGCCCCAAATCCTTTCTAAGGCCCCTGGGACTGGGGAGCACTCAGGCCACTTAGTGCTCCGCCAGCCATCTGGGGCTGTCTGTCTTACATCATAGCTGCTCCCCCACACCTCACTCACCACCTGCAATGCAGGTGCACTTAGAAGGTGTATATGGGGTTATGGCAGCAAACAGAACCTTTTGTCACTGTATTTAAAAGGGCAGGGGACTATGCTAATGCTGTTGGCTTCAGTGGCCCTAAAACCCCTCAGCCGCTCTGAGTTTGTTGGTTTTCTGCCTCTTCCCCGGAGCACAGGGGAGGGCGTGGAGCCCAGCATCTGCATGGCCGCTTATCAGGTACAGAGCTCCACTTGGGTCTTGGGCACTAGGGTGGGAGCCATGGGCTTCTAGGTTGCCTCTGGAGTTGTCACTTCTTGGGTAGGAAGGTGAGGGAGAAAGAAAAGCAAGAACGATCTTAAAGTCCTCTTCTCTCTGCTGGAGCACCAAGCTCAGGACAGCCTTCCTAAGCTCCTGTCTTCCCACGTGTGGGTCATTGCCTCCAACTCATCTGAGATACCTGCAGTTTCCCTGACAGGGACATCTCATGCCTCAGCGTCCTTCAGAGCAGCTCAGCTTGGCATTTCTGCGTACCTAAGTCAGTGGAGAGGATTTTCCAGATTATCAGTAATACTTCTGCCAGCCCTTTCTTCCTGAAGCCCCCGCGACACTTGTGGAGCACACGCCCCATCATTACTCAGTGGCCACATGCCGCTGCTAGCAGTGCATTGGTAATGTGGTGTATTTTGGGCACTCTCATAATTTTATGATGAGCTTGCTGTTCGTTTGTAGTCTGTTTCTAATCTGGCTCATTAGGAATTAGCAAAACTTGTCTCATGCTCAAAATAGATTATGTTGCCAGGATTCAAAGCCAAATTCTAACTGCAGATAGGCTGTGAATTTTTCTATTTCTTAAGACTTGTTTCTTTCCTATCTTATAGCCTATTTGCTACTGGGGGAGAAAATCCACGAATCGTAACTCTTTTAAGAGGCGACTGATTGTCCTCTGTAGTGGCTAGGTGCTCTGACAGTGAAAAGGCTGCTGAGTTCTGTCAGTCGCTTAGCACCAGAGTGTTGGATCTGAAGGGACCACAGGTTGTCCTTAGGCCAAGCTCCTGGCCCAGCAGGGAGGTGTTGCCTCTGCAGTCTTCGTAAGGATGGGCGTAACTCACCTGCTGGAACACTGAGCAGGCACAACTGCAGTTTGCCACCTCAGGGCATCATCTAAGCCATGCAGAGAGGTCTGTATGACCTCAGTGTTCTCATTTGTAAAACGTGGAGTAAGAGTGGATGACCCTTGAAGTTCTCTCTTGTCTCTGGGGCTTTGGGTTAGCTGATAACCACCACTGTGGAACTTTTTGGCCCTTATATCTCTGGCACATGAAAATCTCTCAACTATTTAAAGACCACTCTTATGTCATCATCTGTTACCACCCATAACTTCCTTCTGTAAGCAAAACCTCTCTAATTGATAGGGTTTTGAGGGATTCCTTCAGCCACCCCACTCCACTGCCCCAATGGCGCAGGTGCTCATTGTAACCTCTTCAATGCACTGGTGTGCCCTTTGTATGTGGTATAATGTCCATTGTAGTTAATGTCAGTGCAGAGCACAGGGCCACTATTGCTTTCCTTGTTAAGTAAATTAAGTGGCTCAGGAGAAGCACTTAGTACGGGATCTGGCAGTTAGAAAGCACTCATTAAATGTTCGCTTCTGGATGCCACTGTGCATCAACTTACGCTGAGGACTCCCTGCACTCCAGCCGTCTGCAAAGGATCTGGGAGCCTGGTGTTTACCCCCACTGTTGGGTGGCATGCCTCAAGGAATGCCAGTCTGACACAGAGGCAGTTTGGGGCACACGGGGGAGGCAGCCAGCATGAGTTACATGGTATCAGGAACACAAGGGGGACTCGAGCTGGCCCCTCTGTCTCCCCTGAGTATGGAGCTTCCATGTAGGAGCAGAAGGACAGGCAGCCTGGAGCTGCCACCTGCCTGTGCCCACAGTGGGACTTCTGCCGATTGAGTGTCTGGAATTTACACTCCAACAGGTTCGGAAATCTCAGCGACAGCTCCCATGTGTTCAAAGTCAAGCTTGGCAGACCATGGCTAAACCACTTTAATGAGTTTGTGGGACACCAGTGAAGCAGCAAACTGGGTCAGGATGGAAGCAGGGGTGAGGGGAGAGTGTTGGAGGGCAGGGGGCTCAAGTTGGGAAGCAGCAGAGGGCTGGCCCACGCCCTGCCCCAGCCCACCTGCCTTGTTTCTCATGGGAGCAGACAGGTGGAGGCTGAGCCCTGGAGGGATAAGAAGGCAGGGACTTGGCTGATCCAGGTGTGGGGTCCTGGGCATAACCCTCTTCTGATCTGGTTTCCTCTGCCCCAGAGTAGACAGGGCTAGAGGAGGCCAGACCTTCAGCCCAAGAACTGTAGAGTCGCCCAGACTTCCTAGGGAAAGAACACACCTCAACTCCTTTCCTGTGGAGGGGCTTGGTGGCCATCTGTCCAGCTGATACCGGGGGCCTCACGGTGGGGCGGTACTGTCTCATCCAGCAGTGCTCCTTGAACCCTGGGAAAATCCATAGAGGCTGGGTCATATACCCCCTTCAGCTGGCCGTGCCCCCTCCTCTGGTTTTGCTTGTACGGCTGGGTCTTGCTGAGAAATACAAAATTGGGAGCCCTAAGGAAGAAACTGTAGTAGGGTAGAAACCTGCAAACTGCCGTGGAGCTTATTTGGGAAGAAGTGGAGCATAGCAGTACTTAAATGTAAAAAGCGATTTGTGCATTTCTTGAAGCAGGTAGAAGGCAGTGTTTGAAAGAATTAAACCAGTGTTTAAAAAATTTTCTTGTGAGCATTTTGTTGCAAAACAAAGGACTACTTTACTATATTAGATGTTTCTCTTCTTTGTGAATCCGTCTAAGAATATTCTACTATCTATTATGATGGTCTCCTTTTGCCTTGGAATTGTGTTTCTTGAGCACAGGATGAGAGGGTAAGAATCTTCTTCTGTTGTTCCCCACCCCCACACTATAGAACTGATACATATTAATTATAAAAATACTGGTGAGTATAAGGAAGCAGAAAGAAGTAACACATAATTCATACCACATAACCAGCATTTCCGTGGTTCCTTCTAGGCTTTATTCAGGGTTTTTTTTTTTAATGTGCTTGAGATAATAATGTGTTGCCGGTTTCCCCCCTCCTGCACCCTCCCTCCCCAGCCTTGAAAATTTTAACACTGTACCACAAGTAATTTTACACAATCCGAAAAGTTTTTATTAACATTGTATGGATATGTCCAATCTACCTAGCTAATTCCTTATTTGTCGTTTAACTTACGGTGAAACTTTCTGTAGAAACCTAAAATTTTTCATTATTTCCTTAGAACAGATTCCTGAGAATGGAATTATAGGGTCAGAGAGTTTGAACATTTTTAAGGCTTTTGATAGATGTTCTTAACTCCTTTCCAGAAAGGTTGTACCAGTTTACACTCACAGCAGAAGACTCTTGTACCTTTGCCACATTAAATGGGAACGTTTGCAAATAAACTTTTTGCTCATTGCCTAGGTGGTAGTTGACATTTCCCTTTTTACTTCTTTAATTCTGTTGAATTGAACTGTTTCCCACTCATGTTATCTGATCTCAGAGCCTGCTTTTCGCGATACTTTTTTTTTTTTTTAAAGATAGGTCTCACTCTGTTGCCCATGCTGGTCTCAAATTCCTGGGCTCAAGCCATCCTCCCTCCTCAGCTTCCTGAGTCACTGGCATTAGAGGCTTGAGCCACCATGCCTCACTTTGAATAAGCTGTTTAATAAATATTACTAATTACAACCCTTTGTCTATTTTTAGCTAATATTTTCCCCAGACTTTCTCTACTCTTTTCTTTTCTTTTACAGAGAGACCTAACTTTATGTAGTTAAATTGTCATTTTTTTGCTTTGTGGTTTCTTCCATTGCTTTTAAGCTTAGAAATGCCTATTTCATCCAGAAATTAGATACATAATATTTAATTACATATTATTCTGATGTTTGGTTCATTCACTTGATTTCAATATTTAACTCTTCATGCATCAGAATTTGTTTGGTAGTTTTGAGAAGTGAAGATCTAAGTTGGTTTTACCCCCTTCTCCTGGTATCTAACCAATTGTTCAGGTGGGACAGCCATATAATGACTAATTTCTTCATTTTCAGGGAAGCTGTATCTGTTTTTCAAGCCTTCCTGCCCTGATCCTTGCCTTGTTCTGGGTTCAGGCTGGGAGAGAGGGTCCCCCCATGGAGCCAGTGGGGAGGACCAGCTTCTTTTGAGGCCAGTGATGCTCTGTGTTTATAAACCTCTTCTGTATCAGCTCACAAAAAACAACTCACAGTTGTAATCTTTGTCATCCTTGCTGTGTGACTGAAAGGAACGGGGTGCAGGGGTGGAATGATAGCAAACAGGTGAGGTGTGTGGCAAGCCCACCAGCATCTTTTCCTGTGTCATCCGCACTTTATTTATTAATTAATTACCTACAAGACCAAGCAGACAACGTCTGCGCTTTAGAATCAGATTCCTCCCCTTGGGCCCAGCTCTTGGAAAATCCAAGTCCTGTCTTGGTGCTACCACTTGCTTAGACAAATCACTGAGCAGTCTGCCTCAGCCAGTTTCTCCATATTTAAGTATAAACAGTGAGAAGTAAAAACCTATTTGGCTTACCTGTTGTGAAGCTTAAATGTGTTTTGAATTACCTAAAGTGTTATATAATTTTAAAGCAGTATTAAAGTATTAATTTGAATCTTTAGGTGCTAAGGAGTGTAAGATGAACCATCATTTTATCTGACCAAAAACAATGATGAAATGTGGTACCATCAATTTTAAGATTCATCCCCAATTTCAGAGGTGTTGAAAGAGGAAAACCATGTGTCCTGGAATCGATGGCATTTGCTATTTGGTCCAGACTCTGGTGAGGGGTGAGGAATGGCAGGAACAGTGTCCTCGACTCAAGCATGACGTTATAGGGGGTGCAAAGAAGGACAGTCCTTGATACCCATATTTTATTCTCTAGTAATACAGAGCATTCATTTTGCACTGATTCCTGAGGCTTGGTTTTCCTCTTAGTAATTTCACTTTGTGATGCTCGTCTTAGAGAAGAGACTGTTCTCCAACTTTCTTCATCTCAGTTCCATTGTGCTGACAGAGAAACCCTGAATTCAGCTGAGGTGCCTTCCACTTTTCTTTCTGTGAATTGTCAGGCACAAGCCACAGAAGCTGTCAGAATCTGCTTTCCATGGGGAAGTCATGCCGTGGGAAGGTGGAAGCACAAAATGGTCTTAGTGAGGTGAGCTTCCTCCTGCCCCCTTATAGAGACAGGGGGGCCTTTGCAGCCTGGCAGCCTTGGCTTTGGAACTTGGATTCTGTCTCTGCCGTTTATTGAGATGAGTGTTCTCTTTCTGATCCTTGGTTTTCTTTTCTGTAAAATGAGGATGAAAAGATGTGTCCTGGAGCCTCATCAGGAGAACTGAACCAGCCAGGCATGCAAAGCCCTAGGAGTTTCCTGGGTATACGGTAGGAGGTACTCAGTAAACATCACCTTGCTTCCTGTCTGAGGAGTGGAGGAAATTTAGGTTTTCACTCTTTTGGTGGTGTGTCAGGTAACTACAATTGAACCTGCACTTTTTTTTTTAATGCCATATTGATTGGGACGTGCCTGATCCATTTGCTTCTGGGCTGTCTGAGATCCCCCCCTCAGCATGCACATCTGGCACCAGCTGTCCACAGATAACCGTGTCGTAGAGCTCCAGGAGTGGGGCCCGTGCCTTGGTGCCAGAATTGTTGAATTGTACTCTTTTGACTTCGAACCTAGGATTTCAAAATACACATAAGTCCGTGAGGCCTGTGTGCCCCATGTTCCCTCCCTGACGCGAGTTCCAGCACGTGCATGGCCTCTCTCTGACCTCCCCGCAACGCAGACCCATGGCCTTCCCTGTCGGAATACGTCCAGCCCTAAAGAGGGAGGCGTTGTCTTCAGATCACAGAGTCGGCGGCAGCTTTGCTCTGCTCCTTCTGGAGCACTGGGTGTGAGAGAGAACTTCAGAAATAATGGGGGCAGTGTTCCGCTTTGATGCTATTATTAGAATCTTCCAAACACCGTTTGTTTGTAGCCTCACAGGGACTCAGAGAGAAGCGAGTGGGAAGAGGTTGCTGCTAGTGCCATTCTACAGGAAGCTCAATGGCATTTATCTGGCCCAAGGTCATTCAGCAAGAACAGATTGAAATAACCCTCAGACCAAAAAGCCGGCTGTCTGTGCAGCTCACTTTCCCCGCAGCTTGGCCCGGACTCTGCTTCCTTTCCCTTGCGGGTCTTTTCACCGCATGCAGGGACAGATAGGCAGGGGGTTGGAGGAGAGGGCACTTTTCAGTAGTCATTGGACTGTTCCTAAGCTAAGAGCTGTTTCCTTGACCCAAAAAGCTGATTTTTACCTGTTCACAGCCCCTGTTGCACACACATTTCCTTGGGGAGTGGTGTTCTCAGGTGTGTGGGCTGCCCCAAGCTTTCACTGGGGGGAACCACATGGTAGTACTCATGGGCACATGAGTGGATGCTAGGAGGCACATGCGCTGCGTGGAGCGGCACCCCATGGTCTGTCTTGCTGCTCTGGGCTCCATCGTGGAGCCTCACATAGGCTGGGGTTTGTTCTGCATGACAGAAAGCCCGCATGGAGGTGGCAGATGGATCCAAGGTCAATTCTTATTCATGATGTGGTCAAGCCAGATGTCCTGGATGGTGGGGAGGGTCTGCTTTGGAGGTGCCCATGGTCAGAGGGGCTATAGGCTGGGGAGCGGGTCTCTCACCCCCCTCACCTGGCACTGCTGAGAGGATGCTTGCTAGGGGTTTCTCAGCCAGGCAGCCAGCCAAGGCTGTTAAAGCCACAAGAGAAGACTTATTTTTTTTTCCAGGGGTGGCTATGAAGTACTGAGTTATTTGCAGAGGGGCCATTGTTCTTTACTTAAATTCTCCTAGTTCCTCCCCAGCTGGAACATCAGGACCCCACTGTGACACTCTTCAGCCGTGGATATTTGCCAAGCTTTCTGAGTGGGTCTAACTCTAGATGGCAACTTGGTTTAGTGACACACGTTGAAAAGAAGAAAAAAAAATAGAGATAAAATAAGATTTGGCTTGCGATTTTGTTGTATATAGTTCAGTTTATTCTATTTTCTTTCATTCATGAAAATTGAAACATATTCTCCTTTGACTTGTGTTGACTTTTATGTTGGAAACAGAGATTTCCTTCAAGTCTCTAAACAGCATTATCATGGTTCCCTTGGTTCTTACTTTTGATTTGGTTTACAAGTAGTTGTGTTTCATTCTAATCCCTCCTGCATTCGTTTTACTTTTTGTCCTTGGATTTTGTTCAGTGATGACTTAATAGAAAAAACACCTTGTTTGTATTGTTTGTCTTTTATTACAGTCCCCTGTAGCCCCTCCTCTTTCATCTGCTGTTGCCCAAACACCTGCTGGGCACATGGGACACAGGGCATAGTATCCCTTGTCTGCCCTCAAGGGAGTTCTAGTGTAACGAGACCCACAAGAGCTTCTGGCTTTTTCTGGCTGCTACTTAACCACTGACCATTGACAGCCACTTCACCTGGCCAACCTACCCTTACCTCACTGTGGGAAAGGGGTCTATTGACCCTCTTTTTGGAATTTTTATATTTAAATGAGGAAATTTAGGTGAGAATGCCAAGATCTTATTGTTAAAGATGAATAATCCTGGCCAGGCACAGTGGCTCATGCCTGTAATCCTAGCACTCTGGGAGGCTGAGGTGGGAGGATCACTTGAACTCATGAGTTCAAGACCAACCTGAGCCAGGAACGAGACCCCCATCTCTACAAAAAATAGAAAAACTAGCCAGGCATGGTGGTGTGCGCCTGTAGTCCCAGCTACTTGGGAGGCCGGGGCAGGAGGATCGCTTGAGCCCAGGAGCTTGAGGTTGCAGTGAGCCATGATGACACCACTGCACTCTAGCCAGGGTGATAGAGCGAGACTCTGTCTCCAAAAAAAGAAAAGAATCCTAATCTTAGTGTTGAAGCCAAGTGCTCCTCTCTCTCCACGTGTGTCCCTTCTGATGAGAAGTTTATCCGTCTATGTCCCCTGACCCAACCTCCAAGGCTGCATGGGCCACAAGACCCCTGTACTGGGCTAAGACAGCATGGTGTGGGCTGGAGTTCCGGGTCCCAGCCTCTGCCCCATGAGGGGAGGACGATTATTCTGCATCAGGAGTGCTGGTGCTGGGCCTGGAGGTGTTTCACTCACTAACTTACACACCGGATGTCTTGGAAGCAGGTGTGAAAGATCCATCCCAAATCAAGGAAAACTGGGACAAACACATCTTGAAAATAAAATAGAGCCAGAAGAACCATGTGCATGCTGAGGTTCCCTCTTGGTCAGAGCTTAGGAGCCTGAGTGAGAGGATTTACAAGGTGTTGTGTGCTTTTCAGGGCTGTGAGCGGGTGAACCAGAGATTGGCCACCTCTGAATTGTTAGTAGATGTAATGTTGAAGAACACTGTGTGATTTCTCTCTGTCCTCCTCAGCCTCTAAGGGAAAAACAGAGAAAAGCATTGGCTCTTGGGTGGATCTGCCATGGCAGTTTTCCAGCTTTCCTTAGAATTGAGTCGTTGGCGCTGGTGTGGGTGTGCTCAACAGCTCTGACCTGGGGGCAGAGGTTCCAGTCAGCAGAGGGCATCGGGTTATACTACCTGGAGGAAGCTGAGTCTGGTGGAGCACTTTCCTTTTTTATTCCAGTTCGGCTGGAAACTCTCTAAGCCTGTCAGTCAGCCCAGAGCCAGCACCTCTTTGGCTGACAACAGCTAGAATTGTGAGAGAATGGCCACCACCGGAAAGAGCAGTGAACGGTAAGGGATTTTATTTTTGTTTTTCAATCAGATTCCAGGGAAAATAAAAGCAAAGCACCAAGCCTAATAATTTGCCAGTGCGTGGAGTAAGGGGTAAAGATAGGATTACGTGATGTCTTCAAGGAAATTTGATCTTTTGTCTATCTATGCAGATTACTCAGGTTTCTGGAGAATCATTTTGCTTTGGCGTCATTAGGGAAATCATCTACTTGGAATGAGGTTCTTTAAGCTCCTGGAAGGCTTTAATTGTCCTGTGGCCTGGCCCTTCAGGTTGTGTACTCACAGACTTACAGAACCACATAGCCCTGGAGGGAAGGGACTGTAAAGATGGATTGGTCCAGCTTCAGCCTTCTCTAGACATCGTGCGACAGCCCAGGCCCAGAGGGGCTGCACCTGGCCCAGGCTGCTGTGTGCTTGCGGCAGCCAGACTAGAACCATCTGCTGATGGCACCTTTCTCTGCAGGGCTTCTCTCTGCTCCCATACCTCCCTTCTCGTCCTCTCCCCTTGGAAGGTCTGCTTTTTAACTGCCAGCTCTTCCCTGCCCGAGGAGGAGGAATGAATGCTGGAGCAGCGGGGCTGGCCTCTTAGGCAGCAGATCTGCTGAAGGTGGAGCGGACAGAGGTGGATTTGGGTTTAGGGGATGGTTCATCCCTGCCATCCCGTGCTTCGTATTTGAGGACAGGTAACAGTTAACTGAGCAACAGCCCCTGCCAGGTGGTGTGTAAATAAACAATAGTGTGGCCGGGACCTTTGGCCAAGAACTGGTGTTTGAGTCTACCCCTGCTGCTGCCTGGCTTTGCCACCCTAAGCCACGTCCCTGTCCTTTCCACTGCCCCTAACCTCTGGACAGCAGTGCCCAGGTGACTGAGATTGTCCCCCTCTGTCCTCCTGAGGGGATGGGAACACAGTGGCTTGTGACTTCCCATTTGAAGCCTCTGCCTGTTGCTATAGAAATTCAGAACTGGAACTGGTGGTCATGTCTGTGGTGCTCGGGAAAATTCACCATTTCTTCAGCCCGGCGTTCCTGGAGTGGCATGCTTCCGCAGCTGCAGGCTTTTCTGCAAATGTACTATGGTTCCATCTTTTCCCGTCCCACGCCGAATTCTGTCTGTGTCAAGTGTTTAGAGATCTTAGATATCGTTCTGAACCTTCCTCCTCCCCCATTCTTCCCCCTTTCCAGGGAAGGGCTTGTGTATGAGTTGGTGGTAAATGAATTGTCTAAATCATTTAGCATAACACACAATAAGGTGACTCCCGGTATTATGCGCCTTTATAAACCCAGTTATGCAGTATTTAAATGTATGCAGAAGATTTCCTTTCTGATTACCAAATGAGTGTGTGGAAGGGAAGAAAAAATAGGACTTCTGCTTTCCTGTGTCCTTTGGGATGCTGAAGGAGGTATATCCTTATTTCTCTGGTTTTGTGTCATCATTAAAAAATTCTAACATGCCTTGCAAATGTGTATATTTTGAAGTAAACCACAAACTAAACGAGAATGCATAGATCTGTAGATAAAGATGCTTAAAGACATTCTGGGTGATCTGTCTTTTCAAGGAGGCGTGTGAGTAAACGTGAATTAGGTTGCCCTACAGGAGACTAGTAGGAACTGATTTATTTTGAATATGTTAGCAACATTTGTTGACAGCGTATCCTGTAGTCTTAATATTACAGCTGAAAGAAAAGACCTTAAGACAGCTCAGAAGTGAGTCCGCACAGGCTCTGGGTTCAGACCCTGGCTGTGCCCCTTACTTTATTTTTGTTTTTAATCTTTAAAAGTGTGGTAAAATACATACACCATAAAATGTATCATCTTAGCCATCTTTAAATGTACAGTTCAGTGGCATTAAGTACATTCACGTTGTTGCGCAACTATTACCACCGTCCCTCCTCAGAAAACTCTTCATCTTGCAAATTGAAACTCTATTTCATTAAACAATAACTCCCCATTCTCGGCCCCAACCCTTGGCAATCACCATTCTACTTTCTGTCTCTGAATTTGACTCCTCTAGGTACCTGATATAAGGTGAATCATACAGTATTTGTCCTTTGTAACGGGCTTATTTCAATTAGCATAATGTCCTCAGGGTTCATCCATGTTATAGCATGTGTCAGAATCTCCTTTCCTTTTAAGGCTAAATCACATTCTGTTGTATGGTCCAACCATATTTTATTTACCTGTTCATTCATCGATGGACACTTGGGTCCTTTGGGCTATTGTGAATAATGCTGCTGTGAACATGAGTGTACAAATACCTCTTCAGGACCCTGCTTTCAATTCTTTTGAGGATATACTCAGATGTGGAATTACTGGGTCATATGGTAAGTCTCTGTTGCACTTAGTGCTTGTGTCCGTCAGCTGGGAAAAGCCATCACACTACTTAACAAGAGGCTGAGCTGTGTTTTGGGGTCAGGAACTCCTGTGGAGGCAGAGGGAGGGTGGGGAAGGAGAAAGATGGTAGAGGAGGAAGCTTCAGACAGTGGTATCTCTGCCAGGAAGTAGGGTGGGGTGGCCTCTCTCCACCAGGCCAGCTCTCCTTTCACACCGGTATTCTTCTGCATCTGTGCCACACAGGGGCTTTGAAAACTCCAGGTGTGTCTTAGAGCAGCACTCACCTAAGCAGTCTGTGTAGGGGGGAAACCCTATGCCGCCCACGGACAGAGGCTGTGTGGCCAAGTGGTTAAGGGGCTTGGTTTCCATCCAGCTCTGGCAGTTGATTCCTCTTGACTTGGGACAAGTGACTTAACCTCTTGGTGCCTCTGTTTCCTCCTATGTAGAATGGGAATAAAAATAGTACCTGCCTCATAGGGCTCTCCTGAGGGTTACCCGCGTTAATACAGTTAAAAGTACCCAGTAAGTGCACAGTCAGCACCATTTTAAGTGGCTCTAGGACATTGTGGGTAAAGATAGCCCAGACCTTTGGCAAGTCTGGGAGTCTAGAATTTAACTTGTACAATTAGGGCATTGTCTGTTCTAGTCACCTCCTTAATAAAATTCATCTGCTTATTTGCTAAATGCTCTCTGGGTACTTGCTGGTTAGCTGCTGCTTGTTCCCCTAGGGGCTACCTGGAGAGGTTGGGTTTTTCTGAATACTCACTTATAAATTACCCTCATGTTCATTTTAAAACCAAACCTTCTCTTCCCTAAGTGGGGATTTTTTTTGCAGTCTTCAAATATTTTTTACTGGAGGGCCACGCACTGCCTTCATTAATTGCATTTCAAATCACTGTACGTTTACTTTTGTGGAAACACTGCCTGTATTTTCTAGTACAAAAAAAAAAACCTGAAAAATTGTCTCAGGAATGTAGAGAAATACCCAACTTAAATAGCAAAAAAGTACACCATAATTACTGCTGCACTGCAGACATTTCTGCATTTCCCGTGTTTTTTAAATAACTATCTTGTCTGATAACACACAATATAAAGAACAGTTGTGAAAAACAGACATTTACATATACTTCTGAAGTCTTACTGAGAATATCCTGTTGGCATTGGATAACCCATCGTAGGTGCAGCTGCAGTAGCAGGCTGTGCATATGCCTGTTGGTTCATACCATTGTGCATATTGGAGAGAAGGTATGAGCCCCCACGGGGTCCTAGGGGGGTGCACTTCCAGGAGACCCATTTTCTTGTCTATAACTACTCTTCAGAGCAGCAGCCTGCAAGCTGGGCTAGCCCCTGTTCAGAGTGGTTTTTAGGGGAGTGGGCTGGAGAGCTCCCTGTGTCTGAGCAGCTGGCAGAGATAATGGTGCTGGCTCCTCTTGGCTTCTGGTACTCCTGGAACCTGAATCTGGAAGCAGAAACCTCTTGCCTTTTTCTAACAATGGGCTATGGGAATTGGGGTAGGGGGCACTGTCACTGGTGAGCATCTTAGCTTTGGGCAGGGTCCCACTCTCTCTGGCTTTCAATTTCTACACCCGAAAAGTGAAGAGAACATGCCACCTGATCAATTCTCTGGAACAAGTAGTTATTTTTTGGTAAGAGATGTTCCATTGTTTGCAGCAGCAAGCAGGAATGAAATATAAAAACAGGGCAATTTGCCAGAACAGAAGCAGCAACAAGGCATGGGTGTGTGCAAATGCCCGTATTTCCACACAGCGCCAGTGCCCATCCTTCAGGGGACCCTGAAGTCCTGTGCAGAACCTGCAGGGAGGCCCCACTAGAGTCTTTGTGGATGCTGCTATTGCTCTGTAAAGAGACAGATGCAACAGATGCAGTAGGCACCAAGGAGAAAGAGCTCTTCTGTCACCTCAGCACGCCCTGTTTTTTTCCTGGCTTTATGCAGCATATTGCTTTTTCACATGGGAAGTGTCAGCCCCATACCCTTAATAAAGCGTCTGGTTTTCCCAGACCTCTGTTGCTGCTCTGATAACCAAAAGGGTGTTTTGCTTGTCTTTATCTGCCAGACAGTGGTTGGTGACTTCAGAGAGACAGCCAGATGCTCCCAGCTGCGACAGGCAGAATTTAACTATAGCAATGCTCACTGGTAAATAACTCATCTTGTTTTGCCCCATGATGGTCCCTCCTGTCATTTGGCCATTTGTCAGATATCAGGACTTTTATTTTTAATGGCTTTAATTGCTAACCTTTAAATCTTAATCAGTTACAAAATAGCACCTTTTCAAATGGAGGTGATACATCTTAGGACAATCAGAACAATGCTTCCTCACTTTTTCGGAATATATTCAGCTTCTAAAGCACCACCCGTGAGTGCTTGACAGTCTGAGCATGTGTAGGGAGGAGGGATGTGAGAACAGATCATCTGTGTCAGTGTTTTGACGCAGAGCAGGTTGGGGTAGAAGATGTTGGGGTGCTGCCTTCTGGGCCACATTTCAAAGAGATGACCCTGTCATTATATGGCTCTTTCTCTGTATCTAGAGTGACCATGGGATTTAGTGTCTAGACCTGGAATATTTGTGAGAATGAAAGGGGACAGTAGTTATTATCCAAAACAATAGTCCTGTTTTGTCCCTGTAAACTGGGATTATTGACCTCAGTTTATCTATAACCAAATTACCACAGATCCAGTGTCACCCAAAGCACTGAATGATGAAAGCTCAGATTAACAGTTGGCCTCCAAGTGAAGGGTGGTTTCTGTTCCTTGCCACCAGAATTATGATTATTGTTGTAATAAACGTGTAGACTTTTAGTATTTTTTTCTTTAAAAAAATTTTATTGTGCCAATATCTACAGAAGTAGATGCTATGAACTCTTATGTACTACCCACCAACCAGGATTTTGCCATGCTTGTTTTGTCTTTTCCTGTATATGCTGGGGGTAGGGGCAGTGTTGGTGTATATTAAAGCAGATTCCAAATGTTTTTCTTCTTGTGATGCTTACTTCAAAGGAAACGTCGTTAACCTTGTGTCAGGCTTCTCATGTGGGACAAGAAGAGTGTAATGATTAATTAGAGACTAGGGGACTTGGAGAGAAACTATAAGGTATATAAAAGCTCCAGAGTAGGTGGTTGATTTGGTGCAGAGGTGTGGTGGTTCTGAAAGAGTGGTTTCTAAACTTATAGTGGGAAGGATGAGTTCATCGGAGTTTATCTTTGGCAACCTTCAGTGATCTCCCCCCAGGCCTAGAGGTGAGCTCTGTAGTGAAGTCAGGCTCCTCTTTTGCTTGGTAACCTACAAACCAAGGCTAGAGGAACCTGTTGGAGCACCCCAGGGGTCTCCTGACTGCCCCTGCGGAGCTGGGTAGTCTGTTTTCTGCTGTGCTGTTTGCAGACTCTCACTCATTGTATTATACTTACAGCACCACATGTACCCGTGGGCCCCCATCATCCTCCTCTGTCTCAGTACCAAGATTGTCCTTGAGCCTCAGTTTTCAAAGTGCCCCGTGTGTTGCAGGTCCAGACCCACTGAATCTGAATCTTTAGGGGTGGAGGCAGCTCAGAAATCTGCACTGTCAGCTGTCCTTCACACCCTCACCCCCTGGCCCCTACTGCTTGGGGGTCTCTGGGCCAGGCCTCGGGTTCCTGGCAGGCAGGCCCAGCCCTTCCAAGGCGGTTTGTCCTGGAAATCGTGTCTTCTGTATCCTTGGTTCCCTGCATGTCTGGTATGTGAAGCCAGTCCCCAATTTCCCTTCTGTTTTTGTTTTTATCACACTGTGATGATAGTGAGAGATACAGCCAACTCAGTGTTTCTCAGCTCATCAGAATCCCCAGGGATACTTAGACCCTGGGTTTCCATTGCTGAGGTCCAGGCTTAGACATTTACATGGTTTGGTTTTGTTTTTTAGAGATCTTTATCCACAGCTAGCTTGTCATTGAAAGCTACTCACCTTGGCATAGTGCCCGAGGTGCCTCAGATGGTGTTAGGTGCAGTACGGGGGGAAGTCAAACGCAGGTGTTTCCAGGCCCAGAGTGTCAGCTGCCTTCTTGGTGGCAGTGGTTTCTTCTGGACTTGGAAATACTGCGTTTGAAAGAAGGTCTCTGTAATCAGTTACAGAGAAAATGAGAGTTAGCATTTCTGGCTTTCTTACCTGTCCAACCCCTTTGGGAAGCGTGCATTTTAAAGACGCTTACCGCCTGTGTTTTTATTATCCTGAGATTAATTGAGAAGAAAGAAAACATTGGTCTACTCCTTGTCCAGGCTGCTTTAGGCATGAGTGAACCCGTTTCTGGTATTCTACTTTCTCGTGAGGGTTCTTTTTTCTCCTCTGCTCCTTATTGATCTATAGCTGCTTATGTTTTTTGACTTGGCTAAAAATAAAACACTTTTTCCGTTCCTCCTCCTGGGCTAGGAATGAGAAAGACAGTCTTTGTACTTCTGCTGTTTGGAGTTGGACCTGAGGAATTGATCTGCTGAAAGACAGGGTGATGATTTTTCCCCTCCCTTTTCCTGTATCTCGTTAGGGAGCCCTGGAGGAGGAGGGCTGGGGAATAGTCCTGGAGCAGCTCTCCAGCCCCAGGTCTGAAACTTGCGCACGCCAGTTCATGTCCCCCTACCTGCGCTCCGTCACTCCTCCTCCCTCCTCCAATTTTTTTTTTTTTGGTTTAAAAAAACAAAAAAAGTGGGTTTTTTGGTGAGATGTTGGGGATGAGGGCTGGGCAGTTCAGGAGGAGAGGGCAGGTGTCAGAGTCACTAAACTGGGGCAGAGTCACTAAGCTGTTTAATAGCAAAATCGTATTTTCTGACTCTTTTTTAAAGTATGAACAATATTTTTATTCCTATGGAGGTGTGGATCGGAGGCCATTGCCTGTTTCCCTTCCTGACCAGGTTGGAGTGAAGCAGGCATGGCCTTGGGAAAGCTTGCTCAGGAAGCACTCCTGTGTTTCTTTACTACTCAGCCACCTTCTGTTGAGCACGCAGTACAGACTGGATTTTAGATGAAGAAGGAGCAAACTCTGCTGTCAGGGAGTGGGTGCATTTAGGAGAAGGAAAGGCACGGAAACAAGTGGTTACAGTGCATTGTGATCAGGACTAAACCGGAGGGGAAGGGCGGGAAGGAGAGAAGGCACAGCGGTGGGTGAGGGGGTCAGCTTGCTGGGGAGCCCCACATAGCTCAGTGTTGCCTCTAGTGTTTGGTGGGAGGGGTTATGGCTAGAAATGCAACTGGTGAGGAGGTGTAGGTGAGAATCACGTAGGGCCCTGGGTACTGGATAAAGAGCCTGGCAACTTCATGCCCTGTCAGGTTGCTCTGTGGGATGTCCCCTGGCAGCGCTGTGCAGGAGGAATTCTATGGGGAGGACAGGCAGGAGGCAGGTGGGACATTAGGAGGCTCTCACCAGAGTCCAGGTGAGAGGGGAAATAGGCTTCAGCTGTGGCTGTGGGACTTGGGAGGGAGGGACCGGAGTTAGAGGAATATGAGGCAGAGTCCATAGAACTGGACAGCTGCTGAGATGTTGGGCATGAGGGCTGGGCAGTGTGGGAGGAGAGGGCAGGTGTCATAGTCACTGAGTTGGGGCAGATGGCAGATGAAGGCGCTCAAAATGATGCTCTCTGATTACACACCATCTTCAGTTGGAGGAATTGCCTTTGTGCTCCTTCTAGGATGTTTTTACTGGACGCATAAACTAATACCCCAAACACCTTTTCTCTGGCATTTCCTAGTTTCAAAGATTGAGCATGACTTATAATGATTTCATTTTGTTAAACATTCATTTTGTGGAAAACTTCTTGCCGAAAGCCACCTAATTCGGGGTCAAGGTGTGGTTTTGCCTGTGTTCACTTTGTCGCCCTTGACTCCTAGCAGAAATTCCTAGAGCCCTCACCATGCAGGGACTGCTGTGGCCTGAGACTGGTGCTGCCTCTCCCCTGAGGACACAGGCCTGCCCTGCCCTGTGCCTGGCTTGTCCACTGGATCTCCTCTTCTGGGCCTGTAAGGTTTTTTTCTCTTCTTTCTTTCTTTTCTTCCCTCTTTTTAAAAAGTCTCAGGCCAGGGCCACTCCTAGTCTGTGTTTTCAGTTGATTTATCTTGATTTCGTGATAGTTGCCAGCCAGTAGCACGGCTGTACTCCTCTGCAGGGCTTAAGGCTAAAGGGTCAGTGTTGAGGGAGCCTGCCTTCCTCCTCCAGGGAGTCCTTCCTCCTGCCCTGCTGCCTTCCTCCTGGTCCAGGCAAGTTTCTGTCTCCTGGGTGAGGGCCTCAGCTTCACCTGTGGGTCAGTGTGGTTCCCAGCCTGGAAGGCATGCAGCCTCAATGGAGAACTCACCGTTAGCTGTTGTATTTCCAGGTATGATTGCTTGCTGGAGGCTGGTGGTGGAGGTGCTGCTCCTGGCATACATCCCAGATCTTCAGGGCAAACACTCTGCCCCAGACATCATCCCTGTTTGTTTCTGAAACTGTTATCACTCAGCAACCTCTAGGACAGTTGTTGATAATAATAAATACAGGTGTGGCCCTCTTACCTACCTATGTGTGTGTCCAGCCCAGCAGATACAGACTCTTCCTTCCCCCTTTAAAGCTTCAAATCTTAAAAGACAGTGATACTTCCCTGGCTGTGAGCTGAGCAGTGGCCCATGGGTGAATAACCAGAAAGCTCCGGGTATGCAGAGTGCACGCTACGCTAGTGCCCTATGGCAGTACGTTCTTTTCATCCCAGAGGTGAAAGCAGGAAACCTGATGTGCGACGGGGACCTTCTTTCGGGCGGGAATAGTTCAGCACAGTCTCTTCCTTACCGTGGAATCCTCTTCTGAGTCTGTGAGTCAAAGGTAACTGAGTGTATCCCACGCTTCCCACAGGCCTGGAAAAGCCCTTGTTTAACACAGGTTTTCTCCCTCCCCGCCTCCTTGCTGCAGACAGCCTGACACCTTTGTCCTAAAGAGGTGCCACACTCCCCCCTCAGTCATTTCCAGGGTGGGTCAGCCTTTCCAAGGTGTTTTCTCAAATTCTTTTTTTATTTGTATACATTTATGGGGTACCAGTGTAATTTTCTTACATTGATATATTGTGTAGTGGTGAAGTCAGGGCTCTTAGTGTGTCCTTCGATAGAATAAAGTACATTGTATCCGTTACGTAATTTCTCATCATCCACCCCTCCCACCCACCCTTTCTGAGTCTCCATTGTCTGTCACTCCACACTCTGCTTCCATGTGTATACATTATTTAGCTCCCACTTATAAGTGAGAGCATGCAGTACTTGTCTTTCTGTCCTTGCCTAATTCTTGATTGCCTGATTTCAAAAGCTGCTACTTCTGCTTTTTGGGTCCTGAGGTCATTTTATGGCCTGGACCTTGTCTTTCTAAGGAGGGGGACATTGCAAGGTCACATTGAGCTGACTTCTGGGCACTGGGTTCAGGAGCATCACTGGAGGGTGGGTGTGGTTGCTGCCTGCTTGCTGCCTTGCTATGGGCTTTATTCCACAGGCTGCTGACAATTTGGTGGTGTGAGCATCATATTATCTCAGTGATTCTTGGGTCTGGTGTTGAGGGGAAGGAGGTTTCCTAGCTAAATGCATTCCCTGTCCATAGTTGTGATTCTGGATGAGCCACTATAGATGGGGGCATACCGGGTCCCTTTGATGTATTGAGTACAACAAAAGCCTGAGGGCCCTTGGATTTAGAAGATTTTAAAAGACCACCCAATTGTTGGGTGTGTGTGTGCATGTGTGTGTGTATGTGTCTGTGTGTTCTGTCACAATGTGCCCCTAGGTCAGCTTAATGAGGTGGGTGGTGGGCTTTTTTGTTTTGCTGTTTTATATCTCAGCCATGTAAATATAAACAGACTGATATATTGAATAATTCTGTGTCCAGAGTGGGAAATTGCAGCCAAACGCCCTTTGCTTTTAGAATAGTGTGGCATGAATAACAACCACAAAACCTCCATCCAGTCTTTCCTGTCTCTTTAGGATTTCTGCCTCCAGAGACTGGCAGAGCCATCTCTGGGCAGATCTGCTGAATTATTTCAGCAGGGCTTCTCTGGTGGCCACCAGATCAATCGATCTTGACACATGGGGTGTCTCTGAGGGCTTCCCACTCTTGATTTAATTCTCAGAAGTACTTTACAACACGGTCGGCGTCTGTGTTGTAATTAAACCATGATAAAGAATGACGGCCACATGGCGTGACAGCCCCGGGGGTGAGGATGGCCGGATGGGCCTGGGGAGCTGCTGAGGGCAGAGACCCAGAAGGTTGCTCTCAGGTATGGGCGTGGAGCCCGCAAATGGCGTGAACCGTACCCACTGGCCTTGGCTTTGGGGCTGGGGAGCCATCGGCTTGCTCGGTGACTGAGAAGCTGCCCACCTCTGTGTGCTTCTGTTTCTCTGTGCAGAAGCTTTACTTCTTTACTTCACCATAGGAAGCCTGAGATACAACACCCAGAAGAGCCTTTACCCGCTTAGAATAAAAGGCAATACTTCATACATCTCCCAAGGTGTCATATTTCCTCCCAGAAACTTATATTTGGATAAAATAAAAATCCTTTTTTAACCTTTGAAACTATTTCCAACAGCTGTTTTAAAAAGACATTAAAACAACTCCTTCAAGTTACTCTTTCCTCATGCTTTGTTTTTGTCAGCAACCGTCCCAGAAAAATGCATGGCTCTGTTAGAGTTTGAGTGGGGAATTGGGGAGGGGTGTGTGTCTTATTTTATTCTGAAAGAAAAGTCTCATGTCTTCTATTGCATGGACCTTTCTTATAGAGAGTATTTTTGTTTTGTTTGAGTGTTTGTTTTTAGACATTAAGCTCTACTTATAATTCTGTCCAGGACACCTTTGTAGAGCTGTTGGAGTGTTTGGCTCCCATTAGAGGATGTGCTGGAACATTCAGCCCTCTCCTTAGCCTTTTAATATGACGGGGCACACAGGCACACCCTGCTTTTCCCATCCAGGGATTTAACGTTTAGAATGGGGGCTTTGAATGCTTGGCTCTGACCATGAAGTTTTTTGAATGTAATGCTCCTGTCTTCTGAGCACCAAGGAATCCATCTTTGCCTTTTCTTCCCTAAGGAATCTGTCCTTGTGTCGCAAAGCAACATAGAGAATTCCCAGCTAGGGCCAGTATTCATAGCTCTTCAGGACTAGGCTGAGAACAGCAGGCAGTCAGGTGTGTCTTGTACCTTTGTGTGACTTCTGTTCAACTCTTTTATATTTAAAGTACACTACATGGGTTGCTTTCGGGAACATAATCTTTCTCTTCCTGAAATACGTTCAGGATTTTGTGTGGCTTCCTGGGTTGGATTTTGTGGCTTTGCCAGCATAACAATTATAGAGTAGTTGACAATCACCATGCCCTTCTTTATCTCTTACCTCTGTTCCTTTCGTCCCTGCAACTTTCTGGATCTCCACGATGTCTTCCTGGGGGGAAGACCATTGGGAAAGTGCCTCAGTAGAGCCTCACTGTTGCATCTCTTGCTCTGACTGCTGTTTCTAATACAACACAGTGCTGCACGTTTAGATCCATCACCAGGATGATGATAAAGGTGAGAGTATGATTGTCCATCTAGGTGTCTCCAAGAAGGCAAGGATGATGGCCAAGCCAGGAGTGTAAGGTTGCTCCAGAACACAGGATGCCATAGAGATAATGCAGAGTCTGTGTCCTTTGTAAAGCAATGCTGTTTCCTTAGAAAGCAGTAACATTCTGACCACCCATCTTCCCCAAGATGGCCCTGGGAGGAGAATTTCTAATTCTGGAATTTGTTCAGAATTACCTTCCCCTGGAGGATCTGCCCTCCTTGGCTCGGTGTCCACTGTTTAGGCCTGAGAAAGGAAAAGAGGTCCTAACATTCACTGATGTCTTCAGCTACAGGTAAACGAAAAGAAGACCCTCAGAAAGCTCAGACTCATGGGCTCCTTCTTCCTTTTTTGAATCGAGCTTGGACCCATGGCCTGTAAATGTGTCCGACACAAGGCTGAAATCTTGATCCTGACTCTTTTCAAAGACTAGGGCAAGGTTTTTCAAATTGTTAAGTCATGACCCACTAAGTAGATCATGAAACTAATTTAGGAGATGGCATCCTTATTTAAAAGAAAAATTAAGTAAAAGAGAAAATATTAGAGCACATCACACATGTAAAAGTAGGTAGTCTTTTATGACACTCCATATAGATGGATGTGTGTGCATGTGTATATGTAATACATATTTCTTCAAATATATGAATTGTGTGCATCAAATTTATTTCTTACTATGGGTTTTGGCAAAAAAGTTCTGAAAGCTACTGGGATAGTGCATAGCCAGGAGGGAAATAAAAAGAGAGGCTGTCAGAGAACTAAATAATAGGGCTTATAGCACATATTCATGTTTTGTGTGAGTGGGACACTCCTTCTCAGCTTGGGTCCACTCACAGGTGGCTACCTTCTTGGTCCGCTTGTCTTCATGGGCAGGGGCTGTCTGCGCCACCACCCTGCTTGGCTCCAGGCACACTGCCAGAAGGGTTGTCTGCTCCCCTTCTTTGACCTTCCTTTACTTTCTCAGGCTTTGGTTTCTTACCCCGTTACCTGTATCTACAGCCTTCTCACTGGCTCTGGTGTGGGAATGTCACTTCATGTTCCTGTGCCTTAAGTATTTTTGTCCACTGTGAGCAAAGTGTAATACTTAGTAATGTGACTAAACTGTGCTTAGTCCCTCTGAATATATTTAAATGAAATAAAACTAAATTAGATAATGGAAATAAATAGGCCGGTGCTATGCCCGGGACAGACTCAGATGTCCACTATCGGTTCTCTTTCCCTTATACAGAAGTGTTTCTGTAATCACATTTGACACATGCACACTTAAATAATCATTTATAAGGGCTCTTCCTTTAACATTTTAAAGTTCTTTTTCCTTTTTTTTTTTTTTAAATCACAGTAAGCACATTTTCATGTATTAGGGAAAGAGAGAAAAAACGCCGGCAGTACTTTCTACGTAGAAACAAGCATTACAATGACCTTGCTGTTAATGTCCCCAGTCCTTTCAAAAAATAATTCGTAGAGAACATCCAGTTTTGTCTGAGGATGCCTTCTAAATTCACCAGCCATCGGTCCTCCCAAAGCACCCTCCCGGAGGCCCCCCCACCTCTGAGTTCTTTTCTTGATTCCAGCCCAGAGGTCTCGGTTGTGAAAAGTTTCTTTTGTCAGACACAGTGAGCTCAGTCTGTCTGGCCGAGGCCCTGTTCCCCACTCTTGGGAGATGGATTACAGCCATTGTTCTCCCTCCTGGGCCTCCCGGCATAGCCTGGGGGGGGGTCTGGTTGGTGGCATTTATCCTTCAATCTGTTGTCCTCTCCAGGGTCTGGTGGAATTGATACGTTCATAAAAGCTACTGGTAAAAAACCCAAAAAGCAAAAAACAAAGGCTACTGGTGCCCAGTGCCTCTTACGAACTTTCATGCAGATTTATTGTGGGCCTGTCTGCCTGGGTGTCTACTTTATAAAGACTCAGAAATGGTTTATCTTTTTACCCATTGTTTGCAGAGAATAATAAATCTCTGTCAGATTAGCTTCTTGGGGGCTCAATGCTTTTTGAAAAGAGCTTGCATAATCAGAGTGTCTGTTGTGCTGTTAGGCCAAGAACGTATCCCTGTTGTGCAGTGGGAATGTATATATTGTGTGTTTTAAATATTTTACTGTTCAATCCTGTCAGAGGTCAAACTGCCATATACCGTGTGCTTGGAGTCAGGATGTAGGCCCTTCGTCACACAGTGGATAAGTTTTTCTCCATGTGGGACACATTCTTATTAGAGAAGGACCCCAGGCCCTTTAGTTTGCTGACCTCTGCTCCAGCTTCTTAGAACTGGTACAGAGCCCTTGCTGTCACTGTTTTAAAGAAACAGTCTTGAGTCAGATGGAATGTGACCAAATGGCCACAGGTGCAGGTCTCTGGACCCTTCTATTTGCACACTCTGCACTTTGTGAGAAATCTCTGGGAGAGGAGTTAGGATTATGGGTGTCCCTCCTATAAAGAGAGACAACAAAGCCCTAAGCACCAGCACCTCAGAATGTGATCTTGCTTGGAGATAGGGTCTTCATGCATGTAATCATGTTAAAATGAGGTTATTAGCGTGGGCTCTAATCTAATATGACTGGTGTCGTTACAAAAAGGGGAATTCAGACAGAGCCAGACGCGTGTGGAGGAAAGACAATGAGTAGAGACACAGGGAGAAGATGGCCATCCGTCAGCCAAGGAGAGGGGCCTGGAACAGGCCTTCCCCACAGCCCTCAGAAGGAACCAGCCCTGCCGACACCTTGATCTCAGACTTCCGGAGCTGGGAGACAGTAAATTTCTGTTGTTTAAGCCTCCCAGTCGGTGGTGCTTTGTTATGGCAACCCTAGCAAACTTATTCAGGGAGTGTCTATCAGGTTATTGTAATTCACCTTATAAAATTGATAGCATATGGTTTTACCATTTGGTGTGACTGTCCGAAGCCCCTTGCAGTTCTCATATTTAAATACTAGCCCTTAAAAGACTTTCTTTGACCCTGTAGGGTCTTTGCCAGATGGGGTTTGGCCTGGGACTTTGGTTTCCAAATATTAGGGCTCTCCTAGGTAGGGCTGGCCCCCACTCAGTTTCCACGAGCACCTGTGACTCCTCCATGCAGTTTTCTATGGAAGTATTTCCTCAGATCATTGGGGTCCCTCCTGTTTAAGGGTGCCATTTTCCCCCACATCTATAGAGCAGAAATCATAAGGCAGTCACTGTTTGGGCCCTGGCTGGGGACTATTGGAGCCACACATGCTGAGCTCTGGGTCTCCCCATCTCTCTGGCTTCCTCCAGCTCTCTGTCCAGATTTTCTCCCTGGTTCTGGGGTGGAGCCTTGCCCTCTGACCTGCAGGAGACTGGCGTCTTCCTAATCATAGCTCGTCTCTTAATCCCAGTCATTGTTCAGCTGGGCTGTCTGTGAACTGAAAATTGGATTGCAATTCAACCTGTAGCGTGTTTTAGAACTACCTTTAATTCAGAGGTTCAAGATAAAGAAATTTTAGCTTATTCCAGGATCTTCAAAAACAGATCAGGAATGACCAGATCATTACAGCACCTCCTTCCTGGGGGCTGGTAGGGACAGGGTTGGACTTTCCCAATACAATCTCACAGGAAGGGGTAGGCTTTGTGAGGACTGGTGCTTTTGTCATTTGAAGACCATTTCTAAGAGTAAGAGTGGTTATAAACCCAAAATTGGGTTCCCAAGGGAACAGCACAGATAAAGGAACCTGCAGAAGATCACAAATTGCCCATCCTGACTGAAAGAGAGAGAGATTAGATTGGGGGGGCCAGGTCATGAGAATGTTCTGAGGGGGTTACTAAGAAATTCAACATCAATGTCCAGACAATTTGCTCAGGAGTTCTGAGCAGAGGATGAGAGTCTTGCTTTAAAAGGGCTAATTCTGGCCATGTCCTATGGCTTATGCCTGTAACCCCAGCACTTTGGGACACCAAGGCTGGGAGGATCCCTTAAGGCCAGGAGTTTGAGGTTACAGTGATCTATGATTGTGCCACTGCAGTCCATCGTGGGTGACAGAGCGAGACCCTGTTTCTAAAAAAATAAATGGATGGATGGATCTAGATAGACAGGCACATTCTGTAGTGACTTGCCAGATGGAGAGGGAGAGAACCATTGGATTCAGATCATAAAAACCATGGGATCAGAGCTAGGGGCTTGGGCTCTGGGGGGGTGAGTGGGGGGCTGTGGACGAGACGAGGGCCTGGTGATGGGAGGAAGGAGGTAAAGCTGAGGGGGCCTAGTCCATGGGTGGTTGATAGAAATAGAGGAGCAATGCTTTTGTTTCTTTAGGGTGGGGGGATTAGTCATGGATTTGAAATGAAACCAGAACAGCAAGTAGACCTGGCTTCTGCGTGGTGGTGACGTAGTGGTGACGTGGGGCTAGAGTCTGGAGAGGGTGAGAACATTGGGATGGGGGAGCAGAATAGAGAGAGAAGGGGGTGGGGATTATAGCAAAGACCTGGATCCTGACTCTCGGGGACAAAGCTATCATTGTGGGAAACAGGCCCACGAACAGTTGGTTGCGTCAGACTGATTGGGCTGCTTTCCAGTGGCTCCAGTTACGAGGCTGAGGTCTGCCCTGTTATTTTAGGCCGTGCTTCTGGCGTTAGCACTGGTTTGCATTGTCATCCCAGGGAAGTCACCTTGTCCCTGGTAGGATACTAATTGGTTAGTTAACTCAAGAAACTCCTTCTTGTGTTTCTTTTGCCTTCAATGTTTGTTCCTATAATTGTGATCTTCCTTCATAATGTCATCAGCTATTTTCTACATGTATTCTGTACACTGGATATTTAATTATTGTTTGTCATGGATCAATTTATAGTAATTTTTTGGGGGAGGCCTGTACCTTGCCCCTTAACCTATCGTATCTTCTACAAATGGATTGCCTTAAGTTTCTGATCACCCTGCTGGAGCAGAATATGGCCGCAGGTTGTAGAACTCTGGGGTCCTGGCACACAAGTTGGTGGTGTCTGCTTTCTATAGAACGCCGCCTCCCTTGATTTCAGAATGCTGTCTACACATTCTGATTCATTTCAGTCAGTGCCTAAAATGTAGAAAATGAAAAGGGAAGGTTGGGGGGACGGGTGCTCTGGCCTCAAGAAGCTAAACATCTTGTTTGGGAGATAAGAAACAGGAGCTATTTTGAGAATACTTTGGTTCTCTAATCAGAGAATTGATCAAGTGCAATAAAAGGCAAGGTCAGACTGGGCTGTGTTACATTATGATTTGGAGAAACGATCATACAGGAGATAACATTTGAGCCACAGCCTGAAAGAATGTGGAGAAACCACAAAGGAGTAAGGTCATCCTAGGAGAGCTCTAACTGAAGGCCATGCATTTTGTAGTCATTTGACCTTGGTTCAGATGCCACCTCAGTATAGAAGTATTTAAAAGGAGAGAAAACACTGGAACTTACTATATAGTGTTGAAGTGAGCATTAATTGAGATGTGTGAGTCATTGAGCATGGTACCTACCTGGCATGTAGTAAGCACAATTATAGCAAATGAGAAAGCTGCATTGTGTCCCTGTACACCTAGTAGAATGGCTTTGGGGTGGGGGGAGGAAGATACAAGTAGTAGAATGGCTTTAGGAAAAAAAAATTTTAAAGTACAGGCAAGGATATAGAGCAGCTGGAACTCTCATCCGTTGCTGGTGGGAGTGCAAAGCAGTACTACCACTTTGGAAAATAGTTTGGCAGTTTCTTGTAAAGTTAAACACATGCTCATATACAACCCGGTAATCCTACCCTTAGATATTTATCCAAGGGAAATAGAAATGTGTATGCTCAGGGAATTCATAATGGCTTTATTAGTATTTGCCAAAAACTGGAAGCTACTTAAATGTCCCTCAACTAGGAAGCAGATAAACAAACTATGGTACACCCATAGGGTAGAATGTAGTAGTATGCAGTGGAATACCTCCTTGCAGCAGAAGGGAGACAAGCATGACACACACAACATGGATAGATCTCAATACATTATGTGTATGAAAGAAGCCAGGGTCCAAAGGCTACATACTGTATGATTCTGTGTATGTGACATTCTGGAAAAGGCAAAACTACAGAGAAAGCAGGGGCTGGGGGAGGGAGTTAACTACAAAGGCACATGGGGATTTTTTGGGGAGACGGAACTGTTCCATATCTTGATTGTGGTGGTGGGTGCATGACTGTATGCCATTGTCAAAACTCCCAGATCTGTACACAAAGAAGAGTGAATTTTACTGTATGTAAGTTATACTTTAATTTAAAAGCAGGGAAAAAAAATCATGAGCCAAGTCAAGGAAGTGAGAAGGATCATGTTGTACATGGAGAACCATAGTAGAACAGGCCTGCATTGAGCAGGGATGAAGTTGAATGGGTAGGACAGAGTCTGACTCCAGAGGAGTTGAAAGAGAAGTGTTTGCATGGGACGTGGTATAACACAGACAGCCCTCAGGAGGTCCAGGCAGCAGGGTGGCAGGATGAAGATGGCATTCCATGTTGTGGCAGGGATGGTTAGTGTGGGGATTAGAGTCCAGAGAGCCCAGCCAGGGACTAGTGCATTCTCCAGGATACAGATAAGTCTGAACTCAGTGGTCTGTTGAGGGATTCTAGAGAGACTTGAGGCCTCGAGCTAACATACATATGCTGCCTTTCCTTAGAAATGGGGAAACTGAGGCAAAGAAACACCAACTTTTATTTTGGAAATATGCCAAATGTACAAGTAAAAGCTAGGCCTCCTGAGACACGTTAGTTACCAAACTTTATGCATAGGTCCTGTGGTCTGCGAAATACTTTCAGCCTGGGATTCCATTAACAAGTGGAAGTGGCTGGTGGGGCCTCAGAGCTGGAGCCGCCCCGCCACACAGAAGGGATGGGGCCTCCCGTGGGTGTTCCTGTTATCCCCCCCTCTGTATTCACCGAGTCGGTTTGTGAATCAGCAGCCTTCTGGGTCCTGTTCTTTTCTTTGCCTCGGGAGCTCTTGTGTTTTATGTCCCCTCCTCCTCAGTTGCAGATAAAGATTTTGTACCACCAGCCTGCAAGAGTTGGATGAATGGGCTGAAAGGCTTTGTTCATTTACACAGGAGGTTGTGAATAGCTGGCAACAAAGAGGATTGGGCCTTGGTCTTAGTGTTTCTGAGAAACGCCCTGGCCCCAAGCCACTTTGGATTTCAGTGCCTCTAGGCCAATTTATTTATTCTTACATCAGATGTTTGAAATAGGTAAAGGGGCAGGTGGTGTGTGTCTGGTGAGGCTGCTGACACTGCTTTTAGATGAGACAGGCAGTAGTGGTTGAAATAGGGCATTCAGAAGCGCACACCCGTTAACCTGTCATCTGCACACGTCTCCCTGCCCTGGGAGAGGACACCGTACCCCTGCATGATTGGCTGCAGCCCTTTGCTGTTGACGTGGGGCTTTATTTACCTAGGACTTGTGTGTTTTTTGTCACTAGTTGCTCCTTTCTCCACACCACGTTTAATGCCACATGACTTCTCAGCTTTGCACATGAGGACAAAGCCTTCTATTGCTTTTCTCTCCAATGGTTAGCACTCCCCTGAGTTTATTGGAAGGATCGGAAAAAAGGAGGCATTCGTTATGAGGCTGGGTCAACCAGAGAATTGCACCCAGTTGTTTCACTTCTTTGTTTGGATCCCTGCTTTGCATTTCTGCTGGTTCGGAAGAAGACATTTAAAGCTGATGGGTCAGAATTTTCTCAGAGGGGAGGGCATGGTTGCTTGGCTCTGACCTTGGCCCATGAGGACCACATCAGAGTCTGAGGGCGGTAAGGGGGGAGGATTGGGGTGCGCAGTGACCTCAGGGTGCTGGATTGCCCAGGATCATCGTGGTTCCTGCTGGGCAGGCTGTACGTTGTCAAAATGATGAACTCTGTGTCTCGCGTGGAGTGGGGCCAAGTGCATATCGGTCAGCTTCAGGAAGGAGATGCTGAGTGCACCGCCGACCTGTGGACCAGCTGGCTCCAGCTGCAGAGGCCCTCCTCTCCCTTGAATGCTTTTTCACCGTGGACCTGTAGGAATGGAGGGTCCCTGGGGAAGTGCCAGCTTCACAGGCCCTTGGCCAGATGCCTGTTTGCCAGAGCTCTGCTCCTGGCTCTGGAGGAGTTGGCGACTTTGCATTCCAAGATGACTGCCGAGGGGATTGTGGGGAGGCCACAGTCCCAGTCCTGCCTGTGGGGTGTCTTGTGATCCAGCAGTTGCCCACCCAGGTGCTTCCCTCTTCTCCTGCTCCTGGGCCAGTGTCCTGAGTCTCTGCTTGCTGATCAGACCTTTATCTCTTTTCTCTAGGATGACCACCATCATTTCCTAATAGTCCTCCCTCACCTCCTCCCACTGAGGGCTTCTCTGACCCATCGTCTGTGTCTCAGCAAAATGATACTACTGTTAGTGTCAAGATTTTCCAGTAGTGGGTTGTTTTTTTTTTTTGGAAACAGGGTCATGCTTTGTCCACTCAGGCTAGAGTGCAGTGGCGTCATCATAGCTCCCTGCAACCTCAAACTCCTGGGCTCAAGCGATCCTCCTGCCTCAGTCTCCTGAGTAGCAGGGACTATAGGTGTGCACCACCACGCCCAGCTAAGTTTTTGTAGAGATGAGGTCTCAAACTCTTGGCTTCAAGCAATCCTGCCTCAGCCTCTCAAAGTGCTGGGATTACAGGTGAGCCACTGCGCCCAGCCTTCCATGAGCATTGCTAACACTACGTGATGTTATTGAACATGTAGTGTGTGCCAGGCACTGTACCAAGAGCCTGCGGAAATCCTATGTGGTAACCATTAACCACTGTTCCCATTCTATAGACAAGAGAGAGAGGCTTAGGAAGGGCATCTGACGTGGCCAGGATCACACACCATGCCTTGTACTCACCTCTGATCTCTTAAGGCCAGGGCCTCACTGTGTACCACAATCTCTACATCTCTTCCTCCTAACAAAGGACTCAAAAAAAATATTTGTCAGGTGAATAATTGGTATCAGAGATGGTTCCTGAAGCTCAAAAGCTCTTTTAGCCCTGCTGATGCACAGGTCCTCCCAGACCCTTTTTCTATATTTACAGAAGGGGAGATAATAATCAGAATAGGGGCTATGGTCTCAAGCTGTGGATGGCAGCAGCCTTTGCTCCACGTGGAGTGGTTTTGACTGAATTGCCCTTTCATGTCATGTCCCCAAGGGTTTTATAGGCAACAGCCATATACAGTCTACTTCCTAAGTTGTTGTTGAGGAGTTCCTGTATTATTCCATATCCATGCCTCAGTTACCGTTGCTGCCTAGCAAACCACCCCAAACGTAGTGGCCTAAACTAGGAATAATTTATTACTTCTCACAGCCCTGTGGTTGGCCGGGCAGTTCTGCTGGTCTCCCTGGGGCTCACATATGCCCTGTAGTCAAGTGACAGCAGGGTTGGCTGGCTAGTCCAAGGTGGCCTCACATGTCCTGTTGTGTTTGCTAGCTCTCATCTGGGGCTCCTCAACTCTCCATATAGCCTCTTAAGACCCCGCAGCCTAAACCAACTTCCTTACAGCATGGTGGCCTCAGGGCAGCATTCTCAGAGGGCAAGTGCTAATTAACCCCTCCTTGCCTCATGTTTACTGGCGTCCTGTTGGCCAAAGCAAATCACATGGCCAAATCCGGAGTCTGATTCCAGCTGTCTGTGGAGTAGTGAAGAAAAATGGCCATTTCTAATCCACTGTAAGTCTATAACACCAGATCCATTCCTTTCATAGCAAATTTCAGGATTTAGGGCCAGAAATTCAGTCTTCCTTAAGGTACTTGTGACTTCTTTTGGGTAAGGATAATACGGTTCGTTGGAACCCGGCCTTTGGAGGCCAGCCTGAATAGAGATTCTGACTTGGTCACTTAACCGTTGCGCCTTTGGCAGGTCACTGGCATCTGTTTCTTCATCTGTGAAATGGACGCAGTGATACTTTCCTTCCTGAGGTGGTTGTGTAGGTAAGACGGGACTATATGTGAAGTCTCCGGCCTGTGACTGAGCTCATTACACCTCGATTCTTGTTCCTGTTGCCCCTTTTACTTCTGTCTTGGGGAGGTGCAGAGTTTAAAAGTTCAAGTTGACCGCAGTGTCTTTGTTGTGTCATCTCCTTGATCTTCATTTTTCATTTCTTTTGTGTTTCTATGTAGGCCTTTTGTTTTAAGCTACCTGATCCTTTTTGGAAGAAAAGGGGGTGTTAAGCTAAGGTAAGACTCACTGGCAAAATTCCACAACAATTTAATTAAAAAAAAAAAAATCCTGGTGCTCCCAGTTCATTGGTTTGGCTGGTAAGATTCGGGATTGTAGTGCTATTGAACAAGCTTGTGTAGACATAAATGAAAGTGAGTTTCCACCTGGATTTGATGCAAGTGATCTCGGCTGGTTTTCACAAGCCTGGAAGACTGACCAACCTTCTAGTGAATCTGCCAGCACTTAATTCATCTCGTCCAGCACATCCCTACAAAGCCAAGTCCCTCAAGGTGTTATGTTGAGGCTCCTGACCATAGACTATGTTCCACACGTTTTCCCTACACTCTGTCTAATCCTCTGAAAATTTAGCATTCTGGATGATGCTACTGAGATAGATGAATGGTTTATAAAGTTTTAGAGTTCTGAATCTAGATCTTTCTAGTCTCTGTCAGGGCTCAGAAAACAGTACCTCAAAATTAAGGCCTCAGAAGCAAAAGTTTTTCTTTGACCTTCCCCTGGTCTCCTTTGTCTCAGTCCTGTTCTCCCTAAGTCTGTCCCCAGAAACTAGAATCCCTCATCCCTGAGACAGGTCATAGAAACCAGAACTCCTTTTCCCCAAAGCCAGCCATAAAACCTAAAATATTACTCTAACTTTCCCTCCGCCTTTCTATGTTAAAACTGGGAATAAAAAAATTATCTCACCTACTTTGTTTGACTGTAGGTCATAAGACGCCCCATTCCAGAGAGGGTCCTGCCCCATACCCAGAAGGAAGGAATGCAGCTCAGAGAGGCCAAGAAGAATCTAGATAGACAGGTCTTGCTGGGTTTCCCTTTTCAGTCTGTTACTAATAGATCATACCCTTTTTGTCCCATCATATGTCTACACAGCTGTCCATACTTTGTTGAACCTAAGCATAAAAATGGACAATTTCCCCTGCATCTTTGGGTCTTCATTCTTAAAGTTCCTGTGTATACACGTTAAATAAACTTGGATGTCTTTTCTCCAGTTAATCTGCCTTTTGTGAGTTGATTTTTCAGTGAACCTTCAGAGGGCCAAAGGGGAAGTTCCCCTTGACTCCTACATTTCCAAGCCAGTAGACACATGAATCTTTGGCTTCCAGAGAGTAAGGGATCAGGTAAACAGGTCTTGGAACTCAGCATTAAAAATAAATAAATAAGCTATGTCAAAAGAGATTGTTAAGTTCTCAGACCTTAATGTACAGGGAAGTGAGATCCAAGCACCACCTGGGACAAACTTCATGGGGTCAGCACATCTTGATGGCCACTGTCCACTCCTGAGTTCCATGGACTCCTCAGGTCTGAGGTGCAGTGGAAGGAAGACTTGTGACTAATCTCAGCTCTGGCGCTTGTCAGTGCCTATTCCTGGGTTACTCGGGTGATCTCTTGTGCTTTAGTTTTCTCAGCTATGAAAGGGAGTGATGTAAAACTTACCAGGTGATTGTGCGGCTATGGGGCTCAGTTTGTGTTGAGAGCCTACTGTGTATCAGACCTTGCTTAGTTAGTATCATCATACATTTGTCTTATTTATTCTTCCATCATTGCCCTGGGTAGAAAACATGATTCTTAGTGTTGTGAGCTCCAGAGCAGGAATTTGAATTTGCCTTCAAAGCCTGCGCTTCTCACAGCAAATCACCTTCCTCAACTTTCCCATTAGGATGGAACGAGATAAAGTGTGTGGACAGGAGAAGCAACTGTTGATAGCAGGTATCAGTCGGAGACAATAATTTTCCAAAGTTAGATAAGAAAAGATAAGGGGAGGGATGGGCATTTCCCATGTGCTGACTGAACACCTGTGGGCCCAGTCACTTCATGTAGATGAGCTTATTGGATTTAGCCCTCCTAACTGCCTGGGCACTGAGTTAGTCAGTCCATCCCAAAACTGGCCTGGCGTGGTGGACAGAGCCTGGACTCTGGGCCAGTGAGATGCTGATTGACACCAGATACACTGCCTATTCGCTGTGTGCCCATGATTCTATCTTTTTGGGTCTCAATTTTCTCATCTTTTGAACGGGAGCATTAATATTGTGTCTTAAGGATATTGTGAAGAGTAGATACATAACTGAAATAGCACACATATAGCTACTCTCCAATACCTGGCACATGGGAAATCCACAGTAAATGTCAGTTCTGTGGAGGTGGTGTCACTGTCATCGTTATTCCCATGTTCTATGTTGGGGGACGAAGCAGTCAAACCAGTGGTGGGTTGCCTGCTGGAGGTGTGTGCTTTGTTTTCTCTCTTTGTGCATATGGTTGCCTGTGAACTCGTTGTCAGCATCTAGCATGGTTCCCTTTAAATATTCAGTGCCAACAATGGCCATAGGCACACAAGATCACTTTGGTCTTTCTTTGACTAGTTTCTTGGAGAAAACAAAAGATTCAGCAGGGAAAGTGATGCACACAGAAGAGATAGGCCCCTCAACAGGCCTATTGGAGCTGCTCTCTGGGCCCTTACTAGGGCACGGGAGGCCTCCCTGGATTCTAGAGTAGTGCCTGGACCTCAAATCTTAAAAGCAGAGGCCAGCTCACACCTGTTTCTGGAAGCAGCTCCTGTACCCTTTGTGAGTTTCACTAGTGGCTTTGGGCAGCATTTGTAGCCTCCAGCCAGCTGTGGTCACTTGTCAAGATGCCTTAGTGATGTGAAATATTGCATAGGGTCAAAGTTCCCACTTTAACATGTCTGTGCTAAATGTTTTAAATTATTCATGAAGATAATTTTAAAACATGAAAGAAAGTTTGGGCAGTAGAGACAACACTCATCGTTGTCAGAATAGGAAAAAATGGCGGTGTGATAGGGTCCTCCCACCATACCGCTCCCAGGAAAGGAGGTGAAGAACGCCAGCGGCTGCCGGCGAACACGGACCGCTCACTCCAAAAACAGCATTGCGAATGACAGAGAGACAGCGCCGAACGCCCAGCCCAAGAAAACAGGTACAAAATTTTCACAAAGATCGGAGGGCGCACGGAGCACAATAGAGCCCAGAGCGCGGGAAGGACGCACTCGCCAGGTCGGCGCAGCGCGACCTGCCCCCCAAGCGGTTACGCGCCTCCCCATACACCGTCAACAAGCAGAGTGGGACAGAGCGTTTGCTCGGGACGGCGAGCCCTGTGGAGAGGAGGAAGTGCCAGAGCCAGACACAACTCGCAGCTGCAATATACAGAGACTGCCGAGGGCTGGGAGGAACTGGGCGGGGACCGAGATTCAGCTTCCCGGGACAGTGCGCGGGAACCCGCAGGCCGGCACTGCGCCACTAGAAGTCAGCGGGACTGGGCCCAGGAGTTTATCGGAGAGCGGGACGCGCCCTTAGAGGTTGCTTACAACTACCGGCGGAGAAAAAACTGCGCTCCCGGCGCGATCGGAGCCCGCTGTGCGCCAGGCTGGTGGCGGCCGCCATCTTTACAGCCGCCCGCGCGGAGCGTGAGCCGCGTCTCTAGCTCCCCCGCCCCGGCCCAGGGCTCTCCGCTGGGGCGAGACAGGCTTTGCCTGTGGTGGCCAGGGACAGCGGCATCCGTGGGTTCCAGGTGGGACGAGATCCCGGAACTGTAGAGGTGGGACCTTTGAGTATTGGAAACAGTTTGCAGCTCGTCCATCTGGTTCTGCTACCCCGGCTCTGGCCTCCGACAACTCCGCTCCGTGCCGGTCCTAGTGCCCGCCCTCAGGTCCCAGCCCTCCTGTACCCCAGAGATCGCTCATTTTGAAGGTTGCTGGCCATAGTGACTCATTTGGTATAACTGCTGGTTCCCATGACAACCAAATACCTCAAGAGCCACAGGCTGAACCAGAGCAGCTCCCCATAATCCTGCCCACTTCCATAGGGAATTTCGCGCCAACCAAGAGCGCTTCCAGCGGCCACTACTCCCCCCTCCCGTGGGAACATCCCCCCGGTGGAGACTGCTGGGGATAGAGACGGCCACCTGCCTCGCCTTGAGGTCTAGTGGTGGAAAAGGGTACACAATTGGAGATCCCCCTATCAACCAGTTTCACGCGGAGACACACATCAGAAGGGCAGCCACACGTGGCTAGATGAGCAACCTCTGAGCTGTGTGAATTTTCCCAACTCAGCTCTCACACTGCAGCCAAAGGAAATTGTGTTTCTACCAGAACCTCAGGAAGAGCAGGGTCAAAGTAACCCCTAGGAGCTACAAGACCCCTCCCAAAGCACAGGGCTTTCGCATACCCCAACTGGGGAATCAGAGTCTGCTACGGACATAACAGAAACCTAGCTAATAGGGAGCGGAGGACTCATATTCTCAAGTACAATCCATTAGCTCAGAGCCCAAGCTGGGAGGTCATTCTCACCACACTCCACTGGGAAGAGAGAAGACCACAGGTCAGAGTTAACTCAAGATCCAACAAACTTGCTAAAATACACCTAAGGCAATACAGGCCACTACTTCTCTCCCTGGCTTTGCCAAGGAAAAATAATTGTGGGCCTGGTGACAGGGCCATAAACTAGCTCTAACACCCCCAGCTCTCGACCAAGAGGCCAGATGAGAAAAACCAGCGAAAGAACTCAGGGAACATGAAAAATCAGAGTGAAAAGTCACCCCCAAAAGAAATTATCAGTTCCTCAGCAATGGATACCAACCCAAATGAAATGGGTAGAATGACAGAAGAGGAATTTCGTTTATGGATTATAAGAAAGCTCAATGAAATTCAAGAGAAAATTGAATCCCAGCACAAAGAAACCACAAGAAAAATGCAAGAAATGAATGAAAAATTCTCCAAAGAAATAGAAATATTACGGAAAAATCAAATAGAAATCCTAGAAATGAAAGAAGCATTCAAGGATCTACAAAACACAGTGGAAAGCCTTAAGAATAGGCTGGACCATGCAGAGGAAAGAATTTCAGAGCTAGAAGACAGCTCCTATGCACTAAATAAATCAGCCGAAGAGA
The DNA here is from genome assembly GCA_023783475.1 of Daubentonia madagascariensis. Lineage (NCBI taxonomy): Eukaryota > Metazoa > Chordata > Mammalia > Primates > Daubentoniidae > Daubentonia > Daubentonia madagascariensis. The sequence continues at coordinate 1,275,285 of JAKFHU010000624.1, forward strand.
AAGAACACAAAAACAAGAGACAGGAAAAAAGCATACAAGAAATGTGGGATTATGTAAAGAGGCCAAACATAAGGATCATAGGTATCCCTGAGGGAGAGGAAGAAAATTTGCATGGGCTGGAAAATTTATTTGAAGGAATAATAGAGGAAAATTTCCATGGCTTAGCCAGAAATCTCGACATCCAAGTACAAGAAGCACACAGGACTCCTGGGAGAGTCAACGTGAAAAGGCATTCACCACGCCACATAATTATTAGACTGACCAAAGTAAACACAAAGAGGCACTCCTCAGAGCTGTAAGACAAAAAAAGGAGGTAACCTACAAGGGAAACCCATCAGATTAACTGCAGATTTCTCAACTGAAACCTTACAAGCCAGAAGGGAATGGGGAGACATCATCAATCTCCTAAAACAAAACAAAGGTCAACCCAGAATTCTGTATCCTGCCAAACTAAGCTTCTTATATGAGGGAGAAATAAAGACCTTTCCAGATAAGCAATCACTGATAGAATTTGCGAAATCCAGACCGGCCTTGCAAGAAATGCTTAGACCTGCATTATACACTAACCAGCGCAACAGACACCCACCTATGTAAAATTATGCAAAGGCTAAAACCCCAGAAACCAGATTCCACAATGACGCAAGAGGTAAAACAAAAGATACCACCCAACAGAATAATCAGAAATTTACCCCAAATATCAATTCTCTCAATAAATGTAAATGGCTTGAACTGCCCATTGAAGAGACATAGGCTGGCTGAATGGATTAAAAAATACAAACCAAGTATCTGTTGTCTTCAGGAAACACACCTCACACACAAAGACGCATTCAGACTCAAGGTGAAAGGATGGAATACAATTTTTCAGGCTAATGGAAACCAAAAGAAATCTGGAGTAGCCATCCTCATTTCAGATGACATCAACTTTAAAGCAATAAAGTAAAGAAGGACAAAAACGGACACTATATAGTGGTGAAGGGAAAAATTTCACAAGAGGATTTAACAATCCTAAACATTTATGCACCCAACACAGGAGCACCCAGGTACATAAAGCAAATGCTGCTAGATCTAGACAACATAATAAGCAGGAATGCCATAATTGCAGGGGACTTCAACACCCCACTGACGGAACTGGACAGATCCTCCAAACAAAATTAAATAGAGAAATAAAGACCTAAACAGGACTCTAGAACATTTGGGCCTAACAGATATATACAGAACACTACAAAAAAATAACACTGAATATACATTATTATCATCAGCTCATGGAACTTTCTCTAAATTGACCACATCCTAGGCCACAAAACAGATCTAAACAAATTCAAAAAAATAGAAATCATACCATGTATCTTTTCAGACCACAGCGGAATAAAATTAGATATCAATTCCAACAGAAACTCACATCTTCCTCCAAAACATTGGAAACTAAACAATCTATTGATGAATGAGTATTGGGTCAAAGAGGAGATTCAAAATGAAATCAAAAGATTCTTCGAACTAAACGATAATGGGGACACAAGTTATCAAAATCTGTGGGATACAGCAAAAGCAGTCCTGAGAGGAAAATTTATCGCCCTAAATTCCCACATCCAAAAGACAGAAAAGTCACAAATCAGTAAACTAATGAATCATCTTAAGGAAATGGAAAAGGAAGAGCAAAGCAATCCTAAAACCAGCAGAAGAAAAGAAATAACCAAAATTAAGCAGAATTAAATGAAATCGAGAACAAAAGAACAATACAGAAGATCAATGAAACGAAAAGCTGGTTCTTTGAAAAGATAAACAAAATAGACAGGCCACTTGCCAGGTTGACCAGAAGCAGAAAGGAAAGGACTCTAATAAGCTCAATTAGAAATGAAAAAGGAGAAGTCACAACTGATACCATGGAAATACAAAACATCATCTTTGAATACTACAAAAATCTCTATGCCCACAAACACGAAAACGTGGAGGAAATGGACAAATTCTTAGAAACACACTACCTCCCTAGGCTCAACCAGGAGAAACTGAATTTCTAAACAGACCAATATCAAGCACCGAAATTGAAGCAGTAATTAAAAATCTACCCACAAAAAAAAGTCCCGGACCAGATGGGTTCACACCTGAATTCTACCAAGCCTACAAAGAAGAACTGGTGCCTATACTGCAGAAATTATTTGAAAATATCCAGAAGGATGGAATCCTCCCAAACTCATTCTACGAAGCCAATATCACCTTGATACCAAAGCCAGGAAAGGACACAACAAAAAAAGAAAACTACAGACCAATATCCCTTATGAATATAGATGCAAAAATTCTCAATAAAATCCTTGCAAACCGAATTCAAATGTACATCAAAAAAATAATCCATCATGATCAGGTGGGCTTTATTCCCGAGATGCAGGGATAGTTCAACGTACGCAAATCTATAAATGTAATTCACCATATAAATAAAAGCAAGAACAAAGATTATATGATCCTTTCAATAGATGCAGAAAAGGCTTTTGACAAAATCCAACACCCTTTTATGATAAGAACTCTTAACAATATAGGCATAGATGGCTCATTCCTAGAAACTATTAAAGCCATATACGATAAACCCACAGCCAATATCATACTGAATGGGGAAAAATTGAAGGCATTCCCCCTTAAAACTGGCACCAGACAAGGGTGTCCACTATCTCCACTTCTTTTCAACATAGTGCTGGAAGTCCTGGCCACAGCAATTAGACAAGACAGAGGAATCAGGGGCGTCCAGATAGGGGCAGAAGAGGTCAAACTTTCACTATTCGCAGACGATATGATATTATACATAGAAAACCCCAAAGATTCAACCAAGAGATTACTGGAATTGATAAATGAATTCAGCAAAGTCTCAGGATACAAAATTAATACACACAAATCCATAGCCTTCATATATGCTAATAACAATCAAGCCGAGAAACAAATTAAAGATGCTATACCTTTTGCAATAGCAACAAAGAAATTAAATATTTAGGAATATATCTAACTAAGGAGATCAAAGACCTATATAGAGAGAATTATGAAACACTGAGAAAGGAAATTGCAGAGGATGTAAATAGATGGAAACTCTACCATGCTCTTGGATAGGCAGAGTCAACATAGTAAAAATGGCTTTGCTACCTAAATTAATTTACAGAATCAATGCAATCCCTATCAAAATACCAACATCATTTTTTGCCGATCTAGAAAAAATAATTCTACGCTTCGTGTGGAACCAGAGAAGACCCCGTCTAGCCAAAGCAATCTTAAGCAAAAAGAACAAATTGGGAGGCATCTGTCTACCAGACTTCAAACTATACTACAAGGCTATAGTAACCAAAACTGCATGGTATTGGCACAAGAACAGACATGTAGACCAATGGAACAGGACTGAGAACCCAAATAAAACCAACCTCATACAGTCACCTGATCTTTGACAAATTCCAGAAAAACGTACACTGGGGAAAAGATTCCCTATTCAACAAATGGTGCTGGGAAAATTGGATGGCCATATGTAGAAGACTGAAAGTGGACCCACACCTCTCACCTCTCACAAAAATCAATTCACAATGGATAACAGATCTAAACCTAAGACATGAAACCATAAGAATTCTCGAAGAAAATGTTGGAAAAACTCTTATGGACATTGGCCTAGGCAAAGAATTTATGAAGAAGACCCCCAAAGCAATCACAGCAGCAACAAAAATAAATACATGGGACCTGATCAAATTGAAAAGCTTCTGCACAGCCAAGGAAACTATCACTAGAGTGAACAGACAACCTACAGAATGGGAGAAAATATTTGCATGCTACACTTCTGATAAAGGGCTTATAACCAGAATCTATACAGAACTTAGGAAAATCAACAAGAAAAAATCAAACAACCCTATTAAAAAATGGGCAAAGGACATGAACAAAAACTTTTCCAAAGAAGACAGAATGATGGCCAGCAAACATATAAAAAAGTGCTCAACTTCTCTAATCATCAGGGAAATGCAAATCAAAACCCACAATGAGATATCACTTAACTCAAGTGAGATTGGCTCATATCAAAAAATCCCCAAATAACAAATGTTGGCGGGGATGTGGACAGGTAGGACACTCATACTCTTGGGACTGCAAATTAGTACAACCTCTATGGAAAAGAATATGGAGATATCTCAAAGAATTAAAGTAGAATTACCATTGACCCAGCAATCCTACTGGGTATTTATCCAAGAAAAAAAGACATTTTATAATAATGACATTGCTCTTGAATGTTCATAGCAGCACAATTCACAATTGCAAGTGTGGAAACAACCAGGTCTCAATACACGAGGGATCAATAAAATGTGGTATATGTATACCATGGAGTATTACTCAGCAATAGGAACAATGTGAATTAACAATCTGGTATTATCCTGGTGAGCTAGAACCCATTCCGAAGCGAAGGTCACAGATTGGATAAACAACATCACTGGTACTCACCATCAAACTGGTACTAACTGATGAACACTTACATACACAGGGCAATAAAATTCATCAGAGGCAGCGGGGGGAGGGGGTGGAAGGGAGGAAAAACTCTCATGAATGGATGGGGGCAAGTTTGGGAGACGACCACGATTGTGGCTCTGACACGGGCAGAACAGGGGCAATGTGTATGGCCAAAATGTTGTACCCCCATGATATTCTGAAATTAAAAAAAAAAAAAAAAAAAAAAAAAAACACTCATCGTTGTCCACTCTAACACAATCATTTTTATTGAAGTACATTTCATTCCAGGCTAATCCATATAGATACATATTTTTATATAGTTGTTTCATAGTGTACATAAAATTTGTCTCCTGCTTTTTCACTTAAGCATTTTGCGTGTGGCTATGTGATCTTTATAATTATACTTTTTAATGGTTGCATAATATTCTTTTAAGGGGGTGTAATGTAAATTAACTAACCTTTTATTGGTGACTATTTGAAATTCCTTCTGTTTTTTTAAATAATGCTACAATATTCATGCACAAAGTTTATTCCTTATCTTGGGTTAGTTCATTGGGATAGATTTGCAGAAGTGAGATTTCTTGGCTTAAAGGTTTTAAGTGTCTTTCTAATTCTTGAGGTAGGGTGCCAGGTTGCTTTCTGATAAGGTTGAACTAATTTACACTGTGTCCTTTTGCTCGAAAATAAGATAGTGAGACACTTGAAGCCCATGTTGTAATACCAAGTATTGGAATAGTATAGAAAATGTCCCAGCTATTGAAGGCAAAGAACGGACATATTAAATAAGTGTGCCAGAGGTAAAGGATCCAACAGGCTGTCCCTGGTTGGCACTGTTCATCCTGTCCCAGGGCAGAACTGTAGAGAGGAAGGCTTCTGTGGTAACCTGTACCCCTGGAAAGAATTGGCAGATGCCCAGCAGGGTGGGAGGTTTCTATATAGAGTCCTGCTACAGGTCACTCATATTAGGGAGTGATGTGAATGTGCTCTGCTCAGCTTTTGTGATCTGATCTAATAACCTTATAAGAAAAGAGCTTGGAGCTGTGGAAAGACCACCATTTTGGATAAGGTTGAAGTGGAATCTGGGCTCTAATGGGACTGCATCAACCACCATTCCCTGTGTGTTTCCTTGTCTTTAAAATGGGTTAATAAGGCGTGACAGTGTTCTGTTAGCACATATCCTTTGTGAAAGAAGAATTTATAATTAATAAAATAAAGACTTTATTAGAAAAATGGATTTAGGACTACTCTTATAGGGTTTTGGGGTGATATCCACACAATTAGTAACCACTGGGCTCTAAGTAAAGAGAATCTTAATGAGAACATGTGCATTTTAAATTAATGAAAATAAATGTACAGTTCCCATTTGCTGTTGCTCATTTGTTAGAAACTTTTCAGAAACTTCCTCCCCACAGTGTCACTGAGATGCTCATGGGTTTCTTTTTCTTGGTTGCAGAGAGCACACATTTTACAAGGTATGTCTCACACTTGATGTTTCTGGTCTTCCAGCTACATTCACTGTCTTTCTAAAAAACCCATGTGGGTCACCATCATTTTACTTATTAACCTTGCCAGGCATTATCAGGTATTTTTCAAACATCTCCTTCCTCGGCCCTCAGGTTGCACAGCCTCGGCCTCACCTTGGAGATGTCATGGCACGACACAGTGAATCCCAGGGAGCCAGCTGAGCACACAGACGTGTCTTGTGTCTCCCTTCTCACTGTAACCAACACTGGGATGTGCTGGTCCCTGCCCCCACTTCTCTCTCAGGGCAGCTTTGGGAAAGACTCTTCTCTTCCTTGACTTCCTTACTTTCTTCCCTTTTTCCAACACCTAGGTCCAATTCTAATGGTCCCAAAAGAGAAGTAAATTGAATTCTGAGCTGTACTTGGACTGAGATTCTTCCCTTTGAAGAGAAGGGGTAGATAATTTGCTGTACAGGTAGCTCCAGGTTGGGGGAGAATTGCTCTGTCCACCTTGGTGGGGAGTCATCAGGAGTAAAAGAGATAATGTACTAGCGCCAGCCCAATGCCCAGCCTGGGGTGGGTGTTGAATAAACAATAGTCCCACTCACACTTGGGTTGGCTGCCCCCATTATTTTGCCAGGAATTTCTGACTCTGTAATGATTTGTGATGAGATAAGGGGCAGAGGGGAGAAGCTTAATTACAAATTTTCCATTTCCCTTCTAACCCTTGGTCCTCTTGGGGTTCTTAGCATATCATTTTGAGACTCATTTTTTGTCTCGGAGATGCTCTTCAAGACAGACTCAATCTGTAGCCAGTTCTGACTCAGTGGTTACAGATCTGGCCAAGGAAGGAAGCAATTGTGTGGAAGTTAGGCCCTTTCAGTAGGAGGGATTTAATCAGAGACCGTAGTGTGAGATGGCGACACCTACTGGTGACCAGGTAGCATTGCAGCACAGTTCTATGAGCCCTGATAAACTTGTGAGCTGAGGCCAAGTGGGGAAGCAGCCTTGCCAGTGTACTGACAGTGAAGTCAGGGTGCTGTCCGCATGGAGGACTCCTGGTGGTGATTGGGTGGAGGAAGGTGAAGGAGCATGGGTGTGAAATTTACATTTGGGGGGGAGATCATGGTGCTACAGGGCTGCAGACATGTCCACCTAATGAGGGTGCCACCTGCCTCCCTCCCTTCTGGCTGCTCTGCTGCTGTACTTTAGCTGGCCTCAGCACCTTGAAGTGCTGCCTGCCTCTCTCCTCCCACTTTTTTCTCTTGTCTCTTGGGAAGTATTTTTTTTTTATTTTAAAATACAATTGATTTTTACAGAAGTCACAGGGGAAAGAATTTTCTAAAACACCTCATTTTTTTTCTTTTGTAAAAAGACATTTTCTAGTCCAATTTGTAGAAACTTATCATCTCTCTAAAGTAAGAGAATCTGCTTCAGGTAGAGTTGAGAAACCCAGAACAAGAGGTGGAGCTGTAGTTGAGAAGGGGCTTTGTCTGATACCCCTAAGAGGGGACGCGGTGGAATTGGAGTAGGTGTTAAAGAATGGGGCCATAAATGGCTCCTTAAAGCGTCAGTGCTCAAGTAACTTACGGGCTCTAATTATATATCATCTCTTAAAGGACCTGCAGCTCTTGCCTTCAGGAATGGGAAGTTATGACCAAGAGCTAAGAGGCAACTTGCTTCATAAACTCTCATTTAGGACCAGGAATAAGGAAAAGCTGCATATTAATAGCTTGCCTTGTGCTTCCCCATGCTGTGGCCACCTCCTACTTAGGTCATCTGTGGTGAGCTTGAGAGGTTAGGATGGATCAGTTGCTCTTCAAAAGAGGATTGTGGTATAAAATGGATTACTCTTAGGCCTTGCCCCTCATGTCTCCCAGAACTGGGCTGATCATTCTCATTGCAAAATTGGCTTTCACGCCAGCGTTTACCGAGAGATTTATACCTGAGTTCCTTTGAAAGGAGAAGGAGTAGAGAGGGCTTAAAATTGCCATTGAAAATGGACAGGCACCCTAGAAACACATAGTTGCCAGATATTGGCCCAGGAGTGTCTAATTACTTTCCCTTTATGTAAATAAGATACATGCACACATTTTATTTGTAATTTTTTTAAAGTCTTTTTTTCCTAGAACAGTTTTAGATTTACAGAAAAATGGGAACAATGTGTGGAGAGTTCTTATATACCTCACATCCAGTATTATTAAGATCTTGGCATTAGTATGATACATTTATTATGATTAAAGGACCATTATTGATATGTGATTATTAACTAAAGTTCATACTTTATTCAGATTTTTTGTTTTTCCCTAATGTCCATTTTCTGCTCCAACATGGCATCTAGAATACCATGTTCCATTTAGTTGTCACGTCTCCATAGATACCTCCTGGCTTTGACAGTTTCTTAGATTTTTCCTTTTTTTTTTTTTTTTTTTTTGGTGATGATCTTGACAGTTTTGAGGAGTCCTGGTCAGAGATTTTGTAGAATATCCCTCGCTTAGAGTTTGTCTGATGTTTTTCTTATGGTTAGTCTGGAGTTACAGGTTTGTAGGAGGAAGACCACAGAAGTAAAATACGCATACATTTTTTAACAAGTCAATGAGTGAGCTAATTATGGGAAGGAAAGGAGAAAATTTAGTAGTCTGAGTAGTAACTGCAAGAGGAGCAAAAGCTGGAAGAAGGCAAGTGTCGTGTTCTTAGTGATGGGACTTAATGTCTAACTTATATCACTCCTTATAGTTTGACGGAGCCCTATCAGTTATGTGGTTTCAGGGGATAGGGGAGAGTTGTTTTTAAATTTCTGTGTTATGCATTGGGAAACGGAGGCCCAGAGAGTCAGCCTGCATTGCCCAAGGTGATAGAGATAGACCAGGACGGATTGGCCTTGCCAACACATTTCCAGACCTTTCCTAGGTGCATTTCAGGTGCCCAGAGATTCTAGACTCCACAGGCTGGGTGGAGACTCCACATACAGATGGCCATTTCTTCTGTATGTGGCCACAGGGATTTGAACTAAAAGATTTTGGCTAAATTAAGGCAATTGACTAACCATGCATGGAGTGAGTGTACAGGATGATACACTAGGCCTTCTGCTTGTTAGAAAAGTTAAATAGTGGGGGATTAATAACAATGCTATTGTATTTCGTGACTGTAGTACAAGTCATTGTTATAGCTCTCAAATATTGAGCAGCTCCACATTATTTCTCAGCAGCCTGCTTTTCTCTGAGGGTACACAGTAGAATAAGTGAAGTGGTGACCTTTATCATAATATGCTTTTTATTTGTGAGCAAGTGAGTATGTATGAAGCAGACTGTGACTTTGAACCCAAAATAGAAATTTGCCCTTGTCCCATTTTCACAACGCTGTATTTCTTAAACCAAGTTGGAGTAACGAATATGAAACTGGAAGTGGTTCTCAATGCTGAAAGCTGCCTGGGAGCCTTCTAGAAAACCCTCAAGGCTGAGCCCCATGCCCCGAAGTCATGATTAAACTGGCTGGGGCAGAAGTAGGCATTAGGAAATCCAGGAAACTGGGCCTTTCTGTCTTGTTCCTCACTCCCTGCACTACCCAGGTCTTGATTCTTAAACCCTTCATATTTTTTGATTTGTACCCAAGTAAATGTTTTGGGATCTGTGAGGGGTGTGCTCTTGGAAGCGCGCTGTAAGCGTCTCTTGCTCTTCCAGCCATGTTCTACCTGCTCTTCCCTACGTGATGGAACTAGGAGGGCTCACAGCTGCACCTGCTATATGTGGCACAAAATAAATGCTTCGGAAACGTTTGAGGGACTGAATGAAGCGTGTATCTGGTCTTTAAGGTATATTATGTTCCCTTTCTATTTTAATGATGGTTAGGAGGAAAGATACCACTCTTCCTCTTAAATAAACCTGTTGCTTTCAATGGGAACTTTTATTTAGAGGTAAAAACCAGTCTCTTGTAAATGCATAGATATCAGTGTTTTGCAGAGTACAGGCTCTGGTTTTAAGAGAAGTTTTGCTGTGGTTCAGGGTGATCTGAATTGCCTAACTCACTCTGATGTTCTTTTTCAGAACCCCTTCCTGGTGAGTTAAAATTACATTTGTCAATTTATTGTTGTGTCACACACCCTATTTGGAAAGTGAAAGTTTATAGGTAGTGACAAAGTATGTCAGCAGGTTTCTTCATCCTCTCATGAGAAGACCTAAGGATTATTCCTCTACACTACCCTGGTGGAACACCTACCCTGAAAAATTAGAAACAAAAAATAGTCCTTCTGGTTCCTCCATGGGTCACTTTATAGTGAAAATGCTTGGTCATGGGAAGTCTTTAGCAGGAAACTAAGGCTACTCTTAAAAATTTGCTTTTGAGTAAATGGTATTTCAGTTAGTTTATTTTTTAATTAATTAATTATTTTTAGAGACTGAGTCTCACTCCGTTGCCCAGGCTGGAGTGCAGTAGCCTGATCATAGCTCACTGCAACCCTGAATTCCTGGGCATAAGCAGTCCTCCAACCTCTGCCTCCCAAGTAGCTGGGACTACAGGCATGTGCCACCATGCCTGGCTAGTTTTTAAAAATTTTTTTTGAGGCAGGGTCTTGTTATGTTGCCCAGGCTGGTCTCAAATTCCTGGCCTCAAGTGACCCTCCCACCTTGGCCTCCCAAAGTGCTGGGATTATAGGTGCAAGCCACCACATCTGGTTGTATTTTAGTTCATAGTGTCTTAGCTTGGCAGTGTGCTTTTTACCTCTTAAGAACTGGGCTGTGGAAATATAAATTATTGCATCTTTCTAAGATATCTGGCAACCTGGCTTATTTTCAGAATTTGAGGGTTGCTATATGGATTGGTTGTGGTGGTAATTACTGAACAGTCATCAAATAACAGTGAAAAGTAGACAATTGATGAGAAAGGGAATCAAGTAGTCATTCAGATGGTATTTTTGGTAACTTAATCTGCCTCTGAGCATATGGTCTAGTCAACTGAAATAATTTAACAGTAACAACATGTATTTCAGTAACAGGAGATTAAAAACAGCCTATTTATTTTCTTTTTTCTCCCACAGTAATATTTTTATATCTCTGTTAACAAATGTGATGTTAGCCATTAAATTATATGAAGGCAGCCTTGGATGATTTAGCAATTTACATAACATTTATTCTTTGTTATTATCGAGTTTTATGTGTATATGCATGTTTATTTTAGTGGTGTTTCATAATTCAAAAATGTCATCATAGGTGGTAATAGTCTTTATATTGGACGTGGATAAGAGGTTAATGTGAGATGAAGCAACATTTTTACTGCACAGACTTGCCCCTTTTGTGACTCAGCTCTTGGGCTTCTTATCCCTACACAGCACCCCCACATGAGTAACTGGGTGTAACAGTGTTCTGTCTGCCTTTGGAATAATCTGGCCTCATCTCTGCCACTAGGAAGTCTTAAGGCATTGGCAAATATAGTGGTTTTAGAATATTCTAAATGTTCACCAATTGTTTGCAAATCTTCCTCTCAGAGGTGGAGTCTAATTCTCCACCTTGTCCACCCCCACCCCCACTGTGAGCTGGACTGGACATGGTAACTCGCTTCTAGTGAGTACACTGTAGTAGAGTGGCAAGGAGTGATTTCCAAGACTAGGTCATGAAAGGCATTGTGGTGTCTTCCATGCTCTTGTGCGTGCTCTCTCTCCCTGTCCCTCCCTTGCTTCCCATAAGTCACCCACTATGGGAGAAGCCAGCTGCCATGTTGGGAGGACACTAGCGGCCCTGTGGGTAGGTCTATGGTGAGGAAGCGGGGCCTCCTGGCAGTAGCCATGTGAGTGAACCATCTTGGAAGCAGATCCTCAGCCCCTCAGAAGGTGGCAGCCCTGCCCAACATCTTCACTGCAGCCTCATCAGAGACCATGGGCCAAAACCATCCAGATTCCTGACCCTTGGATGCTGTGTGAGATAGTAAATATTGACTGTTTTAAACTACTGAGTTTTGAGATAATTTGTTTTGCAGCATTTGATAACATAATAAGTCATGCAGCCTTTCTGGATCTTTTTTTCCTCATCTGGGAGATGAAGGGTTGGACTACACAGTGCCCTGAACAAGTTGATGGTGATCGATTAGTGCCTAAGAGGCTCACTCATCCTCCAGCCCACTGTACCTCCTCTTCCGCACAGCGGCCTTTCCTCCTACACACCCCTGACCCGCCTAGCAGCTTCCTCTGAGCACAGCCCCTCCCTCCAGAGCCATCGACACCTTGCCTCTGGCAAGAGCCAAGACCACTTTTTATTGATTTTTTCTTACCTTGGAACAAGACAGATCAGATTGGGAATATAATGGAGAATATTCTATTAATAACTAAGCCTATATTTATACCTAATTAATTTGTATAACTTTCAATAAACTAACCTATTGAATTTGCCGTTTCTGAAAATAATGTCATATTAATTAGACGTCATTGCTGTTTCATCTACTTAGAAATAGGATGAATTTGGGCTGCTTTGCTCTCTAATTGTGGTAGGTAAGTAGACATCACTCAGGTGTTGATTCCCATGCAGTCTCACTCATGGCCTGGCTTAATTCCATTTGTGCTTCAAGATAGTCTGCTCTGTTGTGTGCATTTATAAGAACAATGTGGGCAGGATGCGTATTTTGAGCTTTCAGACTATGAAAACGAACCAAATTCAAACATCTAATAATAATCACTACCAGCTTGGGTAAGTTAATAAGGAAGAGGAAAAGAATTAGAGTTCTCCTTATCTGGCCCAAATGTCATTCAGATCTCAGTGCCATTGTCTGGACTGTCTAGGTCCTTCCAGAGGCAGCATTTGGATGCACCCCATGCTCTGGTCCAAATGGGACACAGCCAAGTGGGGCAGCAGCATTCTCCCCCTCGATGTTTTTTTGACTTGGTTGGCAGGGAATCCTAGAACTCCGGTTATGTTTCCCTGACAGAATTCAGTTTTTGGTCAGAAGCACTGAGCCCTCCCTCGTCCACATTTTCCTGAAGCAGCATCCATCTGTGGGCTAGTCATTCTGCATTCAGTGTCAACATCCCTGCTTTGAGGGCAGTGGAGACAAAGCAGAGATGGGTTTCCATCCTGGGAAATCAAAGCAGGCTTAAAGATCACAGGCTTTGAATTCCCTGCAATGTTGACCCTGCATAAACTACATCATTACTCCTCTAATCTCAGGAGTTTACACTTGTCACTAAAAAGAGGACCTGTCTGTCGCCATGTCATTTTCCCCCAAAAAGGGAGAAAACACACACAGATCAGTTGGTAGCACAGCCTGGATACCAGTGGGTACTGGGCGGGAGAGCCTTCTCTGTACATTTGCATTCAGTACATTTCCATTTTTATGCAGTGCTGACACTGGTGTAGATAAGTCTTATAATATATGTAAATGTATGGGAGGGGGGATTGTAATGAAAAGCTTCCACTGCAAAGTGGGCGAAGCCGGTAAAATCAATCTGAGTAAGTAGGGCGAGGATTGTTTTTTTCAGCTGCGTTTATTATTGAGTAACTACGACAAGGCCACCACCACCACACTTGGTACTATGAGGATACAGAAGGAGGATGACAGTTCTCTTACCCTCAAGGTACCGGGGATCCCTTTGGATATCAAACATTTGTGAAATAGGCAGCAAGTATAAAAAATCACCAAGTACTAACTGAATGCAGTGCCTACACAGGAGTGGTGGGGAAGGAGAGATCCTACGATGCAGGAAACCTTCAGCCTCCCTCCTAATTTTAGAGAAGTTAGACTCCAACTCTTACCGTCATTGGCAAAGCCATGGCTAGAACCCCAAGGCTCTGGCTCCCAGGCCAGGGCTCTCCCCAGTGTGCCATGTAGTCTCTCCTCCTTGCCTTACTTGTCCTTGCAGTGTTGGCCTCTCAGGCTCCCCTGCACGTGCACCCTCCCTGGGTGGTCTCTCTCATGCTCACCATTAGCCTTAATTACCTGTGTGCCTTTCCAGAACTCCAGATTTGTGTCGTCATCTGTTTTCCAGATACCTCCTCTTGGTGTCTCACAGTAGCCTCAACATTTCCAAACAAAACTCGTCTTTATTTCCTAGTGCTGCTCCTTATGCTACGCAGACGACTTTCTTACGTTTCTTCTCGGTGAACGCCTGTGTAGGAAGTGCTGCCGTCAGTAACCTGGGCGCCGTCCTCGATTCCTTCCCCTCGTCGTTCTCCTCCTGCCTGCGTCACCCGTCCCTCCCAGCTGCGCCTGTCTCTTCTCTGCCCCTCTGGGACCTGGACTCAGTCCAGCTTGCCATCTCCATGGGCTCCATCACCATAAGGGCTTCCTGGTCTCTCCTTTTTCCCCCTCCGGTCTGCTCGCACCCCACAGCCAAAGTGATGTTTCTAGAACACAAGTCTCAAACTATCCTGCCACTTTTATGCGTTTCCAGCCTCCCCTTTTGTTCCCTCCGTCTGGAACACCCACGACCACCCTCGCCCCCTTGTTTGCCCTTGCCTGGGTGCCACCTCTGTGCACAGCCTTCCTCAGGGCTCTGCCAACACTCCCACTGGGGTCCCTGCCCTCACGCTGCGTCCGGCGTGGGGCACTGTGCCATCGCCGCCCTGCGCTTGTCTGTGTCTGGGTGCGTGCATGCAGCAGGGGCCAGGCTGCCTGACTGGGCCTGTGTCTCCAGGGACTGACTTTCTTAATATCAGGCGAAGGCCCCGGGTTAGGGTGGGGAGAAGCAGGTGGGACAAGACAAGCGTCTACAGTCTGGTGGGTCGTGCCTGGGCCACGTCTTAGAAAGCATCTCAGCCAGTGAATCCAGTTAACCATCCTCGCAGGAATTTTTCACTAGTGAGCAAACATATTCTGAGATGAATGCCTAGTACGTTGTTTTACTTGAACTTTGGCTGTTTAGTTGGGGGAAAGGGGAAGTGCTCCTATCTGGAGGCAGTACAGCAACATGATTGAGACCATGGACTTCAGCACTGAACTGCCAGGGGTTTGGATCCAGCCTCATCATGTACATTATACTTCCATTGCTTTGGCTTCCTCATCTGTAAAATGGGGATGGTAATAGCACGGCAGGAAGATGAGTGTGTGTGCAGTGTCTAGGATGGGGCCTGGTGCCTAGTAAATGTTAAATGGGCAGCAGCCACGGGGGCTCCTCCTCCTCCTCTTTCTCTTCCTCCTTCTCCCACACCAGGAGCAGGTAGTTAACATAATTAGCAGTTTTTGACTTGGGAGGCCAGAACAAAACAGTCCTTTGTGAATGACCTCCTAGAAATGTATTCTTGGGTTTTCTTGACATTTTGAGAATCAGGCTCTTGTGACTTGGTTTAAATTGTCCAAGTCATCCCCATTCTGACTTACATAAAGGGCCAGATTTAGCTTCTTACCAGCTGTGTAACCTGGACAAATTGCTTAACCTGTCTTATGTGTCCTTGTTGTAAGACAGGAATTATAAAATGCCAAGGATGAGAAAGCATCTGTGTACAATGCTTCGTCCATTGTAGGCATTCATACGTGGCACAGCATTCTTTGACCGGTTTGTTACTTTGCGATGCCCTAGTTATATGGGCGTGACCTCATCCTCATAGTTTTGAGGTGGGTATAGTTGATTGGGAGGGGGAAGGCAGGTTGAGGAATGTTACATATGGGCTAATCAATCTTGTTTTTGGGAAGGAAAAAATGTTTATTTTCTGAGAAAGCATTGATGATGGACCTGAAAATGTTGATTGGTGAACACTACAGATAATGACTTGATTCTCACATGTAGAAAATAAGTTGAGTCACCAGCCCTACCACAATGTTTGCTTTTGATTTTATTCAAGTTCAAGGTTAAATGCTTTGATCCATTAACCAGTGTATGTAGGAGGCCAGATGCCTTGGGGGGTGGGCGGGGGCAGGAATTATTAGCCACAAAATGCTACAAGCAAGCTGCAAAATAAAAATTAATGCTTAATTAAAAGTCTACATGGTGTGACTCTGGTAACATCATTACTTGCAGATTTAGCATTCACACGTATTTCTTTACTTTGTAGGTTAGACTATTGCTGCCGTGTATTTGCCAAGGTTGCTGAGAAATCGTTGCCAATCGTAAATTGAAAGTTTCTTTATAGCCAAGTAATCTCAAAAGCCAAATTATAAATATCTTCTCACATTTTTTTTGCAGGAAAAAAATATTTAAATTGGGATAAAGATGCATTTTAACACATTTGTTACAACATGGGATAACACTGTCAAAAGTACATGGGGTGCTTGAAGGCCTGACTGAGGCTTTATGCTGGGGTGGGTGGGGTTAGGACCCCCCAGGTGCGGAACGGCTTCTCTCACCAGCCCACGTGGCTGTAGTGTGCCCATCCTGCCATTTCCATGGCAGCCCTGATGTGATAAACCCAGCTGTATTGCCTCATTGCAGAAACAACGAAAGGAAAGGCTGGCGGGAGAGGGAGGAGGCTTAGGCACAGCTTGTCTCTAATTACTGTACCTCTTGAGTAAAAATGCAGATTATGGCAGAGCAAGTTGCATTTGGAAAAAATGTGTCATTTGGCCCAGGCCCTGAAGATTACCCTTCTTGCAGATCTCACTTTACATTTTAAATAAAGAGCCAAAATGTCTCCAGTGGTTAACTTTCGCACAGCAAGAAGCCTGTGTGGGGCCAGAGCTTGTTGAATAAACCCATGGAAAGCTGGTTGGGTCCCCTCCCCCAACCCCCCTCCCCCCAGGGAGGGATTACTGCACGAATCATCCTAATAGCATCTGCTCAGGAAAATGGCCAATTGACAAAGCTTGGCTCACAGAAATCTGGTGGGAAAATTACTAGCCATGGGATATTTCTGATTTGGGTTATATACAGAAACTTTTCTTATTTTATTCACAGAAATCAGCTTCCAAGTGGTTGAAGAATATATTTAGCTCTGTGGTCATGTAGTTGTTATTTAGTTTGATTTAATGTTGATAAATGAGAGTAAATTGCTCACCCAGATGAATTGAATAAATTCTGCCAGAGCTTATATCTTATTCTGGTTTCACATTAAGTCCTTAATATGCAGCTCTGTTTCATTGGCAGTCCTATTAGTGTGAGCCCTAGAAAAAGCCTGGCGGTCCTCCCCTCCCCCTCCTGTGTTACTCAATGGAATTAAACAAATCATTTAACACCCTCTGAGGGGAGCTCAGAGGTGTCCTTAGGGAGGATCTGTTCCTAGGGTCTCCATAAACCATCTAAGATGTCTGGAGAGCTACCCTCATTTTAATGGTTTTAATTTAACCACTATTGAATTATTTCATTTAATCCACTTTCCCTCTCTCGCTTCCTTACCCTCATGGATCCTCAAAGCCCTGGGAGTTTTCAGAGTATGTCCTTCCCGTAGATGTGCAATACGAGTATAAAATGAAGAAAGAAATGCAAACCCTTGGAAAAGGTCCTTCCCACACTTCACTTTTCTCCCCTTGCACCTTGACTGCCTCACAAGCTCTGGGGTGGAGGTGGGGGTCCTTCAGACAACTGGCATCCTGAGACTCAGTGTGTATTGAACTGATGAATGAAAGTGTGCTTGAAGAACCAGTCAACTCATTTGTTGTCTCTGTTCCCCCCAGGAGGACTGGAATGAAATTGACCCCATTAAAAAGAAAGACCTTCATCACAGCAATGGCGAAGAGAAAGCACAAAGCATGGAGACCCTCCCTCCAGGTACTACGAGGGGCCAGGAAGCCCTTCCTTTTTCCCACCACTTGTGAATGGACTAAACATGGTACTTGGAGCAAGTGGCCTGTGGGATAGGGGCTGGATTTCATAGGCCAGCTGCAGACACTGTCCCAGAGCACTGCTTTGCTGACTTCCATCTGTCCCATAAGTGGGTGGTAAAATTAAAAGTTTGCAGGAGGTGACTAAAATTTGGTGACAGAGAAAATAGAATAAAATACAAAGAACAGGATGGTATGTATTAGTTTATGAGATTTTTTCTAATAGACTTTATATTTAGAGTAGTTTTAGGTTTACAGTAAAACCGGGGGTGGGGGGGGGAAGGTACAGAGAGTTCCCATATAGCCCCTTCCCCCACACATACACAGCCTCCCCCACTATCAACATCCCCCACCCCAACACTATTCCATTGTCTGGATGTACCACAGTTTATTTATCCATTCACCCAGTGAAGGACATCTTGGTTGCTTCCAAGTTTTGGCAATTACGAATAAAGCTACTATAAACATCCACGTACAGGTTTTTACGTGAATATAAGTTTTCAGTTCTTTTAGGTAAATACCAAGGGGCACGACTGCTGAGTCATATGGTAAGAATATGTTGAGTTTTGTAAGAAATTGCCATATTGTCTTCCAAAGTGGTTATACCATTTTGTATTCCCACCAGCAATGAGTGAGAGTTCCTGTTACTCTACATCCTCACCAGCATTTGGTGTTGTCAGTGTTCTGAATTTTAGCCATTCTAATAGGTGTGTAGTGGTATATCACTGTTGTTTTAATTTTCAGTTCCCCAATGATCTATGATGTTGAGCATCTTCTCATATGCTTATTTGCCATCTGTATATTTTCTTTGGTGAGTTGTTCAACTCTTTTGCCCATTTTTAATTGGGTGGTTCATTTTCTTATTGTTGAGTTTCAAGAGTTCTTTGTATATTTAGGATAATAGTCCTTTATCAGATATGTGTTTTGTAAATATTTTCTCCCAGTCTGTGGCCTATCTTCTCAATCTCTTGATAGTTCTGTCAGTTTTTGCCTCACATATTTTGATACTGTCTTTTTAGGCACATACCCATTAAGGATTGTTATGTCTTCTTGGAAAATTGACTCTTTTATCATTATTTAACACCCTCTTTATCCCTGAAAACTTTCCTTGATCTGAAGTCTGCATGTCAGAAATTCAGATAGCTGTTCTCACTTTCTTTTAATTAGTTTTAGCATGGTATATCTTTCTCCATACTTTTACTTTTAATCTATGTGTGTTTTTATATTTAAAGTGGGTTTCTTATAGACAGCATATAGTTAGTCTTGTTTTTTGATCTACTCTGACAATCTCGGTAGTTTAGTTGGTATATTTAGACCATTGATGTATAAAGTGATTATTGATATATTTGGATTAATAATTACCATATTTGTTGTTGTTTTCTATTTGTTGTTCCTTGTTCTGTGTTCATACTTTTGTCTTCTACACTTTTTCTGCCTTTTGTAGTTTTAATTGAGCATTTTATATGACTTGGTATTCTCTTCTTTCTTAGCATATCTATTCTATTTCTTTCTTTTTTTTTTTAAACTCTTAGTGGTTGTCCTAGAGTTTGCGGTATACATTTACAACTAGTTCAAGTTTTCTTTCAAATAACATTATACTGCTTCACAGGCAGTGCAAGTATCTTATAATAACCAAATATTCCTAATTCCTCCCTGCCGTGCCTTATATCATTGCTATCACTCATTTCACTTATATATAAGCATACATAAAATATGTATAAGGATGCATAACTGAATATATTGTTGCTATTATTATTATTTTAAACAACCTATCATTGGTTAGATTAATTAAGAATAAGAAGAATAAAAGTTTTTATCTCACCTTTCACTTATTCTTTCTTTGATGCTCAGCCTTGCTTTATGTAGATCCAAGTTTCTGACCTTTATCCTTTTCCTTCTCTCTGAAGAGCTTCTTTTAACATTTCTTGCAAGGCAGGTCTGCTGACAACAAATTCCCTCAATTTTTTTAGTCCAAGAAAGTCTTCATTTCTCCTTCACTTTTGAAGATCAGTTTTGCCGAGTACAGAATTCCAGGTGGTGGTTTTCTTCTCTCAGCACTTTAAATACTCCCCTCTACTCTCTTCTTGCCTACGTGGTTTCTGTGGAGAAGCTGGATGTAATTCTTATTTTTGCTCCTCTGTAGGTAAAAGGTGTTTTTTCCCTCTGGCTTCTTTCAAGACAAGACTTTATCTTTGATTTTCTACAATTTGAATATGATATGTTTTCAATGTCATTTTTGGGGGGTATTTATACAGCACGGTGTTCTCTGAGCTTCCTGAATGTGTGGACATTAATTTGGGGGGAATTCTTAGTCATTATTGCTTCCAATATTTCTTCTGTTTCTTTCTCTTATTCTTCTCCTTCTGGTATTCCCACTAGACATAAGTTACACTTTTGTAATTGTCTCACAGTTCTTGGATATTCTGGGGTTTTTTTAAATCTTTTTTTCTCTTTGCATTTCGGTTTCTATTGTCGTATGCTCAAGCTCAGAGATTCTTTGCTCAGCCGTGTCCAGTCTGCTAATGAGCCCATCAAAGGCAGTCTTCATCCTATACAGTGTTTTTGATCTCTAGCATTTCTTCTCAATTCTTTCTTAGGATTTCCATTTCTCTGCTTACATTATCTATCGGTTCTTGCGTATTGTCTGATTTTTCCCATTAGATCCCTTAGCATATTAATCATAATTGTTTTGGATTCCTGATATGCTAATTCCAACATTTCTTCTGTATCTGAGTCTGGTTCTGATGCTTGCTTTGTGTCATCATACTGTGTTTTTTGCCTTTTAGTATGCCTTGTAATTTCATGTTGAAAGGTGGGCATGATGCAGTAGCTGAAAGTAACTCTGGTAAATAGGCCTCTAGTTGTATGGTGTTTAAGTTGTGGGGGCAGGGGAAGCTTTCTATAGTCCTGTGATTAGGTCTCATTCTTTTAGGGAGCTGTGTCCCTGGGCTGTGACCTTCACAGTGCTTCTCTGCTCCTCTGTGAGACAGGAAGGCTAGAGAGGGCTGGAGCTGAGTACTTCCCTTCCCTCAGGTTGAATAGGCTCTTACAAAACCCCAGCAGTTTAGTCTCAGGTTAAATAGTTGCTCCTGAGGGCAGGCCTTGTTAAAAAGAACAGAATGCTCTGGCTTATTTCAAAATGGTTATTTTCCCCTCCCCCTGCGAGAAGCATGAGGGGATATTTCTCCAGTATTCATTGTGATTTCTCCAGTATTCATTCATTACAATACTGGTAGAGCTGGTAGAGCTTCTAGAGGTAAAACTCACAAAAATGTGGGGTACCTCCCCCACGACTGTGTCACCCTGGAGTTTTTATCTCTTAGATTTGTCCTTACTGAGCCTCCAATAATTTTCAGTTACAGTTTAGGTTTTCCTACCCCTATAGTGGATCCACAGAGGTTTCTTCTATGAGTTTCTGCTCCAATAAATTGTGATTCTCTGATTCACCTGTCTGTCCAATTTGGGGGGTACCAGCTTGTGGTGCTTCTCTGATGGATCTAAGACAGATTTCTAAGAAGAATTGGTGATTTTTCATTTTGTTCAGCTTTTTACTTTTTTGTTCAGACCGAGTGACAATATCCAAGCTCTTTATATGCCGACCAGTAACCAGAAGTCCATTTGTGAAATGTTTCCTTTGGTGGTGAGAAAATGTTTGTATGTCTGTGTTCCTTACCGTGGTTGGACAAGTGTCACCCCAGAGAGTACAAGCCCTTTGTCTGTGCCCTCCCCGTTCATTGTCCCAGCTACGCTAGCTGTAGGTGTGTCACCATCTCCTCCAGGGACTCTGTGTGTGCAGGAGAAGTATGTATTAGGTCTGCCTCCCTGTTGTCTTTTCAACTCCTGGATGAGTCATGCAGCCCTGTGCCACAGTTCTTTCATATGTAAAATAAGCATTACCCACGCAGTGGGGAGTATCTGAATGGAATAGTTAGCTAATAAACATTCCTTTATTATAATAATGGGAAGTAGAATATACTTCTATTGTGTGGATTAATGAGAGACTTCCTATGAATTGTGTTCTATTAAAAAAAAAAGTGTTCTAATGGATTTTAAGGCATATTGGAGAGAGGGAGGGAGAAGCCATCTTCAGGGCACATACTAGATGGGACCGGTAAGTGTCATACTTTATTTAAAATAATTTCAGTATGTGCATTGACTGGGGCATTCATATCCTTAACTGTTACATACAGTTGATTTTCTTATCTTCAAAGAGATAGGAATGTACTGATTTGCCTCTTTTTTGAGTTATTATTAATAATTTTTGATGAATGCACTATGTCCTTTTATTTTGCCTAAGGGCTTTCTCTTCCCTTTTTTGTTGAAACCACTTTTCTTACTAAAGCAGCATATACATGGTTTTTTCTCTAGAAATTATTTTGTTATGGTTAAAAAATGTATTTTCTCTAAGCATGATGGACATGGCTAGAATTTTATGGTCTGCAAGAAACCACTGGCCATGGTAGTTTCCAGTGTGTAAGCTGGTTGTTCAGGAAGCTCAGTGGCTTCCTGTGTTCTGTGTGTTGGATATCTAGCAGTTGTAGACAGATGGGTGGGAGGACGCGACACTAAGCTGAATATTTTTATGGCCACAAAACCCACTGACAGATGAAGGAGCCAGATCTAAGAGAGCAGGGATGTTCCAGGGCAACCACTTCCAACTTTGTGACCACACACCCTATGAACAAAAGTATTTTTAGATCACCCCCCACATATGTATTATAATACTCGCATATATTATTAATACATATTGCCATATGAATATACTGATACATTCTGAAGTATATTTAAAATAATCTTTGTAAAGGACAAGGAAAACACTTGGTAATGTCTACTGTTTGCTTTCTGTGATGCCCCAGAAGATGATAAAGTATGCTCCACTTTGGAGACTACTGCTTTGGGGTCTGCTATGGTCACAAAAGCCCAGATTATTGTTTAACTCTATTTCTTGTCCCAGTTCACCCTACTTTGGGGTAGAATCTGGAATTTGGATAAAGTACACCACCCAAGTGACAGTCCCAGCTGGGAGAGTCATGGACTGGGGACAAGGATGATGGTCTGGGAGCTGGGGATCAGCGTTTGGGGACAGGATGAGGGCCAGGGAGCTCTAGGCTCAGCCTAACCACCAGTTTTATGGCCTTAAAAGTCAGTGAGTATTTGGGTTTCATTTTCCTGATCTGTAAAATGGAGATACTTTCTAAATTTCCTTAATTCTATTAACTTTCTGTCTTCCTATTTCCCTTTAATCTCTACTCCTAGATTAGGATCACCAGTTTTATTATTTTTTAGATGCTGCAAAAATATATCTTTATGGTCCCCCCCACTCCCACAACCCTCATACCAAATTTCAGGTCTGCGGTGTAAAGACTTTTGCCCTTAAATTCCACGACCCTTGCTTCTACTTTGGCATCATGCTATTTACTTGGAACCGTTGAATTTTTTCTTTCAACGCTGGTTTTCAAAATGTTGTCTTCAAATAGAGTATTTTCTGGTCCATTTTTTGTGTTTTGGAAATCTATCTGATAGAGATGCATCTTATCTTATTTTTTTTCCCTTTTGGTGTAGAAAAAGCTCTTTGAATTGAAAAATAAGTTTCTCCCTGTAATTGTCCCTCTTGTATCCTGTCATCTTGTCTCCTCCTCTGCATCTCTGAATCTGACCATCCAGCCAGCTGGCAGGACAGCTGCTGGTACAGAAGGACCTACCTGTGAGGGGACAGAACCCAGCTGGGGACTGGGAGGTGGACGTCTGTCATTGAGGACAGTTGTTGATGAGGCACTTGTTAGGGGGCTCTCACCCTTTGGTCAGTGTGGTCTTTTAGAACAGATTTTCTTTTTGCCTTTATGAAACCTTAGTGTTATTCTTGTATTCATTAGTGACCTCGTGTAAAGGGGCGAGGCTTAGGAAGTGTTAATGGAAAAAAACCCAAATTCTGTAAAATAATTTAAAGAGGTTTGTTCTGAGCTGAGTATGTGTGATGGGCCCGGAGCACATAGCCTCAAGAGGTCCTGAGAAAACATGCCCACAGTAGTGGGTTACAGTTTGGTGTTATATATTCATAGAGACAGGAATTACACGTAAAGACCCTAAATCAATACGTGGAGGGCATACATTGGTTTGGTGGAGGGTGTACATAGGTTTGGCCTGAAAAGGCGGTACATCTCAAAGCAGAGGGGGGCAGGAGGATTACAGGTTATAGGTGGGTTTAAAGATTCTTTGATTTGTAATTGGTTAAAGAAATGAAGCCTTATCTAAAGGCTTGGGATGTTTTTACTTGGGGATGTCTGTTAATCAGAGACAAACCACCAGACATTTATCAAAACTGAAGTGATCTGTTGAGTAAATTGAGGACCTGCAGGTGTAGTTCAAGCTTTGTCTCGCATACCCTTAGGCCTATTGATGAGTTACAAAGGACATCTCCAAGAAGTGAGGGGCGCATGGTGAGGCGGGTCTGACCTCCCTTCTCATAGCCAGCAGCTCAGCTGTAGGGTATTTCTGGGGTCCTTGGCCAAGAAGGGGTCCATTTCAGTCAGCTTGGGGTGGGGGGCTTAAGATTTTATTTTAGTTCACAGGGGAGACATGGATTCTCCGTGAGGGCCCTTTCTATCCTGGGCTGTGTCTTCATCACACCCACCCCACCCCCACATGCTGCGACTTTTGTCACCCCAGACTGTTGCTTTCTCAAAACAGAAATTGCTGATGTTCAGGAAAAAAATGAATGAAATGGGAATGGCAAGATGTGTAATAGAACTTAAATCCAGAGTGTGAATTGCCACTGATCCTAACGGAGACGTTTTAGCTTTTCTACTTCCCACCTGCCGGAATAAAGATGAGAGGAATCACTTGTATTGTTTATTCAGCATTGCAGCAGCATCAGGGAGACACAGTCCCCTGACCTTTTCTCCTCTTCTAGGCGATTTAATGGATTCTGGCATCGTGCTTTTGTAAAAAATTGTGGTAAAATATACATAACGTAAAAGTGACCATTTTAACCATTTATAAGCATACAATTTGGTGACATTAAGTACATTCACAGTGTTGTACAATCGTCACCACCATCCATCTTTAGAACTCTTTTCATCTTGCCACATTGAAACTGTACCCATGAAACACCCAACTCCTCATTCCTCCCTCCCCCAGCCCCTGGCAACCACCATTTAACTTTCTGTCTCTATAAATTTGACTATTCAGAGTCCCTCTTATAAGTGGAATCATACAGGATTTGTGTTTTATGTCTGGCTTATTTCAGTTGATATAATGTCCTCCAGGTTCATCCATGTTGTAGCAGGTGTCAGAATTTTCTTCCTTATGTCTCTATGAAGCACATGCCCTGTGAGACACATCATCTAGGGTACAACTGTGTGACATCTGTGGGGAGGCTAAGTCCACAGGGGTCGCTGTGACCCAGGCCTCAGGCCCAGTGGTCCACACACTGTTGTCGTAGGGAAAATAAGTGGCTTCGAGTATCCTTAGGGAAGCATCTTTTTAAAAGCAAGCAATATGTTTAGTGTCGAAAATTTAAGAAGTTTAGGTAAACAAAAATAACAAAATTGTATTCACACATAATTCTACCATCCAGAAATAACCACTGTTCCTTTTCCATTGTGTGTTCCTCCAGACTCGCTCTGGGCATATACCTGGGGTGGGTGTGTTCCCCCCATAGCTGAGCTAAGAGGGTCTCCTTCCACATCCCCTTGGAGGCACTGAGACCCCAGCATGGTGAGGCCTTGGGCCTGCCACACAATTTGTGAGAGTTGGCTCCTGGGGCATTTGGCCTCCCTGTCTACATGTCTTAAGTTTTATCCCACATTCAAAGTCTAGTCTTTCCGTGAATTTGTACAAAAATTTCCAAGTTGCCCACAAGGTAACATTTCTGTAGACTTTGGGATTGCTGAGATGTCTCTCCAGACATGCCCCTCTCTCCCTGCAAAGTCCCTCGGGGGCTCCAGCTCCCTAATTGGGGGGGTCACCCCCCTCCCTCTCCTAAGACAGGGCTCTTCCTACATGCGGTCCCCAATCAGCTGCTTACATTGAAGTTCTTAAAAATACAAATATGGCATGGTGTACCATCTCTGCCCAGGTGATACATCATGAACTTCTTTTCATGTCCATAAACATCTCCTATAACACTTTTAATGGCAGCAACATATCCATTGCCATCAGCTTATTGAACTTATTTTGTGTTGTAGGACGTAGAGAGTGTTTCCAGCCAGTATCCTTAGAGGTAAATCTTTATATGTCCATAATGATTTCCTTGAAATAAATTGCTAAAAGTGAAATTGCAGGGTCAATGGCAATACTTGTGTTTAAGCATTTTTTAAAATATTAATTGCCATTTTGTCTTCCACAGGTGGCCTATTTTCTTGCACCTAACCAATGTTAAAAAAACAAATCTTGCATTGTCTTACTGTCATTCCAACAAGTAAGAAAGCAGAGATCAAGGGCTGAGATCAGTAGCCAGAAGTGTGATGGAGCTTTTAAAAAACAGGATTATCTTAAGCTTTATTAGTAGAAATACCATGTCCACAACCAGTCAGGTAACATCCAGTGTTCTCTGCGCTGTCACCCCACACTGGAAATATTTCTTTCTGTTGCAGGCACAGGGTTTCCTGAGATGCTGATAAATTAGAGGTAGTCCAGGTAATGACAATTCCGATGGTGCGGGGGCCAGAAAGCAGTGTCCGATGAGGAACACTTGCAGTAACTGTGGATGGTTTTACAGAAGGGCTTCGAAGGGGAAATGGAACCGTGAGGACCAAGTATTTGAAAGGCTGCCATACAAAAGAAGCTGGAGACTCTTTTTCTTTTGATTCGAGCCCCCAGAGAGTGGAAGTTCCAGGGAAGCAGTTTTTGTTGTTGTGAAAGGAACCTACGCCAACTACTCTCGCTGTTGGTGAAATGGCTCCCTTTTGAAACAAAGGGCTCCCCATGACTGGCGCCTCTTAAGCTGTGGCTGGATGTTAGGGATTGGAATGAAGAGATTTTCACACACGTGTGGAGAGAGAACATCCTTAGTTCCTTCTGACTCCAACAATATATGATGTCAGCGTTCCACGGAGAGAGCAGCATGTGTTCTCAAAAGCAGAGGCTCAGTCACAGTAGCGATGGGGACAGGGCTGGCACCCCTATCTGGAAAGGTGCTGGGCTGGTGGGAACTGCACAGGAGTGCAGGGTTGCTTTTTGTTGCTTCACTGAAGTTTTACCCACTTAAAAGTGAGTTGTCAGGCACAGTGGAAGGAACATAGATTGGGCACAAGAAAGACCTGAGTTTGAGTTGTGGTCCCGTCATTTTATAGCAGCGACATATTGGATAAGTTTAACTTTTAAGCCTTAGTTTCCTAATTTGTAAGATGGAACCAGTCATAATAATATCTTTTACAGGGTTATGGTATGGTGTGGGCTAGGTATCATATGAAGTAGCAGACCAGGTAGCTAGTGGTTAAGAGATGATATCTTTTTCTCCTTCTATCCTTCCGTGTATCGGCTTTGATTCTGGGTAATAGATTCACTTTGATATTTTTACTGCTATTTAGGATGAAAAAGGAGATTGGCTGAAACCATGTACAACAAGCTAAATTTATTATGGTTAGACCCTCCAACACATAGAGGAAGAATGAAGAATTTTTGTTTAAAATTTAGAGAAGAGATATATGAAGATTCATATATGAAAAGCTATTGTACTTTATCATTTGAGACTGTTTCATGGTATTTTTAAGTTATTTTGATAGCACAGATAATTTTAAATAAATGGAAAGCATTTCCCATATAACATCTGCTATTTTCTTAGATTTTCTTTTAAATAGCTTTTCATCACTTCTTTGAATTTCCTGTCTTTTCATCCTTAATAATGAATATGTAGGATTCCTTATTTCAGGAGACTGTTTCTCACAGGTGAACCAAATTTCCTATCATACTAGATATCCAGTGACAAATAATAAGGTATAATTTAGGAGCCTTTGTAATTGAAATGGGTATATTTGTTTGTAATCCTGGCCTTGCTCTGGTCTTCTCTTTTATGGTGTAGCATTGTGAATTATGACCTTCTAAAGGAAGAATATTAGGAATTTTTTTCTTTTAAGCATGGTAAAATTGTATTCAATTTGATATCAACCAAGAGGTTAAAATAAATCTGAGAGCCTTGTCCTTTGATTTTAAATACATTCTATTTCCCTTTCTTGGCTGCTTTCCCAGAGGTTGCTCTGTTTTACCTGGGGTAGCTTTACATTCGTTTAAGCCATCTTTCCTGAGGAGGATTTGAATGAAGAGTTGCAGTACAGCAGTAAGACCTGAGTAGAATCCAGAAGTCTCCCGCAGTCTGAATCCACTGAGACTGTTTCCTGTGCAGTGGGATCTGCACCCAGGAAGACACCCTTCCCTTGTACACTTGTGGGTGGTAGGTGACGTGTTTTTGCTCAGGAGCATATGTCAGGATGTTGTGATCTGTTACCGAAGGACCATTGCACCTGGGAGTTCTCTCATCTAAAGACCACATTTCTGCATGTGCCTCTGCGCACTTGGGCTTCCATATGCTTTTGTGGTGTTAATTCTTTGAAAGATCAGTTTCATAGATTTATATCATTGTTTTTTTCAAATGTGAGGTTTAGTAAAAATAAAAATTTTAAGAAAGAAATAACATTGGGAAAGGTAAAATTATTTTAAATTAAAATTTATTTGAACAAGTCATCCAAATGCAAGCAGTCCACCGATTATAAAAGCATTTTTTCCCAAAGTTCATTTGAGGATTGGTTATTAGGAGCCTAGAATGAACTTTCCCATGGAAACTGTGTCCTGAGTGGATCTTAGGACCCCACATGAGTCAGACACGCTGTATCTCTGGTTGCAGTCGGGCCCTACAGCGTTGGCCACAGAGCTGATGCCGGTGGTGCCCACAGCAGCCCTCCTAGGGCGTTGGTGCCTGTGCCCTGGCCTCTACTCACAGGTGGAGGACCATGTGTGCTTACAGTCATCAGCCACTGTACTACTCAGGGGATGCTGTGCTGTACTCCAGACTAGATAAGATGAGGGGAAAAGTCCCAAAACTAAACTAGGAAGAAAAAGATTTTGAAAATAAAGATGTAACTCAAGAGCCTGAGTGGTAGATGAATTAGGGGAGAGAGAAGAAACCCTGGATCCGAGGAAGTACCAAACTCAAAGCCTTGTGCTGTGGAGGACAGCAGGTGTGGTACAGGAAGAATACCAGTGGTGAGGCTTGTCAGGTAAGTCAAAGATGGGAAAAGGGAAAAAGAAGAAGAAATAGCCGGGCCTGGGGGAACGGTGGGTGGGTAGTGGCTGGGACAGGATAACAGGTAGAGTGTGTCCTGCAGAATGGACCCGGAGACAGAAGCAGTGGGAAGTTGTCATGCAACGCCAACCTTAGGATCCCCCTTCTCCTGCAGGGTCCTGAGTGGGGATTTGCCAGGCCAGTGTAAGGTCTGGTCTGGCTCTTTGGGCCCTGGCCCTTCTTTCCCAGAGCCAGAAGAGTTACCTGGGGCTTGGCCTCTCCTGGTTCCGGACATTATTGCCATGGCTACAGGGGTACAAAGGATTGTGTCCTTTGTGCTGGCCCATGCTGGAAGGCCTTGGGGCCATTGGTCTGAGGGTGCTGGGCAAGGACCACTTTTGCTTCCTTTTGCTATTAGCCCAGCCCGTCCTTGGACTAGCCTCTGCTTACCATCAGAGATCAAATACAGTGCTGAGGTGGACAGGAAGGTAGGACCACACTCACCACGGTGCCGTGGGTCTCTGGGAGCGGCATCAGAACGAGCCGTGGTAACAACTAGGGGTTTGCAGGAGGTTCATGTTTGTTACTGAAACGCACTGCCTAGCAGGTTCTGGGCCGGGCCCCTGCCCACCACAGGAAACGGACAGAGCCATGGGCAACTGATTCCAGTGCGCGTGGAAAGGCTGTGCTGGACATGACCGGAGCCCATGCCTGTAAACGCAAGAGGGGAGGAGGGAACAAAAGGGGCAGCCCTGCCATGGTGCAGGAGGAAGCAGGGCTTGTCCGTTCCCACTGGGCCTCCGCCTTCTCTGTCCAGACATGGATCTCCAAACTGGAAAGGCTACGACAGACGTGAAGGATGTTGAGGCCTGAATCGGGTAGAGAGATACCGAGGACTCGTTTAAAACAGCTTTCAATGAGTGTGTCTCCAAGGCCAGACCAGTGTCAAGACAGGAGGGCACAACGAGAACCAGGATGTGGCTGTCATTTCTGAGGAGTGACTTGGGAGTAACCGAGGTGCCAGCAGAGCAGGAACAAACACCATTGTCTCTGCGTTTGTTCCTGTGTTAGACATGGGTGGATTTGAGCTTAAGCCTCAGCAGAATTTTGAGTTATTAGGCAGAGGAGTGTAAGCACTTAGAAGGCCTCTGACAAGAGGTTTGCAGAAAAGCCGTGGTCAGGAGGGAGCTCTGCATGAGGACGTGGGTCGAGGAGCGCCCTGGAGAGAGGCTGCGGCTGAGGACACCAGGAAGGGCTCCTAGGGGAGGAGGCCAAGTCGAGAGGCTGCTGGCCAGCTGGAGGAGTGAATGCGTTGCAGCTCGACAGCAGCCCTGCCTTGTGTCTAAGTCCACGCAGCGTCGGCTCTGCATGCGTGGGTGGGGAGACCTGCTTTAGTAAGGGCTCACAGGTAAACCTTTGAGGGTTGCAGGGCGGGACTCACAAACAGTAATTAGGTCTTAGCCATGTTCATAGAAGCGCAGCAACCTTTGTGAGAGGTGCTGCACCCAGGGCAGGGCACAGATTCCGCCGTGGCTCCTCACAGAGGAGGTGGGAGATGCTGGGGTGGTGGCACAGCTGGCCACACATGCTGGATGTGAGCAGAGACGTGGACACGGGTGCAGGGTTTGCAGGGCTGGGCTGGCTTGGAGAAGAAATGGCACGTGTGAGGGGCCAGGGCACGCGTCGTCAGATGCCAGTAGGGCCTTCCTGAGCAGGGGGCAGATGTGCACTGCACTGTACACTCCTGGCACTAGGATCGTCAGCCTCCTCGCTTTTATCCCCCCAAGCATCCCTCTTCCCACAGCCAGTTGTGTTCCTGGACTGTCACCTGCTACAAAGTTTCTGTGCTCTCTGGAAAGTGGAGAATAAGGTTCAAGTAATTCAGCCAGGGTGAGGGGTGCAGCACACCCTCGCCTCCTGCCTGCCGCCCCTCCCCTCCGAGTCTCCTCTGTCTCCAGGTGTCTTCTGATACATCCCTCCTGCATCTGTTAGGCTCCTGCTCCTGCTTCAAGGCCCAGCCCAAGTGCCCTTCTCTGGAACTTTCTCTGAGCCACCCAGCCCCTGGAGGGCCTTGCCTTCAGTTATAGAGTCATTCCATGTTCTTGTTATTAGTTGGTGGGCTTTCCAACGAGACATTTGCTGCTCAAGGGTGGAGGCCACACTCCATCTATTTGATATACTTTCTGGGGCTTGGCATTTTTACTGTACTGTGCCATTCTTTCCAACGTGGGGAAAGTAGAGAGTGGTAGGGGTTTTTTCCTGCAAATTTAAGACCTTTCTGACAGTGAATTTGCCCAAAACAAAGCGGCTATCTTATGAAGTCATGCATACATTCCTTGGGACTGCAAATGTGAGCAGGAACAAAATGCCAAGATGTCCCCTACAGATTCTTCTGACCCTAGGATTGTGGGAGGGTGGTTCTGTGTCTCAGTGGGAGATGAGAAGGTAGAATTCCACCTTGGGACGCAGGATGTTCTGTTCTTACCCTGTCCTGCACACACAGGGCTGTCAGCAGGCAGGCCCCTCTTCTGCTCGCCCCGTCACCTTCTGAGCAGAAGGACCGCCTCTGTGTGGAAGCCCCTGGAGGCTTTGTGGCCCTTGCTGGCCCTCTGGGTGGGGTGAGGAGCAGGGGAAGGGGCCAAGGGAGGTGCCTGTGGCATGCAGGGGTGAGGGGCAGAGAGTTGGTGCTTCCCGCCTGTGCACACTCCTGGGCTTTCTCAGACCCAGTATTGCTAAGAAATTTTAAAAACAGTTTAAGTGAGAAACTTAAGGACCTAATTGGTCATGATATGGCCAATAGTATAACTAAATTTTATCTGAGAGTAGGCCCCTGGCAGTTGCATTTTCCACGATGGGCTCCATCCTGACGACTCCTTGTTCCATCGATAACGCCCATGGCTCCTGAGCAAGCCTCCTCTCCTCTCCCCACCCCACCTTGAAACGGGACTTGTCTCCACCCTGCCTGCAGCAAGCAGAGGATGATATGGAGTTTTTATTACTTCCGGGTGTTTCCTGGGAGCAGCTGATGGAAAAGGAAGGATATAGGTGCAGACGTAGGTTAAGCCATCCACTGATCCCCCTCCTCCCTCCTCTCAGGCACTGTGGGGAGAGGGTGCAAGGAGCCCATGGTGACAACAGGGTTGCGAATTCAGTGCATCTACAGGTTCTGACCTGTGTTCACCTGGGCAGGTGCCTACAGGAGCCTCGGGAAGAAGGCCAGGATCCCCCTTAGTACTTCCTGCTGGCTTCCCAGGGTCAGGTGCAGACGGGGACACACCTCATGGGCGCCGCAGAGGGGCCTGGCAGCTCGGCAGTTCCCGGTGGCCCTTGCCGAGTGAGGAGCGTGGGGGGTTGCGTCAGCAAGGCGAGGGTGTTGTGTTTGTGTTTGGCCATTTCTGCCTGTGAATATCAGTTAATTTGTGTGGGCGTCAGTAGTGTAGGAATTACTTTCTCTGTTGTCATTTCATTTACTTTTTATAGCCACTCCAGAGGTAGAATGTTGTTCTGATTTCACACAGACCAGAGGGCCAGAGGGAGTCACGCTCAGGCCTTAGACTTTGGGCTCTGTCTTCTCCTGTGTGCATGTTGTTTCAGCTGCACCTCTGCATGTGTGCCAGAAGGGCCAGGCTGTGGTTCTCTGAGCCCCATCAGTGACGCAGGCATTGTGGACCCCTGTTTAGCCCACTCCCCTCCCTCAGTTTCTCCCTGTGCTCTGACCAGTGATTTGACTGATTTCCTTAGCAGCATGGGAGGCAGACTCGATAGGGCTGGCAAGCTTCACTATTGAGCACTATTAAAAAATATCTGCAAACACATGGGACGAGGTGTAGGAGTACCTGTCCCACACATGAGAACATTTCTCAGATGTGACTGGATCAGCAACACAGTGATGAGATTTATAAGCGCTAATAAGAAGCTGTGTTCTTCCTAGCCACATGCAGGATTTGGGTTGCTTTTTTACAGTCAGCCTCAGGTATCTTAGACCCAGGACAAGACCATCAGTGGTAAAGCAGTTGACAGATAAGTTTGTGGACCGTGCATGTAGGGTGCTCTGGGTGCCGTGCGTGAGGTTGGATCTGTGATGCGAGGAGCTTTGTCCTCACCCCGTTGGGAAGGGAAGCCTGGAGCAATATGAGGACTGGTCCCGGCAGGACATATGCAGGACTGCTAGCCCCAGGAGAGGGAGCCCCTCATGGGCCAAGTGCTTCTAGAAGGATGTGGCCTTGAAGGTGGGGAGGGCTCGCACTGGCCACTGGTGGTTACGGGAGAGAGCAGAGAATCTATGGGACTGCCTGAGAGCTCAGCTGGGATGTGGTGGCAATTCTCATTCCAGCCCCAGTAGGTCAGGACGGGGTCGCAGACAGATGGCTTGTCCTTTCTGCAGAATAATTGTCTGTAAGCTTCTCATTTTTACAGAATCAGGTTTCAGCACCCGTGAGGTCATATGATTCCTTCTTCGGCTTCAAAGACTACATCTAAGAGAAGTCCATCTTCTGGAAATAAATTTCCTCATAAATATTTTTATTACCTTATTTAATAAGCTGTTTTCACAGCCCTTCTTGGGGTAGTGTTCCCTTTCTCTTCTCATGTTATTTAAATGACTTTTCTCATGTTATTTAAATGTGTTTTGTTTTCCTGTCATCTTTGGTGATAAAACTTGTTTCTGCCTCCTCGTGTAAAATTTCATATCTTTGAGGTATTTTCCATCAGCTGCTTCTGCTTGGCTAAGTCCATTTTTGCTGGATTCTCATACATTTTTTAGTTTTTAAAGCTTCTTTAATTTTCAAAACTCTTTCTAAAGATTTTAAAGAGATGGTAGAAGCACAAGATGACATATGAATGTCATTTTTTAAAAAGTCAATATATTCAGACATTTTATCTGTTATTTGGTTGTTTCCTTCCAGCCTCTAACGTATACTTTGAATTCTCAGTTATCTGTACACCTGGCTGCTTCCTTTTCTGCATGGACTGGGCTGGGGCGTATGTGTCCTCTGTGAACCTTGTTCTTTATGCTTTTTCTTTCCCTTACCTCCTAGGGTGGCTCCAACCCTAGCAATTCTATTTAATACAGAAATAGCCAATTTTTGTAATGGTTCTTTAGCCCAGTGCTTTTCGAATTATGGATTGTAACCCATTATTAGATGGTGAAGCCAATCTCATGAGACACACCCATATAAAAGAATATATCTGTTCATCTCCTATAGTGAGGGGTAAGTTTTGTATTAGTTGTGTGGGTATGTTTGCATTGTGACATCTGGGTCATGATGTGAGGTGTGTGTCGTAGTCAAACATGTTTGAAAGCCCCTGTAGTATTCTAACATACTGCTAAGCTTCTGTGAAAGAAATACTGTTTGTAATCTGTCTCTAGTAAAATGGTTTTGTGCCTTGGGGAGATTGTCACAAGGCAAGGCAGGGCCCACCCAACAGAGGTCCTGTTGAAGATATTCCTGTGTCAAAGGAAAGGGTCACAGTTGGGTACCTCTAAGTCAGCTTGTACAGTCTTTGGGTGGTGAAGAAGGATGGTATTTCTGTGAAGTCTCAAAGGGTTTCTCTTAGTTTATCTTTACTCATTATTTCAAATCTCAGCTTAAATACTCCTTCTGCAGGGAAGGCTTCCCTGATTGCCCTGGTCTAGATAAGTTTCCTCTTATCAGATGCTTCCATGGAACAGCATTTCTTACCATCAGAGCACTGAGCTCAGTTTTTATTGATACATTTATTAGTATGGTCATTTGATTATCATCTGTCTCCCTCCACCTCCCAGAACATGAACTCCACAAGGGTGGGCCTCAGGCCTGTTTTTGCTCAGTTGTCCCTGCAGGATGAGCATGATGTCTAGCACATGGTCAACGCCTAGTATACACCGATAACTTGGGTCTTGGTTGCCCCACGATTGATTGACATTAGACGTCTTGCAAAACCTGCTGCTGTAATTGAGTCTTATTCCAGAAAGGAGGTGGGGGTGTCATGGCACAAAGAGGTGTGCAGATGGGAACGC
The DNA here is from genome assembly GCA_023783475.1 of Daubentonia madagascariensis. Classification (NCBI taxonomy): domain Eukaryota; kingdom Metazoa; phylum Chordata; class Mammalia; order Primates; family Daubentoniidae; genus Daubentonia; species Daubentonia madagascariensis. Next base: position 1,310,086 of record JAKFHU010000624.1, read on the forward strand.
AACTAAAGCTCTCAGAGCCCGGCAGAGGCCTTGTCCCACGGCCCCTGCTCTCCCCGCACACAGACCCGCACCAACCAGAGTACTCGAACCTTACTTCCCCCAGCACAGCGGGTGAGCGGCAACAGGGTGTGAGCAGAACTGTACCATAAGAGGAAACACCTCTTGGGTGACGATCTCTTCTCTGGCTGTGCGTTGTCGGGTGGAGGGGGTTCTATCATGGTTCCTTGTTCCATAATTCAAAGTTCCTTGGTGCAATGACCAGTATTTAGGACATTAAACAAATTCGTTAGACCAGCTCATTTGAGTTCTCTCATAGGTGCTCCTGGTGTAGATTTTATCAAAGATTTTTCAAAGCCTGTTTTGTGTTAGTCTGTGAGGGCATAAACTCAACGTGGTGAGGAGTAGGGTCTGCCTGCTGTTTAGCACAGGTGAGTGTTTTTTTCTTCTCATCCTTGAAAGTATGCCAGGATGAAGGCAGGAAGGTGGGGAGAGAGTGGGAGATCCATGAGTGTTTTTAGGGTTGTCTTTGCACGGTAAGCATGTTTCCAATAAAATGTTTTGGAAACGTTTTATTTTAGGTGGAAGAAAATGCTGACACTTTGACCAGCTCCCATAGCCAGACATTTATCAGGGCTGCGCTATCATCGCTGGAGCCAGGCTCGTGGGTTTTGGAACTGATTTCCTATTTGAGAGGCCAGGCTTCTGTGACCCCAAATATCATTTCCACAGCAACCAGCTATGATGAGATGGGGGTTTTGACTTCACAGGACAATTGCAACAAGAAGCAGATGAGCTTTTAGATAGAAAATTTACTCCTCGGTCTTGAACAAATCATGTGTAACCAAATCTCAGTTTCTTCCTCCCTGAAGTAGAGAAAGGAACACAACATGCCTTTGATTGTGTGCTGAGGGACTCCTGTTGGGAAAGCACATATGTAGGTACACATGCTGTTATTATGCCATGCCGTTGATCTCAACTAAACAGCCCAAGGGTTGACATGCTGCAGAAGAGCTATTGCCCCTCTTGCTTACCTGTTCCCATATAGCTGTTGGCAGCCCTGACCTTGGCTCTGACTGCCCAACTCCCCCCACACTCTTCTTAGTCAAATTGACCTCCTGGCTGGTTCCTGAGTGGGCACACTCATGCCCACCCCAGGACCTTTGCACTGCAGCACCCCATGCTCTTCCCAGAGAGCTGTGTGCACACCCCCTGACTTTGTTTAGGTGTCCGCTTAAAGTCTTCCTGTTAGAGCAGCCTTCCTAGACCACCCCATATAAAACAGCAACCCCAGTACTCCCTGCCCTTTTCACAGCTTTATGTGTCTTCATAGCGCTTACAACCAGTGGAAATTTTGTGAGCTTCATGCGTGCAGGTTTGTTATTATTGGGTTTTTTTCTTTTTTTTCTTTTCTGTTGTTTTTTTTTTTTTGAGTTTGTTATATCCACAGAACTGGAACATCATAGGCCATTAAGTCCTCATGAAAAACCTTTCGTTGCTTTATTTATTTTGTAAGAAACTTAATTTCGAAGAATGAATAACGTGTCCAAGGTCATATAGGTAGCAAGTGGTGAACAGTGATTGATGGAAACCCAGGGTTGACACCACGTCGTGAATTTTCTCGTTGCCTCCAATTCATCTTTCCTTCCACCTTTTTTCTGCTGTTTGAGCATCGCAGCTTCACTCATTTCCCTGGCTCTGCCTTTATTACACCTGAGCTCATCCAGACTTAACCTGCCTTGCGGTGCTCTTTACCCTACATGCCCATCTACTGTCGATTCTATATAATACAGACCTGGGCCTCTACCCCAGGCCCCTGGTAAAAACTCTCCAGGGCCGTGGAGTGTTCTTGGAGAACCTTGTGCTTGGCTTTCTAGAGTGGCAATATATAAATGGGTTCAGGCCACTGTGTCAGCGGACGGTCAGGCTGCCTTAACTTCCTTCCCTCCAGGAAGAGAACAAGTATGACATGTGTGTTAGGAATGGCCAGATTCCCGCTGTGCATGCCTGGGGCACCTCTGTGAGCCACACCATTCACTCTGTCCCTGTGGGGTCAGGCATGGTAACAGCTGCAAGAAGGACCCCCGAGGTGATCTTACTGGGGGATGTTTTGATATCCTGTTTTTTGGGCGTGTTATTTTTTGTATAAACATTTATTTTTATGTTACCTGATGTTACATGATGGGATACCTTATGTTTAACTTATATATTATCTTTTTCAGCCTACCTGAGATGCTTTTTGGCATTATTGTAATCCCTAGAAAGGTGGGACAAGCAGAGAATGTCTCCTTTTATAGAAAACATCAATGGTGCCATAGTTATGGATACTTTGATTTCACTTTGTTCACTGGATGGATATGTGTGCTCCAAGCCTTTAACTGTCCTGTTGGAAACTGCAAACATTCAGTTTTCTGTTCTCGGGTGTATAGATACGATGATGCTTGCTTGGGTTGTTTTCAGCTAGTTTGTTGTTTAAAATGGCCGTAATATAAGGAAGCCGTGGACACTATTTCTTGAGTTCACACTTACTGCAGTGTCTGTGATGCGCACTATGGTCACATTTTCCCTGTCTCATACCTTCTGCTTTGCTATTTTTAGGGAAAGTACGGTGGCCAGACTTTAACCAGGAAGCGTATGTTGGAGGGACAATGGTCCGCTCTGGGCAGGACCCCTATGCCCGCAACAAGTTCAACCAAGTGGAGAGTGATAAGCTTCGAATGGACAGAGCCATACCTGACACCCGGCATGACCAGTGAGTACCTAACTAAGCATCCGTCGGTGGCTTCACTCGCTTTTATGCAAGCCAGAACGCTTTTAGTTTGTGATGCTAGAATTTTCCCGTTGCTCTGGGAAACTGAACGTGCCTTGTGCCTGTACAGTGTTGTAAAACTAGGAAATCCTGAGGCATGTGGCAGTGGAACTTCACCCGCAGGAAGTAGAAGGATCATTCTGGATTGGGTTCTGGCCTTATGGCAGTGTGCAGGGGCTGTGGGTTGCTGGCCAGAGCATGGGAGTCAGAAAGAGAAAGTTGTGTTACTGACCTCATTTATTGATCACTTGTTATTTTTAAGATCTGTTCACAAAAAAGCAGACTCTTCCATTGTTCACAAACCTTAGAAGGAAGAAAATCTAAGTCCTCCTTATGGGGACAGCTGAAGTTGGAAATGTTCCAGAGACTAGACAGGGGAAATTAACTGGCCAGCAGGGTGGACATTAAATCAAGCAGAAGCACAGGACAAAGGAGGGACAGGTGACACCTCTGCACATGTTGTACTAAGAGAAAGCCTCTTGTCTGCATCCTTCTTTTTATTCCTTAGAGACCTGGGACTTCTGGGTGGAGGGCACCCTGGGATCTGTCAGGCTCAGCTCAGGAGGTCTGCAGGCATCTTAAAGAGTATTTGTCACCATTTATGAGAAAAGCGATATTCACAACCCTCACTGTCACTCTATACCTTAAATCCTTGCTGATAAGACCCTTGATTAGGAGGTTGTTCACACTGGAATTCTTAGTGGATTGGTCTTGTTTCAGATTATTAAAAAATAAGGAGGCATATTTTGAAGGCAGCTGTTTTCCTGGGTGCTTGGTAGGTGTTCCCACTCACTAAGTTACCTTTAGAGTTGTTCATTCATCAGGGAACACAGGTATCTGCCCAATATCAGGCTCTGTGCTTCCGGGGTTCCAGTCAGAAAAGCCTGGTTCTGTTCTGGCTGCTGGGGAAGGCAGGCCCACCGAGAAGCGAAGGCATGCAGCTGCCCAGGTTGGAGGATCTGCTTCGCATCAACGCTTTTGGGGCACCCAGGAGGGCGGGAGGGTCAGGACAGGCCCCAAGAGGGGTGAGTCTTGGGCTGGGACACCCAGGATGAAGGGAAGTGCAGAAGCCGTGCCCTGGCCTCAAGAGCAAGGGGCTCGCAGAGAACCAAGTGATTGGCTTTCACGGGCGTGAGTTTCAGGGAGTGACGAGGAGCTGAGATGGAGAGGGACAGAAGGCCAATGAAACTGCATGTTCACACGTGCTGACGACTTGCTTTGTTTTATAAGTTAATAGCATACATCGAAAGAGGATTTTTCTCTTCTCTCCTACTTTCAGGGAACTTTATGGACAAGGTAGGTCCCTGTTAACTGCCAGGGGCTGCTCTTCTGAACAGCTTTCTTTGGGTTCTAGTCAGCTCTGTTCACTCACAGCAGCTCATATTTAAGAAATATGTGCCTCTGTAGTTCTTTAGGCTCAGAGAAAAGAGTGTGTGTGTGTGTGTGTGTGTGTGTGAACATAAAATACATGTGAGATATATTGTACATAATATTAAGAATCTCATTATTTTTCTAAATGCACTCCAGAAGATTGTCTTTAATTAATGTTTCTTATTTTTTATTAATTTATTTTTTGAAGGGCAGCTTTACTCAGTCCTTACACTGTGCTCCTGGTTAACTGTTAGATACTGTATCTAAAACAAGGGGTGCTAAACTGGGACCTAAGGACCCCCAGGGAGCTGTGCATGGGCTTTGGGGTGCTATGAAAGTCGTGAAGCCAAAGCTGTGAGGACGGTTGCGGGCATGTACACACGTGCATTTCTAGGGAGAGGGTCCTGTGCTTTTTTCAGTTGGTCCCAGGTGTGTATGTCCTCATTGCCCCTACCTCCCACGCCCCGCCAAGCTAACCAGCCTATGCCAGATGCCCCCCAGGGACCCACTCACACGATCCTCACAGTCCACTAAGGTCAACTCAAAGGTTGCCTTCATTTCACAGGGAGGAAGCTGAGGCCCCTGGAATGTTAATAACCTGCCCAGTGATTAAGAGCTACTGGCCAAAGGCCAGAAAGGGCTAATACAGTTTTTAAGAAGGGCTTGGCCTAAACTCAGGAGAGTAAAGTCTAGCAGAACCTACTGTAAAAATCTTCCCTGATGACGTCAGTCAACTGCTTGGAATGGTATCTCCATGAGATGGTGTGGGTTTCATTTCACTGTTTGGTTTAAGAGCTAGTTTTGCACCAAGGTTTTACCTTTACCTTCTTTCCCTAGAGCTGAGAGAAAATCATGTCCTTTCTGATGGCTCATCAGTGAGTGGGCTGGGTTTCTCATCTGCTGCCTCCATGGCACATCCCTACAAAGGCCCCAAAACTATATGCACATATATTTTTTTCAAAATTTTTGAAATATGAGTTTGTCCAAACAGATGTTTGAATATTCATCCTGTGGTGTGGGATGTACTTTAGGTGGGTTTAATTTTAGTTCCAGCTACTGTGTCATATTCATTTGCATGTGTTAAAGGGGCAGCTGGGATGCCTTCCACATTTGTTGGATTTTGGCTAAATTAAAGTCTATCCAAAGTCAGTTGGATGCCTAGAGCTGAACCAATTTTTAATGCCTCAAAGTGTAAGCTGTAGAATAACCATTCTTGTTGAATGTCAGGTTAAGAAGATCAAGTTACCTATTTGAATTTTCCCCCAATATATCCAATAGAGAGCTATTAAAGAATTTGACCTTCCTATATAAAAATCTTTCTCTTTTCCTTTTTATCTCTGCAGTCTCTCCTTTTTGTAGCTCTGTAGAAATGCTTGCACCGTAGAATTCAGTCTTCAGTTGTGATAAATCTGAAATCTGAAAGTGCAAGTGGAGGTTAATTAAGAACACAGTTTTGAGAGTCCCAAAGACCTGAGTTGAAATCCCAGACCCTCCAGTTCTTAATTCTGTGACGTTTATCATCTTTAAGGTGACATAACATTACTCCATCTGTACCCTGGGAGGATTAAACACAATGTGTACAAGGGCTGGTTCCTCCTTCCCTGAGATTTTTTCAAGAGCCACCTCAGTGAGGCATCCCTGGACCACCTTCTCTAGGAGTGCAACCCCCTGGCCCCCACCCCAAAGTCCCCATCCGCCTTCCCCACTTGGTTTTTAATTCTTATCACCACCCACACACCATGTGTTTTACTTACTTCTTTCTTCATCTGTCTTTACTCATCAGAATAGTGAGTTGTTATACCCAGGGTTGTTATTTGGATACCTCTTGGTACTCAGTAAACTCAGCAAACATTTGTTGAGTGAGTGATTTGCTTAGCACAGTGCCTGGCATATAGTGAGTGCTCAATAAATCATTAAATGATATTAAGAATCATAAAAGAATAAAGGAGAATAAAAGGGGCATATTTAAGCAGTGGAGGTCATATGAACTCAAGATGAACCACAAATAACTACACTGTTTGTGTGTTCTCCCAGGACTGGAAAACAATGTGATTACAACCTACCCCTTATTACCCTTAGGGATAGATACAAGGAATCAGGGGTTCAGAGGCTCGCAAACAAAAAACTCTTGGCCTATATTTTATTTACCTTTTAAAGTGTATAAAAAAGATTGTGCCAAGAAGAAATATTTACATGGAACCGGGAAGCATAGAAAGGCAGGCTGTGGGTGAAATGCTAAATATTATATATGGGATGTTTTAGGCTCTCTTAGGTATTAGAAAGATAGTGGCCCATTCTATTCTTGGAAACACGGTTTCTTTTTTGTGTGCATTGTTAAATTAGGTATATCATAGTTGTGTATAATTTGGGGATACATGTGACATTTTGTATACAATGTGTAATGATCAAGTCAGCATAATTGGATATCCATCACCTCTAACATTTGTCTTTTCTTTGTGTTGGCAAAAAGCATGGTTTCTCAACTTAAAAAAAAAAAACGTTGTATCTACCTCACTTTGAGATTTTAAATAAATTATCAAGACTTAAAAGCAAGTTAAACCGATGGGAATTCTGAAGGTGCTTTTCTGGACTACTTGTTTATTCCCTGTCCCTGTTGGGAAGCTGTTGTGATTGCCCCGGCAAAAGGTAACAGAAAGCAGCACTGGGGGTGGTGATAAGTGGTCAGATGGCATATATTCCAAAGGTGGGGCTCATGGATTGGAGGAGGGGTACAGCTCGGAAGAGGTGCCAAGGATCATGGCTGGAACAAGGGAAGAGTTGGAGGTACCTTAACTGAGATTTGGGGGAGGCTGTGAGTGGAGCGGGTTTAGGGAAGTTTGGACATTTTAATGCATCGCAACGTGGGTGGACCTGTTTTGTAGGTGGTGAGAAATGTGTCTGGTGTTCAGGAGAAAGGTCTTAGCAAGAATATAAATTTGGAAATGTTCAACGTGTGGATGGTATTTAAAACCTGAAGACCGGATGTCAAACCCAAGGGAATGAATGCAGACAGAGAGGTCCGAGGCCTGAGCCCCAGACAGTTCCAACATTGTGATCTTTAGCCGTGAGTGTAAAGCCAACGGCTAATACTTGAAGGACAGTCTAACACTGAGGATTGCTTACTATTTTAGGCTCTGTTCACATGATCAGGGGATATAGTTTCATGAAACTGTGCAACTGTGAAGCTAAAAGAAGCCTTGGAGGAGTTGCTAATTCAGTGGTTCTTGGGCCAGAGTGGTGCCACCTACCCAGAGCGAGGACGGAAGTATGGGGGTGGGGTTTTGGGGGCTGTTAGAAAACCCATGGGGTGTTCCTGCCATTTGCCACCAGGGGCCAGTGGTGCCAAATGTTTTGTGTAGCACAGGGTGGTCCTGTGTGTTGAAGAAACTGTGCTATCCCAGACGCCACAGGACTTTCTGTCAAGCCCTCATTTACTTAACTGTTTCCCCCACCTAGTTAATAAAAAAAAAAACCAAAAATCCATGTTGAAGTTCTTTCTTTTATTGCTCTCAATCAGACCTGTCTTCTCCGTCAGCCAGCCCTCAAAGGCAGTGTTGAAAACGATCACCTCATGAGCTTTGTGGATCATACTGGCCCCACCGGAAGTCTCTCTGTCCCTCTGACCAGCAGCCACGTGGAAGTATGAGTGTGTTACAGACTGAATTGTCTCCCCCCTCCCCCGCCCAGATTCATGTTCAAGTCCCAAACGTCAATGTGACTGTATTTAGAGATAAGGCCTTTATTTTTTGTTTATTTACTTTTTTATTTTTTAAATTTCAGAATATTACAGGGGTACAAATGCTTTGGTTACATAAATTGCCTTTGCACCACCCGAGTCAGAGCTACAAGCGTGCCCACCCATTAGCGTGCACCACACCCATTACGTGTGAATTTACCCATCCCCTCCTCCCCCCCGGCCTGTCACCCGATAAATGTTACTTCCCATATGTGCACATTAGTGTTTAATTAATTAGTACCAATTTAATGGTGAGTACATGTGGTGTTTGTTTTTCCATTCTTGTGATACTTCACTTAGAAGAATAGGCTCCAGCTTCATCTAAGATAATACAGGACATAGTTCACCATTTTTTATGGTTGAGTAGTACTCCATGGTATACATATACCACATTTTATTAATCCAGTCATGTATTGATGGGCACTGGGTTGTTCCCACATCTTTGCAATTGTGAATTGTGCTGCTATAAACATTCGCATACAGATGTCTTTTTTATAGAATGTCTTTTTTTTTCCTTTGGGTAGATACCCAGTAGTGGGATGGCTGGATCAAATAGTAGTTCTACTTTTAGTTCTTTGAGGTATCTCCATACTACTTTCCATAGAGGTTGTACTAGTCTGCAGTCCCACCAGCAGTGTATGAGTGTTCCTATCTCTCCACCAGAGATAGGGCCTTTATGGAGGTGATTAAGGTTAAATGAGGTCATAGGATGGGTCCCTGATCCAATAGGACAGGTATCCTTATAAGAAGAGGAAGAGAAAGATGTGAGTATGTCTTTCTCCACCACATGAAGACACAGTGAGAAGGTGGCCATCTCTAAGCTAGGAACAGAGGCCTCACCAGGAACCAAATCTGCTGGTATCTTGATCTAGGACTTCCAGCCTCCAGAACTGTGAGAAATAAATGTCTGTTGTGTAAGCCCCCAGTCTGTGGTACTGTCGTATGGCAGCCCAAGCTGACTAATACAGAGCAGAAGCAGGTATGTGTTGACCAACAGGCCAGTGGGAGAGTCAGGCCAGTCAGGTCCTGAAACGACTTGGATAATGTTTGCTTCCATTTTCTCTTAAGGTTTTCTAATTCTCCTCCCCAGTGTTATGTGGTGCAGAGGCTGCAGGCAAGAGATACCCTCGATGCCTTCCTTGGAGTAGGATATGTTAAGGGAGATGATCATCTTCCTCCTAAAGCCTTTCCAGAATCCAGACTCCTTTCCAGGAAGGTTTTGATTTTTTGCCTGGAAATACATCTGATGAGAAAGTAAGCATAGAAACCAACTGGAACCCAGGAAGTTTATGGAATCTCATTCTGTCTACTGGGGAAAGCTTGAGACTGTTCAGTTTGAAATTGTTTATGTAAGTAAAATCAAATAAACCTTTAGGGGACAAAACATTATCTTTGTTTTCTTCTTCCCCTTGTCAGCCAAACACCATTCCTTTTCATTTGTTTAATTAAATCCCTTAAAAATGAGAACTGCTTGGTAAAGGAACAGGTTTCCTTCAAGTTTTAAACATTAAGTCACTAGAAAGCTTCTCCCTGCATTGCCACCATTTCTTTCTACCACTAAGTTTAAAATGTGGCATTTTGAAACATTTTTGTGTCTCAAAATTGAAATACTGCTCCTGAGAACAGGTCTGCCTCAACCACATCCCCACAAAGGAAGCTTCCTGAGAGAGGGATTTGTCCAAGTTACACACCTAATGGATTTATCTGGCAGGCTTTAAGTAAAGAACATATTGTTTTTATTCAATTTACAAATTATACTTGCTCAGCTTTTGTTTTAGCAGAATCACTAAAGAACTCTGTTTTGACCACGTTTTAAAATGTCTGACTTGAACGCAGCCCAAACATAGGTGGAAGTTCCCAAAGGGAAATTCTTCCTTTATTTATGTTTTAAGAGTATGTCCTTGAGAAGGCGGGTGTTAAAGCCCTGGGTTGCGCTGTTTACTCTGACTCGGATGTCAGTGTTGAGGTTGGTTGTTTTAAAAGAGTAGCTGATCAGGATTAAGGATTGCGGGGAAAGACACAACCCAAACTTCTCTTTCTTACTCTGGAAGAATAAACATCACTGAATCCAAGAAAAAGTTTGCAGCGAAAAGTCAGCCAGCTTGGTGGCAAGCTTTGGTTAAGACAATTATTGTGGGACTCGGGAGTTTTCTTTTTGGGGGGGCAGAAGATCTGGAGAAACCAGAAGCAGCCCAGCTCCCCAGTGGAGTGCGGGGGCAGTGGGGGGCCCTGAACTTCTTTACTTTGCACTTCTCAGCAGCTCATAATTTCTCATAAACATGTGCAACTGGCCTCCTGTTATTTCCATGAGGGAGGCCAGCTGCTCCGTGGCAGAGTTGGTTCGAGCACCTGTTCCTTCCGCGTTGATTTGTAACCCCAACTCCATATGCTCTGCCATGCAGAGGCCTAGTGGAGGAGATGGGGTGCCACACAGGGTGTCGCATGTGGGGATGGGTACTTTTCTAGGTTTAGATGGCCTGGCCTTGTTGGCATTTGTGGCTGGTGGGGCAGATGGAGTTTGGCTGTGGCATAACAGTGAGTCTTAAAACTTCGTTCCATAATCAAAATAATAAAACATTTATTAAACATTTTATCAGTATCAAGGCCTGTGCTCTGCCTTTTATATACATTAATTTTATTTACTCTGCATTGTGCTCCTGTGCAGTGGATAGGGAGGTTATACTTCTGATGACATCATATATGCCAGTTTCCAGGATCCCCTGAACCCAGACCCCACTTCCAGAAAGTTCAGGAGTTTCACCCAGGAGTCAGATTTGGTGGGTTGTAGCCTCAGTTGGCAGGACAGAGGTGGCTTTTTCCCTTTGTTATATTGTTAGTAGGAACATATTTAGGGATTGGAAGGCAGTTGAGATATTCCTGGACCTCTTAAGGTAGCACCTCTATCTAGAGAGCCCTTATCCCCCGGGAGGCCAGTGGGATTTTAAAGTTATTAAGCCATGAAGTTTTATCACTGTGTCTGAAGCAGGGGAGGAAGCTGAGCTACAAATACTGAATGACTTGCCTGAGGTGTAAGAAGGCTCACTAGTGTAGGAATTGGAGCTCTAAGTATCTAGACTCCCGGTTGGGAGTTCTGTCTAATAGACCTGGCAGCCTCGCCATCTACTCTTTAGAGTGTCTTTTATGCTCCTGGTTTTTAGGCATGAGTCTTTGGCATGAGGCCTGAATGTACCCCAAAACAGGAAAAGATGGGCCTTGGTCACTGGCAGCCTGATGTAAGTCCCCTCATCAGCTCCTGAGGGAAGCTGCATGCCCAGCTGACCACGTGCAATGGGATCCTGAGAAATGGAGGAGAAATAGGCTTGTTTTTCTGCTTTCAGGCTGTCCAAGAAAGTGTACTGGAAGAGTGTGCTTTATTTCTGTTCCCGTGGACCTTTGTTCACACTGTTCGGGAAGTGAGATTTCTGCTTGTGTGTTCAATCTGTGTGACATCTCCACCTGTGGCTGTGACAGCTCTGCCTACTTTCGAAAAGGTGCTGGCAGGCCCAGTGAGGTACTCGAGATGTGTGGAGTCAGAAGTGTCTGGCAGCAAAGGCTCTGGCTTTAATGTCCCCCACCAACTCATAACTATGAGGGGCTAACTTGCGCCTCATGCGCAAAGTTAAGACCAAAGCCATGTCATTATTCATCAATGTGCTTTTTTGTTTTTTGTTTTTGTTTTTGGTGTCTTTATAAAACCAATTCCTGGTTTTTGGGGCACAGACCATTCTTTTCCTTCCCTTTGTATATCTCTCCTTCCCCTTTTTTTTTTTTAACCATGTCAGGCCTTACCTACATCTACATTAAAGAATATACTGGGAGTGGTAGAGAATATAAGGCTTAGACAGTAGGGATTTAGTTTGTGTCTGTGTTGGTGTCTCTGAAGGGCCTGGTGTAAGTCCCCTCATCAAAGATCGTTAGCAAACATATTTTCAAAGCTTAATACTGGCATGCCTGTCCACGTATTTGGCTCAGTTTCCCTATCTGTAACTCTGAGTTACAGTTTGGGCAAAGATGAGGTGATGCTAAATGAGTCGTGTAATTTGGTTTCTTTATTCCTTAGTCCTTTCTTTCTACCACCATCCTGGGAATACAGTGATGAACATAAACATCGTCTTCTGTCCTAAAGGAGCTTGCAGTCTAGTGGGAGAGGAGACAACTAAATAGGCAATTGCGTAGTCTAGTAAGGGTAACCTAATCAACTCAAGGCTGTGTTCAACAGAACTCCCTCTATTCTTTATGTTTTAGACCTGTTTGTGAGGTTCTGTTATCTTCTTGGTAGACTGACCCTTTTATCATTGTGAGATGCCCTTTTTATCACTAGTACTGCTTCTTATCTTCAGTATCAGTGTAGCTACACCATCTTTCTTTGGTTTCATGTTTTTCCATAGTATATCTTTTCCTCTGCTTTTACTTTCAACCTTCCTTATGTTCTTATATTGTATCTCCTGTGAGTATCTTATAGTTGGATTTTGGACTTTTATCTGCTCTGACCATCTTTGTCTTTTAAATTGGAGTATTTAGTTCTTTTACATTTAACGTAAGTAGTGATATATTTGAGTTTAACACACTAGCATGACATTAGTTGTGTTCTGTTAGTGTCATATGCTTTATATTACTTTTACTCCCCTAACATTCTTCTTCTGGATTAAGTATTTTTCCCTCTATACTAGCTTGTTGCATTCTTGACTAATAGGTAAATATATGGAAAGTCTGATATAAATGCATAGTTTTATTACTATGCACAGACTTTTACCCTGCACTTACCCTCTTCTCCCCTGTTATGCTCTTGTTGTCATTTCATTTAATTCTATGTGTAAACTCTACAGGACATCTTTTATTGTTTTATGCAGCAAATATCCTTTAGATTTATTCACATATTTGTGTTTCCATTACTCCTCATTTCTTATATTTCTGTTTTTTCACCTAGGACCATTTTCCCTGTGTATTCCATTAGTATTTTCATTTCTCTTAGTACCAGTTTTCTGGCAGTGAATTCTCTCCTTTTGTTTCTCTGAAAACATCTTTATTTTACTGTTATTCTTGAAGAATATTTTTACTGAATGTAGAATTCTAGGCTGACAGCTAAGTTTCAGCACCTTTACATCAGTTGTCTTCTGGCTTTCATCGTTTCTGGTGAAATAGCAACTGTTCGTTGTCTTGTTCTTTCTGAAGGCATTTTGACTTTTTCTTCTAGCTGCCTTTTAAGATTCTTCCCTTTCTTTGTCTTTGTTGTTCAGCAGTTTCATGATAATGTGCCTAGATGTTGTTTTCTTTGTATTGAACCTGTTTGGAGTTTGTAGAACTTCCTGAATCTGCAGCTTCATGTCAATTCTACTATGTTCCATTTCTCTCTCTTCTCCCTCTGGGACCCTAGTTACATCTTTGCTAGATGTTTCCACATGTCCTCTGTGCCTTTTATGCTCTTTTCTGTACTTGCTCTTTTTTATTCCCTGCGCTTCAATCTGGATACGTTTCTACTGGCCTATTTCCTGTTCACTGATCCTTTCCTGCTGTATCTCACCTGTTTTTGAATTCATCTACTGAATTCTTCATTTTAGTTATTGTATTTTGTTGTATATGAACAAATATAGATATTTAAAGGCTCTGACTGATGTTTTCATCCTCCAAAGAGGATTTAGTTTTGTTCTCTGGCAGGTAGTTAAGATAGGGCAGATCACCTTAATCAAGTCTGGAATTGAGCTGGTATAAAGTTGAATTTTAGTCTGTTGTGAAAGAGCTGATGAGTATCCAGTTCTCTTTTGCTGCTAGGAAGTAGCCTTTTGGGGTTCTACTTGGAAGTCTGGGGTGTTTATCAGATCCCCATTTCCTTAGCAAGACCTGAACTCCATTTCTTCCCCCCTTCCCAGCCCCATGAGACCTCCAGAAGCTTAGTTTGGCTTCTTACTATAAACTAAAAATAAAATCCTAAGCCCTTCCCCACCACCAACTGAACATATCCCCTCTTGGCTAAGGGGTCCCCAGAAAAACCTTAAAACTGAGTTTCTAGCCATGAAGGAAAGGGAGGTTGGACATGCCTCCTTATACCCACTCCCTTTGGAGTTTAGACACAACAACTGACTAGCATTAATGTTAAAATAGAGATCATAAGGCTGACAAACAGACTCTTTGTAGCAATAAGATACTAAATTATAAACAGGACATAAGGCAAGGCAAAGGTTAAGTCACGCCTGCAGACCATCAATTTGCTTAACAGGTCACTTTGACTCAGTATGTTGTGGCTTGCTCCATGAATAGCACACTTCCTTATCTTAACTTAAAACACTCCTTTCTGCTGACTCCAAGCTTTTAGACAAAGCTTTATTCCTTTAACCAATTACAAATTAAAGAATCCCTGAACCCACCTATAACCCGTCTTGCCTTTTTGGGCCAAAGCAATATGTACCTTTCATGTATTGATTTATGATTTTACTTGTAATTCCCATCTCCCTAAAATGTATAAAACCAAACTGTAACCCGGCCACGTTGGGCACACTTTCTCAGGAATTCTTGAGATTGTGGCTCCCCAGGCCACAGTCACTCATATTTAGCTCAGAATAAACCTCTTTACATTATTTTACAGAGTCTGGTTATTTTCCATTAATGATTCCTACAAGGCCATCACTTCTGCTTGGCACCATTTAGCCTTTTGGCGTCACACTGCTTGAGGGGAAGAGGATCAGAGAATCTTGGCCTTACTTTCAAGGTGCTTTTTCCTGGGAACCTGGCCCACAACACCTGGCTGCCTTGTTAACTCTCCAGTGCCTTCAAATAGATTCTTTGGTGTATTTCATCCAAAATTTCTAGTTCCTTTCAGTGAGTAGGTTAGTCTACAACAAGGAATTTTACTGTCACTCAAAGCAGGAAAAACACCTGAGTTTTATTTGGAATCCAAATTCAGTATGAATTTGACAGTTCATAAATTTTGCCCTGAGCAGCAATGTCTGTCTCAAATGAGAGTAAATAGAAATATCACTGTACTTGAAGTTGGAAGTTACAGATTTTGTTAATAGCTCCACCACTTAACTAGCTGCCATACTGAGGTTGAAATAATCTCTCTAAACCCTGGGTTTCTTATCTGCAAAACAATAATAATGTCTGCCCTGCCCATATCTTACAGCATTGTTATTAGGCTTGGATGACTGTGAGAGGCCTTCATCAACTGTATACAGCTACCCAAATATAGGACATTATTGTTATTCTGTGTGACTAGTGGCTTGTGTATATATGAAATCAGCTTAGAGTAAAGAATGAACAATTATTCTATTAAGCTTTGCTCTCAAAATGTGTGTGGTGTGCCAGCAGACATTGAAGACAGACATGCAGCTTCCTGTGTGTGAATGCCTCTGTCACATTGAGAGGGTGTTGGATTGTTTCATGATAGAACCAAAAACAGTTGAGGAAATAGCTTTGAAGCAGTGATCCTACCTATTTCGAAAAGAAATTAGAGCAGGAAAAACGGAGTGAACAGAGTGTTGCTTGATAAATGAGATCAATCTTTGGGTCCAAACAAACCATCCTACTTCAACTAACCATTTAAAACCTACCACTTTACCATCACTGTGGAACCATATCACTGTAAGAACAACTTCCTTTTTAAATGGAAGGGTTTTGTATATTTTAGGAAACAGTCAAGATAAAATAAAATGTGTTTCAACTTTTTTGGCCATTCAGGGTGAAACTTGGATATGGTTTCAGAGATTACTTCTGATTTTTCTAATGACCTTAAAAAAAGAAGCATTGTCAATTTATGGTATGTTCATTGTTAATTCAGAATACCTGTCCATTCACTGGTGTGATTGACAATTCACGTGTACTCTGGAGTTATTAAGTCTTACTGATGGAATCTATGAGAGCCCAGGATCCACACTGCAATCTGTAAAATTAAAAGTACAGACTTTTTACGATAGTGACCAACTTAACTGTATCAAATCGGCCAGGATTTTCTTCATCTGACAATGATGGGAGAAAAAGAGACAAAAACTCACATCTCTTTGGAAATTCAAGTCCATTTTAAAAAAAAGGAAATATCCCAATAGGAATATTGCACTTGGATTTAAAGTTTTATATTCAGTGTTGATTTCCTCTTATTCTTGCATTCATGCATTCATCCAGAAAGTATTTGAGTGCTGACTACATGACAGGTGTTTTTCTGGTCATTGGGGAAATAGCAGTGAACAAAACTGATAAAAGACCATGTTAAATATAATGGAGAGAAATAAAACATGGGTGGAGGTGGGGAACGGGTGGTCAAGGAAGGTCTCACTGACAGGAAGGCATTTAGGCAAAGACCTGAGGGAGGGGGTGAGCAGTGACCTTTGGATAATTGGGAAGAGAGTTCCCATCAGGAAAGGTGGCAAGGGCAAAGTCCCCAAAGAGGGAGTGTGCCAGGCATATCCAGGGAACAACAGGAAGCTGGAGTGGCTGGGCAGGAGGGAACGAGGGGAGAGCAGAAGGAGGCGGGATCCAAAAGGAGTCAGGGCACCAAGGCCTTGGACCCTGGAGGCATATTGAAAGGACAGTGGCTTTGCTTCCATCTCAGTCTGTTGTGTGCTGCTACAACAGAATACCTGAGACTGGGTAATTTGTAAAGAAGTTTACTTTTTTAGTTTGGAGACTGAGAAGTCCAAGATCAACGTGCTGGCAGGTTTGATGTCTGGTGAGGGTCTGGCTCTGGTCTTTGCTTCCAAGATGGCGCCACAAACTCTGTGTTCTCACGTGGCAGAGGGCAGAAAGGCAAAGAAGAAACAGACTCTCTCCCAGACTAATCCTTTTTGAGAGTGGAGGAGCCTTCATGGTCTAATCATCTCTTAAAGGCCCCCCCTCTTAATACAACCACGATGGCCATTAAGTTTCAACTCCTGAATTTTGGAGGGGACACATTCAAACCATAGCAGCCACCGGGAAGATGGGAGCCATTGCGGGTTTTAGAGCAGAGGAACGGCAAGATCTGAATTAGGTTTGTAAAGGGTCAGTCTTTTAAAGGTTGCTGTGATAAGGCCAGGCTTATTGGGGGCAGGGGTGGAAGATGCAAGGACAGAAGCAGGGAAGCCTGTCGCCATAGTCCAGCTGAAATGACAGTGACTTGGAGCAGAGGGGAAGCGATGGAGGTAGTAAGAGGTGGTTTGATTCTGGATGCATTTTAAAGGTAGAGACAAGATGTGCTAAAGGATCGGATGTGGAGTATGAAGAAGAGAGGGGTGAAGGATGCCGCCGAGGTTCTTGGCTGAGCGACTTAAGAATGACTAAGGCCTTTCCAGAGCGGGGAGCGACACAGCCTCATGGTGCTGGCACCACACTGCCCTGTTGGAATCCCGATCATCCCTTTAGCAGCCTTACGATCTGGGCACATTGCTTAGCCTTTCTGCCTTCGTTTCCTCAGGTATAAGTTAAAGATGATAATACACATTTCACAGGGCTGCTGTGAGGACTAAATGGGTTAATACTTGTAAGTGACTTAGCACAGTGACTGGCTCTGAATCAGCACCCTATGAATATTAGCTATTATTCGGGAAGTGTTGCTGGAAAGACAAGGGAAGTTTTTGTCCAAGTGGAGGTGTCAAATGGGCGGCTGGAGATACATAAAAATCTGGAATTTAGGGGCAAGCCTGGGTAGAAGTCATACGTTTGAGATTTTTAACACTTATAGATGGTATTTAAAACAATTTTATGTATCCCTGAGTGCGTATTTTTAAACGTGTATCTATTTCTGATCACCAAAATAGGCTTAAGAGATGCTAAGTTTGTTATCTGTAGAGTTTCTTCTCCTTTATGGTGGTTATTGAATTTCCTCCCGCATCTATGCTGTGGCCCTTCAAACCAACTCTATTTTATTCCTGGGAATTCGTTAAGTGCAAAGGCCAAGGTTCTTGTTCTTGATATTCACATATAAGTGCTACATGTTGACACTGGAAAATTCCCTGTATGTTCCGAGCTAGAATAAAATAGTGCACTGGCTGCCTAATCCTGATTGGCCAATGTATACTGGCCTGTGGGACTGTGAGCTGCTCAGGTGGCCTTGGGTGCCTTTCTGTTTTTCTGGCATCTCTCTCAAATTAACTCCTTCCTTCCATTGCCACCTTGGTCCAGTCCCTGGTCCCCCCTTGTGAATCACTGTACCTGCCTGCTTAGATCTCTTGGTGCATCTCCCAGACCCATCTTCTACATGCTCCTCCCATGTAAGAAATAACATATGGCAAGGGCGCCTGTGACCCCACTGCCACCCCGTCCTGGGCCCTGCGTAAACATCCCGCAGCAGCTGGCCTTGTGTCACCCACCCACTCAGGCCTTCTAGCACAGACGCATTCCAGCAGAGGTAGCATCCTGCAAATAGGCAGTGCTTGTTGCTGTCTTCATTTATGATATTCTCCACTGCCCTCCTGAAGCTTTCTAAATGGGAGTAGCCCTCAAAACAGTTTACCTTGCTTTGTCCAAAGAACCATTTCTGATTGGCCCCATACCATGGGGCTGCTGCCCTCACTTGATATACCACCCATGTACCCACCCACAGCTCCTCTGCATGGTCTCCCTTGTTTCATAGCTATGCATGTTCTTTCTCCAGGTATTTCATAAGCTGCTTTGGGACAGAGATTATCTGTAATTATACAGCTTGCCAATCCCTCACTTAAACTCTAGGAGAATTCAGATTTTTTAAAAAAAGTTCTAGATAGGTATTACTATGTATATACAATTTATTATGTAATATTCTTAATCCTGGGACAATTTCTTATAATCAAACATGCTAATATTTTTGTAGCAAAAAGAAAAAAAAGAATATTCATACCAAGTGTGATAAATAAAGATAATAGATATCAGTTCAAGTCAGGTTGTACTACCACACAATTCAGATAGGGGCAGGTTTTGCCACCAAATATACAGTTTTTTCCCCCCAGGGTTTTTTCAGATTTGGGAATGTATGTTAGGAATTATGGACCCCTGCTGGGTAAATAAAGAACAGTAGCATTCATTCTGCTGCCATATGATGAATAGCTAGTCCCAGAGGGACCAGAGCCTGCTTTTGTAATACCATGGTTAAGACAACCCAAGTTAACTCTTAGATGGAAGGGGAGTTGGAACTCCAGAATAGTCTTCAACTTATTCTCTCTCCTGGAAGGCCTCTGGTTCAAAGCTTGCCTGTAGCTCTTGGTTGACTGTATCACTCACTCACCATTAACTAGTTGCTGTCTGGACTGAACCAGATCTCTCTTGGAGGTGGCTTTTATGAAATGACTCAGTTAACCCAGTTGACTGTAGAATCCTACCTGCAGAGAGGGCCCCTGAAGGCCAGTGCCTGGTGGTGTCATCAAATGAAGGCACCTTTGTTAGGGTTGGTCCATTTTGGGGCTTAAGCAGTACCAGCCCTAAGGAAATCATGGTAAGGTGATGACAGTGGTGGTGGTGGAGATGATGATGATGATGATGACGATGACAGTATCCCCTTTTGTTGGCAAACCTTATCTTAGGCAAACATTAGCTAAAATCTCTGAATCTGTCTCTGTTTCATCAAAATATTAGTGTTCCACTAAATATTAGTGGGGGGTTCCATCTTGTGTAGAACAACCTTGTATCACAACCTTCCCAAGTCTTCCTTTCTTTAGATACACCCAATATCTTCAACTGTTTTTTTTCTTTTGAAAGTAGCTTTTTAAAATAGATCCATGTTTGTTGTGTACTAAAAAAAGGAAATCACACCAAAAAGTTAAAAGGAGTTTAACATTATCTCTTCTGGGGAATGTCCTTCCTAAGTTGTGTCTTATATCCTCTGATGGTTAGATGGATGTAGTTTTATATAAACAAAATGACACTGCACTTGCTGTTTGACTGTCTCCTTTTTTCATTCAGTAATACATAGGAAACATTTCCTAGGATTGTTAAATATAGTTTTAATTTCTAATAGCTTTACATATTCCATTTTATGTTTATTTAGCTAGTTCTAAATAAACATGGTGATGGACCCAGAGGTTCTTTTCTTCTCTTTTTTAATGCTAATAGTGTTGGGATGAATATTTTTGAATAACTTTTTTGCTCACTCATTTGAAAGGAAATACTATTTGAAATGACAATGTATTATTTGGTTCTGAGAATGTACCAGAATTTATTCAGTATATTGCTGAGTTTGGCTACTGCTTTATTTTGTGTTTTGAATTAAGATTCATCATTGAAATTATGTGTGGCCTGCCTATCTGCCTTCTTTTTCTCCTTCACTGTCTCCCTTCCTTCCTTCCTTCATCTGGCTGTGGTGTCATGATTATGCTAACTTTGTAAAATGAATTTTAATACAAATGCCTGAATCTCTTTAGATGCTTAAGAAAAACGTATTTGGGAAGGAGTTGTTTGTTTCTTGGAATTTACTTGTAAAAGCTGTCTAAATCTAGAGCTATTTTTATTTTAATCAAAGTAATCTGTTGATGACATTTAAAAATTCTTTCATGGATATTGACGTTTGGTAAGTTTTTCTATGTTTTTTACTTGAATTAATTTGATAATTTTTATCTTCCCAGAAGATTAAGTTTCCCTTGGATTTTCAAATTTATTGGCATAGTATTATATGTATGTGAACTTAAATCTTTATTAATTATAAATTCCTCTCTTTTTTCTTGTTCAGAAATGCCAGTGATTTGGCTCTGGTTTCTCCCCCTCCTCCTTTCTTCCTTTCAACCTTAAGAACCAAGAGCTGGAATTATATATACCTTGTAATGTTTGTCTGTTTCCTAATGCATTCACCTCTTTCTATGCAATTTTCTTAACTCTGCTTTCCTCTACACTCCCCTTGCCCCATGAGAATTGAATGTATAATGTTTACTTTACGTCTGTTTAATTTGTTTTTGTGCGCAACCTTGGCTGAGTTTCATGTTATGAAATGCAGTGTGATAATTTTTGTTACTTTTAAACTTACTTTTAAATGACCACAATATTATTATTTCTCCCTAGTCTGGAATTCTACTTTTGGTTTCTTTTTTATTATAATACTTATTTAGGAAAGAGTTTCAAAACTGTAAGAAATTGAGTTTTTTTTTTCTTTTCATCTGATTAAACTTAAGTCATTGCGTTTTGCATTACTCAATTCCCACAACAACCCTATGAGAGAGGGTACTATTATTATTGTTACTATGATTTTATAGATAAAGAAACAGAATCAGAGAGGTTGCATAACTTGCCCAATTAACTAGGCAGTGGTAGGGTACGGCAGCCTGCCTCCAAAGGCTACAATCTTTACTTCTCGTTTCTGTAAATATTTGATGGGTATTTTTAAAAAGGCGAGTAGTGTCTGTAGTTGTGTCAAAGTTCACAATGTACATGTTAAACCGACCTGATTGATTACATTCAAAACTTCTTTATTTTTATTATTGTCCATTTGACAGAAGAATTTGAAGCTTCCACTACATTGTTACGAGTTTCTGCTTACTTCGAGGAGTATTTGCTTGATCTATTTTAATATTATGAGGGATATAGAAGGTATATTCATGGATTATACCTTTATTAGCATAAAATTATCCTCTTGCATTGCACTTAATGCTTTTCTTTTTTGTCATACATTTTACTTTGTATAAATGTTAATCTCCTACTTTAGTTTGCTTATTCTTGATATATTTTTGTCTTCTATTAGTTTTCATTTGGCGGATGCCATTTTATTTTAGGTTTGTCTTTTGTAAGCAACCTAATACTATATTTCTATTTTTAAGCCAACCTGATGGTCTGAAGTTTAATACACTCTTAGCCATTTTCATGTTTGGTCTGTCATCTAATTTTTTATGTCATGCTTCCTTGCTTTTTCCAAAACCTTCTTTCTTCTCTCTTGTATGGACAGTGTGCTTTGACTTTGTTGGTCTTGTATTTTCTTGTTTGCTTTGTTCTCGAGTTGGTTAAGAAAGTTTGTTTCCTACTTCTGATTCAACTAGTAGCAATTTTTTGTCCATAAAAATTCAACAAAAATTTTACAATTAAAGAAGTATTGGTTTAATGCCAAGAATAAAAGGGTACTTATTTTTAAATGAGTAATTAATATGCTTTTACTTTCTTTCAGCCACTTTCTGGTTTTGTTGATATTCTCTGGAATTAAACACACATTGTTGCTGTTAAGTATTAAAATATAATTATCTTCTTTTGAGAATTTTTCATTAGCGTAACCATATTTATACAAGTCTGTTAGACTGTACTGCTGAAATAGTTTTAATGCTTTCTACCCTTTTTATGCCGCAAGTTGAATTCTTTATTTTATTTTATTTTATTTTTTTTAGAATAGATCTTCCAAGTGGTTTTTCAGGAGGCTCATGCAATTGAAATACTTTCTGAGCTTTGCTTGCTTAAGAATTACTTTCTATTCCCTTTATAGGAATGGTGAATTCACAATGCATAGAATTCTTGTGTCATGTCTTTTTTCCCTTTAAAACTCATACAACTTGTTTCATTGTTATCTGTTTAGTTTTGTCAAGGAGAAGCCTGAAGCCATCCTGATTTTGTTCATTTATTATGTTATATCATTAGGATGCTTTAAGCAAAAAAAGACATTTTGTTAAATTATTTAACAAAAAGCCTCGAGATGGCTTCTGCTGGACTGGGAGCTCTTCCTGGCTTTCCTCATCCCCGTCTTCAGCATTTTGGTTTTTCAGCCTTATATGACTACAAGAAGGCTTCCATAGCCCCGTGCATGTGATCGCTCTCAAGGCAGGAAGCAAAGAGGCCAGAAATGGTCTTTTCTTGAGTGGCTTTCTGCTCTTACCAGCAAAGTAAATCTCTCCTAGAAATCCCCCAAGCACTTTCTGCTATAATCTGTGGGCCAGAACTAAGGCATGGCTATTTATGACAGTGAGGGAGGCTGGGGACATCAGTTTGTCTTAGGGCAATCAGGACTCACCCCTGGGGCTGGGCAGTCCTTTCAAAACAAAATCTGTAAGAAAGGAGCAAGAGGGAGATGATTTTTGTGTTACCAAGGAGGATGCACCCTTCTTCAGGTATACATTGAAGGCATTCTACAATGGCATTGTAATAGAGTCAGAAGCACTGAGCATAAATATGATAACTGTCCGTGTTTAGGGGCCATATATTAAATGCCTTATCATTCTTTACCATAACATTCCATTCTGTCATCAATGAGAAATTGATTTTTTTCCCCAAGATTCCAAGAGAATGCTGTTACATTAGACATAAACAAAGTTTAAGGGAACCAGACAAATTACCGTGGGTTTACTTGGAATGGGTGTGAACAAGTCATGCCAGGACACAGTTGGGTGTCCTGTTCTTTATGTGGCTTGCCAGTAGGCCAGGACCAAGGGAGGGTTAAAACAGTGACTCTTCTACTTCAAGGTTACATGTTTACACTTATCCAGTGACTAGACGACCTGTTTGCCTTTCACCTTTGGGAGGAAATGGATCCAGTGCAACCTTTGATTACTAGTAATGGTAGAATGTATTGAAAAGTTGATCTTTTCACCTCATGCCAAAACATAGAGCAGTTAATTGTATCTATGAAAAGAGTGGTACTCTAAAACATGGCCCTTTATAGAACTTCAGCTTTTCTACTATCAGAACTAAGTGGCTACATGAACTTCATTATTTGGCCTAAGTTTTGGTGGGAGAACCACAAGAGTAGGGTAGAAAAGAAAATGAGCTACCCGAATAACCCCTAAGAAGGCTACTCTTAAGGATTAGCCACTTTGAGACAGTAGGGAGCAGATAAAAGCACATCTATTTGCAGAACAGTGGAAATAAAAACCGGACCCTCCACAACTTGGAAACTGGAGTTTATGTATCCAAGAGGAAGATGTGGGAGGCAGGGAGAGTTAATATGTTTGAGTAGGACCACAGCTGCCACCTGTCCTCGCGGAACAAGCAAAGGGGGAGAAGTGGAATGTGTGGTTCATATTATCTAATAAGCCATGTGAGCTTCCATCCAGAGAAGGCAGCTTTTTCCCTGGCATCAGGAGCAATGAAAGTTCAAAGGACAATATTTATCTCATCGCTCTGAGATGAGTCCAGCCCAAATGGTGAGTGGGCGGCTGAAGTGTACTTGGAGGGTATTACGGGAGAGCTCAGATGGCTTCATCCAGGGCTGTTATTTTCTCAACTTTCAATAGCTCTTGACTCCTGAAAAAGTTTTTAGCTAAAATTTAGTGTCTGTAAAACTGGAGGCAATAAAGGGCGGATGGTGCTCTTTGAATGAAATAACAGTTTTACTCTGTCAAATGATGGCTTGCTGAAAGCATCAAGTGGAAACCTAATGTTTTTCCCTCCTCGGGTAGAGAATACTCACGTATTCTGGGCAGCGTTTTCCATGGCCAGTGTTGAAGTGTGGAGTGTCAGGTGAGCAAGGAGTATGTTTGTGAATTCTCCACTTGCCCGGGGCACGTGTGTGCTTTTCGCCTCTGGAACCCTTGGCTTTTCAAGAGGATTAGAGGACTTAAAAGGAAGTGCAGTAAATAAGATAGGCTCGAGTTTCTTGTGTGACAGGGAAGGTAAATACTTTGTTTTAGAACACACTCTTGTCTCCTATGCCTGCGGTCCCCAACCCCCAGGCCGCACGGGCCCAGTACTGGTCCATGGCCTGTTAGGAACCAGACTGCACATCACTGCCTGAGCTCCGCCTCCCCCAACCCCTCAACGCCCGCCCCCCCAACACCTCCCCACGCCCCCACCCGGGTCCATGGAAAAATTGTCTTCCATAAAACCAGTCCCTGGTGCCAAAAAGGTTGGGGACCGCTGTCCTGTGTGGTGCAGAATGCAAGAACTTGCAGTATGCAAGAAGGCTGTTTTAGACTAATAATTTCGAAGTGAGACAATCCTAAAGTGATTCATGGGGCTTATTCAAATCTCCACCCAACCAGATTTTTAAGAAGCTTAATTTCGCAGGGGTCCTACAGAGGTTTTTAAATATCTTAGGGTTTGGTTCTCTTTCATTTTGAAAGACCTCTGTAGAATAAATTCTGTAGGTATTAGGACTGATCAGAAATTAGTTGATTAGGTGGAATATTATGTCATTATCACTGTTCGGAGGATTACTAAGAGTGTGTTTTAATTAAATGAACATTATACAACAGCTAGTTAGCTTTTTTTCTTTTTCCTTTTTTAAAATTTTTCTTTCCATTTCCAACTCACATTGTGTCCAAAGGCCTGCCTAGACTTCCTGGAGACTCTGTAGCAACACACCATGAAACTATGAAGCTGACCAATGGGCCTTAGTGGAAGTGCTTTGAGGTTGAGAGATGCATCCCTGGCCCATTTGGGATTGGTGGGGAGAGGGCCTGTTTCCAGTGCCCCCTCCTTATTGTGGTGGATCCAGACTCTGGCGTTGGTTAGGTCTTGTTCTAAAGGGGCCTGGTCATCTTCGAGTCTTATTCCCCATGGCCCAGCCTTGACTCTCTAGGTGTCAGGCTCCATAGCCAAGGTATAGTTCGAGGACACAGTACGGGCTGGGCCACTTCATGGGCCCACTGGGGGTCAGGCTGTGGTAGAAAGGGGGAATGGGAAACCAAAATCTGGGTGAAGCAGAGTCTAAGCTACCCTTTGTAAGGAACAAATGGGCATAATATGGTCCATATCAGTGCTGTGTGGTCCACATCAGAGTTCCATGTATAATTCCAAAGATCCCCAAGTGTGTCTAATTATGGCTTCGTATTAGAGAACTGTTGTCACTAATAATTCCTCTCAGCCTTCTGCATGTTTCTTAAAATGAGGTCTAAGAACAACCTGCACAAGCATTGCCTGGAGGGGGCTTTTAAAATTCAGATTCCCAGGTATCACCTAGACCTACTTATTCAGAATGGAAGGGGCTGGCTGCCCCGTTCCAGAAGCAAATTGGCGTCCTGAACAAGGATCTTGTGCCCAGTGTTTGCCCAGCCTGGTGGGAGCCCTGGCTGCACAGCAGAGTCAATATGGACATTCTAGCTGCCCATGGGACAGCTGCATCAGGCTGCCAAGACAGTCTCACTGAGACAGCAGAACTGTCCTTTTCTTCCTTTGAAATGGGAATCGAATGAGCATTTTCTGTGGGTGAGGGCAAAAGAATAGAAGGCATTCAGGGTCCAGTGGGTCACCAGCTTTGTTCCAAGCCTTTCTCCCAGTGCCCTGGGGTGTTTAACCCACACCCCCACCCCCGCCCCCATTCCCGTATCTCCATATATGAGCAGGAAGACAGGCTGCGAAGTGACAGAATCTATTTTAATCTGTTCTTGTGACTTCTAAAACTTTCTGGCCCTGCTGGCTGAGCATAATGTACCCGCTGGCTCTCTTGGCTCGTCTCAGCGGGTCTGTAGGTGCACGTGGAGCCTCGCAGACTTTCAGGTAGCGGATCGGCTGGAGAAAGAGAGGTCAGAGCAGCTGCAGGGCTCCCTGGGCTGCTCCGTCTTTCCAAACGTGTCACTCTCTTCCCAAAGTCAGGCCAGCTGATCATTGCACCCCGGAATGTCTCTCCCCATTTCACTCACCCTTCTCTTGGTTGAGAGCAGAACTGCCTTTGTTTCTCCAGCTGTAGAGTTTGCTTGGGTTTACACCCACTTGTTCCTTACATAGGGGAGCTCAGACTCGCTCTGTGACTCAGGAAGGTGGAAAAAACAACAGGGTAAATCTAAAGAAAGCAGAAGGAGGGAGGCCATGAAGGTAGAAGAAGAAGAGGAGTGAGCCAGCAAAATGAGAAGCAATAGAAAGGGCTGTATAAAGTCTCATCTTTACAAAATATAAGTCCCTAAAAACATTGATTAACAAAAATAGAGAAAACACATGGTTAAATAATATTAGGAATAAAAAGGCAGACATAACTAAGATCATAAAAAAAATTAGAAGGACACTTTGATGCAAGTAAATTTGAAATTTACATGAAATGGGTAATTTCCTAGGAAATATAAATTACCAGAATCACTCAAGAAATAGAAAATATGAATAAATACAAACCATTAAAAGAAATTTTCAGCAATAAAAAATTTGCCTTCTCAAAATTCACAAGGCTCAAATGGGTTAGCATAAAACAGATGATTCTGGAGAACAGAGAAGGAAGAAAAGTTACTCTATTTCATTCACCCGGTACCTAGCCATGAAACTGGAAAAAGACGATACAAGAACAGAAAATTGTAGACCAACCACATTTATGGTTATAGATTCAAAAAAACCTAAACCAAATATTAGCAAATCTAATACAGCTTT
Source organism: Daubentonia madagascariensis (assembly GCA_023783475.1). Lineage (NCBI taxonomy): Eukaryota > Metazoa > Chordata > Mammalia > Primates > Daubentoniidae > Daubentonia > Daubentonia madagascariensis. Next base: position 1,337,127 of record JAKFHU010000624.1, read on the forward strand.
ATTTTTTAAAATATATATTTTATATATTTTTAATATATTTATAGCCAAGAAGAGTTTATTTTAGGAATGCAAGAATGATTGCACATCAGAAAATTTATTATTATAATATACCTTCTAAGTGGATTAAAGGGGAAAAGCTATATGATCATCCTAACAGATTCAGGAGAGAGGGGAAAAAAAAACCAAACCAGTAAAATTCAGCACCTGTAAGAGAATTTTCTTAACCTGATGGAAGGTATCTGTAAAACACCTATAGCAAACACTAAGCTTAATGATGAAAATCTAGTTGTGTGCAATTTAAAAATAGGATCAAAGCAAGTTGTTCTCTACCACTTTTTGAAATTGTATGTTGTGTTGCAGGCCATAATCACTGCCATCTTAAGACAAGAATCATAAGATGTGTGAGGAATAAAAAGATACGGACAAAATGTAGATGAATTGACTGGTGGAAAATCTAAGAGAACCCACAAACTGACTATGAGAGGTAGTAAGAGAGCTCAGTGAGGCTGATGCATGCAGGCTCCACACACAAAACCAGTTCCAGTAATGGCCTGTTAGAAAATGTGATAGGAAAAGCGATCCTGTTGACCTTAGCAAGGAGAACTGTAAGGTACTTAGGAGTAAATGCAACCAAAGACGTGCAAGACTTTTATGGAGAGAATTATAAAACACAATTGAAGGACATTAAAAAACACTCAGTATTAGAAAGATACTAATGCTCTTCAAATTCATTTATAAATTTAGTGCAGTGTCATACAGGTTTTTTTTCACAGAACTTGAAGAGCTGATCCTTAAATTCATAAGGAAAAGCAAATGGCCAAAAATAGCCAATGCAGTCTTGAAGAACAACACACACTAGGGCAACTTGCCCTGTCAGACATGAAGACTTCAAAGCCATAGTAATTAAGGCAGTGTGGTATGGTTACAGGCCTACACAAATAGATAAACAGAACAGAAATAAATGTATACATATATAAAAACTTGGTATGATAGCAGTGATATTACTAATCAGCGATGAAATAACAAACTATTAAAAGAAGCTATGACAATGGATTAGCCACACAGAAAAAAATGAGATTGTGTGTATCATTCATAAAAATATATATAAGTAGATGGTTAACCTAAATGTTAAAAAGTTAAGACATTTGGAAGAAAATCTACCAGAATATATTAATGACCTTAGAGGTTAGGAAAGCTTTTCCTGAACATTACCCCAGGGTCACAGTTTGAAAAATCAAAATTAAAAATTATGTTTGACAAAAGGCATCAAAAACAAAATTTAAGGATCTGCCACAGACTTGGAGGTTTTTGCAATGCATATGGCTGACAAGAATAATATCCAGAATATATAAATTCCTATCATCAAATAGTAGGTAAAACCTAATCAAAAAGTAGACAAAGATTATGAGCAGGCAATTAACAGAAGAAACAATCCAATCAGCTCATAAACATATGAAAATATGTGTGGGCTCACTAGTAATCAGGGAAATGGAAAATTATAATGATACGCCTATTTCATACCAGCCTGGTTAGCAAAATTTTTAAATCTGATGATATCGTGGGATAGTGAGTATGTGGAATGATCTCATACATTTGTGGGTGGGAGTGAAATTAAGTACAGCCACTTTGGAGAGACATTTGGCTATATCAAGTAAAGTTGAAACAGTATGTAATCTATGACTGGTAGTCCCACTTGTGGGTAAATGTTGCAGAGAAACTTTCTCAGGTGTGGGAGAAGACAGTGTCCACTGCTGTGCTGTTCCTAACAGACAGAAATAGGTAATTGACAGAGAGGGATTAAATGTGGCACATTGCGACAGTGGAAAGCAACACAGCAGTGAATGTGAAGGAACTAGAGCTATGTGTGTCAAAACAGATATATCTCCCGAAAAGTAAAAACAGCAAGTCACAGTGCAGTGTCATCCGTATGAACTTTGGATATATGCAGAACAACACTAGATATTATGAATATGTACATAATGTAGTTTATTAAGAACATACATAGGAATAATGAAGCTCCAAGTTCAGCATAGTGACTAACCCTGGGGAAGATGTGGACTGAGGTAGGAAGGGACTGTAATTATTACCTGTCATGTGTCATTTCATTTAAAAAATCTGTATCAAAGGCCAATGTTGCAAAATACTAAGATTCAGCAAAGCAGAGTGGAGGGTGCCTGGGTGTTTGTATAACGTCGCCATGTTTTGTTTGAAATATTTCTCTCTCTCACACACACACACACACACACACACACACAGTGACATCGATGGCAGTGAGGTTGCCTGCCAACAGGCCACAGGAGGCTCATTACCTTAGTAAGTTTGTTGTGGTCTAAGACTTGACCCTCAGCTTTGCAAACCCAGAAGCTTTTCTTTGTTTCTTTTCTTTTTCCCCTCCCGCCTAGCTTTGTTTTGTTGCCAGCAAATCAAAACTAGATTTGTCTCTCACGGGCAGACCTCAAACTCAATTCACAGATTGAATGAATCCAGAATGCCAATTTGATAATTTGTAAATATATATCATAGCAACCAGAACCTTGAGATACCGTGGCCTTGTGTGATCCTGGCGTTGTTTGCCCTTGACTGTTACCCAGGAAGCTGAGCCACGGGCAGAATGCCTGCTTGCAGACGTGCAGTAAGAAGTAGCTGCTATGGAGACAAGTGTTCCAGAACCCCGTTGCCAGCAGATTTGCTCCTACATGGACTCCAAATCCTAATCAGAACATACTCCTCTAAGGAGCTCTACTGGAAGTGCCCTGCCAGCTTCAGAGAGAGACTGAGCAAGCCCCACCCCCACACTGAATAACCAGAAAGTGGCTATGGGGGCATGGCATTGTTTTTAACTTTCCTTTTTTGTCTTTTAAAGCTGCACTCCCCAACCCTCAGGCTGAGGACTGGTCCATGGCCTGTTAGGAATCAGGCCACACAGCAGGAGGTGAGGGACAGGTGGAAGCTTCTTCTGTATTTACAGCCATTCCCCATCATAAGCTCTGCCTCCTGTCAGATCAGCAGAGCATCAGATTCTCATAAGAGCGAGAACCCTACTGTAAACTGTGCAGGTGAGGGATCTGGGTGCATGCTCCTTATGAGAATCTAATGCCTGATGATCTGAGGTAGAGCTGAGGTGGTGTGATGCTAGTGCTGGGGAGCAGCTGCAAATACAGATTATCATTAGCAGAGAGGTTTGACTGCACAATAAATGTAATGTGCTTGAATCATCCTGAAACCATCCCACCCCCTAGTCCGTGGAAAAATTATCTTCCATGAGACCGGTCCCTGGTGCCAAAAAGGTTGGGGACTGCTGTTTTAAAGTATGTCTATTTCCATCTCTTCCATGATAGAAACCTGTCTTTATATGAACATAAACTAATGCCTAATTACTAATCAGTTAAGTTGCTTAGTGTAATATTTTCCTTACAAGTCTCAGTTAAATGGGCATTTCAGGGTATATTCATCCAGTAATTTTTCTTTCCCGTGACCCTCCGTTTAGTCTTCATGGCTATCTCATAATAAGTGTGGGTTTGCTGTTGGCCACATACCCTTCCTGAGCCTTGTAGAGGTTCTTGTACAATCTCTCTTTCTCTCTCTCTCTCTCTCTCTTGTTTATTTATGTTTCTTCTGCCCCTACCATTCCATCCACTGAGCTCTGCTTGCAGGCCCAGGAACCCTTGTCCCTTTAACTGACTGTGCAGTTCTCCACTCGCAGGTGCCATGTGTGGGCTTGGAAGGGTGTCTCAGAGCCTCATCTCCAGGTTGCTAGAGAAAGCTCCACTCTGACCTCCATGCCCTGATGGCAGTCCCCGTTGACATACAGCTGCCAGATGCGAATTATAACCCTATATTCATTACAGTGACCTGGACAGTTTTCAGAGTTTTTATTTGATGTTCCCAATAATCAGGCAAGATTGTAAGGGCCACTTTCACAGACGAGGAGTGATGGGAGTTGCCTTAGATCACACGGTTAGTAACCAAGGTTACCACAAGCCCTTTGCAAAAACACTAGACCAGCTGAGGTGAGAGTGGGGTGTGGCATGCGGGGCGGTAGTAGAGTAGGAAACGTATTTCTGTGTTCCTGTCCACACCAGGAAACAGCTTTCTGTGTAATTAAACAGAAGTCCTGGCTTCCCAATATGAAGAGCTTGCATTTGATAATTTCATCCATGCCTTGATCTGCCCCTAGTATAACATCTGCCCCAAAGACAAATTCATTCTTCCACTCTGAGAAACTCAGAAGCACATTGCTGTTTAGGTACACCAGGTTTTCCCCATTTCCAGCCAATCAAGAGTTCAGTTATTGATAGCCATCTAATCTCAGAGAAATTTAAAGCTAAATTAAGGATTAAAAAAAAATCTTTATGTGTCCAATTATTAAAGTCTCCATTATACTGGACAGGAAGTTTCCAGAATGATCACATTAGCACCAGACCCTTGGAAACTCAGGTGAACTTGAGCCCACACAGTCTGCCCTGAAGCCCTGTGCTCGCTGCTTAGTGTCACACTGCTTCTAGCCTGCTTCATCTAGGAGAACAAAACTGATGCAGACTCTTCCTGCTGCTGACTTCAAATAAATTGCAGTTTCTACTCCATTCCCAAAGAAAGCTCAAGTATGAAAGTGCCCTTGGCAGCCAGCTATATTGGGTGCTCTTTCACTAGCTCTGGAGTAGTGAAGAATCTTTGGCAGGAATATGGTGCTTTAAATACAAAATTTATTCTTTTTCTTTTTAAAGACATTCTTCAAGCTGACCCCCTCTCCCCCCGTTCTTGGCTCAATGTGAGGACTTACTATCTAAGTTCACACACATATACACGCTCACTCTAACTCATGGGGTGTAAAATAGTTCTTAGTTTTTACTTGTTATCCCTCTTTGCCTTAAAAATGAGATTCCTCCTAAGTTTCCTGATTGCCAATTCTTAGCAAAAATTGATGCCTTATGAATATGTAGAGGAATTTTAATAAAATGATGTGAATGCAGCAGCCCTGCATGTTCTGAAAAATGTTTCCAGAGCCCCGTGAGACTTCCAAATGCTCATGGAAGATGAGGCTTCCTGCAGAGAAAAGGAAAATGAGAGAGTAGGACATGATTGGATCGGTTCCGTTTACTATGATTTAGCATGAAAAACGCTGCCTTGTGTCTCTTTTTTGATTCTCACATGGCTGCAAAAGCCCATGTTCAGTAAGTCATTCAGCCCAGGTCTGCTCAGCTCAGCACTCTGTACTGTGTGAAGTGGGACCTGATTGCAGAGGGTAGCTGCCTCCTAACGCGGAGTCCTTATTTCATTAGCATTACAGATTGGCTTCTTGGGAGTGACATTCTTTGGTAATTTGTTTATAGTTGAAGCCTTACAGATTCTCACTTCCTTAATCTAACAATCTGCTAATTCTTAAAATTGGAGGAAAAAAAAAAAAAGAAAGAAAAACCAGCCTATCAGTCTGCTTGTCAGTAAAGACTTAGCTGTCAGGAGCTCTAATGAGGTATGATATTAATTCCAGAATGCGTTTTTTTCCCACCCCAAACAGCAGTGACTAGTGTATTATGCAGTTTTCTCATGATTAATTAAAACAATAACTACAATAAATAAAAGGAGCCCATTTTGTGATTCTGACCTAATTGCTTTTTAGTTGCACTGCTTTTCTTGTTTATTTTCAAAATTTGCTTCTCTGAAGTAGTCATGAGGGAAAATTGGTGTCTGTTGAACGTTTTTCTCTCAGGTGTGCCCATTCAGGTGGAATTGCTGGTCATTGTTCAGCGCTGCTTCAGTGCCCGCTTTAGTCCTTAACTACTTAAATGTTTTTAGCCATGGCTGAGCTCCAAAGATGATTTTTTTAAATCTATCTCCTTTTCAACACTGATTGCCCATTTAAAATAGACATTTAGTTCGGGGAGCAGATAGTTCATGGCTCTGGTAAACAACATTAAGAGCTAAAGAGTAAAATAAATTTTCTTTTTCTTAATGTATTGGTCCCATGGAAGGTGTAGAGATGAAGGGAATTTCTCCTTCCCCTTCTGAAGGTTCAAGTCTTTAGGTCTGCTGAAATAAACTGACCGTAGACAGATTCCCAGGAAAAAAGACATACAAATTTATTAATGTGCAGGTGTGCACAGGAGCCACACAAAATGTGAGACTCAAAGAAGGGCCAAATGGTTGAAGCTTAAATACCCTCTTCATTAGGGGAGAGGGAAGTGGGGATATAGGCAATTTTAGAGGAAGAGTAAATGATTTTTAGAGGGGATGAGTGGGCCTAGAGAGCAGACAATAGCCTGGGATGAAGTTCCTCTGGGCTCTGGGGGGTGGGGGGTGGCAACAAGTTATGGGAAGGTGAGGGGGGAACTGCACTCGGAACAAGGATTGTCTTATTGTGCAGATCAAGTCTCTCAGCTAACAGCCCTTAGAAGAATAGTTGAAAGGATAGGTGAGAAATCTGTCCCAGAGTGGTGTCCTGGGGTGGAAACTTTTCATTTCCTTTCCTGCTCTATGAGTTAATCTTCTCTGTAACATAGATTTCACAAAGGGGGTCCAAGACAATTGCATACCTTCTGGATAACTTCCCTCTGTCAGATAAGGGAACTTCAGAGAAGGCCCCTCCCTGTGCTTCTGCAGGGAAGGAGGAGGGCAGAAGGTCAGAGAGAGACCTTGATTCTAAGGCTTATTCCTGAGGTCCTTGAATCTCCTTTGTTAAAAGCACTCAGCATGCCAAAGCACCATAATTTTGGGGTATCATTTTCTGAGCCCCAACAAAGGCTTTCTGCTTGTTCAGTACTAGTGGCAGCGTGTTTAACTGCTAGAGTTGCAGGAACATTCCACAGATAATAAATGCCAGCTTGGAGGGACCTCAGCATGGAGCAAAGAGGTCCCTCTTGCTTGTCTCACAAGCAAAACTATTTCATCCTCACATCCACTGGGCATTAAACATGATCATTCAAAAACTGTTTTCCTGAAGTCAAAGATGCTTAGCTGCCTACCCTAGCCTCTTTTCCAGGCTAGTATCAGTAGTATCACCAATTTGGTAACTCGATGAATGTCAACTTGACTGTTTCCAGCAGTCCTCACAAGCTATAAGCTGTCCCCAGGTGTGTTGCTATCTCAGGATTCTCTGCAAACATCACTCTGTACCGGTATGTTCTTCAGATCCAGAGACCCTGCCTTGAAGATAGATTCTGGGATAGATTCTGCTGAGCCTGATCCTGCCTTTACTGGTTATTTCTAGTTTATGATGCTTTAGCATCTTCAACCTAGAGCTGTCAGAGTTTCATTTTTATTTATTTATTTATTTTATTTTTAGAGGCAGGGACTCGCTCTGTTGCCCAGGCTAGAGTGCAGTGGTGTCATCATAGCTCACTGCAGCCTTGAACTCCTAGTCTCTGGCGATCTTCCTGCATTAGCCTCTTGGGTAGCTGGGACTACAGGCAAACACCACCACGCTAGACTACAGTTTTATTTTTCAAAATAGCCATTCAGTGTTCTCTGGCCTTATGTCTTTCTGTAGAGCCCACACTTGAGAAGTGCCTTGCTGAAATCTGCCTGTACTTTGTAGACCTGGCACCTGAACCGACTTCTGTTCAGAGGTAGTCCCAGGGTTCTTCCACTGCCACTTAAAGGAAAAGAAGGGCGTGGACAAACTCAGGTCCCCACTGATTGCACCCTCACCCCACCTTCACCTGCACCACCGTCGCTTAGGTTATTTGGAGATGGCCCAGGGAGGCGAGGGACGTGCACCCTGCTGTCCAGGGTAAAGGAGAGCAGTCAGTGGGTCCGCTGTTCTCCGTGAGAGCCAATTTCCAAATATCACAAAAAGTACCACATGCTTGTTGTAGGCAACGTAGAAAATAAGAAAAGAGCAGTGGCTCACAGTTGGTTCTGCCCCTCAGAAATCGCTACTATAAATTGTGAAAAGCGCATCTCTAGAGGTGTATCTGCATGTGAGTAGAAATGGGATTTCACTGTTTTAAAACACACTTTTTTTTAACATGTTAGAAAGATGTTCTCAATATGTTACTTTTTGCTGAATTCTTTCATCTTTTAAAACGTAACTCCGGTTGTGTTTTCCTGTTTCCTTTTGTCCTGTTGGCATCTTAGGACAGGCCAGTAACTTCTGCAGATGACAAGTTAGAGCACATCCATCCTGGCAGGTTGGGCTGCTGTCCTCTCCAGGGCTGAACAAGCCCTGGCTGGTCTGGGGTCATCGTTCAGAGGATGATCTTTCCCTTCCTTCAGGTGTCAGCGGAAGCAGTGGAGGGTGGATCTGCCAGCCACCAGTGTGGTGATCACGTTCCACAATGAAGCCAGGTCGGCCCTGCTGAGGACAGTGGTCAGGTGAGGCCAGAAGATGCCACCTATCTGCCACCTGTTGCATCTTATGGGAGGCATTACCTGTCAGAGATGCTAGACATGAGCTGTGTCCCAGATGTAGTCAGGTGGGGGCTGCAGACAGGGTCACCTCACTGTGTAGCATGGGGAGTGGCAGATAGCTCCTCCAGCCAAGAATTAGGGCCACGATATGAGAATCCCCTACCCCAAGTGATACCCCTAAAATGTCCACAACCTTAATCTTTTTGTCTTTTTTCAGCGTACTTAAGAAAAGCCCGCCCCATCTCATAAAAGAGATCATCTTGGTAGACGACTACAGCAATGATCGTGAGTACTGAGACCTATTTAGTCTCTTCTCCTGGGCCCCAGCCTTAGTCCAGTGAGGGTGCTAATGAGGCATGAACAAGCCAGAAATCAGATCCACAGAAAGAAGAGGTGCCTCTGTGATGCCCCAAGGAGATAATCAGCCCTTAGATGATTGAGAAGTGCTATGCTTGAGTGCAAAGCCCTTTATAAACTCGAGGTTCAAAACGCTCTGCTTCTTTTCTTTTCCTAGCTGAGGATGGGGCTCTCTTGGGGAAAATTGAGAAAGTGCGGGTTCTTAGAAATGATCGGCGAGAAGGTAAGACTCTTTTTTTAATTCACTACCAAGGCAGTTGAGTTTTGACTTTTCCTGAGCCCACTAATAACTTAAAGAAGTGCTTTGGCTCAAAGAACAATTAATTGTCTAGTCTTTTTGTCTGTCTCCCCCTACCAGAGCCACTTGGGAACCCTCACCCAGCAAATACAGGAAGGACATTAAAAGCTTAACTAATTGAAATTGGTTGTGTACTAGGGCAAGAGTTCAAATTATATTTTTATTTATGTGTTTAGAAAATTGGCTCATCTCTTTCTTTCACAACCTAGGAAGTCTTAACAGTCCCTTGAGTACAAGACTTTAGAAGAAAAACAAAGATTTAGCATTGAGAAATTTAATGACTCCATGCTCCAGGCACCTGATAAAATAACTGGGATTCAAGTCTGACAGCCTGCTGAAGGTGACCCATCCAAAACAGGGAGAGAGTACTGCAATTACATGCTCATGTGATTTTGCAAATGCCAACTCAAAACCTCATGTCAGTCTTGACTGTGCTGGAACTGAGCTCGCAGAGTCTTACTTTATTGACAGTTAAAAGAGAAACTCTGAAGGAGGAAAGTATTACTTTGGAGTGTCCAGAAAGGAAGCTCAGATCACAATGTAAATAACATCCAGTACATCGGTGCTGTTAGAGAGGCTGGTGGCCAGATTCTAGGTTCCTCCATAGTCTGGAGAAATCTCTCAATATAGGAAAATCACAGAGCTTTAAAACCCATGCCACGTTTGCTATTTGAGGATGACTCTGTTGATCCAGGAGTGGTGATTGTATTCCTCGATCCATGCAAACTCTTTCTTCTGGTTCCCTGTTCGGTCCAGCTGGAGTCAAGGCTTGAGGTTTTTCTTAGCAATAATCTAATCAGCCAATACGGTGATTGAGCCTGTTAGAGCGGTGCTGTCAGCGCCGTATTTTAACTAACCAAGGTCATCAACCCAGACATTCAAGATACATAAACAATGAGGTAGGCCTCGCCCCCTAAATAACTCACATCAGTCCCCTAAGCCTACTATAAACCAAAAATCTTGCAATTTGCTATACCATTTTTGCCCCCTAAACAACCTACAAAGTAACTTTATGAATTTAAACCCAAAGTGTCTGCCATTCCACCCCATCACCTAAGAAGGGAAAAGGCCAAGAAAAGAAGAGGAGGAGGAGAAGCTAGAAGAGGGGGAGAAGGAAAGAAGGAAAGGAAGAGAGAGGAGAGATTACGTTCCATGTTTGTAGTTTAAAACTGATTTGCCAGCTTTATCACAGGGTGCCTTTAACCTGCTTAGAAATCAGAATAATACTTCTAAATGTTAACTTTCCATGCTTTAAATTAGGATATTCATTTGGATAAGAATCCATATTGATGTGTTGTTTGGGGAAGGGATGAGGAGAGGAAGTTGTGGGAAGCCAGGTTATAGTAGACCTGTAGGGAACAGCAGAAGTATGTAACAGTTGAGTGAGAAAATGCATGTGCAGGTGCACACACAAATGTATGTATGTGCCTGTATGTATATATATTAGAGCTCATATATTCAAGCATACACACAAGTGCTTATAATGATGCTACTAGATGACAAAGTAAATTAATTGCATAAAATATTATGGTAGTGAAAGAGCCACCTTCAGATCAATATTAGTGCTGGGGATTTTCTTGTGTATTGATTCTTAATCTAGCTCTTTATTAGAAGCACCTGGGGAATTTAAGACCATGCCTTGACCCCACCCACAATTGAATAAAAATTTCTGGATTTCTACAGGTGGGGCCTGGGCATCTGCATTTTTAAAGCTGATAAGCTGATTCTGATGTACACTGAAAGTTAAGAACCTAGTCCTTCTCATTTTACAGATGGAAATATTAAAGCCCAAAGAGGTTAAGTGGTCATGCAGCTATTTGATGACAGTAGTAGGGGCAAAACCATGTTAATAATTTAAGTCTTTTTTTCTGCATTTATGGATATGATCAGGTAGTATTTCTTTTTTTAATCTGTTAATACAGTGAAATACATTGGTTGATTTTCAAATGTTAAGCCAACCTTGCATTCCTAGCATAAACCCCACTTGGTCATGATATAGTATCCTTTTTATATATTACTATTTTGTATATCGCTACTATTTCATTAAGGATTTTTACATCTATGTTCATGAGAAACATTGGTCTATAGTTTTCTTATAATGTATTTTTCAGATTTTGGTATCAGGGTTAAAGTGACCTCATAAAACAAGGTGGAGAGTGTTCCCTTCTATTTTATTTTCTGAGAAAGTTTACGTAAGATTTTAATTATTTCTTCCTTAAATGTTTGATAGAATTAGCCAATCTGGACCAGGAGTTTTCCTTATGGAAAGATTTTTGATAACTAATTCAACCTTTTGAATGGATATAGGCCTATTCAGATTGTCTCTTTCTTTTTGTGTCTGTTTTGGTAATTTGTGTCTTTGAAGAAATTTTCCATTTCATCAGAATTTTCTCTCAATATTTATTGCTACAAAGTTGTTTATGATATCCCCATTATCTTTTTCATATTTATAGAATTAGTATTAATATCCCCTCTTTCATATTGATTTTAGTAATTTGTATTTTCTCTTTTTTATGTGTCTGCTAATTTTAATCTTAAGAACCAACAATTGGCTTTGTTAACGTTCTCTGTTTTTTGTTTTGTTTTCTATTTTGTTGGTTTCTGCTTTTATCTTTATTATTTCCTTCCTTCTACTTTGAGTTTAATTTGCCTTTTTCTAGCTTCTTAAAGTAGAAACTTATATTGCTGATATCTTTCTCAAATACTAACATTTAAAGCTACAAATATCTTTGTAAGCACTGCTTCACCTGCATCGCACAAATTTGGATACACTATTTTCATTATCATTTAGTTTGAGATATTTTCTAGTTCCCTTTATGATTTCTTCTTTGACCCGTGGATTATTTGTGTTCATTATTTTCCAAATATTTGACCTTTTTTTTTTTTTATTAATTGGAGACTAGATCTTGCTTTGTTGCCTGGGCACAAAGACAGTAGCATGATCATAGCTCACTGCAACCTCAAACTCCTGGGCTCAAGGGATCCACCTGCCTTAGCCTCCCGAGTAGCTGGGACTAGAGTAGCACACCACCACACCCAGCTAATTTGTCTATTTTTTTGTAGAGACAGGATCTCACTATGTTGTTCAGGCTGGTCTCAAACTCCTCACCTCAAGCTGTCCTCCCGCCTTGGCCTCCCAAAGTGCTAGGATTATAGGTGTGAGCCACCACACTCAGCCATATTTGGAGCTTTTAAAGATATCTTTTGGTTATTGATTTCTAATTTAACTCCATGTTTTCAGAGAGCATACCCTATAAGATTTCAGGCTTTTGGAAATTTTGAATATCTTATGGCCTAAGATACGTTCCAAGTACAATTCAAAGAATCTGTATTCTGCAGTGTTGGGTGTGGTATTCTATATGTATAAATTAGACCAAGTGGTCATTAATGTTCAGATATTTAAGTCCTTATTGGTTTTTTTGGTCTATTTTTTCTATTACTGAGAGAAGGTTGTTAAAATAAATTATGACTGAGAATTTGTTTATTTTCCCCTACTTATTCTGATAGCTTTTGCCTATAAATTTAGAGGCTATTACACACATACACATTTATGAATGTTATTATCTTCCTGATGAATTCACCATATTATCATTATGAAATGTCTCTTGATCTCTGGTAATAATTTATGTCTTGAAGTCTCTGTGTGATATTAATAGGGGTACACCAATTTTCTTATGCTTCCTGTTTGCATAGTATATCCTTTTCCAATCTATGTATTTATAGCTAAAGTATGTCTCATAGACAGATTATAGCTAGATCATGCTTTTTTTAATTTGGTCTAACAATCTTTGCCTTTTAATTGGAGTGTTTATTTCATTTACATGTGGTGTAATTATTGATATGGGTTTGGGTCTACTCTTTGGTTATTGGTTCTCTATTTGTCCCATAGGCTTTTTGTTTTTTGTAACTCTGTTCCTATTTCCTTGCTTTCTTTTGGAGTAGTTGATGATTTTTTTATTTATCACCAGATTGAGGGCCTACCTCCTTTCTAGAATCTTCTCCTTTAGTTTCCAGACGCTAGAAGCCCTGAGCTCTGTCTTCTGACACCTCAGTTATTCTTATAGCTTTTAGCTATACTTTTTGTGTGTGTGTGTGGTTGCTCTGAGGATTACAACATACATCGTTAACTTAGAACAATCTACTTAGACTCAGTGTCATACCACTTTACATAAAATGTAAAAACTTTGCAACAGTTTAATTCTATTTCTGTTCCCTGTCCTATGTCCTATTATTATCATATGTTTTTCTTCTATATATATCTTAAACCCCACAATACAGTGTTGCATTTTTGCTTCAAATAATCAGTTATCTGTTATCAGTTTTCAGTTCTGGAATACCCATTTGATTCTTACGGTTTTCATTTCTCTGTTGAGATTCTCCATCTGTTCACTCATTAAAAGCATTGTTTCCTTTGAGTTCTTGAACAAGTTGTAGTAGCTGCTTTTAAATCCTCATTTGCTAATTCTAACATCTGGGTCATCTCAGGGTGAGTTTCTCTTGACTTTTTTTTCTCTTGGGTATGCACCACATTTTTCTATTTCTTCTCATGAATCACTATTTTTTAATTATATAAAATCACTTTTTTATTTTATAATGGACACTGTGGATGATATGTAGTAGAGACACTGGATCATGTTATCTTTCTCTAAAGATTGTTAATCTTTGTTATACTAGGTGGTTAAGTTACTAGGTGATAACATAAAACTTGTGTAAGCTTGTCTTTGTACTTTGCTGAGACATGGTCTTTATTCCTAAGTGTGGTCCTTCTGGAGTTTCTATAGAAGAACTGAAGTGTTTACCAAGTCCTTCTAACTTGGCAGGATTCTCAACTTTGTGTCTCCTGCAGTATATAGCAACTGAAACTCAGTTCTTTCTGCCTGTTATGTTTCATGTTAGAGTTCATGCCTGCATGGTTCAGGAGTCAGCCAAGGATTTAAGGGGCTTACCCCTTTCATCAGATTTGGGGCTTATCTCCTTTCTAAAATCTCCTCCTTCAGTTTCCAGGCACTACAGCTCTGTCCTTTTACACCTCAAGCCAAAAAGGCTGCTTTGCAGTAGATTGGAGAGTAACCTCAGGGGAGATACCAGATAAGCATGGATCCCACTCAGTGTGATTTTCTTCTTTCAAGGGTTGGATCCCTCTAATTTCTGCCTGCTTCCAGCTACTTTCCAGCCCTTTCAAATAGTTGCTTTTTATATTTTGCTCCGAGTTTATAATTGTTATCTGAGCCAGGGTTTTCCCAATACAAGTTACTCTGCAATTACTACAACTAGAAATCTTTAGTCTTTTTCCCTGCTCTAGCATGTAGCTACATAAGAATCATTGAAAATCCATTTTGACTGCGTAAAAAGGAACTTAAAACACTTGTCCTCACTGGTTGTGAATAGTCGAATCATCTTCATATATAAAGCCCAGCATAAATAGCAAAAGCCATGTGTGACCACAGCATCCAGGGATAAATATACTATTATATTTATGAGACTTTGTGTCATAATGAGAAATGCATGTTATTAACAGATTGCAAGTATATAAATTGTATAATTGGACCAATAGTGTAACACATTTTGTGTAAAAGCCAATCAGGCTTTGTCATTTATGTTATTTGGCTTGTGTGAAATCTTAGAAGATAGAGATATATGCAACACTGTTACAGATATTATTGCCACTAAAATCAGCACCATTAGCACTTGAAGTATCTGGGTGACACCTTCCTTTGCCCAGTTAATTAAAAAACTCCATTGCTATGTCAGAGGAAAGTAGTTTTAAAAGTTCCACATCAGTTGCTTGATAAAGGAGACTTTAATTATATAAAGGCCTTTCTTAGAAGAAAAAGGAGACTTTAATTATATAAAGGCCTTTCTTAGAAGACAGTAGTTTCAAGAAAGTTGTCTTCCTAGTCATCCAATTAACTATTCCTTAGGAAGTCCTAGCCAGGTCGGGGGCTCGTGCCTGTAATCCCAGCACATTGGGAGGCCAAGGCAGCAGAATTGCCTGAGGCCAGGAGGTCAAGACCATCCTGGGCAACATAGCGAGACTCCATCTCTACAAAAAATTTAAAAATTAACCGGGTGAAGTGGCATGCCTGTCATCCCAGCTCCTCAGGAAGCTGAGGCAGGAGGATCACTTGAGCCCAGGTTACTGTGAGGTATGATTGTGCCACTGCTGTCCAGCCGGGGCAACAGAACGAGACCCTGTCTCACTCACTCATTCAATCAATCAATCAATCAATCACAAATGTTTTAAAGTCCTGACAGAAATCTTTCTTGGTAACAAGAGGGCAATATTGATCCTACCAGACAAGCTTGCAATAGACTCGGTGCCCAGCTAGGGGGCCGTAGAGCTATGCGTGGGGAGGCGTTAGCAGCAGGTGCTGGGTGTGCCGATCCTAACTCCACCTTCTTGGATACCGCAGGTTCTCTCCCCTGATGCGCTTTTGAACTCATTTTCACAGGCCTGATGCGCTCGAGGGTCCGGGGGGCCGATGCTGCCCAAGCCAAGGTCCTGACCTTCCTGGACAGTCACTGCGAGTGTAATGAGCACTGGCTAGAGCCCCTCCTGGAGAGGGTGGCCGAGGTGAGATGCTGGGGAGGGGCCTTGGGGGTGTGGACCGGGAACGGGGGGGCCGGGACATGGCCCTGGGAGAGGCGAGGAGGAGAGCAGGCTGGTGGGGCTAGTGGGGTGCACTGGCTGTGGTTTTCCTTGATGCTATAATGAAAAGAAAATGCCCCTGAGAAGTTTGTTGGGAGAGCGTTTTATTGGCTGTAGGACTCTATCAGCAGCAGGAACTATCAGTAGGAGTTGACAAATAGGAGACAAGGATCAGCAGAGGCAGTTGAAAGCCCGATTCATTTGGAAGACAGCCCCTTTCTTGGGAGCATCTCCTCCTTGCCTGCAGCTTCGCAAAGTGGTTAGAACAGTGCCTGGTGTCTAGCGAGTGCCAGCTGATGCGGATGTCGGAGGGGGACTTGCTGAGGAAGCTGCCCCTGTGCGGCTCAGGCAGCTCTTAGAGAGGGTGGCAGGTTAGCCCACCAGGCTTCCAGGCTCCTGGGGGAGAAGGGGCGGCTGGAAGCCACACAGTGACCAGATGAGGCTGTCAGAGAGTGATCCGTGGCTACACTTCCTCCCCCTTCTGCCTTCTAGAAGCATCATCGCCAGTATTACATTTGGCCTTTTGTCATTTCTCTTGCCTTCTGCTTGTTTTATTGACTTTCTTTCCTTCCTACTAAAGAAAGCACTTCCTTGGGGGTGATAAAGCAAACTTAATGAAAGGAAATAGAAAATGAACAAGTCTTTCTGCCTAAGTGTAGCAGGAATAGCGGATGGGCCATTCCTAAGTAACCACAAGCTACCAGCAATTGTGAAAATCATATTCACTGCCCTTTATTGAGTTCGAATGAGGTGCTTTTTATGCATTACCTCTGTGTGTGTTTTTTTGTTTTGTTTTGTTTTCTGTTTTTTGAGACAGGGTCTCGCTGCTACCCAAGCTGGAGTGTAGTGGCATAATCATAGCTCACTACAGCCCTGAACTCCTGGGCTCAAGCAATCCTCCTGCCTCAGCCTCCTGAGTAGCTAGGACTACAGGTTCATACCATCACACCCAGATAATTTTTTTTTATATATTTTTGTAGAGACAGGATCTCACTATGTTATTCAGGCTGGTCTCAAACTCACTCCTAGGCTCAAGCAATCCTCCCACCTCGGCCTCCCAAAGTGTTGTGATTACAGGCCTGAGCCACCGCACCTGGCCTACGTATTGCCTTTAATGCACATATTTTCCCCATTTAGCAGATGAGCAAACTGAGGTTCGGTGAACTTTAATAACATATCCAAAATCATACAGGTGGCAAAGCCAAGATCATAAAGCAGGTTTTGTTAAATTCCTAACTGAGCCCCCTTCTTACATATACGCACACACCTATGCCAGAGAACCCATCCCGGAATCCCCACCCACCCAACTCCACGACTTTTCACCCTCTCAGACTATATTTACTCTACCAGGCTGTCTCCTGGGAAAGCAGTGCCAAAACCAAAGCTGCCACCATGATATTTGAGTACGTGAGAGCCACTCACTTCTGTGGTCACTTGTCAGAACTGTTTCAAATACCTCCTCCAAAATTAAGAAGAGAAGGTATTGAGGTTATTAATTCTCATTAATTCTAGTCTTATCAAAAGAAATGTAAAGCAGATTATATTCTTTGACTTCCACACCTAGGGCCAGACTGAGCCAGGCAAGGAAGATTTTGTTCTTCCCTGCTCTCAGTGAGCCATGTGGTTTATTTTTTGCTGTAAATTTGCACCTGGGTGGTGTCGGAACTTTACAGTATTAATGTGTTCCTAATTAGTGTGTTCCTTAGTGTGTTCCTCTGGTGTATTATGTTCTTAGTCAGCTAATTCTGTTACTCAATTGTTTTTCTAAATCTTTCTTCTGGCTAATAAGGGTTCTTTAAATGGCTCAAGCAAAGTACTTGCTCTGGTTGACTCTCAGCATGAGGCAGAGTTGCAGTGTCTCTCACCAGCATCAGCCGTTTGAATTTAAGGAGGTCAGAGAAGTTAAAAGGCCTTATGTTCACAAACTCTTACCACAACAATGGCAGTGTGGTGTAAAGGAATGACTCAACCTAGGGGGAAAATATTTTTTTCATAGAATCACAGATAAGGCAGACTTAGAATCTGGAATTCTCTATTTGATTTGTTTTACCATCTGCTGTAATAATATTGATCCTCTCAATTTTCTCTCTCTCTGTCTCTCTCTCTCTCTCTCTTTCTCTCTCACAGACACACACCCTCCACATATATTCATAGATATATATTCCTAATTTTGTTATGCGGGCATTTTAGTCACCAGTCTATGTCTGAGGTTTACTGCAGCTCACAAATTGATAATAATTGATGTTAAATACAGCTGAGCTTAGATTCCGTGGGAATGAAAACTACCCTGTGGTTGAAATTCTGATATTTGGGAAAAAGAAAAGGACCCTGGGGACACATTGGCATAGTCCTTGCCTTTAGCCGGGTGAACAGATGGCTGAACTGTCCCATGGCCATGGTTGTCTCCTTTCACGGAGCGATTCCTGCTATGTACCCACTCCCGATTTCTGCTGGCACAGACCATGACGCGCCCATTGATGGCTAAGAGCAAGACATTCTGGATTCCGGAGGGGGAGGCTGGGTCCTCATGGGCTTAGGGTGGAAGGTGGTGAGGATCTGTTGGGTTTGCTTTGTGATTACCTAACTCTAATGCCTTCTTTGGGTGGGTGCAGTTTTTTGTTTTGCTGGGATTTTGATCCTACTATTTCTTATCTTTTTTTCTTTGTATTTTAGGACAGAACTCGGGTTGTGTCACCCATCATTGATGTCATTAACATGGACAACTTCCAGTACGTGGGGGCATCTGCTGACTTGAAGGGCGGTAGGTGTCCGTCATGGTCCACCTGCCTGGCTCATCCTGTCTACACCAGCGTCTGATTGCCACCCCCTCTTGTTATTAGGAGTGACAGTGACAACAGCATTCATATCGCAGTGTGTGCACTCTGAATAAAAAGTGTCTGTGTGCTTAACAAGTAGGACTTCATAAAGAGAGAAAAATAGCCTTGCTCCCCTTAAAGAGCTTCCTGGGTTTCCTCTTGTCTTCTCATCTCCTTCACCTTCTGTTGCTCTTGTGAGCCATGTGGTCAGTGAACAGATACGGTGTCCTTTTTGATCAGAGATGATGAAGCCCTCCCCGTTGGGGTCTGGGATGAGGAGACACCAGACCTGCCTCTGTCCCCACAAGCAGAATGTGAGGAGCTCCACAGAGTGGAGGTTTTGTGGGGTTAAAGGGACCAGATCCTGTCTTTGCCTTTTCTGCTCACCCCAGCTATATCTCTGATAGCCTGTGTCTCTTCTTGGATGACCTGTGGCATCACTGACTCCCTCTCCCAGGCTAAACCCACTTGTCACTTAGTTCTGCTGGTTCTGCCCCTTACATGTGTCTTGGTTGCTGACCCATCCTCCCTAGCCCACCCACCCACATCCCACTTCACTCCTGGATAACCTTTTATCTGAATGACCACATCCATTTCCCGTAGGTCCTCACAACCTCCAAGGGTGACCCCTCAAACCCACTCCCCACAGAGCCCCAAGAGTGATTTGTCTCTTTAGCCTCTTAAAAATTATCAGAATCTCCAAAGAGCTTTTACTTGTGTGGGCTGTATCAACATTTGCTATGTTAGCCACTGAAGCCCAGAAATTGTTAAAACATGAGATGAAGCAAGTGCACATCCTGTTCTCCAGCAGCCTGCAGCCTCCAAAAAACTCCACCATGCACTTCTGATGGAATGGGATGCAAGAGGCATGTAAGGTTTTGTCTTAGTGTAAATATAAAAGTAGTTTTGACATCACAACCCCCCAAAAGGGTCTGTGGACCCCCAGGGCTTTGGGGACCATGCTTGGAAAACCACTGGTCTCATAGAAGTGTGTCATGCTGCTGATGGATGCCCAGGAATCATACCACCCAACTCTGTAAAGCCAGTCATGTTACATCTGGCTCTTACTCTTTGTCCCTGTGTCCTAGGACTGAGGCAGGTAGAAGGGGTGACCTGTGCCCCAGAGCGCTCTGCTACAGCTCAGTAATAAATGCTTCACTCTCTGAATCTCAGCAAGTTGGCAGCCTTACCTGTAAGAATTCAGCCAAGAACAAAGAAGTCAGCAAAGGCTGCTCCACGTAGCTGGAAGATGTCAAAAGTCTTTGCCCTGTGTTTTCATAATTTATTCATTAGAAAGTAAACTGGTGGCCGTCTCCCAGACCTATTGATTCTTTACACCTGGAATCAGTGAACTCTTTCCCAACTGTTCAGCACCCTAGTTTCTTTATGTAAAATAAGGGACTTCTTTCCCACCTCCTAACATTTTTAACTGGTTGGAAGATAGACTATTCCAGACAGACACTGGACAGAAGGTCAACTGACAGTCTAACATCAAAAAAAAAGACAGTCAAACTATAAAATTAGGTCTTAACCTCAGGAAACAGAATGCTGGGACTGTTTAGTGAGATTGGGCCATACTCCTGCCTGTCTCGGACTTGGCCCCCCCGCCTCGTGCAGGAAATGTTGTTGCGGGCTGGCCGTCTCATCTCTGCTCCTCAGCTTCCCCATCTGGAAAACGGGGTGATGATCGTGCCAGCCACATAGGGGCGTGATGGGATTAGACTAGCCGGTGTGAGGTGAGCGCTGTCAGTGTGTGCAGCCCCACCACCCAGGGGCATGAGCAGGAGGGCAGGCATGCTCGGAGGACTATACTGAAGTTGGGAAGCATAAGAGTCGGAAAGATTCATAACAAATGGTGAGGAATAAAGCGTTTGGGGGCTTTAAAGAGGACAGACCCTTAGATAGCCAGAAAGCTTCCATTTTTGGAATGTCTTACTCCCTGAGCATTTGGAAGAGCTGAGATCGGATGGGCTGTGTTTCTCCCAAAGCAGCTGTTTATGTCAGAGCAGGGATGAGGACAGTGAGATGCTCTGTGTGGGGTATAGGCCTGCTGCTGGGTCAGAAGATTGGGGGCCACATTCACTCTGTGCATTTTGTGAACTTCCTTTAGGAAAAAAAAAAAGCAAGGGGCTGGGCACAGTGGCTCACACCTGTAATCCTAACACCCTGTGAGGCCAAGGTGGGAGGGTTGCTTGAGCTCAGGAGTTGGAGACCAGCCTGAGCAAGAGTAAGACTCCATCTCTACTAAAAAAGAAAAATTATCTGGGCGTGGTGGTGCACACCTGTAGTCCCAGCTACTCGGGAGGCTGAGGCAGGAGGATCACTTGAGCCCAGGAATTGGAGGTTGCAGTGAGCTACAGAGATGCCACTGTACTTACTCTACCCAGGACGACAGAGTGAGACTCTTTCTCAAAAAAAAAAAAAAAAAAAAAACAAGGCTAACATTCCTAGCAGAACTTTAATATATCTTATCTCTTTGGACTAAATTAATAAATAATAATAATAATGAAAAACATTTTTTTAAAAGGTAGTATTACATCAATTGGCCTTTAGCATGCTCTGTTAATAAAACAGGCAGGACATTGTTTTTCTGATTTGACTTCATATCCTTTGAGGCACCTCGGTAAAGCCAGCTCAGGGCCCTGTATGAGTTTCCTCTTTGGGTATCACTGTTCCCACTGCCTTGCCCCCTAGCCACTTATTCCCTCTTCCCCTAGCCACTTCTGCTCCACAGTGAGGCAGCTGGGAGACTTTTTTCATGTGGAACCATAAAGTATGCATGACTGACCCTGGAGACTCAGGGGCCCCCCACCTCCTTCGGTCACTGTCACTGTTCAGGCACACAAACCCTGAATTCAAAGCACACAGATGAGAAATCCAAACTTAGGCATTGCAAAAGCCTTGTTGACAAAAAGCCTGGTGGCAGAGAGCTTACGAGGTGTAGGGTTGAAAGATAGATGACCCTAGAGTAATTAGGTTTGGCTGTCAGACTCTTGGAGTTGGAAATGTAGCACCACAAGCCACGTGTTTGCCGAGAAGTGATCTCCTGACGTATCGGGAGAGCTTCAGCAGGTGGGGTGCGCTGGCCTCCAAGTGGCGCAATACGTGTTATTTCATGAGCAAGACTCAGACCTGAGGCCCTCCAAATGCCCAAAACCAAGCCAGGTATAAGGCCCAGGCTCTTCCATCCTCAGTGGCCTGTGGATTCTAAGAATGAAATGGGACAGGTGCCAAATTTATCAGAAATCAAATCTTGTTTGCCCAGTTTGGTAACTTCCTCTGGCTCACTATCATCTAAAAGTTTCCACACTCCCACCCCATCCCAGCTCCATTCTTGCAGCAAATACAGTTTCGGCTGCAATCAAGAGATACTGAAAGGGATCAAGTTTGTGGCCCAAGGAACAGATAACAAGCAGATAACACCTTGTCCCCTCTGCAGTGTTCCCTTCCCCATGGGGTGGTGTTGGAAGTGGGATGGCCAGTTTCCACCTTGGGTGCTCTTTTTCCTTGCTCCTTGCAGCCCTTGGATGTGCACTGGTGTCACACAGATCCCAGCTGTCTTTGTGTTTCGCCTTTGTTCTTGTGCATTTCAACATTAGAAAAGGCTGGCCCACATTTTTGGGGTGGAGAGGGAGAAGATTTCAATGTGCACCCTCCCTGCTGGTCTCTCCCCTGGCTCCCCCGCCAAGCTTGCTCTCTCCCCTCTGCACCTTCTTTGTTCTTTTTTTTTTTTTTGGTTTTGATTGAATCCCGTCCAAATATCAAATGTTTATAAGCTGTACAGGGTGGGGGTGTCAGGAACAAATGGCCAGTCTCTTGTCAGTGCCCTGTTTCTTTTCCTGACCGGCAGGTTTTGATTGGAACTTGGTGTTCAAGTGGGATTACATGACACCTGAGCAGAGAAGGTCCCGGCAGGGGAACCCAGTTGCCCCAATAAAGTAAGTGCCAGGCATCCTTCAGGGTGACCCTCCCAGGTGAGACCTCAGGCTCTGGCCCCTCTGCAGGGCCTGTGTTGCCCAGAGACCTGGTTGGGCTGTTTACCTGCCGTCAGGTCATAGAATAAAGTCCTTTGAGGTTTCTTTTCCTTAGATGAAGTCTAACATATGTTTAATAAGGCACATGTGCCAGTTCTGTGTGTTCATGCATGTTTATAATGTGCAGCACTTTCCACAGCAGAGTGGAGTCCCCAGGCTGATGTCAGGGACCAGGGAGAGGGGGTGGTGGGCCAGCATGGGTCTGGGCTGCCACTGCTGGTGAGCAGGTCTTCACTCTCCCGTTGGCCCCCAGAGGAAGTAGCTTGTGCTTATGAACCCCAGGCTTTTTAAGGTTCCCAGGCCATGCAGTGAGAGTCGTGGCTGGCAGTCTGGATGCCTTCTCCAGCTGGGGAGCAAATCAGTCAGCGCGCAGTTAAGTGAGGTAGCGTCTGCTGTGCACCTGCCACCGAAATACATCTGCTAACATTGTCCCAACATCCACAGTGTGCTGAAGACTTTTCCAGCACTTTGTACTTAATTCTCACAGCATCTCCACTGTGAACAAAGTAGAGGGCTCAGTACACTACATGTCTGTTGTTAACCACTTCCCAGGCTGATGGGAACATGATGGGTCCCTCCTAGGGAGGAGGCACCTGATCCACGATAGTGATGAAGGGAGCTGACACTAATGAGCACTTCCCGCGTGTGCTAAGGGCTTTATGCCTGTGACTTTTTTGCAATCCTTATAGTTACCCTATAAGGAAACTGAGGCACAGAAAGGCCAAGTACCTTGCCTCTGGCAGCTTGTCAGCTAGTGGTCCGGCGCCAGCAGTCACTCCCTTGCAGGGGAGGCTTGGTCCAGCCGCTGGCATTGTGGGAGCATCCAGGCAGGGACAGTGGGGAGGCGTTTGAAGGCAGCAGTGGTGAAGCAGCGAGAGAGACACCCCGGGCTCTGAGCAGAGAGCAGCGGCTGTGTGGCTGTTCTGGAGGTCAGCATGTAGTTAGGGAGTCTGGGTTTGGCCTTGGCATATGGGTACTGGCAATCTGACCTTCACCTTTGCCATCTCCTCCTTCTCCCCTCTTCTCTCTGCCTCTCCAGAACCCCCATGATTGCTGGCGGGCTGTTTGTGATGGATAAGGTCTATTTTGAAGAACTGGGAAAGTACGACATGATGATGGACGTGTGGGGAGGAGAGAACCTGGGTATGTACCAGCCCCTCGTCTCCGGACAGTGACCCGCCTCAGCTCTGCACAGCAGGGTGTCAATTGGTCAAAACATAAAAAGGCTTCAGAGTGACCATTCACTGGGTGTAACTGATCCCTACAAACGCATACATAGCACCACCCCTTCCGCTCTCAAAACTGTCTTGGGTTGGGCATGAGAATGTGTCCTCCTAAGTTAGAGTAGAGGGTGCTAGAGCACAGATAAAGTCTTGAAAGCGAATGCAGACTATTTAATGTCATTTGAATCTGAGCATTTGGAACACAAGCTTGCAAAAGCAGGGGAAACAGTCCAGGCGCTAGGGCTCATGTTTAGCCGTGGAGCGTGGGGAAAGAGCCCTGGCGAAGCTGGTGGGACTGACTGAATTGTAATCACGAGAATCACAGGGGGTGGGGAGGCCTTGGCATTTCATCCCTTCTGGACCACTTTTGTGAATGGTTCTACTTTGGGGATTTTCCCTTTTTTCTTTTCTTTCCTTTTTTTTTTTTGGATAACCCATGCACAACGTTTTTTGCCCAGGTTTAGGGGCAGTGAAATTTTACAGATTGTGGTCTATGTTGGTAGCCTTATATTTACTCCACAAAAGATGAAAAGACTCTTGTTTGTTTAGGGTTTTTTGAGGGGGGAGTTAAATTTTGTTTTGTTTTTGCATGTTTCATCTGAAGCCTTTAATTTCAAGTACTCGGAATTGTGAGCTAATTCCCTTCAGCTATTGAGTATTAACTTACATTCGTCCTTGGGTGGGTGTACCGTGAGAGGACAGGGGACAAGGAAAGGGAGGAAAAATGAGGCCACTGCCATTTTTAGTAGTTTTTACTTGTAACAGAGACTCTGATGGGTTTTGTTAGTTTAAAAGACTAGCCTAGCCTGTTATTTTTCTATTGTTTTATGATGTTAAAGTTAGTGATAACATCTCATCTCTGGCAGATTTCTCTGCCTTCATTTGATGTTGAAAGCTTCTTTAGACTCAGTAACTACACTGAGGAGGGGAGTAGGAGGGACATGAGTCAAACTCCTTTTGGGTTTTTTTTTTTTAATGATACATCGACCTTTAGGTAAGGCTTGGATTGAAATCATTTGAGCATGGAAGGCTGCAGAATTGTTAATGTTCTGAAGAGAATTCTGAGTCACCCTTGTTCTGTAGGCATCCCTTGATGGCTTAGTGGAAATCCAGTGAGCCAGGGCCACCCAGCAGGACAGCGCATCACTTAGTTGGCCATTTCTCAGAAACAATGTGGTTTTTAGAAGTGTGCATACTATTAGGTGAAAGCGTGGATTAGGCAAATGAGACATCAGCCAGCATTTTGTGTCCTAGCATAGAAAGAGTGTTGATTTATATATGTAAGGAGACATTTCACTCAGAGACGAGAGGGAAGGGAGAGAATTTGTTTTCAGGAGCTGTGGTTTATCATTAGTTTGGTTTTTATATTTATGTAGGTGTGCTGTGTATGAGGTTCTGTGTAAGGGCCAGATGGGTCGGGGTGAGGGCAGGACCCTGCAAGCTGGAGCACATCCCTGCCCGGCGAGGTCTGGGGCGTCTTCCCTTCCATGACTGGCACTAACAGGTCATTCTTGAGGACTCTTCGACTCCCATTCAGAGATTCAGCAAGCCCAGGGGTTTCCACATGAAAAGGCCAAGTTGTGAATCTTTCTCTCTCCTTGGTGCTGCTTCTGGCTTTTTCTTCTGGGTTCTGTGCGTACCACTAGCTGTTGTCCAGCCTGAGTGGCCTTTGTGGGTGTTTGCTGGGAGAGGTATGGGGTACAGAGATGCCCGAGTAAAATCCAAAGCCACCTCCTCAACGTGTGCCCCACCAGAACTAGACCTTCCCATTTTCCTAGTTATTAATATAGGTCTTTATATAATTTAAGCAATTAAAAAGGAGGACAAAGAACCTGACCCTTAGCTCTAAAGATGTAGGGGTGAGGCTCTTTGGGGATATTATTTGTCCTCAGTACCTTCTCTCGATGTTAGGGCAACACTAAATGCTTCCAGTATATCATCTCAGTTTGTGCTTTCTTAATGTAACGTGGTCTACAGAGGTCATGCACCTTGCCCAGGGTCTCACAGCCAAGATACAAACGCTAACTGCCTAATTAAAAAGCCACTGAGTTTTACTGAGTAATAGTCCTCAAGTTATGGCATCCATGGGAAATCAGAGTTGAAGTAACTGTAGTTGTACTCAGCCTTAAAAATCTCTCACCAAACCTCTGAGTGAATCCCTTACTGGCTTAACAGACCCCCCCCCCATAGAGAAGCCAAGGGACCTCCCTGGCCCCCAATTTTAGACGTTCCAATGATACAAAGGTGTATTTAAATGTTATTTCCTGAAATACAGACAACTTCTTACTCAAAGGTTGTGTTGAACACTGTGAAAAGGAAAGCCAGAAGCCTTTCACTGCATATGCCTGGGTGGTTATGACCACACATTTTTATGTTACTACAAGAGAGTTGGTTAGTAAAGTCCCATAACAACTGCATAGATCACACATTCCTAGTGAGTGAGGTTTTTCCTATTGCTTTAGTTTGCTGGTCCCGAGTAGAAATCCATGCTGCTCTGACCCCTGAGTGGTGCTTCCCGCCTGGTACTGTACAGTCTGGGCACCTGCTGCCATGACCAGG
Organism: Daubentonia madagascariensis; assembly: GCA_023783475.1. Lineage (NCBI taxonomy): Eukaryota > Metazoa > Chordata > Mammalia > Primates > Daubentoniidae > Daubentonia > Daubentonia madagascariensis. The sequence goes on from JAKFHU010000624.1 coordinate 1,363,409, forward strand.
TTGCTTGTCTGGAGGATTTAACCATCAACTCACTTCGTGGTCTGCGATGGTCTCACCTCATTTCTGATTGATCTGCATTGGCGGCAGTGACTGCTAACTCTGAGAATTTTTGTTCTGCCTCCCCGACGTGTTCTTGGGGGTCTTAGATGATATAGAGGAAAATGCCCTTTTATTCAAACCTTATAAAGTCTTTCAGGAAAAAAAAATTTTAACCTTTCGGAATATATATCTTAATTTTTCTGTTTAAACTCAGTTTCTTGCATTTAGTTGGACCTCTCCCTCAGACTGTAGTTATTCACCTAATCAGAGGTGATAAGGACAGGTGCCTGGTCAGAAGGTATCTGTGGATCATGGGAGGAGCACTAATCAGCCGTTTGCCAAGCTTCTACTAAGTATCGATGCTTAGGGCAACATGTGTATTTAATTTGGCACGAGTAGTGCCTGGCACTACATGTCTCATTCTTCCTGCAGGTGAATTCCATGTTGAAGAAGGTGGACAGCAGTAGCCTTCTCTGGGAGTGTTCCTACCTGAACCAGTTGGTTACTGACTGGTAGGAGTCTTTGGGCAGCTTAGCGATATTGGTCAGTTACCTGACTGTCCTTGGTCACTACCATAATCCATGAGGCTCCTGTGAATTTTGCCAGGTGGCTTGAGACCTGCTAATGCACAAGGACAAATATAATTTCTGCAATTAAAGGGAAAGGATTTTTTTTTCCCCTGGGTGGAAAAAGCCTAGATGCATACTGGTGCTCAGTCAATTTAAAATAAGTTTTAGAGGAAGATAGCATATATGGTTGTCTGTAATATCTAACATCAAAGCTTAATTGTGGATGTTTACACACCTTCATTGTTGCCTTTTCTAACAGTGTTGATACTTAGCAAGTACAGATGTAACACTCCATGATTGTGAACCAGCTAGTAAAGAATTCCGTGTAAGCACTTCATCAATTGATAGTTAGGGTGATACTGGGATATGCATGATCTTATGCCAAGAGGCCTTTATATTCAAAATAGATCAAGAATCATTCTTGTCTCAGGGTGTCTAGTGCGAATCTGAAAAGTGTTTCCCTGTGAACATACTGTCTTGATTGTACTGTAGAGTCTACAGATCCAGAGTGTGTCAAACATCTCCCTTATAGAAAGTTCTGGACCATGTTCTGCAAAGAGGCAGTTCCTTATTGGGTCTTCCTTCAGCAGTTGAGAGCATGAGGAGCCCCATGATGGATGGTTAGGGGAGCTTCCGCACCCCATTTGGGGTGGCTGCTGTTGCCAAGCAGTGTCCCAGGCTCTGTGTTCACCCGTGTCTTGTTTGTCACCTCAGAGATCTCGTTCCGTGTGTGGCAGTGTGGTGGCAGCCTGGAGATCATCCCGTGCAGCCGCGTGGGTCATGTGTTCCGGAAGCAACACCCTTACACATTCCCAGGTGGCAGCGGCACTGTCTTTGCCCGGTAAGTAGTGAGAGGCTGAGCGGGAACCAGAACATTGCTGACCACCCTCAAGACAGGACTTGACCTTGGGCTGTTCGGGAACAGGTGTCCTTCAATGGGTGTGTGGTACATTCATACAACAGAATACCACTTAGCAATCGAAAAGAGCAAGCCATTGACACAGGCAACAGTGTGGGTGCCTCTCAAGGGCATTACACAGACTGAAAGAAGAAGCTGGTCTCAAGAGGTTACATATATGATTCCACTTACATGATGGTCTCAAAAAGACACAACTCCAATGATGGGGGCCAGACCAGTGGTGGCCAGGGCTTGGGGAGGAGGGAGTATGACTGCGGAGAGGCAGCACCAGGGATGTTTGAAGTGGGAGTGGGGATTGTTCTGTCTCCAGATTGTGGTGGCAGGTGCACAGATCTCCACGTGTGAATGTTCTTAGAACTGTACACCCACAAAATGTTAGAGGAAAATGTTTTAAATAACAAAATGTATTTTTTATTATATGATACCATTCGAGGTACAATTAAAAATAATATTTTCTTAGTCCATTTTGTGCTGCTGTAACACAATACCACAGACTGGGTAATTTATAATGAACAGAGATTCAATGGCTCACAGTTCTGGAGGCTGGGAAGTACGGTATCAAGGTGCTGCCATCTGGTGAGGCCCTTCTTGATACATTAGCACATGGCCGAAGGGCAAAGAGAGAGCAAGGGGGGGCTGAACTCACCCTTTTATAATGGCACAGTCCCAGCCAGGACGGTGGAACCCTCTTGACCTAATCACCTCTTAAAGGTCTCACCTCTTAATACTGTTACAATGGCAATTAAATTTTAACGTGAGCTTTGGAGGGGACAAACATTCAAACCATAGCAAATATTAACCAAAAAGACATCATGATATGGAGATATGATTTATGATAGTTAATAGATATATTTTAGTAAACATAAAGATGCCAAATGGGCTTTCTGAAGGAAAAAAAAAAGCACATCTTTATTCTGTCGGACCAAATTTTTTCCTAGGGAATTCTCTTAGATGCTAATGACAAAACTGTGTACAAGTGGGGAGGTTACCTTCTGGTAGGGGTAGACAGTCAAACACATACACAGCTAAATAAGATAATTTCAAATACTAACAAATGCTGTGAAGAAGACAAAATACTGTCATGTTGTTGAGCGTGACAGGGACAGGTGGGGGGAGAGGTTTGCAGGGTTGAGAGCACGCACAGAGACCCTCTGGGGAGGTGGCGTGTGAGGTTAGACCTGAAAGGTGGGGAGGAGGTTGCCGTGGGACCAGAGGAACCAGGCTCCCTGCAGAAGGAGCAGGTCCAGGCTGCTGAGATAAGGGTGCACTTGGCACATCCGTGAAGCAGAAGGAAGCCAAGGGCAGCTGGAGCCTAGAGAGTGAGGGGACAGTGGACAGGGGCAGAATAGCTAGACAGTTCCGGGCCTGTACCTTGGCAGGTCATGGGAAACTTTGAGTGTTATTTGATGCTGGAGAAAGCCATTGGGGATTTTAAGCAGGTGCCTGACTTCTCTGTTTTATGCTCTGGAAAGGTCCTTCTGGCTGCTAGGTGGAGGGTGGCAAGGAGGTGACACCACAGTGAAACGATGGTACAAGTGTCCCCTCCACTCTGGGTGCCAGAGGTGGAGGAGGGAGGCCTGTGTGCCCTGTTGCAATAGCCCAGGCCAGAGATGAGATACAGTCATGTGCCTGGTAATAATGTTCTTTCAATGAACGTCGTATGATTATAACACCATGTTTTCACTGTACCTTTTCTATGTCTAGGTATGTTTACATACACAAATACTTCCCGTTGTGTTACAGTTGCCTACAGTACTCAGCACAGTAACATGCTGTACAGGTGTGTAGCCCAGGAGCAATAGGCTATTCCGTACAGCCTAGGTGTGCAATAGGTTCTGCCATCTAGGATTTTGTAAGTAACTCTATGATGTTCGCACAATGACAAAATCGCCTAACGATGCATTTCTCAGAATGTATCCCCCTCATTAAGCAATGCATGACTGTATCCAGAGCAGGCGTGTAGCAATGGACATGGGATCCCATCTGGCTCCCGTGTGAGGCAGACAGTGTTTGCCAGTGGGGTGGCACAGAGACTAGGGAGGTAGGGCAAGAAACTAAGTGTTGTAAGTGTTGTTACTCACCTGTGCTGACATGTTGCGCCTACTGAAATAGGAAAGGGGGGCTTGAGGGGATTACTGTCTTATCCTTTATATAGTATTTTAACTTTCATTAAGTACAAATTACACAATACACATGTTGTACCCCTGTTGTACAGAAGTTGAATTTTTAGCATAGAGAATCTCATTTCTGAGGAATCTTTAACAGAAGCCAAAATAACAAATAATGCTTTGACCAAATTATCTTCTCTCAAAAAGTATATCTTTTCACAAATGTTGTCTAAGCTTCGTTTTTGCTCCCTTGTTAAAAACAAAATACAATCTTATACAGCAAGCTTTACAAAACCAAACAAACATTGATATGTGTGCTTCTTCCCTGGGGCAACAGGAGAGTCTTTCCTGAAACCTCTTCTATAAACATCTCAAATACCCGAAGTCAAAGCTATTGGTAACTACCAGCAAACAGTGGGATTTCAGAAAACAGTATGTTAAAATGCACAAGACATTGCACTCTTTGTTAGAAGAGAAACATTTTCAATTGTATTTCACAGTCCAGAAGTCTGTATACTAGAGATGTGGAGAAAAAACTGACCCAGGGTTTCGGTATTCGAGGGCAGCCTGGGTCTGTGGAAAAAGGCCGTTGGCCTTCAGCAAGGCGGCCCTGTGTCTCCACTGACTCATCTAAAAGATAAAGGGGTGGCATTATATGGCTGTATTTCCAGCTCCAAGTTCTCTTAATTTCCTGTGCAGGTTGAGTATCTTTTATCTGAAATGCTTGGGACCAAGAAGTGTTCTGGATTTTTTTGGAATCTGAAATATTTGCAGATACTATATAATGAGATATCTTGGGGATGGGACCTGATTCTAAATGTGAAATTCATTTGTGTTTTATATACACCTTACACAGATAGTCTGAAGGTAATTTTATACAATGTTTTTAATAATTTTGTGCATGAAACAAAGTTTGTGTACATTGAACTGTCAGAAAGCAAAGGTGTCACCATCTCATGTCAGTGCTCAGAAAGTTTTGGATTTTGGAGCATTCCAGATTTTTGCATTAGGGATGCTGAACCTGTAAAATGTGACAGTAAATGTATAAGTACCGTCTAAATACTTGCAAAAGCAAGGGAGGCCTGGATAAAAGTGCGGCTGTGTCTGTAGCAGCTGGAAGACTGTTGGTGTGTGGTAGGTATATCCACCTATCCTATACCTACCATAAATATCCAAATAAACCAACAAATAAATGAATGAAAGGAGTTGGCCAGGGGGCTGGAGTCACACGTCTGGGTAGGTTAAGGCATAGGTCGCTCAGCAAGACCCCAGAATCCCACTAGGAATATTTAATGGCTCTCCTGGGAAATAATACTTACGATGCAGTATCCCCCAGCACTTTAAGTACTCGTGTGTGTATGTATGCATATATATAATTTTTTTTTACAGAGGAAGTGTAAAAAAATCATCAGTCTCATTACCAAACCAAACTGTACCATAGCACTCTCCTAACTTGGTGAATCAGCCCCTCGATCAATATCTCTGTCTCCCTCTCTTGCTCGCTCACTCCCCTTCTGCCTCCACACACGTATCTGCTGTGTGCTATTCCGTGTTCTATTTTATTGTGACACAAGTCCAGGACCTCATTCATGTCAACACACAGGATATAGGATGTACACCTGTGTTTTTAGTGGTCATGGAATATTCCATTTATTTGGTCACTTCCCTATATTTGTTCATATAGTTTCTTTTTTTTTTTTTTTTCTTGCCATTATCAACAACACTGAAGTGAGCATATTCTCACATTTTTTTTTTTATTCCTAGTTAATTATTTCCTTGAGGTAAACTTCTAGAAGTAGAAGTGCTTGGTCAGGGCATAGGTATGTTCATATTGTCTTGTCTGTCTCTTGAATGGCATTCTAAATGATGGTACATATTTCACTGCATTAAAAGAAAAAAGGTATGTATATCACTTTAGATGAAAGACGTAGGCCCCAAACAGAAATTATTTCAATAATTATAGCTCAGATAATTTGAAAAGCTTGCCATTTAAAAGGGACCTTTATGGTAGAGAAAAAATTATTTTTTAAATGAACATTGCCTCCCTCTCTACTGTATTTAATTTGGAAGAACAGAGTGCCTTCTTTATGGGGTTCTTAAGGAGGGTTAGCTATAGCCTGAAGTGTGAGCTTACCTTGTAACTGAAGTCAGGATATGAGAGCAAAGAGGTCTACTGTATTGATGCTACTTCATGGTTGCTTTAAAAATAATTGTTGGCAGGACGTGCCGCTGATGCCTGTGCATGTGGTAGCCTTTAATACGTGTCATACGTTCAAGAGTAGCTTGTCTTAGGGGCTTTATTTTTCATGAATCGTGGTTCTCTCCATGATTGTGAGATATAAGCATGTGTTTTTCTTCCCTTCTAGCAAAGCCTGCTCTGTGTGCTTGAGCACAGCATAGTAAGAGCTCCCAACATGGGGCATAGAACTACTGCCCCCTTTACATCACTATTCCTAGTCCAAACGTGACTCTCTGTTAGCTCAGGTTTGCAGAAAAGAAAGCAGTTTTAACAGTCACTCTTACCTAGTCTTAACTTTTCCCCAGAGCTGTCTGGTAGTGCTATAGCCAGGATGTGAAAGGCTGTAGAGACCAAGTGTGTCCTTGCTGTGCTCTCTGGCCACAACAATCTGTTGTTATATTAATATAATACAAGTTATTCAAGAGTAACTCTCTTTTATACTCCTTTATGATACAGCCCCAGTGCCTTCTTTAAAATACCTGCTTGTGCTGTAATCTTGACTTTGACTCTTGCTGTTCGTCCATCTGTGTGCAGTGAAAGACCAGAAAGCGATTCTGATGGTTCAGTAAGCATCCGCTGAGCACCAGCTACCCACAGATCCAGCCTGGGGTGCTGCGTGGGGACGGCCTACTCTCTGCTGTGTGCCATGCGTCCCGGCTGGAGCTGCTGCGCAGCTACAGGGACCCTCCTCATTTGCACTCCCAGCAGACAGGTGCAGACAGAGTGATGCTGACAAAAAGAAAGCAAATCACACCTCAAGAAGATTTATTTTGTTTCTAGCAACACCCGCCGGGCAGCAGAGGTCTGGATGGATGAATACAAAAATTTCTATTACGCAGCAGTGCCTTCCGCCAGAAACGTTCCTTATGGAAAGTAAGTGTTAATTCCTGCCTTCTCATGCTCACTGGGGATCCTTTGGTGGGGGTTGGGGGGCAGTGGTAAGAACAGCCATCCAGTTGTCAACTGTCCAGTTGTCAACTTCTGCTCAAGGCCAGGTGGGCTCATGGGCACAGGAACCTGGACGATCCATGCTACGCACCTTCCCCAACCCTGTTCTCGTTGGCAGATTTTCCATTTTGATGTAGAGAACCTGGCTATTCTTAAAATTTATAAAAGAATCTTATTTCCCTCCTCTCCAGTATTCAGAGCAGATTGGAGCTTAGGAAGAAACTTAACTGCAAGCCTTTCAAATGGTACCTTGAAAATGTCTATCCAGAATTAAGGTAAGTCCCCAGGGATGTGGGGTTTCACTGTGTAAGGACTCAGAAGCAAATAAGGTCAGAGAGGCAGCAGAGGCCTCGAGAGGCGAAGTGGAAGTTGCACTGCAGGTGGGCGTGAAGCCAGGAGCCGGGGCTCCCAGTGAGAGCTCATGTCCTCCCCCACTGCAGTTCCCGAGCACCCTGAGAACATGCTCCTTGAGCAGCTGTCTTGCCTGCAGAGTCGCCCTCCCGTTCTTCATGGACTTGGAAGCAATCCAAGGCGTCACCTCGTGTTAGCTTGTTCTTCCTTACCTTCCTTCATTGGTAAGATGACAGGCCAGGTGACCCAGAGGACCTATGTCTCACAGGCTCCTGGAGTGGCCGGAGGAGCAGTCCCCAGCCTCCCAGAGTGAGTGTCCTGTGCTGCCTGCCCTCAATCCCTCCCGCTCAGCTCCGCCACCCACCTCTCTACCCTGGTGTCTCCGTGCTGCTCCTCCTGCCCTCATTGTGAGTGCTGGGAGGCAGTGGGGCTGCAGCCAGCTAGGGAAGAGACAGAAGAGTACATCAGCCCTGTCGCTTCCCGTTTGACTTCGGCTTGCAGGGTGTTGCTGTCCCTCCTGTGGGCCAGCAGGTAACGGCCCCCAACAGAGGCTCTGAGCACAGGGGATCTGACCACAGGTTTCCCTACTCCAGGCTGGTTTAATCCCAAGTGAAATGAGAATAGTAATGCCAGTTCCCTGCTTCCCTCCTGGAGGATTAATGATGGCAGAAATACTCTTCTGAGCCTCATTTCTACACCTGTCCTCTCGTTTTAAGCTAATGTGAGCTCCCTGTCCTGAGGGACCCGCCGATAACCTCGTCAGAAGACCTATAGAGCTTCTGGGTTTCAGGAGCCGTCGGAACTTCATCTTCTTAAAGGGACTGTCAGGCAGGTCGTGCCTTAATGTGGCACATTCCTTATTCTAAATATTCCCAGAGCATTTTACAGCGACTCACACATCTCCAGCACAGTTACTGTGAATGCAAGAGTTGCCACCATCATCTTTCTGCTAACAGCCCCTTCAGAGCCCTTGTCATGGAGATTTGTTGGAGCGTTAGGTAACACGGCCTCCCTGAGGCTGCTGTTCGCTCACTTAACTCTTGGGAACTGTTTCTTCTGCTTTTAAAAAATATGTGAGACACCAGGCAGCCTGCGCCCCCCAACCCCAAGAGGAGGGGAGAACACAGCATCCTCCTGCCTCTTATCACCTCCATGCAGGACGACCTGTGCTGGGAATTAAGAGCAGCAGTGGTCACCAGTGGCACCAGTGGGAAGCCCCTGGCCATCGTCTCTCCCCCCGCCAAGGAAGGGCTTCACTGCAGTGGATTTTAGCCCCATGATGGTCCTCACTTTGCTTTTGCTGCCACGGTCCCCTATGACTTGGTGGATAAAGGTGCCAGACAAAGTGACATTAAATACATGGTTTCTTGCTGAGGTTGCCCGTGATTTGGGGTGATGCTGGGCCCTGTACCCACTTAAGACCATGTCTAAGGCATCTGGCACCATACTGGCTGGTGAACTGGCTTCCCCTGTCTGTGCAGGGCAGGGGAGGCACCAGCGTCATATTTTTATGGTTCCTTTAATAATTGCTCCCATTTACCGAGTGCTTTTTCTGGGCCAGGCACTAGGCTAAATGCTATACTTGATCTTAGCCAAAAGGCCAAGAAGCAATTGAGCTGAATGTTTTACATGAAATGTTTTATGTAATACTTGCGGCAGGCCTCTTTAATAGGTATTGTACAAAAGGGCAAACTGAGGTTCAGAGAGAGTGAGTCTTGCCTGAAGGGTCACACTTAGCACCTGGCAAAGGCAGGGCTGAAGTTTGGGTCTAATTCTAAAACATGAGCCTATTGCTTTGTTTGTATCAAGCCACCTGCCACATCCACTCATTTTTTTCCCCTTTACTGGGTAAAGATCAGATCCTAAGTCTATTGGAAAGTTTGAGGGAATAGGATCTGACTACATTGATTTTCTAAATGACTTCCAATTAAGACTAACATCAAAGAGTGTCAAAAGCTTTTCTTTTCCAGAGAAAATTTTCCTTCCTGATACAGAATATAAAGAACACATTTCCAACTTAAAATCTTAAAGAGTTAGGTAGAAATCCAGAGACTGGGAGAAATGTCATGTCACTGACACACTCTGCTTGAGGTAGGAAGGGGCATGAGAATGCCTGGTAATTGGGCCTTTCTCTTGTCCCTGTCACCTGTGCTGAAGTCACTGAGCAAAGGGGTAGGTGGACAGTTGCTGGTGGCCATGTGGCATTAAGCAGGTGATTCTCACGTTGCTTTTCAGGGTTCCAGACCATCAGGATATAGCTTTTGGGGCCTTACAGCAGGGAACCAACTGCCTCGACACTTTGGGACATTTTGCTGATGGTGTTGTTGGAGTTTATGAATGTCACAATGCTGGGGGAAACCAGGTATGTGCATGGGTGAACTTGATCACCTGCAGGCCCAGAGAGAGCAGGGATGGGGGTCTGAAGTTCAGAAGATGTAGCTGCCTCCTTTCTCCTGTGATGGGAGCTGTCTGTGAGGAAGCTCCTGGCTCCTGCTGGTCATAGTCTCTTTGGTAGCCAGCCTCAGGGTCAGATGGGGCATCATAGACCTTGACTGACTCATCGAGCCTATCACCAGCTTCGGGCCAGGCTCTGCTACAGTGGCAAGGGGCACACTGGTCAAAGTTGATGGTTGCAGGGCTGGTGGCCTTGGTCTTCTTCCTGCAACCTTCGTCCTCCCTGCCATGTACACTCACCCCCACCAAGGCACCCATTCTGTGTTTGCATCTGCATCCGGCCTCTGACCATGACATAAATACCTGCCTAGTGTTCCTAGTAATAGATGCTTAACCATGGGCACTAAGGCTGCTGTTGGTTATTGGTGCCCCCTGCCTGTTAGATGATTATAGCTTAAGATATAAAATATTAATTATTAGTTGCTTCAGTGTATGTATGTCTTTTTCTAGAGGCATAAAAACCCACCATCTCCCATCATAGGAAAGGAGAGACAGAGTGAAGGCTTGATGGGCCTAGTGGTGACCCGTGACTTCCCATGAGATAACAGTAGGGAGTAGGCAGAACATGAGCTTTATGCACAAAAAGCTTGGGCACTGCTGTGTACTCTTATCCCCCTTCTTAAAAACTTGCCTGGCACCAAGAGGGTGTGCAGATTTTAAAAAAAAACAAAAAACAAAACAAAACAGGCCATTCAACTCAGCGTATGTATCCCATAACTTTTCTTTAACTAGAAGTATCTTTGAAAGGGGCACCTGCTTTTATGTGAAGTTGGCTGTTCCAAATCCCCCCAGGTGAGTGTCCAGACAGACCGTGATCCCCAAATACTTCAGCTCCTTTCATCATTTGGCGATGTAATTTAAGTGGTTGTCTAGAATGGCCTGGACATCCTAAATTAGACGTGAGATGGGAACCTGCCTGCCTCAGGGCTTGACGGGGCCAGTCCCAATGTGGCATGGGGTGTGGGGCAGGAATCTGGGGCCTGGTCCAGCTTCTCCCAGCCCCAGCACATGCATACCAGTCCCAGGCCCTCACCTCTGTCTTAGCCTCTGGGTCTGTAGGATGCTACTCAGGGCACAGGCCACAGGCTTTGGGGGAGCACATAAGCCAGCCTTCAGGTGTAGCCGATTTATTGGTTTTAAGTATTTAACCCTGTGACACGTGGGCTCCTATTTGTACTCTTGCTTGAGGCCCTACAGATGGCAGGAGTGGCCTGGAAGGAGGAACCCACAATGAGGGAAGGAAGCAGTAGGGTAGCGGAGGGAAGAGCAGAGCGTGGAAGAGGACACGAGTTGAAAGGGGCAGAGAGCCAGCAAGTATTTGTTGGGTGGGGAGAGGTGGAGGGGAATGGTGCCATCCCCCCCACATGTGTTTCTGTGTCCTTGGCAGCTCCTCAGTCCAAGGCCCTGACGTTAAATGTGGTTTTCACTTACTGCTGGGAAACTGGGAGGCCTGGGTGACACCCTGAGTCTCACATCATCGGCAATGAGGCAGAGCCCCGCGCGGTGTCATCACTCTTACTCTGGTGCAGGTTTGATTGCAGGAAGCCGTCTGATGGGCTCTGTTCCTGCTACACTAATCATAAGTGTTTCTTTCCACAGTTTGGGTTTCAGTGTTGAGGTGGGGAAAGCAGTGAGCATAGGTAGAGATTTTTTTATATGTTTCCATCTGTACCTATAATCAAAATCAGTTGAAATGTCCTCAGAAAAGCAAAGTTTTGTGAGGAAGAAGGAAACAACAGATCTAATTCTCAGGAAGCTAGGTTTAATCTAAGTCAGAAAGTCGATTCTTCGGGGTTTGGTAGCACAGCATTAATGCAGATCTCACCAAATGCAGAAATTAGGGTAATTCGTGTGGGGCTGAGCGAAGCCTACCCTTTAGTCTATGGATTACAAAACGGAGGCGGTGCCGGCCCAGATTCTATACTGTCTGGGTTTTCAGGCTGTTATTCCCAGTTGGGCTCACCTCCATGTTTAATCGCTGGGCTTCCCTCTGTCACATTATCAATGTTCTAATGAGTCCTTGAAAGTCGGAGGGCTCAATCCTTTATATTTCAGTAGCTCTGCTGGAAAGCGGTGTGTCTTACACTACAGAGATTTAAACAGAAGTGTGTGTCCAGGCTCGTCCTGAAGGATTTCCTGATCAGAGTCTCAGGCACCCAGCGTAAGTCTTCCCTGGTCTCTGTGATTGGCTCAGCCCCGCTTGCTGTCACACCTTAATTTACCGCGTGGCTGATAAGACAATATGGAGAGTCCGGCCCTGTGGCGGTGGCTCGTCAGCGGGAGATGGAGACTTTGCCCCTCACCCTTCCCAGGAGGAAGCCTGTGTCCTGCCTTCAGGACACGTGGCCGTGGCCCTCCTCCCCAGGTCCTGCCTAGCAGTGGGGCTCTGGGCATTCTCTGCACTGTAGGGGATGCTGAGCAGAGGGGCTGTGCTGGAGAGTGCCCACAGCCCTGGCCTTGGTTTGACGTCAGCTCCTTGTCTGCCTCTCGCAGACTCCAGGGGTCAGCTCAGGGCTGTCGTGAGGAATTGACAAGATCAGACCTGCTGAGTGCTTCCCTCTTACACCGGTTTTGCTTTTCCCTTTTGCTCTTGTGCAGCCAGTACTGTTATCACTCGGGGCTTTCCCTTCCTTTCCAGCAAATACTGCTGATTGCCAGCCCTGCCCTCTCTCAGTCCCCTTCCAGGGACCACACTCTGGAATCGTCAGGAGAGCCCTTACAAAATACTGATGCCAGCTTCCATGCCCAGAAAGCCTGGCTTAATTAAGGTTGGAGGGCACCAGGTCTTTAAAGCACTCCCAAGTGATCCTAAATGAGGAGCTAAGCTGGGAGGGTTTTCTAGTGGGAGAGACGGCCATGTGGGCAGGTGTGATGTGACAGGAGGCAGCATGATAACATGATGTCCTTTACCCACTCACCTGGGAATACCGTGCTCCACGGGTCAGTCTGGGGCCAGTAAGCTGCTTTCTCTTCAGTGCTGTCGGATAGAACCGTGTGCTATCATGGGAATGTTCTAGATCGGTGCCATTCAGTATGGCAGCCACATGTGGTTACTGAGCACTTGAGATATGACTAGTGTGAATTAAATTTTTAATTTCATTTAATTTTAATGAATTTAAATTTTTATAGCCACATGTGGCCGGTGGCTAGCATGTTAGACAGTGCGGTCCCGGAGGCGACAGGAAGCCAGAGATCACGCCTGCTGCTGTTCTGATGTTCCAAGTCATAAACCCGCCATGATAGAAAGTGGTGCTTTTTTGGGTAGCGCCACATGGATGAGATATGAGACAGTAAATGATATTTCCTAACTGAAAATAGGGCACGGTGCTTTGGAAGAGGGAGGTTTGTTATCTGGTTTCCGGCTGAGCCCCAGCAGACACACAGGAAATGGGAAAATTCATGGCCTTGCTTTATAAGAGTGGCAGCTCAAAAAAGCATTCCTTAAATATTTAGGAGCTTTACTTTACAAATTCAGATAATTGAAATGCAACAGAAGAACAAAGCAGCAACTACCTCTGTTGTTTGCATAGCTGAATTAGTTTTTCTGGAATTCTGTGTAAAGTCTACCCTAAAATAATTAAGCACACAATAGCAAGAAGGTTGTAGAAACATTCAGACATGATCTTCAGCTGGGTGTCAGCAGACTTCCGACATCTCCCGCTACCTGCTGCCAAGGATAGTCTAGAACCCTTCTCCATAGCAACATAGTCCCACCCAGGCCTGCTGTCTTTTTTCTTAGAGACAGGGCCTCACTCTGCTACCTAGGCTGGAGTGCTCACTGCAACCTTGAACTCCTGGGCTTAAGTGGTCTTCCTGCCTCAGCCTCCCTAGTAGCTAGGACTATAGGTACCACCACGGCCAGCTTTTTTTTTGGTAGAGACAGGGTCTTGCTATGTTGCCCAGGCTGGTCTCAAACTCCTGGCCTCAAGCAATCCTCCCACCTTGGCCTCCCAAAGTGCTGGGATTACAGATGTGTAATCCACTGTGCCCAGCCATACTCCCCTCTTAAGCATGAGTGGGTATCTCTGTGTGTCGTCGTTTCACACACACTGGCAGTGTAAATGAGTTAAATAAGGATGTACTTTTTCCTCAGCCTCTTCATCCTGAATGCCATCTGTTTACAGGAAAACACACACAGCTTCCTCTCTCCACTCAATACTTCCAACACTTCTATGACCAAATGAATAGGAGAAACCAAACTGGTTTTCCTATTTTATACCCACATAGAACTTTCCACTTCTGATACCAGATGTGTGGGCTTCCCCCGTCCCCGACATCAAACAGTTCTCTGATTCTCTGCAGACACTAACTGGGTGTCCCATGATTCAGTTCAATCCTGGCACTGTCTGTCTGGAGTTAGCACAGATCCCACAGGCTGAGGGCTCAGTCCCACAAGATGCCCCCACTTCAGATGCCAATTGCAGATCCAGGTTTTCACCTGTGCTTCTGACTGACCAACTTATAAATCAGGGTTCCCACAACCCTTCCCTTGGGTTCAGTGATTTGTAAAAACAGTTCATAGAACTCGGGGAAACAGTTTACATACTAGATTACCTGTTTATTATAAAAGGATACGGCTCAGGAGCAGCCAGATGGAAGAGATGCGTGTTGCAAGGGACGGGAGTGGGGTGGGGTGATGGAACTTCCATGCCCTCTCTGGGTGCACCACCCTCCCAGCGCCTGCGCTTGTTCAGCAGCCTGTAAACTCTTCAAATCCTGCGGCTCAGAGATTTTTATGGAGGCTTCATCACGTAGGCTTGATGGATTATAAACTCAATCTCCAGCCCCTTTCCGCTTCCCAGAGGATGAGGTGAGGTAGGACTGACGGTTCCAAGCTTCTAATCATGGCTTGGTCTTTCTGGTGAGCAGCCCTAATCCAAGGGCCCACTAAGAGTTGCCTCATTAGAACAAAAGACTCTCCTGTCACCCAGGAAATTCCAAGGGATTAGCAGCTCTGTGTCCTCAGAGTCAAAGACCTAACACTAGAGCAAAAGATGCTCCTAACACCCCTGTGGCTCAGGAAATGACAAGGGTTTTAGGAGCCTTGTAATTGTTCCAGAAACCAGGGCAGAGACCAGATATGTAATTTATTATGTCACACTGTCCTAAAGTATGGGTGACGTTGAGTGACAGTTGGTGCTTTTGAAAAGCCTGCTGTAATTCACCAGCTGTGTGGAATGACAGCACCGGAGAATGTGGGGATTGGACTGTCAGGGTTGGGTGGCCTTTCCCAGAGGATGTGGCTGGCAGGGGCAGATGAGCAAGGGGCTCTGTGCAGGAGTATGTTTGGGGTGCTCCAGTACACAGGCCAAGCAGCTTTTTCTACTCTAGGATTTTTCATAGGCTTTAAATAGGCTGCTTATGAATTTTCAAGAGAGAAACGTGGCACAAATTCAATTTTTCCCAAATTTATTTGACCTAGAACCAGTTTTTCATAGAATTCCTCATGGAGTAAAATTTGAGAAACACTAATTAAAAGGTGAGAAAAAGGAAGCCCAGGGAGGTGGGGAGACTTGCCCAATTCTCCCTCCCTGCTAGAGGAGGAGGTCAGAGAGGCGTCCTAGACGGGCCATCTGTGGCTCTGTGTCTTCTCTGCTGAGCCCTCTGAGAGCCGGAGACAGCACATCCCGCCTGTGGTTGTATAAGATCTCAACACTGGAATCTTTAGGTTTTAATGTTTTTCTGATAACAGACTGTTTGTCCCGACATGATTTAGGTACTGGAGAATGAGGCTTCTTTAAAGGTTATTTATCCCTTTCCTTATTGCTGTCCCCTGAGAACAAAAGAAAGAAAAGTCTTCATAGCACTCAATGGTACCTAAAGTTAAAGAATATATTTATTTTTCCCCACTAGAAAGTGAGCCCGGCACCGTGAGAGTACCTGAGTCGTGCAGGTGTGCAGCAGATGGTTACTGTGGACAGACTGATGGAAGGAGGGAGGGAAGGGGTGCAGCAGCTTGCCTGAGCTTAGAGCAGAAAGGGGAACGGGTGTAAATAGGGTGTCCTTGTGGGATTCTGACTTGGAAGAGGCCTGGCTGCTTCTCGATCCTAAAGGGCTTGCGTGGGTGTCCATCCCTGAGGGGGTCAAGCTGGAGGGTGATGGTCAGGAGCCTCACCTTCCTGTCCCCACTGTGGCCCTGCCCAGGGCAGGCTCTATCCTCCTCTGCCACTTGTGGCCACACTCACCCCCTTCTCTGTTTTGGGGCTTCCTGCCCTTTCAGATGGTCTGGTTTAGTATTCAAAATTGTCCTCTCAACCTGGCTTCAGCCCTGAACTTGTGTGTGTGTGTGTGTGTGTGTGTGTGTGTACACATACATATTTGTGTGTGTTTATGTTTTTTAAAATCATAAGCGAGTTATTGAAACGTTCTCTGGCTCAGTTTTCTTATCTATAAAATGAAAATGATAATAGTCCCCCATGGGGCTGTCGTATAAACGGCATAAAATAGTGCTTTGCACATAGCACCCAGTTAAATTTAGCTGTAGTGTGTATGTGTAGAAATACATAGACCCATTCCTCCAGTTTTCAAAGAGCCTCATGAACATCCATAGATCAACTGTGCACTCAATTATGAGGCTACACGCTATATATTTTGCTTAAATTTGCAAATTAAATATGTCATTTATAATTTTCACACATTACAATCCACATTCATAAGTGCTATTTGCAAACTGTGCTTGCACGGGGGTAGAGTCATTCCAAAATAATGTGGGTGGACCAGTTGCCCCTGACTGTCTACCTTGTAGATAACCAAAGCTTGAGCTACAGTTTTTACAGCTCACATTTAGTTATAGAAAAATGGGCATGGCATTCTAACTTGCATTTTGGGCTAAAACAGTTAATACCATTCATCTTAGTTACTGAGGTTCTCAAAGCACTTCTGCACATCAGCTGGCCAACTTAGTGCTCCTACATGAGGTTCCCTCAACATCTCCCATGCTGTAGATTTGCTCCTAGGCAAAAAGTAACTTGTTGGTTCTGAGTTGGTTTAGGGGTTCTGGATTGCTCTCCAATGTGACATTTCCCTTTTGGGACCCTTGTTGATGTCACATCTTTCATTTCATAGCCCCATGCATGGCATGCCTCTGATTTCTGGTTTTGTGTTTCAGGAATGGGCCTTGACGAAGGAGAAGTCGGTGAAGCACATGGATTTGTGCCTTACTGTGGTGGACCGGGCACCTGGCTCTCTCATAAAGCTTCAGGGCTGCCGAGAAAATGATAGCAGACAGGTACGGTTCTCGGGCACCGTGGACACCTGGGCTTAACTCTGACCAGGGCATTGTCCATCCTGTGCCCTGGTGATGCTCTGAATTGCCTCCCACAGCAGCAGTTGCAACGTGTACTTAGTGTTTATTTGCATCACTGTTGGAATGGTGTCCCGCTGTCCCATCGGGCTCCAGCCGTAGGCCCGATGTTGCTTATTTCTGGTGTAGTCTCATCCTCCTCCCCGTGCCACTGGATATTTTAAGGAGAAATTACATGTTTTGGTTTATTCATTAAATATTTTTCCTGTTTGCTTTTACAAATTTTAAATGATTAAAGTTCAAAGGGATGAGACTTTATACAGATACAAACATGCAAATATATATAGATACACTTTCTTCGAACAGTTCAGAATATACTTTATACCTTGTAAGCTGGTTTTCTCTGACATATTCGCTGACGGAAACTTGCAGTCACACCCTTTCCCAAGCCATGGGATAGTGGTGTCAAGAATAGAAATGCAAGCACAGAAGGACATTCCAGCATGTCCCATGTGGAGTGCTGGCTCCCTCCTTAGGAGATAAATGGGGTGTAGGGAAACTGAGGCACAGAGCCTACTGGAGCCAAGAGCCCAAACCGGCTTCTAGTCCAACACTTAATTTCATAAAAGGGGAAGCTGAGGCCCGGAAAATCAGTGTCCTCTCCCCAGGCACCCAGGAGCACTAAGGCCAGGCTCAGGACCCCAGTTGCCAGGGAAATGCTTGCAGAGGGCCCTCTTATGTCTGTCCATCTCCAGATTCCACACCTGTCTCTGGGGGCACCCCCCTTCCCTACTCTGCAGAGCCCCAGCCTGTGTTGACATTGGGGGTCTCAGGCTCTCCTCACTGTCGGCGTCTCTGCATGTTCATCTGTGTTGATGATACCATTTCGTGATGTGCTTCCTACCACAGTGAATAAGAGTGTGGCTGTTAAACAAGGGAAGGCCACCATCCCTTGGCCCCAAACCACCTAGAATTTGGCAAGGCCATCCCTGCTCAAAGCTCAAGCCACATTTCCCCTGGGATGTAAGAGGGCAGAGATGTCTTTGGATGGAAAGGAATGACAAAGTGATGACTTCAGCTGGTTTCCAAACCTTTTTTAAAAACAAACCATTGCTTTCATCTGGCTTTATTTCAAGCATCGACAGGTGTTCCTGCTCCAATCCCAGTTCTTAGGAACCATAACTGACACCCCTTAAAGCCTTCATGAGATGTAAAAAGACCTGTAAACAATAAGCTTTTCTGGATTCATGGTGTACATAAGTGAGGATCTGTTAAGTTTTAAATCCCAAGACTTGGCCCGTTACAGAGGATGTGGGGGCTGTCTCAGTGGAGTCTGGCTGTTTCAGAAACCTGCCCCACCCCACCATGGCCCCATCAGACAGGTGGGTCAGAGCCCATGAGGTCACCTTTCAGAGACAGAGCTGGGGTTTGGTTATTTTTTTTTTAAGGTTCTACATTTAGTTGATGCTTTGACACATGACAGGCGGAGTCCCTCCAGCCTCCAGTGGCCAGAATCAGATTCCATTCGTCACGCATTCTTTGTTGAGAAGATTGGCTGCTCAGAACGACATGGCAGTCTCAATACACACTTTACACAGCAACAGAGGAAAACAGCACGAGGGGTGCCGGGCAGGAGCCAGGGAGCGGAAATGAATGAGGAGATCGTGGGCACTTAGCAAGAGCCTCCCCCACTCCTGTGATTGCACTGACTTTCCCTATTGGCAAGAACTCCAGGTGATGGCAGGGCCCGATGTGCAGGATGTGCAGAAGGTCAGGTTCCCTGTGTACTGGGCTCCTCCCTGCTGGCTCCGACTCCTCCCCTGCCTCACTCATTTGCCCTTTGCACGGAGGCTTCTTAGCAAATCTTATCTTGGCGCTGCACTGCCTTGCCAGTTAGGATATTTGGTTTCCGGGCACATCTGTGTGTTTGTATTATGTGCACGTTTGCAGAGTCAAAGGCGAAAGGGAAGCTAGAGTGAGAAAATTTAATTCCACAATGTCAAAAGGATTTGCAAAAATACTTAATGTGAAGGAGCTTTAGTGCACACAGTGTAAAAAATTAATTAGAAGCACAGACTACATTATTGAAGGGAGAGCTTTTGGGAGGAAAAACAGTGTTACCTTTTTTTTTTTCCTTAAGAACAAACAGATTTTAAAATGGGGATATTTGTGTTACTTACTAAACAACAGGGTGAGGGGTCCTCAGATTTCCCTCTGGCTTGGTTGGTTGGTGGGTGGGTTGGTTGGTTGGGTTTGGTTGTTGGTTTGGTTTGAGTGTGTGTTGGTTTGGTGCACCCTGTAATTTATAAGGGGCACATTTAGAACTCAGTGAACATTGCCTGCCCCCTGCCAGGCAGAATAATGAGGGGCTTAAGGGTGGCACAGACAAGTTTCTCACATCCAGCCAGGAGCTCACGTTGCTCCTAGAGGACAGACAATATAGAAATGGGTTTCTCAACATGATGTTCTGTTCTCACAAGCGTCTCTTTCCCTCTCATTTGGCTTAATGCTGTTCCTCTAGCTCAGCCAAGTGTAGACCCTAAGTGGGAATGTGGAGGTGCCCAGACCAAGACTTCCAGGCAGGGCTGCCTCCCAGCAGCTGGGGAACGGCAGGGGCCCCTTAGAGTCAGGTCAGTTTCCTGTGGCTCCTTTCTTGGGCTGGAACATCATTGGATCAGGCCCTTGAATGCAAATTCCCCTACATCAAGTCCTGGTGTTAATGACTGAGGGGTGGGTGCCCAGAGCACCGGGGCTCGGAGGAGGGGACACCCGAAGAAAGGATGGGGCAGAGGGGAGGTTTTAAGTCCTAAGCCAAGACAGAAAACACATTTCCTTCCTGAGCCCTCGTCAGCACCTATGGCTGATTTGTCACGCAGCTGTTGCAAACTCCCATCCTTTATGATCAGAGGCCAAAAAGAAAAAAAAATAATTTGTTTGATTTTATTGTAGCCAGAAGACCCTGGAGACGGATCTGCTTTGTATCCTTTTGTTTGTGCTCAAACTCTCTAAGGTATTTCCCTGTCTTTTGCAGAAATGGGAACAGATCGAGGGCAATTCCAAGCTGCGGCACGTGGGCAGCAATCTGTGCCTGGATAGCCGCACGGCCAAGAACGGCGGCCTGAGTGTGGAGGTGTGCAGCCCCGCCCTCTCGCAGCAGTGGAAGTTCTCGCTCAACCTGCAGCAGTAGGTGGGCTGGGGAGGCCCCTGCCATCCTGCCTCCTGCACCACTGGGTGGAGTTCAGCGATCACATTATTGATTATGTTTCTTAAACTTTCCGCGAAACTATATACCTCAGTATTCCATCATGGTCTGAAAGTTGAAGAACTTAAGCAAGGCACGAGGGGACCATGCAGACACAGCAGTGGTGAGAGAAGAGAACCACTCACCTCCTGTCTCGGGATGCAGCCAGGGTTCCTTCCTGGAGGCTGGAGCCACCCCTCCTCCTTCCAGCTTCTGCTTCCTGCTAGCTCCACAGCTGAGCGACACCCCAGCCGTGACCAGGGAGCAGTAGAGAAGCCATGGAAGGCGGCACACGTGTTGGAGGACAGGGAGGGAGAAGGGGGTACGAGTGCCCTGTCACAGCGAGGAGAACTCTTTTGACATCTCCATTTTTGATCCCATCAAAATCGTGTATGGTTTCCACAAAGCCGATTCACGTCATTTTTCAGGTTTACGTTGATAGCTCCTTCCTCTGCTCCTCCGTCCCCAGCAGTCTTCCCAGCCCAGACTCCCCTCTTCCACCCGATGTACCTGCTATATTTGAATATGAACTTTTCTATGGTGGGACACTAAATATAAATCTATATAAAGAAAGAATGTACGGTCAGTTCCCTATGGTTTCTGTAGGTCGCCATCATTGTGTAAATTCCCCACAAAGCAGTTCACAGCCGTGTAGGAGGACGGGCCAGAGCCCTGTGGGAGGGAAAAGTGGCCTCCTCTGTCCCCTGGAGGCTCATTAGCCAGTCAGTGCTGCTGTGACTGTGGAGGGGCATCTCCGGACCACCGGTCTCGGCCCTCGGGCATCTCTATGGGGCATCAGCTTGGGAGTCACGGCTGTGCGTTGGAATCTACTCTGTGTGCTTTTGGTATCTGTAAACCTGGATGGATGGGTTACTTATTTTGACAGATATTGCTTTGGGTCTTTTTACATTAAATTTCTTTTCTCTAAGGAATAAAAAAGCAACCCCACAGCTCCTAGAGTAAGCTGGCAATACCATTGCCACCCTGTGACAGGGCAGACCAGTGATGCTGTCACACGCTGGCATTGGGTGAATCGTGATCTAGGCCCCTACATGTCGGGCCTTCCGAGTGAATTGAGCTGCTGACAGAATGGTGGGGAGGAGCCGGTCAGCCTGAAGACAGGCCTGGCTCACAGCCCCTGTGTCACTGGTGTCCTGGCATGCTCTACCCAGACATCAAGTCCTGCCTCACTGCCCCCCACATTCCCTCCTGTGCCCCCTGGCAAAGCTGACTGCTCTCAGGGGGCTTTGGGCAAAAATTTAAGAAGGGTCAGAAGCAAACAATGCCTGCTTATGGACATTGAGGATTCAGGGCAGGAGGCAGGAGCCTGGTGGTCCTGTATAAACCACAGACAGTCGTGAACTAAAAGTCTTAATGGGAAGAGATGCTGGGTGTCTGCTCGATGCTCAGGAATATTCTTCCGGAGCTCCTCTTGCCTTTGTGGCATCCACACATGCAAGGGCAGACCGGCCCCAGCCCTCTACCAAATGGCTCCTCCATTGTTCCGTGGTCACTGCTCTGCTTCCTCCTGCACCCCCCGCACACACACACACAGATGCTCAGTCTCAAATAGGCTGGCCCAGCCAGGTGCCATAAATGCACATCTGCAGACCCCTTTACAGGGACCTCGGAGGTCATGGAGTTGGAAGTGGCTTCAGGAGATTCTGCTAATGCTACCCTTTTTCCTTCCTGTTTCTTACAGGAAAAGGACCATTGTTGGTCTTTCTTCCTCCACCCAGGAGCCTCACATGTGTACGCTGTAGCACAGAGGGACCCTCGATGGAGGCCTGGCTGGGGGACTGTCCTTTGTCTTCTCCTTTTTTGCCTCCTGCCAGGCAACCAGATGTGTTTTCAGCAGGCAGTGTGGCCCTAAGCTGGATTAACTCTGCACACTTCTATCTTTCAAAGTAGGCTCTTGAGGGAGAGTCTAAAGAAAATCACTCTTAGGTACGTGTGCAAGGCTAATGAATACAGGTCAGGGCAGGAATGAGTCCCTGTTCTGGTGCACTCAGCTCTGAGCACCTGGGTTCTGTTGTCAGAACCTGTCGCCTGCGAGCTACTACTACTGTTAGAGGTAAAAATATAAACGTTGATGTAAAACAAATTTGGCTTTTTGCTTAATCAGGTTTTTTGATCAATCCTTTGCCCACACACCTCCCCACTTCCCCTCAGAAGTCTTAGCAACCTTTGTACCATCAGGACATGTCTACTCAATCCCTTGTGCTGGTCGTGCCCTGCAGAGCAGCATCCTGTCCTTGAGCTGGGGGGACGGCTTGGGATGGTTCAGGCGTCATGAGCAGGGGTGGGCTGGGGAGGGGCCCTTCACGGTGAGCTATGTTTACATGACACAGTGTGCCAAAGTGACTTACTGTGGTTGCGTTATTTTGTAGTCATCAGGACTGTCCCACCTTCCCACTCCTGTTTTTAAAACTAAAAATTCTTTCCTAACAGCCCTTCGAGCAAAGCGTGACAAAGTTAGTTGTCTTCTCTGTGGTGGTCTTTCTTACGTCTTCATAAAAGCTAAAATGATGGTATCTGTGAGTATGTTTTGCAAATTCAAAATATAGTTTGGTAATTTTTTTTTCCAGTTGATTTTTAAAAAGAACTGCTGTACAGAGCTTGTACTTTGTCCATTTTATAGATGGAAACCATCCTTGAAAATTGTTTAACTTAAATAAAGAGAAGATACTTTATAGATAATGCTGTGTGATGGTGGCTGCAGTCTTTCTTGGTCTTTGTAGGGTCGATGGGGGTGGGTTTGAGGACTGTGGTTATGGTCAATCTTCTGGGACTCCTGCTCAGTTTCCATTTCTTACCACACTCTTAAAATGCATTCACCTTTTATTGCTGTGCCTTTTGTTGGTTATTCTTATTTGTAATAATCATGATCATTTGTGGAGCGTGTATATGATGTGCCAGGCACCCAGCCAAGCCCTTAAATATTAAACATTTGCATTTTACAGCCACTGGGGAAGCTGGTGATTGAAGTGGCTTACCTGCTCAAGGTCGCGCTGCTTCTAAGTACTCCACCTGGTGTCAGCCCTGGGCACTTGGAACCCAAACCCTGTGCCTAAACCAGGAGGCCAAACATTTTTACAGTTTTTAAGTATTTAAAATCTATATACTTCTTTACCAGTTATCTGGGGCTCTCCAGTTCCATCTGAGGCTAGCTGAGTTTCTTCAAATACCTTTTAAAGTACCTGCATTTGAACAACCACTCAGGTGTGTCAAGGAAACACAACATTGACCAATTACTTAGCAATTTTGATGGAGATTCGGGCAGAGGTTAGGGTGCCTAAAGGACTGGTCCAGATGAGTGTTTGGAAACTTCTGGAGACCACATGTATGCATTCTCTTTCTCCACTATTGAGGCACCAAAAGTTTGTCTCTGCTGCCATCTGAGAAACAAAAGAAGCTCTTAGCATAACTTTGTAGCATCCACCAGAGCACTTTAGGGATCCTGTGTGTCCTTCCTGCTTTGGCACAAGGGAGAGGTTTATTCATTCAGTAACTATCAATATTTGTTGAGAAACTCTCCTTGTTCCAGTGATAGTCCCGAAGAAGAGACCTAGGGCAGGAAGAAACACGTTACATGCCAACAAAGAGACAAACGAAATGCTTTGCAGGCTCAGAGCGGGGGAGCTGCACCGCAGAGGGCGTGCGTTTGAGCCGTGCCTCGAAGGTTCTGTGGGATTTGGACACAGAGAAGGGAGGGCATTCCAGGCATCTGGGTCCAGCAAAAAGCCCCACCTGAAGGGAACAGCCCAGGAGGAAGAGGAGGGGCCGGAGGGAGAGGATCGAGGGAAGGTGTTGGGGGAGGGGGGGTGATGCGGGTTCTTGACCGGAACAGAGAGGGTCAGGTTTGCAAGACTTTTCAGAATAAAGTATCTAACCCACCCCAGCTATTCAATTCTGCAGTATGACTTCACATTTTATAAAATGTGCAGCCAGAAAAATAGTATCTCTTATCATGCATATTCTCTTCTGTCCATGGACTTACCTAAAAATGAGAAAAGAAAAGAAAATTCTCTTCCTAAGAGCCCTCCATATTTCTCTGTGATTTACTGACAATACAATGTGTATGTATTTGATCGTATATATTGTGAGTGCTTGCAAATAACATACAGGATGTTTCCAAAGGACTGTATCCCTAGGGTTCCAAAGAAGTAATGAGGAACATTCACTCTGCAGTTATTGCCAGAACTCCTGTGGCCCCAGGCCCCAGGCCAGGGTGCTCTGGGCAGGGGGCACCCACAGGGGAGTCAGACTTTGAACCAGATTTCAATGCAGTTATGATGAGCATTATGAAGCAGTAGCTATTTCCACTTCAGGAATAAAGACTGAGTCTCCGGAAGGCACTGGCCTGCCGGAGGTCACATAAGGGTTCATTGGAGGGGGTCACCATAGGAGGGCCAAGACGTGACAATTTGGAGCAGCTGATTCAGGCTGGCTAAAGAACTTCCCAGAAACGAACTGTCCTGATTGCTGGGGAGTTGGGAGAATTCTCTGTTGGAGGGCTTTCAGTTATGAGTGTCAGCAATGCCACCTAAGTGGAGTTGAAATTAAAAGAGGTGTTTGTTGTCTCATACAACAAGAAATCCAAAGGTGGTGGGATTCCTGGTCAGTCCTGTGGCTTCATGTTTCCGTGAACAAACTGCTTCCTGCCTAATCCTGCCCCTCAATTCATCCTCTCCCTCCACGGTGCAGTTATAATGGACACTCAGGGGAAATGAAGCGTGCTTCCTCCTGTGCCTCTTTGCTTTTTCACTTAAGGAGGATGCACCTTTCCGTGTGACCACCCTACCCACCCCTCAGACTTGTCGGGTCCCATTGCCCAAGCCAGGTCCTTGGGAAGCTGGGAGGCATCACCTCCCGTGTCATGGGAGTAAGCACTACTGGCAAGGATGACAGGGATGGGACAGCTGTTCATTGTGGTGGGTTCACGGCACCCACCACACTTACCATTGCTGAAAGGATTTTGGCAGCAGCTGGATGGACACAGGCAGCAGCATGGTCACAGGATTTGTGTGTCCGGTGAGAGGTGGCCACAGAAAATTCTGAGCCCCTTCACCCTGTTTATTCCTATGCCATGGACTCCTTGGTGCGTGCTGGCAACTCAGGGCCTCTTCTCAGAAGGCTTTCAAATGAATAAAACACATTGGTTGCATGGGATTACAAAGAAGACTAATTATACCGAGACACAGTTATCAAAATATTTTTGTAATATGTGCTCCTTAATGCATTAAATAACAAGGCCTCCTATCTAATTGCTGCTGTAATTTTAAAGTAGTGATGAGCATAAACAATATTTTGAAAAATCTGCAATAATTAATGTGATGAAAATATCTGTGATTTTTTAATTAGTGACAAAGTTTGTTCCTAGTTTGTTGGCTACATTCATAACAGAAGGGAATGCTGCGTTTTAGTCGGAGGTTTGTGAGAATAAGGATGTCATATTTCCCATCTAAGTTTCTGGACCC
The DNA here is from genome assembly GCA_023783475.1 of Daubentonia madagascariensis. Classification (NCBI taxonomy): domain Eukaryota; kingdom Metazoa; phylum Chordata; class Mammalia; order Primates; family Daubentoniidae; genus Daubentonia; species Daubentonia madagascariensis. The sequence continues at coordinate 1,389,000 of JAKFHU010000624.1, forward strand.
CTGAAATTCTAAGTACCACAGTGTTGATGAGATGTGTGATCCCCACCATCTCTGAGCATCAGGGATTTTTATCTTCTCCCTGATGCAGGTCAAAGTTGCTTGACAGTGAGCACCCGGGGGTGGGGGTTACCGAGGAGGCTGCCCAGGGCTCTGACCCTGATTCTGAGGGCAAAGTGGGAACAGATCGCCCTTGAAGACAGGTCTTTCCTGAGCCAAGAGCCTCCCAGTCAATTGCCTGGTTTGCATTTGTATTGAGAACTGACAGCTAGCAGGACCCCTGGCAGATGGGTGAGGCTGAGCCAAGGAGGGGGTCTGTAGGGAAGCCCCCTTGTCCTCACAGCACCCGCATATTGATGGAATCTAATCCATGACATGTGGGCTAAGGGGCCTGGGATTTTGCTACCAACTTCTCTCCCTATTGAAGCCGCATGGGATATAAAGTAGGCAGAAGATTGCCTGGCGAGTGAGGAACCAGAATAAAGAAACATAAAGACTTTCTAAAAGCGGCCCTGTACAAAGAGAGACAGAACTGCCGTGGCAAGGCCTTATCCACAAAACCGTCATCTCAGAGGCCGCTTGGCCTGGACTGGACTCCAGCAAGGGGTGTGCGGGCTGCATGCTGCCCACTGCCCCCCTGGGCTCCTGCCTCTGGGTCTGCTGCAGGAGAGGAGGGCAGGGTGGGAAGGAGCCAGTCTCAGGGACAGAGTGTGTAAATAAGTGGCCACACAGGACTGAAGTCCAGGAGTAAGGAGAAAGGCTCGAGGGGAAGGAGGTAGGGTGGGCGGAGGAGGGGGCACTGGCTGTGACTTGCTAGGCCCTGGGATAGGCTCCCGCCCTCCAAATAACACTAATCTTTGCAAACTACTGTCATCAAAAAGACCACGGGATGGCTAAACAGAAAGGAGAGATTCATTGGCGATAACAGTTTGCAAACTGGGAAGAGGCAGTCTCCGCTGTGTGCTGAAGGTGCTCTCTCTGAAGAGAGGAAGGGCAGGTTGGGTTTTATGCCTCACAGGGTCACTTTTACACAGTAGAGTCATACAGATTCAGCAGGTTTGGGGACAAAGCTGTACATACTTATGAGGAGAGCCAAGCTCATGTGCAATGAGTAAACATGTATAAAAAATACATCCCATGTTCACTTTGGGGCAGGGTTTTAGCATTGGAATGAGGTGGAATTTGGCTCTTTACGTCATCAAAAGGTGAACTATAGGACATAAATCAGTTTGCGTGCAGTCTCGATAAGTGGGCTGAGACTGGATTGAGGTCTGCAATAGCTTATCAGAAAAGAATGTCAGGCCAGTCCTCTGTCCAGCCAGAGTTACAGTGGTCTTGGTTGTAAATCAGAGTTGATAATGCCTATTGTTTGGTAGGTTAGCCTTAGGAATTTAGAAATTTGCCATGCCAGCCAGACCCTGCACCCTCGACTGGTAGGTGACTTGATTTCCTTAACCTTAGGGTCCATCTGAGTTGGTAAAGGCGCATCTTTTTTGGTCTCTCAGACCACACTGTGAAGAAGTCATTATGCCCATTTCACCACTGGGGAAACAGGTTCTGATAAGCTAAGCCATTTGCCCAACTTACTAGCACAGCACTGAGTAAAGCACCAAGGCCGTGGCTGTCTTCTTCCTGGTACCATGGGAGGGGGCCTGGTGCAGAGCTGCAGGGACAGGAGGTGATAGGAAGGAAGGCAGACCTTAGGGGCAGCTGGGGGAGGGGTAGTGACTTTCATTAACAGGGAGAGCTGGAGATGGCAGCTCGCTGAGGGCTGGAGGAGAAGAGGCTCCGGGGCCTTGAGTGAGGGAAGAGGGAGGCCTTGGGAGCTGGGGAGATGGGGCTTCAACACTGGACCCTGCCACTTAGCACCTGTGTCAGCTTAGGAAAGTCATTGAGCCTGGTCTGTAAAAGGGGACCCAGCTGCTCACCTTGCAAGATTATTGTCCAGATTAGAGGTGAGGGGGGGAAGCTCCTCCCCATCTAGGCGGCCCAGGCCTGCAGCTCCTGAGAGCCTTCCCAGCTTCCCCCGTGGGCTTACGGGGCATGTGGAGGCTGTCCAGAGGGAAGGGGGCTGGACCAGGGACCAGTGGGATTTTCATGAGAGACGCTGAGTCTGCAGTGACCATGTGATAGTGCAAGGTGAGGGAAATAAGGACTAGCGTGGAGGCGTGAGCCCTGTAGTCGTACATCCTAGAAGTGGTGTCAGGGGCTATAGGAGGGGGAAATGGCAGAGAAAGTGGTGTTGGGGACATGAAAACACAGATCCAACACAAAGACTGATTTCATGGCCAGGACAGAGAGAGAAACCACTGGCAAGGTAGAGTCAGCAGGCAGAAAGGTGCAAGACAGACTAGGCTGCCCTGCTGGCCTGGGCCAGCGTGGATGTGAGCTCTGAGGAAGAGGTGCCTGGATTTGGCAGCCAGGAAGTCAGTCTTATGCAAGCAGGGCCTTTGGTGAGAAATATCTTCTTCACTTGAGGAACAGGTAGCTGGAGCAGGGAGGAGAAACATGGCTGCTGGCCCAGGAGGAAACATCTGGGAAGGACCTGAGAGGCTGGGGCTAACGGGGGAGGGGAGGGCCAGAGAACTCTCCAGAACCTTCTGGCTCTGGGGCTGAGGGCTGGGCTGAGCTGAGGGGCAGCGTGGACAGCTGCTCTCTCCCTCCCGTTCCTCCATCTCACTATACCAGGGGTTTTGAGGCGCTCTGCACTTCAGATGTTTGAGAGAAACCCAAGGTTTTAGAGCTGAAGATGTGGAATTTGGCCAGGGGGTCACAGGTGCCTTGGTAGTGACAGCCACGCCAACTGCACACTTTACGGGCTTCACTGTGTCACTCACTTTATCACGTAAGTGGCCAAGCAGAGGCCACCTACAATAGACTAAATGTTTGTGTACCCCCCCATTCATCTGTTGAAGTCCTACCCCCCAAGGTGATGGTATCAGGAGTTGGGGCCCTTGGGAGATGATGAGGTCGTGGGGGCGGAGCATTCATGAATGGGATTAGTGCCCTTACACAAGGGGCCCCAGACAGCTCTCTGGCCCTCTTTCCTTCGTGTGAGGACACGATGAGAAGCCGGCTGTCTGCAGCCTGGAAGGGGGCCCTCGCCCACACCTGACCATGCTGGCTCCCTGATCTTGGGCTTCTGTCCTCCAGAATGGTGACAAATAAATTCTGTTGTCGATAAGCTACCCAGTCTGTGGTACTCTGCTATAGCAGCCTGGACACCATCCCCACAGATGTCCAGCTTAGGTCATAGGGGAAGCTAATGTCCCCGCAGTGTCTGTGGAAGGCGAGAGAGGGGAGGAAGGGAAGGGTGAGCCCCGCCTACCCTGAGGGACGTCTGCCCTGCCCTGGCCTGTCCCTGGTGCAGCTCCACTGGCAAACGGTGGGGACTGGTGAGGGCTACGGGCTGCTCAGTTTTGAGTGTTCCCTTCCCTGTGGCCATGCGCCATGAGAATGTGAAGCTACAGAGTGATGTCACTAAGCCACATGTGTCAGCTTTTTCAGAAGTTAAAAATAAGTGTATGGGCCTGATTATGGGCTGAATTGTGTCTTCCCTAAATTCCTATGTTGAAGTCCTAACCCCAGTACCTCCGAGTGTGACTGTATTTGGAGAGAGGGCCTTTAAAGAGGTGTTGAAGTTAAAAAGAGGACTTCAGGATGGGCCCTAATCCAGTGTGCAGTCTGACTAATGTCCTTATGAGGTGATCAGGACACAGACACACACATAGGGAAGACCACGTGAGGACACAGGGAGAAGGTAGCCATTCACAAGCCAAGGAGAGAGGCCTCAGGAGAAACCAACCCTGCTGACACCTTGACCTTGGACTCCCAGCCTCCAGGACTGTGTGTTGTTTAAGTCACCCAGTCTGTGCTGCACCTCCTGCAGATCCAAACCAAATGTCTGCAGAGAGTGCACACGTGTATGTCCATACATCTGGCCCTTAGCACTGGACAGGGCCTAGAAGGTCATATCCTGTGACATGCTCCGCAGCATCCTGATCCTCCTTCCAGTATCCTATCATGTGCTCCAGCATCCGTTGGGGAGCTGTGCTTAGGTTGGCAGCTTAGAAGGAGTTGAGAGCTAACGTTCACTGAGCACTTGCCATTGTCTAGAAACTACGCCAGCTGTTTAGTGACTGTTCTCATTCCGGGCTCACTTCCACTTTCAACAGATACACAAAGTGGGGCAGGAATTTGAACCCAGCTCTTGAACTTCAAAATCCTACTCTCTGTGTGGCACTTGTACTTCTCCAACCTTGTTGCATATTACAATTACTTTGACAGTTAAACAACAACAACTGATGCTCACACCCAACGAGTGGAGCTAAGCATTGCTGCGTTGGCAAAGCCACCCTGGGTTGAGAACCAAAACAATGCTTCTCAAACTTCAGTGGACAACAGAATCTCCAGGAGGGCTTGTTAAACAGATTCCTGGGCCCCATTCTACTCCCCCTACCCCCTCCTCCCCGCTGAGTTTCTGATTTGGCAGGTCTGGGGTGAGGCCTGAGAGTTTATATTTCTAACAAGATCCAAGGTGATGTTGATGCTGCAGGCCCAGGCACCACACTTTGAGGAGCAAGGCACTTAAATCAGGCCATGGCTGGCTTGACAGCCCCTGTTAGACAACAGGAAGTCCCCACACTTCGTATTAAAAGATTATTACTGAATCACATGGTGGCGTTGAGAAGCAGTAGAGGGTAGTGTTCAGATTGTGGGTTCAAGGGCCAAACTGCTTTTATGGGCTCTAATGTGGCCTCTGATTGTATGGCCTGGCTCACACAATCTTGGTGCTCTTTGTACTGTTTCCTCGTTGGTTAAAGGGGGATGTGAAATGAACAAGGCCAGAGATGCAGGAGAATGTGATTCTCCTACTTTCCCTTTACTATGACCTGCTCACCAGAAAACCATTTCTCTACGTCTGCTGCTCGAAGGGATTTAATATCACAGATCTGCACTTCTGTGGTTTCAATTTGAAATTTTTGAGTTCAGAGGCCTTTGTGTGACAGACTTATTTAAAAATCAAAGTAGGTAATAAAATGAATAAGGGTTGCATAGAGTATTCAAATACAGACAGTGAGAGCTTCGTGGGGGGGAAGAATCAAGCCTTGATCTGAGCAGTGACTCAGAAAATGGGCTCTCTAGTGGGCGCTGAGCTCAGAGCTGAGGCCGCCAGCTTCCTTCCCACACTTCAGAAAAAGATCTGCATGTAACACACACAAGCACACACCTCTGACCTCTGTTCTTTTTCTCCTGGATCAAAGATTCGGTTGATAAATAAAATTATATAGGCTAGGCCATCCCCCTCCACCTTACCAGAAGGAAATAGAACTAATAAGTGTATTTAAGAAATCATTTTAGTACAAATTCTTCCTTTGATCTATATTGGTAGTAGCTTAATTGTTTTGTTTGTATCAACTCCTTAACACATTGACTGCCACACTAGAAAACAATAATTTTTTTCCCTGGGGCCAAGGTGCTTTATTATGAAAATAGAATAAAAACTTTGAAAACAAAACACTCTTTTCTAACTTAATGAAAAATTTATTTTTTATTGTTTTCTGTGCATGAGTTATATGCAACTCACGTGGCGCTAGAATCAATTTTTACACTGAATGCCAATTGAGTTGTATGTGACTCATGACATACTTGTTGAATTTGTTTCAGAGGGTTGAGCCTTCATATGCTTCACGAGGCCCCAGGCTCAAAACTAGCGTGAGTTAAATGCAACTCATGTGGCAGTTCGTGCGTTAAGGAGGCGGATGGGTTTAGGGCCTGCTCTCCAGGAGAGGCAGTGAGGGAAGTGGTGACATTGTTTCTCTTTCTGGGTCTCATGCTGGGAGGCAGCTTTGCAGACAGGACTCCTCCCTACACTGTCCCCTTGTTATTCTATTAAAGGCACAGCCTCTATTCCCCTGCCCTTGGATGCTCCAACAGGTGCAGAGCCAGTGGGGAAGGGGAGGGAAAGGGTCTCTGAGGCCTTCTAGCCATGTTGGGTGAGTAGACTCAGGGACCGTCCACCTCGTCCTCCCCTCGCCATCAGGGACAACAGGTCTCCTGAAAAGGATGACGAATCCCGCCGAGATGTGCTCTGAGAGGGGGCTTGGGGCAGAGTTGCCAGAGCGATGAATGCTCTTGTTTGTCAAAAGTCCCATTTCATAATGGTAGTTTTAGAGAAAGAGCAGCTCAGTCTGGCAGCTTGGGTCTCACATACTGGACTGAATTCCATTAGCCACCTCACTCTCTCCCAATCTCCCAATTTCTCTCTCTCTCTCTCTCGCTCCCCCCTTTCTGAAAACTCAGATGTTTTCATCCCAAACATGCTTCTTCTATTTTAGCCAAGGTAGCCCAAAAGGCAGAAAATCCAAATCATGAGGCACATCTCCACATTCAGAAGCACATGATTCCAGGGAGGGTCCCTCTGACATGTCCGTGGGTCAGACCATTTAAGCAAGGACTGGACGGTAAGGTTCCTAACACAGCGTGCATTTCAGTGGTCTGGGTCCATAGCCAGTTCTTACCAGGACAGGTTGCCTGGGTGATGAAACAGAGATTTAAAAAGTCCCCTCTCTAAAGCATCCCCACCTGTCCTGCTGTCATGCCACTTGTGGCATTAGCATTAAAATCGCTTGTCCTTTGATATGTCCTGCTAAGATGTGTCTCCCAGAAGGGAGAACCACATAGTTCATTAACTTGGTTCTTAAGCTGCATTAATTTGACTCATCAGCTACTAACTAACCCCAAGCCATCCTGATAACCAGATGATGGCCTTACAGACAACGAGAGAAGGCAAAGACCTGTGAGAGCCAGACCTACTCTGTGTCCATTGAGGACAGGACAGTGCCTTCCCTCCCAGAGATGAAGCTGCGCTGCTCTAGTAGAAGGAGCCTATGTCGCTGACAACTGGCCCAGGGTTCTTCTGTCATGTCACCCTGTTGTCGTGGAAATGAAGAGCTCCTCCCCCATTCCAATAAGCTCACAAATGCTTTTTCCTAAGATACTTTGTATGAAGGCATTTTCCTGTTAGGAAAACACATGGATTCTCACTGCCCACAAGATGAAACAAAACACAAGTTGGGGTCCAAGCTAGTGGGCTCCAAGCACCGTGGGGCTCTGAGGACATGGGACAGATCAGTTTTGAGGAGGAGGGGTTGGTAAATAGGGGGTCCCAGTAGGGGGGAACAGTGAGCAGTGTGAAGTCAGCTGGAGAGAAATCTAGAGAGAAGCAAGAAGCTAAGCCTGAGAATGGACTCCAGCCCCACTAACCTCCTCAGCCCGAGGACCCCAGATTTGCTATGGCAGTGTCATCACGGCAGTTGTGTGGAAAGAGATGGATCCCAGGAACGTTCACACCAGGAGGCTTCTTGCTCACCTGCCTCTGTCCTCATTCTGCAGGGACTATGCTGGCTTCTTCAAAGCACATATGAATGAGTCTGGGTCTTTCCAATGTGCCATTTGTGGGAAGACTTTATAGAAAGGACCAAGCAAGAGGTAGCTGGCAAGGATGTCATCCATGCAGGAACCTGTAGTGTCTCTGATCAGGAAAGTCCAGTCTTTGGAGGGGGCAGGATGACCATGGAATTGCTCAGGCTTGGTGGCCTGACAGGTGCTGTAAGCAAATAGGTGAACTGCTTCAGGACACACTGGCACCCTTCAATCCCTTATCTTGCTCCCAAGCATTAAGGAGAAGTGGCCTAATAGTGGCTGGAGTGGCCACATTTGCTGAGGAGGGAGGGAATGAAACGGCTTGTGGAGAGCTGCCTAGAGACAGCAAGTGCAGTTCACAATCAGCTCTGCCTGTCTTTGTAATTCTGCTTGTGCCAGACATCAGCCAGAGCAGACCTACAGGCCACAAAGAAAGAAGCAGCAAGAAAGTTTACTTCCATAAGGGCCAGGTGGCCTGAGTAGTGCTCATCAGTCAGGCTTGTCTTGGCCGTAACGAAGATACAATTATGCTAAAAATGTTGTACTCTTAGTAAGGAATGCACTTTGATACGGTTGATACAATAATATCAACTGACACTTGCATAGTACTTATAGTAGACTGAATAATGGCCACACAAAGATCTTAGGTCCTCATCCATCCCTGGTATTGGAGCCACAAACCCAGAGGGTGGAGCCTTAGGCCACAGCAGATTATTCCCAGACCCTGAAACTTAGTGGAGTCTGCCCTGTTGGATTTCTCAGTCGCTTGGGACTGGTGACTCCTTTATTCCTTTCATTTCTACCTTCTGGAACGGGAGCATCTGTAAGTGTTATATTACACCTATCCCACCCTTGTATTTTGGAATAAATAAGTTATTTTCTAGTTTCACATGCCTAGAGATAGAGAGGAATTTTTCTGCAGGAAGGATCAGACCCAGAGCCTAACTTATATCTAAGTTAGATGATATGATTTGGGGCTTTTGAGCTGGTGAGACTTAGAGGAGATTTTGGACTTAAGTTGATGCTGTGGAGTTGAGACTTTTGTGGACATTGGGATGAGGTGAACATATTTTACGTGTGGGATGGACATGAATTTTTGGGGACCTGAGGTTGGCCTCTGGTAGGCTGAATAATGGCCCACCCAAAGATATTAGGTCCTAATTCCTGGAGCCTTAAATATTACCTTATAAGGTAAAAGTGTCTTTGCAATTGTGATTAATTTAAGGATCTTGACATGGAGATTATCCAAGTGGGCTTTAAATCCCACCACAAGTGTCCTTATAAAACAGAGGCAGAGGGGAATTTGCCATAGCAACAGAAAAATCCAAACTCTGTAAAATAATTTAAAGAGGTTTATTCCGAGCCAGATATGTGTGACCATGGCCTGAGGAGCCATACTCAAGAAGCCTTGAGTAAGTGGTCCTAAGACAGCCAGGTTACAGTTTTGTTTTATACATTTTAGGGAGACAGGAATTGCAGGTAAAATTCATAAATCAATACATGGAAGGTGTACATTGGTTTGGCATGAAAAGGCGGTACGTCTCCAAGTGGAACTTACAGGTTATAGATGGATTCAAAGATTCATTGATTTGTAATTGGTTAAAGAAATAAAGATTTGTCTAAAGGCTTGGAATAAGTAGAAAGGAATGTTAGTTTAAGTCTGTTAATCATAGAGCAAGATACAATATACTCAAAGCAATCTGTTAAGCAAATCGATGGCTTGCAGGTACGAAACCTTTGCCTTGTATGGCCTTAGGTCCAGTTTGCAATTAGTCCAAACTCCAAAAGGGAGGGGGTACAATGAGGTGTGTCTGACCTCCCTTCCCTTCATGGCCAGGAACTCAGTTTTAGGGTTTTTCTGGAGTCTTATCAGCCAAGAAGGGTTTGTTCAGTTCAGTTGGTTGGGGGTGAGGTGTAGGATTTTGTTTTTAGTTTACAGACACACACACAGAGAAGGCAATCAGCCGATAGAGGCATAAATTGGAGTGATGTGGCCACAAGCTAAGGAACACCAAGAAATGCCAGCAGCCACTGCAAATTAGGCAAGGCAAAGAACAGGTTCTCCCTGAGAGCCTCTGGAGGGACACAGCCCTGATGACACCTTGACTGTAGGTAGAATTCTAGCCTCCAGAATTGTGAGAGAATAAATTCCTGCTGTTTTAAGCCACCAAGATCTTGGTAATTTGTTATAGCTGCCCTAGGAAATGAAAACTGCCCTTGACAAAGCTTTTTCACATACTTTACCCCATTTGATAATGCAAATAAAGAGCTTGGCAGTGTCTGGCCCCTAGATAGCACCCAGTCTCTTCCAATTACCCTTTGAAGTGGGTCATCTTTCTATAAAAGTTGAGGAAACCAGGGCTCAAGGGGGATCTTGACTCTGAGTGCTTAAGATCAGAGTCAACAACAGAGCTTGGGTTAGAATTCACAAGTTCTGATGCCATGGCCAGAGCTCTTCCCTCCATGGCATGTAGCCTGTAACTCTGAGGACCAGGCCCTGCCTCCACCACCTTTAAATGCAGGGTCAGCCTCAGGGAGGGAAGACGGGGTATGCGGGGCAGGAAAAGGGCCTAGAGGTGCCAGGTCTTCCGACAGTGGCCCCGTGCCAGGTAGTTCACCTGGAAGGAGGGTCTACCTTCCGTGTGCTTCCAAACTGCCCCTTCCTGTCTCCATGCTGGGCATGAGGCTCTTCCCAGCAGACAGATCACAACTCACCTGTGTGTGTCACAATCCTTCTTTGTTTAGGTGACAGATAAACTGTGCAGGGCAAAGTCCAAGGGCTTCACTTGAGACAATATCCATGATTATGTATGTCTGCCATTTGCATAGTCCTTTTTTTTTTTTGAGACAGAGTCTCGCTCTGTGGCCCAGGGTAGAGTGCAGTGGCACCATCATAGCTCACTGCAACCTCAAACTTCTGGGCTCAAGCAATCCTCCTGCCTCACCCTCCCAAGTAGCTGGGACCACAGGTGCATACCACTGTGCCCAGCTAATTTTTCTGTTTTTTGTCGAGATGGGATCTCACTCTTGCTCAGGCTGGTCTTGAACTCCTGAGCTCAAGTGATCCTCCTGCCTCAGCCTCCCAGAGTGCTGGGATTACAGGCATGAGCTACTGCACCTGGCCTGCATAGTCCTTTTAAAATTTCATTTGGCTTGCTGTTCCTCACAAGCACAGGGGGAAATGGGAGTTTGTTTCCTTGAATTGGAAACACAAAAGGCAGTTCTCCCACGCATTTGGAAGAGGCAAAAGCAGACACTCTGGTGTGACCCACTCCAGGTTCTTACTCTTTCTGTTAAACCCTGTTCATTCTGCTCTTCTTCAAAGCCAGTCCCATAGGAATAATGTGCTGGGCACCTGTCAACACTGTATTTATTGAGAAACTCCTGAGTGTCCCCACTGCCCTCAAAATCCCTCTGGGGCCTGAAATCCCCTCTATATTAGTTTTCTGTTGTTGCTGTAACAAATGCCCCCAAACCTGGTGGCTGAAATAACACAAATGTAGTATCTTATAGTTCTGGAGGTCACAAGTCTGACATGGGTCTCACCGGGCTAAAATCAGGTGTCTGTAGGTCTGCATTCCTTTCTGGAGGTTCTAAGGGAGGATTCCACTCCATGCTTTTCCCAGCTTCTAGAGGTTGTCCACGTTCCTTGGTTTATGGTCCTGTCCATCATCAAAGCCAGCAACATTGCAGCTCCTATACTTTTTCTGTAGCCACATCTCTCTCTCTCTCTGTGAACACAGCTGGGAACGGTTCTCACAGGTTCTCACTCATGAAGACCTTTGTGATGACATTGGGCCCACCGGGGTAATCCAGGTTCCTCTCCCCATCTCAAGGTCACCTGATTAGCAACCTTAACTCCGTCTACTACCTGAATTCCTGCTGGCCCTGTAAGGTAGCACAGTCTCAGTTTCCAGGGATTAGGAGGTGGACATCTTTATTAAGGCATGCTGTCCTAATGGGCCGTTACGAAAATGAGGGTGTTACCTGGGAAGGGTAAGACATTAACCACTGACACCCACTAGCCCACTGGCCATGAGAGGGGTGCTGGCCATGGTGTGATGTGAGGCCGAGGTCCCAGCAGTTTCCACAGGAAGCCAACAGTAGGATTTCTCTGGTGCTCACGGGTGGATACAACTTTAGAAAAGAAAGAGAAACAACCTCTGGGCTTTGAGAGGTTTTGTTTCCTGTTTGAATGAAATTAGCATAGAGAGGAGGGTCCAGGGAGGCACCTGTTCAGGAAAGTCCCCCCAGAGAGGGGAGCAGGTGAAGGTGTTCTCAAATGAGTTGTGCTGAGAGAAAAAGTCCTTTCTTGCAGCTGTGCCTGGGCCTTTATCACACGCTCCCTCTCCCTCTCAGGTGTGCCGGGAAGGCCCGCAGAGGCTTCCTCGTCTTTCTTGCTGGAAGACACCTGGGCAGCTTCCAGCTTCCCATGGTGGCTGCACTGTAAACTCGGTGCCTGCAAGGATGCGCCTGGCTGGGGCATAAAAGACAATCCCTCTCACTGAGCAGGGAATATTCCCCTTCACTGCCAGGCCACTGACGGGGAGAGAGAAGCCAGGCAGGGAGGAAGCAAGTGCCCAGAAAGGCAGAGGAGAACGAGCTGCAGAGCCACGCCAGACTAAGTGGCGGAACACCCGAGAACAGTCAGGGCCCTACTGCCTCCTGTCTCTGTTCTCTGGAGTCCAGGGACTTCACTCCCCAACTCCCCTGTCTTGAACCCTGAACTTCCACTGGGAAAAAAAGAAAAGGATGGCTTTATTTTCCCAATTTGGACAAAAAAAAAAGGAAAAGAAAAGTAACAGCTAGGGGTTTTTCCACGAATGGGTTTAGCATCTGGAGCCGGCTGCTCACGCTGGCCTCGAGTGCAGCTCTGTGTCTGCGGCAGCACACAGCAAAACATTCTGGTCATCTAGCAACAGCTTCTGATGTTCCCCCAACAAGGGCTGTGGCCTCCAAGGGCCTGACCACCTGCCCGACTCGAGAACCACCGCTCCACGGTGGGACAGGGCTCTGCAAGGCTGGCTCCGGTTTCTCCCTGAGGTTCAGCAGAGGCTCAGCTCAGGCCCGGGGGCTTCGGGGCTGCTTTAACTCTGGAGTCTGTCGGGAAGCTCACGAGCTAGTTGTCCGTGTGTCTGAGAGCAGGGAGGGCCAGGCTCCTGGGTGAGCAGGGCAGCCCAGCCACGGCGTTGGCACTGGGATTGCTGGTGCCATGTTGCACGGGGGCTCTGCACAGCGGGTGCTGCAAAGGTCACAGAGCCCCCTCTATAACACAAGGTCTCCGACTAAAAACGGGGATGTCCCTAGTCAACGAGTGCCTGGGGTGCCTACCTCCAGTACCTCAGCATGCTGGAATTGTCAGCAGTCTTTCCTTCCAAAGCCTTCCCTAGGACTCCAGGGAGCTGATTTAAGGCCCAGCAAAGTTCTTCCAAATTGCCCATTTCTTTATGGAATTTCTTCCTGGGTGGGACACCCCGAAGACAGTCATTGCATTGTGCGCAGCCTTCTCTACTCACTCCGCGTGAGGCAAACCAACCCGGGATCCATACTCTCAGCTGTGTGTTCTCTCAACTCAAATTGCACTTCTAAGAAGCCACAACAACTACCCCTAAATCTCATGTTGCCTTGTGTATTTTCTAAACGGTTTCATACGATGAAATCAGCTTTTTCCAAATTGGCTAAAATCTACCTGAAGCCACATATTAGTGATGTGGTGTAACAATGAAGGGTATGGGCCGTGGAATCAGGTTGCTTGAATTTGTACCCTGGCTTTCTTACTTACTAGCTGTGTGATTTTGAGCTAGTTGCTTAACCCCTCTGTGCTTCAGTTTTCCATCTGCAGATTGGGGATAATAATAGTACCTACCTCATAGGGTTGTTGTTAGGATTAAAAAGAGTCAATGTGTGTTAAAGCCCCTACTGTGAGTGGTTCTTAGTAAGTGGCAATAAAACAATGTCAGCCATTGTTATCTTTAAACTTTGTAAGCCCCAGAGCCCCCGGAATTGTGCTGGGGACCCACTGTCACCCAATCAGGAGTTATTACAGGTCTGAAAGCTGCAGCACCATGTAAAAGCACCTTTATACATTATCTAGTCTCAACTTTCATTCTACAGAGGGTGAGACTGGGGTCATAGTAGACCTCACCATCCGTCAAGTCTGCCCTTTCTTCCTCTGAAACATGCTGATACTTCACCGTGAGCAGATTCACAACAGCCAGGGTGGTATGACCCGCTGCAGATCATTCAGACTATTAGAAAAAATTCTTTTATATGGACCCCAAATCTGCCTGTAATTCTGACCACTGATCTATACTGAATTAGTCCAGTTCCTCTTTGAAAAGATGTTCAACATCATTCATCAGTCACCAGGGAAGTGCAAATCGAAACCACGATGAGAGGCCACGTCACACCCACTCAGACAGTTAGAATCACAGGGACCATAACAACTGTTGGCAGAGACGAGGAGAAATTGGAACCCTCATATACTGCTGGTGGGGTTGTAAAAGACACAGCCACTTTGGGGAACAGTCTGGCAGTTCCTCCGAACGTTAGCTTTGGAGCTACCATGTGAGCTACACGAACGTTCACAGCAGCACCATTTACAACAGCCGTAAAGTGGAAAGAGCCCAGGTGCCTATCAACTGATGAGCAGACAGATAAAATGTGGCACAGGCCTGCATGGGAACATTATTTAGCTATAAAAAGGAACGAGGTACTGACACACGCCACAACATGGAAGAATCTTGAAAATATTATGCCAAGTGAAAGAAGCCAGTCACAAAAGCCCATGTATTGTACAATACCATTTATTTGAAATGTCCAGGATAAGCATATGTGTAGGGACAGAAAGTGGAGGGGTGGGGATGGGGGTGACAGCTAATGGGGATTCTTTGGGGGATAATCAAAATGTTCTAAAATTAGATTATGGTGATGGTTGCACAACCCTGTACGTACACTAAGAACCAATGAACTCTACACTTCAAATGGATAGGGTAGACTTTTTGGTATCTGAATTATATGTCAAGAAAGCTCTAAAATAAAAGTAAAAATTTTTAGCCATTTTTAAATTATACAGTTTACATACTTAATATTAGTGCAGTTTACACAATTCATCATACATGTTTCATATATTAATAAAAGGCAGAAAGAAAAATAATCAGGCCAGGCTATTAAAGGGGAACATAAGGGAGTTTCTTTGGGTCAATGGAACAGTTCTGTGTCTTTTTGTTTGTTTGTTTTTAAGCGACAGGGTCCTGCTCTTTTGCCCAGGCTGGAGTGCAGTGGCATGATCATAGCTCACTGCAGCCTCGAACTCCTGGGCTCAAGCAATCCTCCCTTCTCAGCCTCCCGAGTAGCTGGGACTACAGGCACATGCCATTACACCCAGCTCATTTTTTTAAAAATTTTTTGTAGAGATGGCAGTGGTGGTGGTGGTGATGTGGGGCAGGTCTCGCTATGTTGCTCAGACTGGTCTTGATCTCCTGGCTTCAAGTCATCCTCCCGCCTCGCCCTCCCAAAATGCTGGGATTACAGGTGTGAGCTACCACTCCCGGCCTTAGTTCTGTGTCTTGACTGAGGTGGTGGTTACTGGAGTCTACACGTGTGATTAAAAGTTATAGATCTATATATCAAGAGGGAGGGAGGGGGCGGAGAGAGAGAGAGGTCCTTTATAATCTGGTGAAACCCAAACAGGGCGTGTGCCTGAGTTGATAACATGTACTGTACCAACAGCAGTTTCCTGGTGTAGACAAGGTACTGTGGTTGTCCAAGATATTACTGAGCGAAAAGGTAAACGGGAACTCTCTCTACCGTCTTTGCAACTTTTTGTAAGTCTTGAACTATTTCAAAATAAAAAAATTGTTTTAAAAAAAGACATTAGGCTAGACTGCTGTTGGGGAGGGCTAGGCTGCTGTTGGGCCTTACTGGTCATTGCAGGTTGGCAGGCAGGATATAGTTAACACTGATTCTTCCTTGAGTGACTGACAGAATGAATTAAAATGAATGGTAGCAAGTGACCAATTCTCATTAAACCCTTAATGGAAGAAAGTTTATTTCTTACTCTTGGGGGTACTTTTCTCTTAACTAAGAGAGGCTTAGAGAACAAAGCACGGATCCTAAGGTTGAGTAATGGTGGTAAGTGCGTCTTTTGGGTGGAGAGGACATGTCATTCAGGGCCCTTCAGATCCCATAGGAGTAAGCAGCTGCCCACTGCTTGGAGTTCCATCCAGCGGGTGACTCATGACACCAGCGGTTGTTGTCTATCAAGTCTGCTGTCTGCAGCAGCAGGGAATTTGTTATTTCCAACTCACTCCTGTTGAGGGAGTCAATCCTCAGGTGATGGAGAAGCCCTGAGGGGTCCCTATCTCTATGCTGCTATTTCTTGGCACGATTAACCTAGACCATTGGGGAAAGAATGCTGTTTACCCTTGTACCAAAAGACATGCAGGAAAAAAGACATAATCCTCCCTGCCAAGTCCTCTTGGTCTAACCACCCTTGGCCCTAGTTCATCTTTCTGCCATCCTGGCGCCAAGACCTGTGTATGGGCAAAAGTAACTCTTGATTTAGTTGATTGAGCCAAGCCAGGAATGGAAGAGTCTAACATCCTGCACAGTGTCCGGACGCCAGGTGACCAGCTCGTGGTCCTGCTTTCTGATTTTGACTCCCCTATAGTGGTCCTGGGTCAACACATCTTAGTCATAATACCTAGTATGGTATCACTTACAGGGAATCCCTCTTCTTTTTTGTTTTTAGAGACAGGGTCTCACTGTGCCCCAGGCCAGAATGCAGTGGCATCATCATAGCTCACTGCAACCTCAAACTCCTGAGCTCAAGGGATCCTCCTGCCTCAGCCTCCTGAGTAGCTGGGACTGCAGACACATGACACCATGCCTGGCTAATTTAAAAATTTTTTGTAGAGATGGGGTCTCACTATGCTACCCAAGGTGGTCCTGACACTCATGGACTCAAATCATCTTCCTGCCTTAGCCTCTCAAAGGGCAGGGATTGTAGGTTTGAGCCACGATGCCTGGCCATAATCCTGCTTCTAAAATCACTTGGGCATATATGGTCAGCTTTGTGCCCTCTGGGTGTTGTCTATCCATCTCCAGAATTCTGAGCACCGACTCTCGTACCAGGAGATTTGCAGATGTTAGCGAATCATTAAGTAGCAAGTGTACCTTATTACCAAAAATAAGGTAAAAATAAGTGCCTGTTCCTAGCACTCCACAAAGAGGGATAGCTGGTGGCACATACAGATTTCAGAAGAGAGTAATTTCTTAAGGCTTATGTGGTATTTTTCAGCCCTGCAGAATTGGGGGTGGGGAGGCGGGAGGAAGGAGGGATCCAGGACTGGCTTCCTAAATCTATTCTGCCCCTCCTAGCTCCCCAAGGCTCTAGACGTGGATGTCATGCCCCCTTTCCACATCCCTTAAACCTTGCAGCCCATTAGCTACCCCTACCACCACCCCACCTTGGACTGGATTGACTGTCATTCAGCTCCACTGGGTTCTGCTGCTGCCTTGGGCTGGGGCGGGCAACTTGGAAGGAAAAGAGACCACAGAAGAGACCTCCTTGGGATGGAATCTTTTGGAAAGTCTAGCTTTTTCATACCAAAAAGTTGGCCTGTTCCTAGACTATGTCCTGTACGTTCTGTGCTATGCTAAAAGCATGTTACCTCCTCTACTTTGCCTTCTGTTGTCTTTGCCTTCTGTGTGCCAAGCACCAGGACGGGGGGCAAGGGGAGGTGGGCCATCTTCTCACACCAACAGCTCTTCAAATAGATATGGGGGGGGAAGAAGGGGGAAGAGGACAGCAGCAATGTGGGGCCACAGAGGACAGCTTCCATGGTCTTGTGTGGCCAGGGGAGGGGGCAGTCAGAGGGTAGATGTGAGGGCCCAGTTACCTAAGTTGCCCAGGCCAGAGTAGGGGGTCCAGAGCAGGAGCTGGACAGACCCAACCCTCCCCCGCCACCCATAGGCCCAGGTGGGATCTGAGCTGATATGAGTGATCAATGTGCACTGCCGAGAGGGAAGCCACTGTGATCCTGGCTGAGTGTGAACCCATAACATTATGACCTCAGAGAGCACCAGGGCTGTTCCACCTAACAGTTTGTTCAACACAGGAGGCAGCAAGAGCTCTCTGCCCGCACAGCCCTTACTCTCCTGGGTCTCACGGTGCCCCAAGGGTTTAACATGCATGTTTGTTCCTCGGATGACCTGCTCATGTAGGTGGCAAGCGCTGGAGACTGCACCTGTCGCCCTGAGTTCAGGTTCAGCCTCACCATGCACATGCTGTCAACCCTAAAGGAGTCCACAGACTCTCCAGGTCTCCCCTATAAAATGGGGATAAGAATACCCGCCTAGGGTCCTTATGAGACATCAGGGGCCTGAACGTTCAGGCACTAGTGTCCCCATTAAAAAGCATCTTGGGGCTCAGCCAGCTGAGTGACAAGGCAGCACTGTGGCTTGACAAGGTCCCAGGCTACCTGCTCTTGGTCCTCCATGGCTTCCTGTACATGGCCAGAATCCCCAGAGGCCGGTGCTGATCCAGGCAAGGGCCCCAGCCCAGCGAGCCCCAGCCTGTGCTCCTCATGGCCTCACACCAGTTTGTGGGTGCTGCCAGTCTGTCTCCTGCCCATGTCACCACATCAGCTAAGGCAAGTCTCAAAGATGAGACATGCCTCCCTCAATTAAGCTTGCTGGAGTTGCAGTTCAAAATAAATAATTAATTAAAAGCTGTCTTTTTGCTAAGACCAACTGTGGCAGAAGTAGTCTTGGCCATCCCGTTTTGGAGCTCATGTTTCTTTCTGAGATTTCATCCTTAGCTCTCTGGCATCTTGTGTGTTGGAAACAAGAAAGGTCCAGTGCGGGGCAGCAGCCTGTCCAGGGAAGACCTTGGGAGCCTGTGTGATGCCCAGCTGTCCCCACTGCCTGTCACAGCACCCTGTGGGTGGAGGAGGCTGAGCTGTCTCAGGGTGTCAGGAGGCATAGCCCCCTTACCCTCTTGACTGCATCCCTGTAAGTTAACCAAGGACACAGAACAATCCAGATGTTGCGTCATGTAGTGGCAGGAAGAACCATCACATAGCCTAAGAGAGGGTGTGATGCTGGGGAAACCAGTGAGCTTAGGGTTTGAATAGCTCTGGGTTCAAATTCCGACCTTTGTGTAATTAGCAAACAGTTATCCTGTTTGAGCCTCACTATTCTCACTTGTAGAATGGAGAGGAAGGTGGGGGTGGGGAGAGGTAAGAGACAGGGCTGCCCAGGGGCCTTGCTCTAGACCAGAGGTCCTTGACCTTGGCCTGGGGGTGGGACCCAGGCATCCTGCAGTGAGCCTGGGCTGTCATGATTCCTTGGAGTTGCGTGGCTGTCCCTCTCCTCACTGCTTGCTCCAATCTGACCTCTCAGGGAGCCTGACCACACCATCCTTCTGCTCCTACTCCCAAGCGATCCCCAAATCCTGCTCTGCATTTTCTTTTTTCTGTAATACTTGATATCCTTTAAGAGAGTATACAACCCTTCCTGTCTTTATCGTGCACTCTCGCCTCCTGCTGGAACGTATGTTTCAGGAAGGCAGGGACCTCTGTGTTGTTAACTGTCCCCAGAACTGCCTGGCACCCTAACAAGTCCTGGTATGTACTGGCTGGTTGAATAAATGTCAAAATCAGCAAATTCCTTTGCCATTCCTGTTCCATCATTTGGCAGTGCTATAATCTTGATGGTTTGCCTATTGTTCTCTCTCCTCCCTCTGGACCAGGAGAGACCTTGTCTGTCTCACTTATGGCTGTGTCTACAGTGCCTGAACACTGCCCAACTCCAAACCCAGAGGCATTTGTATTTTGCGCAGCTCCTTGAGGCTCATAGGATGTACTCTGCTGCCCTCTGCTGGGAGAACACAGGAACAGCTTCATCTCAAAGGAGGTGCGCAGATTCTGAAAAAGGGGAGTGGGGGAAATTTGGTTTGGGAGACCCAGGTAAGACCAGGTTGTTAAGTATTTCTTTTTTGTTCTAACACTTTGAAATCAGACAAAGCTGCTACACCTTCTTGCTTTCCTAAGCCCTTTTTCAATTCATCCATGCTAGCAACAATCCTGGATTTTTATTTTATTACAAAAAAAATTTTTTTAATGAAATAATTTTAAAAAATTAATACATAATAGATGTACATAGTTTCAGGGAATCCTGGATTTTTAAATATGGCATCTTGTTATCTCCATGAATACACTTAGGCTTGCAGGTCACGGATCTCAATTTTGGGATTAGAATACTCCCTTCTCCTGGTCTCTAGCCCTTCTGCCGGATGGTTAATGGGAGTTAGAAGCCACCGCTGCCATCACACTTCCCTCAGGCTGCAGATGGTCAGGCCGCTGCTAAAGGCTGCAACCAGGTGAGGGAGTCTCTTGGAGAATAACCTCACTCCATCCTTTGCTAGTTCCTGGGGCTGGGGAGAGGATGGAGTGAGGCCAGAGAAGACCTGTCAACTACAGCTTCCTAACAGGGAAGTGCTTGGCACAGAAAATCCTGCGTACAGTTACCTTTGGCTTCTTCAGGATCCAGAGCCTCCTCCCTCCAGACTGGTCACTATGCCTTTAAGTAGAAATTTTTAATGTGTACAGACTTCGCATTCTCTTGCTCTGTAGCATCAGGGGCAGAACTGTCAAGCTCATACCTATTGGCCCAAGATTCTCCCAGTGGCAAATCCTGGGACATTTTGGCCCCAAATTAGCTAGTGTCATATTGGTTTGCTCCAAGAAACAAGCCTATTCATTTCATGAAACAGCATCCACACCTGCCTTCTCTCTAACCCATGTAGGTGTCCCATAACAGTTCCTTTTTAAATATTCTGTCCCTGTGTCAGGATATGATCCAGCCCATGTACCGCATTTGTGGTTGAGAAAATATAGCCATCATTCCTTGCTTATTTTTTGCATACTATGATTACTCTGACCACATGAGATATTTGTGTTTGTGTCTTTCCAGTCAGACAGTCCTTGATGGCAAAGACCATCCTTCTTACATCCCCAGTGTTTAGCATAGTGCCTAGTGATTTAGAAGAGCTCAATAAAAGTTTTTTAAATGGATGACTTTTAGTCCACTTGCCCTCTACTGTCCTCTCTCTCAAACCAGAACACAGCTGTTTTTCTCTGTATTCCTGTGAGCTCCCACAAAGGCCCACACCACTGGGAGATACAATCAGAGTTCAGTAAATGTGGCACAGAAGCCCAGGCCCCGATAAACCCCATCATCCCGTTCACCTATGAATGTTGCGAAGGGAAGACTCCTGAGGATGTGGGAACCCTGAGGCTTGAGAACCTACACGCCAGATAATAGGCTGGAGGTGAAGGTGCAGGTGGGGACCCAGGCCAGCCCCTCTGCATATGGAGGGGAAAGGCTGGGGACATTGACTATTCTGGGCTCATCAAAGGAATGTGGGGGAGGGGAGGAGGGCAGTCGGGGTGGGAGGAGAAGGGGCAGCTGTTTGCAGAGTGAGGAGTCAGAGGCAGATGTGGAAAGGAAAGAGGAAAATGGGAAGAAATACAAAAGGTGGTGGTAGAGGGAAGTCATTGATTTTATTAAAACATTATTACATCAGGAATAAACAAAACAAGTAAAGGTAGATTTAGTGCTTACGAAAAGGCCTGGTGAACAAAGATTTAAAATAATTGAAATTTTAAAAGGGTATTTGAAAATTATTTTTGGCTTACAGAAAAACTGAAAGCCTTGTTATAGTGTGCTGTAAAAAGATTTTAATTCCTATTATTTTAGGTCGAAAAGCACATGCTTCTCAAAGTCTTATTCTCCTGTAATGACATGTTAAAAAAAAAAAAGAACCCCAGAGAGTAGAATCAGTATCAGTCATCTCTTTTGATACAATGGATTTTCAATGTTAATGAAAACAATTCCCATGTTGTGACCTTATAGGATATGACCATCAAGGCCAAAGTCACATCTTTTTCTCCTTGAACCCCAATTGTGAAAGCCTCTCACTGGGTTAACACTTGCTGGGGAGGGCGCCTACCAGAGACGGGGGCGCTGTGAACGTCCACAGTCATGAGTGGCCAGTCGAGGCTCTCGTGGAGGCCTTGACGCTGCACACACCCGTTTTCTCAGACATTGCTTCCCCCGTTTCTTAAGCTCCTGACAACAGTGGCTCACTCCAGATTCCAGAACCTTCTCAGGAGGGGAGGAGGATGGCAGAGGCCTGACTGCACGGCAGGGGTGATGGCAGCAGCCAAGGGAGGTGCAGTCTGCACAATCCAGTCTCTGCCCGCAGGGGGAAGATGGGAAGGGGAGATGAGGGAAGACCCCGTGGGGACCCCCTTGACTTCTCCCAGCATCTGTGGCAGGGATGAGAAAGCTAAGGTGTCTGCCCATGCCTGAGCCACCCAGGGACCCCTTTACCTGTCATTCCCTGTTCATCTTCCAGAGAGCCCTGGGGTGGGTCTCCCAGGCTTAGCCTGACCTCTGCCATCATTCACTTCCAGCAACAGACCCCACCAGCGTCTTTTCCCAAATCCTCCATCCCTCCCTCAGGAGCCCACTCCCCCAGAGAAAAACCACCAACAAGAAGCAAACGGAATATATTTGACTGTATTTCAAAGTTGCTAACTATAAACAAACTTTGTTGAAGAAATAAAAACCACATGACGAGATATCTTACTTAAGATACCTGAATTAAATCTTTTTTTAAAAAATTTTTTGGCCACACTTTACATTTGAGAACCCAGAACTCAGCTCATGGTGTACAAAATTTGTAAAAATTTATTGCAAACATGCCTTGGTGTAAAAGCAAAATGTTCACGAAAGGTTACGCTTTGTGTCTCCAAACGGGGATGTGGTTGTGTGACATTCATGCAGTTCTTGATAAGATTAGGAATTTTTTGCAAAAGATTCTTAAATGGAAATTGGAAGAGAAGACGAGGAAAAACAATGTAATGATGGGAAGAAAATTTTCAAACTGAGTAGCAATCTTTCCAGATTCTTTCACACGGATTTCCTTGTTGCACATGGCAGCTCCCTGGAACTAGGAGTAAGTGGGAACCTCCATTTGAGGAAGAGGAAGAACGTGGAGGGTGAGGGTATCCCCTAGACAAAGTCAGTTGTGTTCATGCTTTTGGTTCCTTCTTCATCCCAATTAGCATCTGCCCTGGAGCTCAGGAGCCAGGGCTTAGCTTCCTGGCTATTTCCTACTCTTAGTTAAGATAGGCATTGCCAGCTGGGGTGTCCTGCCCAAGCACACAAACTAGCAGTAGGGCCACCCCCTGCCCACTGAGAACAAGCACCTTCTGGGAGCTCCCTGCAGGGTAAGCTGACTCTGGTGAGAGACATTTAGTAAAGGCAGAGTGTCCCCTGCTTTCTGAGATGCCCCCTTCCAATGTTGGGCAGCTCTAAATGCTGGAAACTACTCTCCCCACTGAGCTGAAGGCTGCCTCCCAGGGATATGCACCCAGCATTCCCCATTCAGCCCGGGGAGCCACTCAGATTAAGTCTGACTACACCCAGAAGGGGGCCAGGAAAGCCAGAGGCAAGTAGCATGTCTCTCCACCCTGCCCCCCTCCAAGTCAGTGCTTCACCAAACTAATCACCGCCCCCCCCCATCCTTTCAACTGCTTCTTGATTTGGTTTCCATGTAGATCCACCATCCTTGATGTCCCAGCCCCTCTGACTGGTCCCTGGTCAATGTCTCTTGTTGCAACACAGGGCGGGGGCCAAGACTGCACATGTGTCTTGACTGCTAAAGACCTAGCAGAGTCTTGCTACACTCTGGACTCTGTACTTTATTTTGTGTGCATGTGTATATATACATATGTATTTTTTAATTAAGGGGACACTGTACATCCCTTAATGCAGATAAGATGATGAACTTAAAAAGTCGCATTATACTATGACATTAAGTTGAGATGGGGATCAAAGTGACCAAAAAAATGCCTCAAACAAAAATCCTGAAACTACAGATCTTCAATTTATATGAAAAAAATGTATACAATTGTTCTGGGTCTATCTTTCTAACCTATTGAAATAACAGAGACCCCATCCCCTTCTTCCCCTATACCTGTTCATTCCTTCTGCGGTCTACTCACTGGGAGGAAGCTCTCAAGGGGAAGCTAGATGAATCTTTAAAAAGACTGCAAAGTCTAGGGAAAGAACCAATCAAAAAGCTAAAAATTTCACCTGCCCAATTATTGATTTTTTTTTTCTACCACTACCTCTGCCAAAGCTGTGGCTCTTTCTTAGCAACTTCTTATTAGTATGTATGAGATAAGAAACTTTTTATTTTAGCTTGAGTATGGGATAGCGGGGACATTCTTCATGCTCACGTCTGGTGGCATGCTTCTCAAGTACGCATGCGTATAATTGGCTGTCAGGGCCAGCTGTCAGGTTGGCAAGTCCTGGTCTGGTGCGGTCTGGTTGCAGCCTCTTGAGGAGGCTTAGACTTGTTTTTTCAGGATATGCTAAGCCAGGTGCATCCGATGCCTGCCAAGGTAAAGTGTTCTCATTTCAGAGGGTGTGGGTGTTGCTGGATTCATCGGCAACACCTACTGCAGTCCTGGCCCCTCACTAAACTTTCCTTTGGGTGGATTATCAATCCTGCTCTGTGCCCTCCGCGTGCTTCAATCATAGCACCCTTGAGGGCAAACACCATGTTTTGTTACCGTGTGCCCAGCTCTTAGCAGCACGCCTGGCCTGTAGTAGTTTAGCACAAGCAGTGGTGGTTGACAACAACCTGGAGTAGACAGAGTGAGGTCCAACCTGGCTCCACCACCCTCTAGGTCAGGGGTCCCCAACCTATGGCGAGTTGTATAATTATTCATTATATGTTACAATGTAATAATAATAGAAATAAAGTGCACAATAAATGTAATGCACTTGAATCATCCTGAAAACATCCCCTCCCCCCCAGTCCGTGGAAAAACTGTCTTCCATGAAAATGGTCCCTGGTGCCAAAAAGGTTGGGGACCACTGCTCTAGGTCACCCACAGCTCTCAAGGCATCACTTTCCCATTCATAAAATGGGGATCGATGGTTCTCAGCTCCCCGGGGAAGTCCTGGGGATTTGATGAAATAACCATGTAGAGAGACAGTAACCAAGCCCGGAACATAAATCCTCTCTACACGTTAACTATTACTCTTTATTACAGTTAGGCTTTGATACAAACTTGTCAAAAGAATTAAGATGAGGATGAACGAAAGACTAAGAGATACCCCGAAAAGGGAGAGCTGCACTACGCAGGTGGTGCCCCTGGGGGAGGGGGGCCGACTTCTCTGGGGGGCTCAGCCTCATCCTTCGCTCCTGGCTGGACCTGCCCGGCCACGAGACGCCCCCTCACCTGAGGGAGCCGTGAGATTTCACACCCAAACAGAGCTGCGCACACCCCTCCATCTTCTTCCTACAGATCTTTCACAGAAGGCAAACTCCACCTGTCCCCTTCCTCAGTTTTCATCTCCAAATATATACAAAAAAAAGTCAAGCTTCCAAGTAGCTAAGAAAAAAAAAACTTAAAAAGTTTATTATGTGGCCCGGGCATGGTAGCTCACACCTGTCATCCTGGCACTCTGGGCGGCTGAGGCGGAAGGATTGCTCGAGACCAGGAGTTTGAGACCAGCCTGGGCAATAGCGAGATCCCCACGTCTACAAAAAATTTTAAAAATTATCCGGGCGTGGTGGTGCGTGCCTGTAGCTCCAGTGACTCAGGAGGCTGAGGCAGGAGGTTCGCTGGAGCCCAGCAGTTTGAGGTTGCAGTGATCTATGATGATGTCACTGCACTCCACCCTGGGTGACAGAGCGAGACCCTGTCTCAAAAAAAAAAAAAAAGAATTCTATCTGTTTGTATAGTAGCTAGTGAAGATGAGAACATACAACTAAACATCTTATGTGCATTTCTTCTTTAAGAGGACCTACATGTGCTTATGCATTGAAGGGCAAATGTGCTTCATGCCCCCAGGACATGGAGAAGAAATAGGAATGGCTGACATACAGCAGCCACCAACACCAGCCCCGCCAGCCTGCACCCAAGGAAGCTCCAGGTCACCACCGGACAGAGGTCAGAGCCAGGAATATGTGCCTGGACAGTGGGGAAATGGGGTGTGGACCAGGCACCGGGAGGGAGAGACGCACAGACTGCTAAAGGGGGACAACTGGCGCACCCTCACTCTCTGCTATTTTATGGCCATAGCTCCAAGTGCCACTTTGATACCTGATACTCTTTTATTTCTTATTGGGAGAGAATGACATAGTTAGAAAGAAGTTTTAGAAGTACTTTCAAAGATGACACACACAGAGAAGCCATACTGAAAAAAGGATTAAATAATGGAACGAAAAGTGGGAAGTCTCAGCAATATTCCCAATGAAGATAAAAGGTATTTGGGAAGATGGCCAAGCTACACTGATTGACCCAGGGGCCCTCAGAGGAGAGATTTCTTTACAGGCAGAACTCTTTCCAAAGAGGCTGCAGAGGCCACCCGTGGGGAGGGGTCCTGGGGGGGCACTTTCCCTGGTAACTACATTGTGACCTTTTGGGAAATTCTTTCCTTTGGTACTCCAACTAGACAAGGCCACGGCTTTCTACACCCAAGACTCCTTGCTTAAGGGAGAGGGACAGAACCAGAAACAGGAAGCCGGTGAGCGGGCAAAGATCTGAGGAAGTCTGATTGTGGTATTGTGGAGAACGGCCACTCTGGCCCGGATCCCAGGGCACTCTGTGATGACATCCCACAGCTGGACCTCCCCAAACCTCTTCCCTAGTGCCGTGAGGTGGGACTGTCTGGGGGAGGAAAGCCTGGTTTTTCCAGCTCAGGGCCTGCCGCAGCCAAGGACTTGTCTCCATCCAAGTGCCCCCCAAGATTACAGCTCCCCACCAGATACACTCGGGCTTCATTAGTTGTTAAGCCCCCAAAACACTCACCTCAGTCTAGGTAAGAACTTGGGCAGAGAGTGATACTGTGGTACTGTGATACTGTAAATGATGCTTACAATCATTTGCAATATTTAGATCAGGAGAGATTTGGGTTCCTTTCTATAAAGGAAAGATGAAAATACCCTATAAGGCAGGGATCTCTAACCTATGGTGAGCTGTATAATTATTTCATTATATATTACAATGTAATAATAATAGAAATAAAGTGCACAATAAATGTAATGCGTTTGAATCATCCCAAAACCATCCTCCCTCCCCCTGTCTGTGGAAAAATTGTCTTCCTTGAGAACAGTTCCTGGTGCCAAAAAGGTTGGGGACTGCTGCTATAAGGGCATTACATAAAACAGGGATAAAATTCCCCACCCTCTTGATGAATCTGGAGAGCCAGTGCCTATAGCGGTCATCATGTGGCTTCCTGTATCAGGCAAGCGTGGGTGTGGGACCCTTTCCCCCTTAGCTGGCTTACCTGAGCAAGCCATTGGACCTCTCCCTGTGGCCATTTCTCCACCTGTAACCTGGGGGCGATGACAGTCTGTGCCTACCTCATGGGGTCCCTGTGAAGAGGAAAGCGCTGGTGCAGGGGGACCGCTCTGAGCCACATCGAAGCGTGCCTATCAGCCATTATCGCCGTACCTTTCAAACACAGGAGCTGTGGTCACTGCAGTAAGCTGCGTGGGTGGAGGTGATGGGTCAGGGAAGTGAGTACGACACCCAGAATAACCTTTCTCCCTCCCCATCAGTGTGTCACTTGACTTGTTCTCACCCCAGTCTCTGGGGCCTGTGGGGAAACGTTTTTTTGCCATGAATGCAGACTGGAGGACAGCTAATGGGGTTGAGTTGCAGTTGCCCACATCCATCATGGGTCTGCCTAGCTTCCCCCCAGCCTGATGATTGGCGACCCCCTCACTGTCAGACGCCACGGCTGGGTCCTTAGGGAGGATGGCAGTGCACGGGTCACACGGGAAGGACTCAGAACCTTCCAGGCCCTGCCCTGGGGGCCGGTGATCTTCTTGCCTCTGGCACACTGCACAGTTAATTCAGTTTTGGTGGCCAGGCCTTGACTGACTTATTCAGTAAACTGAATGTCTTTGCTTAGAATGACCCAGACACCAAGATTTTCCCATGTGACTCACCTGAGTTTTGAAAGATGACCCCAGCATAATGTTCCATTGGCCACAGAAAGACATTGTTCAAAATTGAGGCTCTTTAGGGAGCAGAGCGTGGGGAAAGAGATAATGCAAGTCAAATATGGAACCGGATACAGAAGCCAGCAAACACAAACAGAAATTCCCTTGTCAAGTTAAATTCAGCTAAGAATGACCTCACCTAATTCTACATACAACTGCAGTCATGGAACTATTCTGAGTACAGGGTCAATTCCCATGTGGTGTGGTCTAATGGAGATTTTCACTGGAGAAGCTTAGAAGCTTTGTTGGTGTTTAGTTTTGCAAAAGCGTTGGAAAGCTCATCGTTCTGTCTTCCTTTTTCAGATCCTATAGCAAAGACATCTCACAGGGTAAGATTAGTTTGTCATAGTGGCAGGACCTGAGTGGAAAGGGTGTCACCAGCCATGGGATACAAAGTTGCCCACTAGCCTCATACTCTTGGCCAG
This sequence comes from Daubentonia madagascariensis, assembly GCA_023783475.1. Lineage (NCBI taxonomy): Eukaryota > Metazoa > Chordata > Mammalia > Primates > Daubentoniidae > Daubentonia > Daubentonia madagascariensis. The sequence continues at coordinate 1,416,948 of JAKFHU010000624.1, forward strand.
GGCCATGCTGGCCCCCTCTCTTATGAGAACCATATTCTGGGCCCTTTCCTGGTCCCCAGGGATGGCCAGCTACTGAATAAGCCAGTCAAGTGTCAACCCCAGGGCCGTCAAACCTCGGGAGAGATACTGGAGCCAGATGAATTTCAACCAGGGCTATTCCTAAAGTGACTCCAAATCACATGTAAAAGGTAAGGTCTAAGCCCCTGGAGGTTTTCCCAATCAGTACTACATGTATTTTGTCCTTCTGGAAGGGGAAGAGAAACTTTACTCAACAACATGCCTCGTGAGATCTGACGTGGTCATCGTGGCCTCCCCTAGATCAGCTGAGCGGCTGTTTCTAGCACTTACCAGAAAACAGGTGGCTACCATTTTAGAAATAGAGCATTAAAATTGCGTAATTACTCTAATTACTTGGGAATGCAACGTCACCCACTACCCTGTCAGAACAGTGTCTCTTCACGCTAATTGGGAGCGACACATGACACAAACTAGGAAAATGAGCAAGAATCACCAGGTTGGAAGGCAGGCCTGGTAGTTTTTCCATGAAACAGGTGCCTCAAATACCACTACACTCATAGAACTACAACATCAACTCCTATTTCTATTAGTCAAAACTTAACTGAATTTCTTTTATAAACTGCTCAGCAATTCAACATACCAAGAACAGTTAAGAGCATATGCACCAGATTATGTAACAATAAATCAAGTCTTAAAAAGAACAGCCTATATTTTTGTTCCTTGACCTTTTAAACAAATTCACATATTAACAAAGAGTCAACATCTAAATAGACTTTTATTTTTATTTTACTTGTTTGGACAGAAAAGAAAATTCATCGGCTTTCATTAGAGTCTCCCTAAAGTGTTGGAAACACATTAAACTCAGAAATAGTGAACCTTGTAGAAAAGCATCACAAATTAAAAATATATTTCTCCATGTGGTAAAAGTGCTTTCAATCCAATTTTAAAGGGCATAGCAAAGGTGTCTGGAAACACCTTTTCCAAAATTTGGCCTACAGTCGTGGCACAGAAATAAAACCACAGGGCGAGGAGATCATCATGAACTGGAGTACAGAAATGATACGGGGCTTGGGAGCATGCTGACAGCAACACTTTCATTAACTGAGTGTGGACAAGGAAAAAAGTCCAAAGCCTGAGTAGAATAGATTTTGCATTTGTAAAAATGAGGTGGTTACATAAATTGGGTTGGAAGGGGAACGGGTAATTCCAGAAATTACTTGTTTCTTGTCTGTGGGGACAGTCAGACCAGTCAACCACTCTGGTGCTGAGGTTCCCACGGAGACGCGTAAACCTTGGTTCGGAAAGAGACCCAGGTGTTTCTGGGAGATACATGGAGCCTGGCTGCCAGCTGCTGGTCACGCAGTCTTTTCGGTCCTGAGGTGAGCAAGCCCCCCGCCCCCCATTTCAAATCACGTGCAGGTGGTTACCACAGTCCCATTTCGGAGGTTTTCCAAGACCGGCCGTGCCGTTCTGGGGGACCACTCTGCGAACGGCAAACGCTGCCAGGGCTACTGCACACAGAGGAAGGACAAGGAGCAGATGGTCATCCAAAGAGAATTTTGTTTGTTTTAGCAATGCTACATATTTTTCAAAACAAGTAATTCTGCCAAGGATGACAGAGCCTGTGACAAACCTCCGTGGAGCGCAACCACGTCTGTTCTGGAAGCGAGCTGCCCTCCCCGGCCCTGCCACAGGCCGGAACACAGAGGTGTGATCATGCAAGGAGTCGTGACTGGGGCCGGGAGGGTGGGGTCCGAGGGGAGGGGGACATCTGCCTTTTACATTAGACCTTAAGCAACAGTAAGAAAATAACCTGAAGATATATTTAAAAGTAAAAAATAGCATCACCCTTCACTGCGATTCCTTAGGCATTCCCCTTTCTCCCCCACCCACCAGCCAAACAGAGGAAAAGGAGCAGAGGATGCCTCATTTGGTCATCAGAACGGGCAACCGTTCTGCATTTCATCACTGCACATCCAGGTTGTTTAGTCTTCTAAGAGACCCGTAAGAAGCTGCTGGAAGCTCCTCCGGCCTCCCCCCTACACCGGAACCATCTTAACCGTGCAGAGCCAATCCTTGCTTGCTTCCTGCCACCATGAACTTGAACCATGTCTCAAATCTCTTTAGATCTTTACGAAGCAGGCACTTCTCTAAGAACATGCTACAGCTCATCCTCTTGCGGGTGCCTTCTGTTGTAGTCATCTGTGCTAAGAGTTGATGTTGCCTTGCAGTAGTCCACAGGTGTCACGAGAGAATCGGCCACTGGGAAGCTGGGTACGCCCACGCACCAGGGTGCTTCCAAGTCTCTGACTGGGCAGGTTGGCATGGCAGGCTTTCCTTCTCTTCTCACCCCTCCCTCGACCTGGTCCCCTACCCAAGCCTGGGCGGGCACCCCAGCATCAGTGTGTCGGTGAGGCATCCTCTAAGCCCAGCAGCTCTCTGACGAGTCTCTCACCAAACTGCGCCCGGCTGTACCTTGTCACATGGTAGGCGTCTGACATTTTGTACAGGATGTAGGCGTTGTTGATGGCGATGCTGATGGCAAACCAGAATACCTGTTGCCAGGTCTTGTTTGGTTTATGAGAAATGAAATACCTGAGGACAGAGGGATAAGAAAGGCTGACCTGATGGTTCATGGCACATGGGAGAGATGCACCCCAAAGGCTTCACTCACCGTGGCCACTGAGATGCTACAGACTCTCCTCCCATACAGGGGGGAGGGGTCAGGCTGGGCGAGGGATGGGGGAAGCTCTGGCTTGGGGCGTTGCCACAGTGAACTTTGTTTAAGACAATGGAAATGAAGGCAACTCCTCTCAAAGGATCAGAAGGGATGCCTGGATGGCTGGAGGAGATACTGCAAACCAGGTGCCAGGTGTTCTATGAGGTGGTTTGCAAGCCCCAGAGTGAACTGGCCCCGGCTAGCCACTCGAGCTTCCCTGCTTGCTAAATGCCCTTCTTGAAGCTCCGTTCTGTGCATATTGAACTGCTTCCACCACCCAAAGGTCAAGTCCTTCTTCAGCTCCAGGCCCCTGCAATGCGTTTCCTTGCTCCCAAGCATACCTTCCCCGCCTCCACCTTCCCTTTAGATCAAGGTACAGAGATCACTGTTCAAGGAAGCTGGCTCAGACCCTGAGGCTGACTCTCAGGAGATTCTCTACATGTGTACTTGTCTCTGCACCCTGACTATAAAGTATTTGAGGATTGGTATCCTCAATACAATCAAAATGTCCAGCACAGGGCAGGCATCCACAAACATCTGCTGAACAAATGCCACTTTCTTTGTAACGACCTCATGGGACCTAGCAAGGTGCTGGTACATAACAGGTGTTCAATGAACTAAATGCAATTGTCTTTGCAACAACCTCCTGGAACTCAGCAATGTGCTGGGGACAAGGTAGGTGTTCAATAAAGACTTGTTCAGTGAATGCCGAAGGACTGTGGCTACCTTTCACACGCAGGCTGGGTTTTCCAGAGAGAACCAGGCCCTTGTTTTTCCCTCTTTGCCATAAAAAAGGCCAGAAAATGTAGGTTAGTCTCAAAGAGGGCTGAGCCAATGTCCAATTTTTAGTTAGTCCAAACCTGTTCTATGTTATAAGGCCCAATCCTTGTGATTTAACAGTCATACTCATTTTTTCAGTTCCGGTCATAGTTATTGTGACACTCAGCCAGGCGATGGCATCGTGGGTACATGTACATCCCCACACCATGTACACTGTCTATATTGCATGTATATGCGTGTACTATGTGTATATTGAACATGAGACCACACCCGGTGATCTTAGGAGGCATCCATATTTGAGAAAATTAAGGAACCAGTGCTGGAACACACATGGCTCAGGGTAAAAACACCTGAGCCAATGCCTAGTGTGTTATGGGCATGGGTGGACTAGGGTCTGAGCTGGCTGTTGAGAGATGGCATGATTTAGGTAAGCAGAGGGAAGGGCATCTTTGGGCAAAGGGAACATTAACCTGGAGCGGGGAGAGTTGAGAGTTAGACTCCCAGAGGTGAGGGCAAGTGTGCACGGGCCAAGCCAGGAAGGACAGGATGAGGGCTCAGGATTCTACCTCCCAGGGTCTTCATCCTTCAGTGCTTAATTAAACTGGGAAAGCTAACGACCATCTACCAACTTTCCTATTCTGTGTCCGTGCAGCTACAGGACCGCTTCCATGGCTGCGAGGCGACCCGCCCACTTACCTGCTGTACTTGTCATCGTATCTGCAGATGTAGCTAAGGTGAGCAGCAAACGCCTCCACGGCCAGGGGGCAGGGGATCTCCCCACTCTTCCTCTTGATGATGACTCCTGCAGGTGAGGGAGAAGGTGAAGCCCCTGCCTGAACTGCTGCCTCCAAACCCCCATTTACACACGTGCCTGACTTCATCCAGCCTGGCTGCCCCTGATTAAAATAATGAGCAGAAGAGCAGGAGGAGAGGGGGAGCTGAAGAAGAACTAGCAGCACCAGCCACCAGATGCTTCAGAGGACTTGATGAAACATCAAAGACAGGTAAGTACAAAGGTGTGTGCCAGCTGAGACACAGTCTCCAAGTCACAGGGGCAGTGCAGAGTGTGCATGTGCAGGGTCATGACAGGCCTAAAGGTGGCTCTGAGCAGCATGGGGCAGGGTGCTACACCCAAATGGGGGCGAAAGAGGGGACACAGGACTCACTCTTCCCTCCCTCCCTTCTGCCAGGCTGGGGGAGGCAGTGCTGGGAAGAGGTGGCTGAGGTCAGGGAGCACCATGGAATCATTTCCATCTGCTTCGATCAAAGCAAAAGGTTGGATTTAGAGGCTCAGAAAATAAGGAGGTTGCCCTCCCCTGCCCTCCCATGCCCCAGCCCTCTTCTTTCATGCCTCCTAGGACTTTGTTGTATGTGTGTGTTGGGGGGGAAATCCCAGGGGCACAGCCGAGGTTATGCCAAGATTCATAAATCCTACCAGCAGGGCCTGGGAAGCAAATGGGAACCAATTAGCCCTCCTCTTGCTGTTGCCCAAGGTTTCCCAGGCCTGCCTTATACACAGCCCACCCCTGCCCCCACCCTGACAATGCAGAAGATGAGGAAGGATGCGTCCTTCCAAGCAGGAAGGATCCACTCAAGCGTGGCTGGGGTTTACCTACCATTTCCTCTGACCAGCCTTCCCTCACAGCATGATGAGATTATGGGCACAGTGCCATTTTTGGTATGTATTTTTTTAAGGGATTAGTTCATAGGATTGTGAAATTTTGCTTAAATGGACAAGGTCTAAGTAAAAAGGCCATGTCCCTACAGGCCCACATGCCATCTGTGGCCAGCCCCTCCCGCCCTCCCAACTCTCACTGAGGGATGCCAGGTAAGAAGACCAAGGTTGCACAGGTCCACTTGTAAAGACTGAGCTGGGATCTTTCTTTTCCCCCCAGAAATAGCAGTATTTCACACTGAAGACACACCTAGTGAGAGCGCCTATGAGAAATTTAGCTGCCAGGGCCTGCCCCTACAGAGGTAGGCCCAGGGCAGGGCCCAGGCAATGTGTTTCCTAAAGTTCTCCAAGTGCCAGAGGACCACGGTACCCACATCAGGGGTTTCCTCCTGGCCAAAAGGTTCTGGACTCTTTTACTTGCTTACAGATCCCCTCTCCCCTCAGAGAGAGATGTTCTGTAGTTGGGGCACCCGGCGGGACACAGGAGTTCTCCAAGGCTTGGCTCCCCAGGCTCCCAAGGGAGGATGTGTATGTCCTGCAGTCCCTAAGAGGGTCGTCTTTCTTTAACAACCCTCCTGAGGATCCCTGTTCCCAGTCCCTAATCTCAGCCATCCCCCACCCCCCGAAGACTGAGTGGAAAGCGCCCTGTTTTAGACTCGGGGCCCAGGCACAATGGCCCTGGCAGGTTTCCCATCTCCAGCTCTGCTGTGATTTGCCCTGTAAATTCCAATTACAGCCTTCTCTGGGTCTAAAGAGGCTCTGGCCTCCTTAGGGCTCCATGTGGACGAGAGCAGGTTAGATCATCCCAACAAACAGAAATTCCCTCAGTTCCTTCCCCAGAGCTTCAAGATGCCACTTCCTCTGAGTTGTTAGTGTTCCCAGTGAGGCAGGGCCACTCTCCAAGGATCTCAGTGTTTCCCAAGTCCCTGGCACTCCCTTCTCTCTGCAGCTTTTGGCTTCCTGGTTTCAGGCCAACTGGGGCAAAGGAGCCTGGACTACCACTGTCCCAATATACCTAGCCATGGGAGATCTTCTTTAACTCTTAATTACCTCCCCATCCTTTTTTCGTAATTTAAAATTTAACATGAGAGTTTCAGCTTGAAAGCCTACTGAGCTGCTTCAACACCCAGATCTGCATCAGTCTCTATGAGTATTTCCCAGTTTATAAACCAGATCACCCTCTTTTCTGCTTGATATTTTGGATTTTGAGATATTATTCCAGCTGGAAAAGGTAAGGTAGCTATCCTGTAACATCTTTTTTTTGAGCTTTAAACACTGGAAATATTAACAAGAGGTTACCTGCTATTTATTGTCTTTGCTGACTTCATAACCGAGAATGATGTGCACATCGTCCATAGGTTCACTATATTTATATTTATAGCTACACAGGCATGTATATGCATGTCTATCTTCCCCTTGTCTATCTTTGTGACACTGCTGATCTATATGGCAGTGTCTTCCCATTCTAGCATCCCGTTCTGTCTACCACCTTCCTTAGCTTTTAGTGGCTTGGCTGACATTCTTGCCACCATTCTGTGAGTCTGAATGAATGAATCCAGATCTGACTCATATTGATATGCAGACATTCTGCATTCTCATTAGTCTTACTGAATCTGACTCTTAAATGGGCAAAGACCCTAGTAAGGAGATGACAGACTCAAAATGGATTTTGGAAGAAAAGCAAAAGGGTCTGGCTCACAGTGGAAATGCCCCTCGACATATGACAGCATTTAATTTTTTAAAAGCCTGTGTATATGCTCACATGTTGTGAAAGAAAGTTCATGTTCCCCTAGAACCTGGAGTAAAGAATGATAAACCAATGTCTAAAATGTTCATACCTAGTTATCTATTTTCTAAAACTGGAAATTCTACCCACCTTCAAGAAGAGTATATATGGTCATAATAGAACCGAATATAACATAAAGCTGAGAAGCCATCTTTAGAATACATGAGGTTTCAGTTTATCACCAGGGTGACATTTATAATAAGCAGAGAAAGGATGAATTATCGGACAAATGGTTCAGGCACAGAAGTGGGGCTGCTTGGTCAACCCACCCTGGCCACTTAACAACAAGAAAAAATAGTCAAAGCCCCCTTGATGCCATGCACCAAGTTAATGTGAAGTGAATTCTAGTGAAGAGCATGAAATCACACCATAAAACAACTAGGTGAACATACACATATCCGGCCTTGGAACCAAGGAGAGACTTTTAAAGTATGATAGCAGTGAACATGAGCAACAGATCTGCCTATGTAAAAATGGAAAACTTTTTTATGTTAAAAAATATGAATCATAAATAAAAACAAAAGGAAAATAAACACCAAAAAAATGGCTATAGGCAGAAAATTTACTTTCAAGTTAATGAGAAAAAGACAAATACTCCAGAAGGAAAATTGTAAAGAACATGAAGAAACTATTTGAAATTAGCCAATAAACACATGAAGAGATCTGCTCAACCTCACCAACAGCCCTAGCAATTTATACTTATAAATTTGGAGCATTTTCACCTGTCATATTGAAAAATTTTAAAAAGAAAAAATATAGTGTTGGTAAAGCTGGCGGAACATCAGTGCCCTGGTAACCCACTGCAAGCACAGCCTGTGATGACACATCACAGACCTTAAATATGTTCCTACCCTTTGGCCCAGCACTTCCACTTTTAGAGTTATCTTGAAGAAATAATCAAAGATGTACCCAAAGATTTATGTATGAAGACATCTGCTATATCATTATTCATATCATGAAAAAATGGATCATTATGAGGGGAGTAGGTAAAGAGATTATGACACATCTAAAAGGAGGGAGTACTAGGTAGTTTTTAAAAAATCATGTTTTTACAGTACACTAAGAAGAAAACTCTCTTTCTCTTCATTAAAAAAGAAAAAGAACTCTAAGATGTGAACTAGAAAAAGGATTTCCAGTGGGTAGTGGCAGTTGTGAATCTCACCTTCCCCCCTGGGCGATTTCCTGCCTCATTCCATCTGTGCCCAGGCCTGCGCTCACCTGAGGCGCTCACCCTGTGAGTGTGGACTTCACCTGGGAGTGCTTTCTAGAGGCACTGGAGGAGGGAACCAGGGTCCCTGGATGTGGGGAGTCAGTCTGCAGCAATGCAGTGGAAATATTCCTTGGGATTTTAAGGGAGGCTAGGATTCAGGACTTCATGATGATGTAAAATAGAGTACTTTGGAACTGGCAATTGTAACCACATTAAACACAAATAAACATGAAATTTCAGCAGATTTCAACATCAACCCTACCAGCTTTTTCTGCTTCTCCCGTCAGCATCCTCCTTACTTGTTCTCTTGGTGTCTGCTTTAAGAGTCCCAATTCTTAAGATTGGGGTTTTAAGATTTGGCATCTTAAATCCTATTCCATGCTTCTTTCTAATCTGTCCAGATGCTTTCTTTTCTCTTCGTCATATTAGTTCACTAAGCTCAGATGAATGCAATGTCCTGCTTTGAGATACCTTTTCAGAGGCAATCCCATAACTTGGTGGGAATCAGCTCTTGTCCCCAACTCCCAAACATGCTCCCCCAAAATTCGCTTGCCCTGCACCAAGACCCTGAGCACTAAAGTCTAAAAGTCCAATCCAAACTCTCACCTTCAGCTTAGAAGGCCAATTCTCAACCTCTCTTCTAACAGCCTTGGACACGGCACTCAAGATTGCCAGTTTCGTCTGCCCTCCAAACCTTAGTAGGGCCATGACACCCAGCTGCTGGAGTCCCTTGACCATAATCTCCACTGAGATGTAACGCTGACATAAGTGTGTGTGGGGAAGGATGGGAATAAATGAACAACACTCATTAAACATGCACACACACACTACACCACAGAAATATGCACACCACACACACAACACAGCACACACAACATATGTATCCATACACACAACATATATATATACACACACATACATATACCATACCACAGAAATGCACACCACAGAAATATACACACCACACCACACACACAACACACCACACAAACTTACACAACACACACACAACACATACACAACACACACACAACACATACACAAGTGCACACACAGACACACACACAATTGAGGTACTTGGCAGTGTTCCCTTAAAATAGGAAAAGTGTCTTAATGTAAAGGCAGGGAAGAGACTGCTCATATACACTATGCAATTGTAAATATTTTGTAAAATGCCCCTTTGTCCTTTCAAATTTCTTTTCAGCACTTCCACAATGTTTTTACTGCAGGTTACTTTAAATATAGACTCCTTCCTAAATAAATAAGTCCCTTTGTTATGAATGGATTTTTAAATCCCAAAGAAAATTAATGAAGCAATCAAGGAACCAGTTGACAAACCAGACAACGCAGGTACTTAACTTCCAAGGAAGACACTGAGAGATAAGAATGGTGGATTTTTTCCCTCCCATCAGAATAGATTTTTTGCAGAATCACAGATGATAAAGTGCAATGCCATTCAAATGGACCCAACTGTCGTACCCTGTGTACAACCTGGGGGCTTACAGAGGCTGCATGCATCACCTGCAAGCCCCATCAGCCTGGCATCTCTCAGCAGCCCACAAGTAACAGGGAGATAATGGCTCCAGAAGTGCTCTCCTCGCCGGCTTATTATCAGCATGGACCCAGAAGCTGATGAGTAACTGAGGTTAGCCTGACCCCAGAGCAGCACAGCTGACAGTGGACTTCAAATCAAGCTCATGGAATTTCCTTGAGGCCACCCCCCACCCCCGCCGGCGCCGACAGTGGGTCTGCACTTACCTTGCTGCACTGGGGAGTAGGCATTGGTCAGGAAGCGGAAGTGTCCTTTGTTATACCAGCAGATCAGGGACATGTTCCCCTTCATCTTGATTTGGTACTGGCCCCGGGCTGGCGGGGTGGCAGGGTTGGTCAGCATGGACAGTGGGAGGCCAGTGCAGTCGCTCTTCCTGGAGCTAAGCAGGCCACAGCAGTAAATCTCTGGTGGGGAGAGGGACACAGAACCACACACACGCTGTCGTTAGAGATGTCAGAGGCTCCCCTACTCCGTGCTTCCCCAAGGAAAGGACTGGAGTGCCCCGTTCTGAGGCTGATGCTTGGGAGACAAGCCCTCTAGAAGTCCCTCTAGGGGAGACTGCTAAAGTTGTGGGGTCTTTTATCCCTCTGCTGTCTCCCCTGGTGACAATCTCCCCAGATTCTTTTATAGGCATATACAATGTATTAAGATTGCACGTAAGGCCATCAGATAAGCAATGGATCACCAGTAGCAACGGCAGCTCTCGTTGTTAGACTGTTTGTTAGGTGCCCAGCACAGCACTAAGCACGTGCACCCATCATCCCATCTACTTCCAGAAGCTTCTGCACTCAGTAGGTTATGGTATGCACAGAGGATGAGGCCCTCCCAGGCTCACAGCTGGGACGGCAAAGATGGGCATGAAGGCCAGGTGTGTCCTGACGTCCAGACCTCACCATGGTTGTCATCCTAACAGTCTCGCCAAGACTTGGCCAGCCACGGCCAGTCCACACAGCACCCAGGAAGCTGTGTCTGATGGAACCCCCACCTCCTCAGAAAGCTAAGTGAAATGCAAAAGGAAACAACCACCTAACAATATGGACTAAACCGAGTGTTCTCGGTATGAGGGCGTGCAGAGCTCCCTGAGGGAAAAAGAGCTTGAATCCGGCCTCTCAGAGCTGAAAGATTCACATGGGGTGGAGGGTGGGTCATAGAGACTAGTATGAACAAACGCCCAGCCAGGACTCACTAAATCCCACCCTGGGCGCCCACTCTGTGGGCCTGCCCCAGCCTTCCGGGCCACTGGGCAGACTGACTGCCTGGGGGAAGCATGGAGACTCTGGGGACAGCCTCCTTCCCTCCTCTCAGCTTACTGAGGACTGACACGGTGCCATCAGTCACCTGAACACACTGCATATGCCACGAACATGCTTTCCTCATTACTGCATCTCCACCCTGCACTGAAGGAAGGACAATTGGAAGGATCCCTTCCCTCTCCCGAATTCCTCCTCTCCGTGCCCCTTGCCTTTGTGTGCGCAGCAGCCGGCAGGCCCGAGTCTTGCTGCTGAAAAGAAGAGCCCTCCCTGCTCCTCATGGCTCCACTCCTAGCAGTGGGAGGTAACCACCCAAACTACTCTCATCTTGAGATTTAAAAAGAAGAATCCACTTTTAAAAACGAGGAGGAGGATTATATGAACGAGGATTAAGGGTGTTTTAAATCACCCATCTGGGGCTCAGCCTACTCTACCAGCCACATTTTCATAAGAGGGAGAGAAGAACATCCAAGCAGTACCCCGAGTTTTCCTGAATCTATCCCTACATGAAAATAGGGATTATACTATGAATGTCCTTTCTGGCTTTTATTTTACAAAGTAGTCTGTGTGCGCCCTAGAGGCACAACCAGACTCTCTCTCTGACATCTTTCTTCAACCTTGGCTGCCCGTTAGAATCCCCCAGGATGGGGGACACAGGCCCAGACCAATGCAATCAGAGACCGGGGGTGGGCACGGCCATTAGTGACCCTCAGTGTGGGCACGATGAAGAACCATCTCCCTTAGTCGTCGCAGAGGAAGCATGTGATGCCCCGTGTGAAGTGCTTAATAACTTTAGATGCTTCTAAAAATAGGCCAAGGAGATCTTTTTTATTTATTACCTAACCTCTTAAAAAAAACCTAAATTCCGTATCTAATTATCTTCTTCCAGCTAGAAGATTCTCTCCCTATCTTCCTCCTAATTCCCTGAACCAGGGAGTGTCCCCTCTTCTCAGAATCACAGGAGCAGCAGTTCTTTGGGAAGCAGGACCGATGGCCCAGGACAGTCCTATGGCACCCCATGTTGCCTTCCTCCAGGAGCCTCTGTCTGCATGACATCAACTCCACCCGACAGACAGACACACACACACAATGAGCTGGCACTGAGTATATCACCCGACTCCCAGTCCAGGTTGTTGGCGTGGGGCAGGGAGCAGGCCTTGTAACACGAACATTACCAGGGGCTGCATTGCCATGCATGCTGCACCCATACTCGGGCTCATGCAAGCAAGCAGGCGAGGATGATGACCCTGGTTCTCACCATGTGCTCAAACATGGAGAACCCACTGTTCTTCCAAAGTGATGGGTTAATGTGCACGAGGGCCAATTTTCTCTAACTTTACTTCCATGGCCCCTCTTCACATAGTCTGATCTCTCTACACTTGATTCTTTCAACAAGTAACTATTGAGCCCTGCTGGGCACCAGTTTGCAGGTAAGTAAGATGCAGCCCAGGCCAGCGAGGAGTATAGAGTCCTGGGCTGCTTCCTCATCACAGCTGCTGAGGCCCCAGGATGTCAGCTGTCTGCTCCCTGTTATTTAGCAGGTCTAGTTTTAAGGCCAGATGTCAGGTTTTCTGCTGAGCAAAGGAGCTGCAATGCCAGTGGCTGCTGTAGATGAGAGGGTGCTTTTTGTGCTTCTCCTGAGTGGACTAGCATAAATCCCCAAATGTAGGACAAAGAGAGACAAATGCAGCTTGCCATAGGCTCCCTGACCTGGTCCAGATCTTCTTCTTCTGTAGTTACCATTTCTGCCAGAGCCATGGAAGGCCTTCCCAGTCTCTTTGCGATGAATGAACCAAGCATCTTAGAACCCAGGGACCCAAAACCTTTCTGAGGCCCACTGTGTCATTCCCTGCCTTTACACAGTTCTTGTCTGTCCACCGGGAAGGGGCCACATTATAGACAGTAGGTGAGTTCAGGAGACTTCCTAGAGCCTTACTAGGAGCTGTGCCTAGGAAACACAGGCTTGGCCACAGCTTTACAATAAAGGACACACAAAAAAGTGCCCTGAAGACTGGGCCCGGTGCCAACACATCCTCCAGACTGCGAACCCATGACTCACACACCTGGAGATCTCTAGTGCCCGGAAGGGGCCAGGCATGCAGGGTGGCTGAGATCCATCTGTTCCCTCAAGGAGGGGCCTCCTCGCCTGGCATCCAGTGGTCTGTGCAGGCCACTATACACCTGCACCCCCACCCAGACCTCTCCCACCACTTCCCTAGGGGAGGCAGGGGGCCTGTTCCCACGGGCTCTCCACTCAACAAACCTTGCTTCTCAAACTCTTCAAACAGGGTCAGGCTGGTGATGCTGGGCCCTGTGAAGATGATGTAGTTCTTGCCTGCTGCATTCCGGCACAAGCTCCTGGCCACCATGCTGTGGAGTTGGGGCTTATTCTTCAGTGCATCCAGGCCGTCTGGGCCCCCGCCTTCTTTCAGGTGGACGTAAATCTTTAACAGAAACACAACAGAGGTCAGGAGCCCAAAAGTTTGGGAAGCACGGGCCTCTGTCACTAGGCAAAAGCTCATGGAAAATCCACCGCCATCATCCCCTCGGCTCACAGAGGCCCCAGGTCACCCCTAAGGCCACCCTGCAGCTAAGGTGGCTGATGACTCAGCCCAGATGCTTCCATCTGGAGAGCTCTAGGTAGGGAAGACAAAGTTACAAGTAATGAACCCAGCAGTCCAGGTCGAGGTCGACACAGACACATTCCCCAGTTATAAAACACGAGAGCGATTTAAATTCACCATAAATAAAATTAAAGCCTATCTCACCTGTTAGGAATATACTTATCTGTGCACTTTCCATTTGAATACAGTTTTTTAATTTACAAAGTATGTTCCAATGACCGTTTTGTTTGTTCTTTACAGTAATCCTCACAAGGCAGGTGGGATAGGTATTATTCACCTCATGGTGTAGAGGAAGAGACAGGATAGAGGGTTAAAAATCCATCTGACGGCCCAGGGCCAGCAAAGAGGATGTACTGGACTTAGTAAGAATTTTTTTTTGGAACTATTATCTGTGGACTTACATAAAGTAAGCAGTTTTTAAACTCTGTGTTCCATGCTGCTTCCATGAACATCAAAGGGGTAGACACAGGAAACGGAATGGATTCAAGAAGCTCATGGTGCTCCCGATGGCTGATGGAACCATGAAGAATTAACCATATGGGTATTAACTGCTATTTTCCTTTAGGAAGAACAGTTGTTCTCATGGAATGTTCCTGGGTGCCTTTGCTGGCAGCAGTTCACAAGCTAATAGCACTCACCTGTGCCTGTCCCTATGTTTGAGGAACACACTGACCCTTGGAGGGTGTCAAGGTGAACCTTAACTGTCCTGGAGGTGCAGAATGGCTAAGTGAAAGGCTGCTCCATGCAAAATGCCAATGATGCCTCCGCTGAGAAACACCAAGGTGGACCACATGGAGGACCCACTTTATCCACTTGAATACCTGTCCTTCGTCAAATGACTTTGGGGGATCATTTGCAAAATATGGGTGACTGATGTTCTTGAGGCAGATGACAGCATGTGAATGAAGGTCTAATTCTAAAGCAGCTCACCTTGGGAGGGCAGATCCTATCCCAAACACATGCCTGGATGTCCTCAGGGAGAACCCGACTCTCCTGCAACCTGCTGGGCAATGGCCTGGTAGTGCTGAACGTTTTTGGAGACAATTCGGCAGATCTTCGGTGTTTCATTTGGGTCTCTATGCCTTTCCCAAACATTACCTCAATTCTCAGAAGAAATCTCTTGATGGAGATTAAAACATTGAGATTAAGAAGGCCTCTGCCATGTCACGTGTTGTTCTGCTGAGTGTGAACATTTCCTCAGAGAGAACCCACTTCTCTCCCTTGGCAAAGCCTGATTCTTGTGGCCACCACCTTTGGTTTCTGCACCTAAGGCTACCTCCGACTCACACCCTGCTTCCCCACACATAGCCTACCTGAGCTCTCATCAGAACCATGCTGGACACTGTGTGCCCTGGAATCTACCTCAGGGACAGTTAGTTCCGTCCCATGTGTCACTCCAAGGGAAATCCTTCATCCAAACCCAGGACTCTCCCCAAGGAGTGGAAGTGTGTTGTTGGAACCTCTCAGGGCCAAACTTGATGATATCCCCACGTGGTTTCCAAGGGCCTCCCTCCCAGAAAGATGGCACACTCAGCCCGAGGTAGGGAAAATTAAATAGGATTAAATGTAAAATCACGGAACCACGTTCAAAAAATTAACTGCACGTTATCGGGTTGCAAGAAATGTGACTTAGCAAGAATACCTTTAGAGAAATAAACAAAACACAACCCAAACTTGGTGCTGGATGACTGTAAGTCATTGCACACCATGGCTAGTCAAGAAGTTAATGGGATCTTGGCCTGCCACAGATTATTTCTACACTAACACACACAGCTGTGTGTGCTATGTCTGGTGTTTCTATACAGATATCTACATTCAAGTTTAAAAACACTTTTATTACTTTTTTAAAAGTTGCTGCATAGAAAATTATGGCAAACTTAGTGGCTTAAACAATACCTATATATTAGCTCACAGTTCTGTAGGTTGGATATCTGAACATGGCATGGCTGGCTTTTCTGCTCAGGAGAATACACAGCTGAAATCCAAGTGTTGGCTGGTGTGTTCTCATCTAGTGCTTGGGATCCTCTTTCAGGCTCATTCAGGTTGTTTCTGATGGTTGTATGACTGAGGTCCCTGTGTCCCTGCTGGCTGTCAGCTGGGGACAGCTCCTAGAGGTTCCCTGCATTGCTTGCCACATGACCTCTTCCATTTTCAAAGCCAGCAATTGAGACTCTTCTCTGAATCTCTGTGGTGCTTGCAATCTCTTTTCTGCCAGGAAGAGCCCAGTTCTTTCCAAGGGCTTACCTGGTTAGGTCAGGCCCACACAGGATAATTTCCCTTTAACTGATTTAGGACCATAATACATTTGCAAAATCAAAACCCCTTCACAGCAACACCTGCATTAGTATTTGAGTGAATACTGGCAGGCATGTGCACACCAGTGGGCAGGAATCTTGTGAGTATCTTAGAGTTCTGTCTACCACACACGGGGGCATACTGCTTCCACACCAGGCACTTCCACACATCTGAAGAACTCCAAAACCACAGGTGACAAATGGAGTGCTCTCCCATCTTATTAAAACCACCAGAGTGGAGATGATGTCAATTTAATTCCCTGGGAAATAGACTGATTTCAACGTACTTCCACATAGACCAACAGTGAACAACACCTTCCCTGCCCAAACACCCAGTGTTCATGAGGATTTGGGGAAATGAGCACTGAGTTAATTTGGTATAAACATGTATAATTTTTCCATAGGGAAATTTTGTCATCTGAACCAAAAACCTTAAAATGCGGTCATTGTGGAAAACAGTACGGAAGTTCCTCAAAAAATTAAAAATAGAACAACCATATGATCCAACAATCCCCCTTCTGGGTATATTTCCAAGGGAAATGAAATTGGTATGTCAAAGAAATGTCTGCACTCCCATGTTTACTGCAACATTATTCACAATAGCCCAGACATGGACTCAACCTAAGTGTCCATCAGTGAAAGAATGGATAAAGAGAATGTGGTGTATATATAATGGAATACAATTCATTTAAAAAGAAGGAAATCTTGACATTTGCAACAACATGGATAAACCTGAAGGACATTAAGCTAAGTGAAATAAGCCAGGCACAGAAAGACAAGTATTATAATATCTCAGTTCCATGCGGAATCTAAAAAATTGAACTCATAGAAATAGAGAACAGAATGGTGTTTCCCAGGGGATGGGGGCGGTGGAGGTAGGGTGGGACAGATGTCGGTCAAAGGATACAAAATTTCAGTTAGATAGGAGGAATAAGTCCAAGAGATCTACTGTACAACATGGTGACTGTAGTTAACAGCAATGTATTGTATTCTTAAAAATTGCCAGAAGAGTAGATCTTAAGTGTTTCTCATCACAAAAAATAAGTACATGATGTAATACATATGTTAATTAGCTTAATTTAGCCATTTCACAATGTATACGTATTTCAAAATATGTTGTACATGATAAATACATACAATTTTTGTTTCAATTAAAAAAATAAATTTTAAAAAAACTTAAAAGATATTCATGCTATTTTACTCATAAGTTCCACTTTTAGGAATTCAACCCAAGATAACAATCAGAAATGTGCCAAAGGATTTATATACAACATCATGTCCATCCCAGAGTTTTTTATAATAGCAAAAAAATTAGCAATGACCTAATGAAGAGGACACTGGCTAAAATTATATATGCAGGTATAATGGAATCTGGTACACTTTTTTTTTTTTTGAGACAGCGTCTCACTCTGTTGCCCTGGGTAGAGTGCAGTAGTGTCATCATAGCACACTGCAACCTCAAACTCCTGGGCTCAAGTGATCTCCTTGCCTCAGCCTCCTAAGTAGCTGCGACTACAGGAGTGTGCCACGATGCCCGGCTAATATTTCTATTTTTAGTATAGATGGGGTCTCACTCTTGCTCAGGCTGGTCTCGTCGAACTCCTGAGCTCAAGCGATCCTCCGCCTTGGGCCTCCCAGAGTGCTAGGATTATAGGCGTGAGCCACTGTGCCCGGCCGGAATCTGGTACACTTTAAAAAAGTCATCATGTAGAAAAAATATTTAATAACATAGAAAATGTTCACAATATCCTTGGAAGTGAAGTAGCCAGATTATAAAATGGTTCAAATGTGTGTGTGTCTGTGTTTATAGAGATATGTTGACTATATCTCCTCAAGTGGCTATTTCTGTATAATAAAGTATTTATTGGAATTATAGATATTCTGGGCTTTTTATGTTTTTGATGCTACACACAGAATACAATTTAATCAGAAAAAGATACACTAAATATAATTATAAAAGAACTTCCCTCTCAGGATTAGCCCAACATAGGCATATTTGGAACTTGCAGTATTTATAGGATGGAAGCAAGATGTTGTTAATGTGCACTGTGATTAGCACATGCCTGGAGATGATGACTCTTAGAATAAGGGCAGCCTCTTGCTCTCCTGAGATTAACACATTTTCCCTAAAGCCAATGATGAGCAGCTGCGAGCTCATGACCCTTGGGCAGAACGTGCAAGGCTGTCCTGTTGTGGGATCATCTTGGAATTACTCAGCCTCATGTGTCCACACAGGCACCTCTGAATACTGGCATTTTTCCAGACTCCAGCCAATCTCTTCCCAAGGAGCACTCAGCTGGGACATCACAAGAAAAGGGAACAGGCACTGAGCCAAAGGCCTTCCTGCTCTTAGTAGGGAACCTGGAAGAAAGCTGTGGCCAAAAAGCGGTACTAGTAAGAGTCCAAAGAGAGTCTCAAATTTGTGGTGCTCATTAGTATAAATAATGAGGGTTTTTTTTTTTTTTAGTGAATATAAAATAGAATCTACAATTAAATAAGTAACATATAAAATGGTAACCTTGAAAGTCCCAGCTTAGGAGCATGATTTAGAAAGAACTGTTAGCAGGGCAGTCAAAATCTGGTCAAGAAGAGGCTCAGCCCAACAGGTGCTGCATGGTCTGATGGTCACCCGGGTCCAGCACCCACTGGTCTTGGTTTGCTTTGAGTGAATAACTTTAGCTGGTCTACCTGTTTCCCTTAGGTAAATGAGTAACCTCCAACGAAGTCTTACCCCAACCACGCACCATCGCCACGACTGCTAAAGATTTCCCAAGGATTGTGTCCAGATTTGAAACTATCCTCAAGAATCCTGTCGGTAATCTGAGAAAAGGACACGTCACTGGAAACCCACACATGCGTTCATACACTGTGTTGGGTGCTTTCTATAAGAGCTCCCAAAAAACAATGCCAAAGGGAAACACCATTCACTTGGATGTGTAACTGCTTGCAAGTCGCTAGTCCACTTTTTAAAAAGTTAGATCTCTCCCTCGACACATCTAAAGAGAGTACCATTGTACTAATACAGTTCTACCAACATGTAGAGACATAGGTGATCTCCCATCACTGGGCAAAATGGAGTTTGCTATAGATACTTTCACTATCTGGGCTATAGGCTTGTTTGACAAGTATCTTCACGGCAGGAAAATGTACCTTTTGGTTGCCAAGCTTTTCACTTTTACTAAGAAAGCTTTTCCTGCTCCTATGATTTCTTCATTTTTAAATACATAGATTTAGAAAAGTAGGGATGAAAGTTTACTGATATATGGTGTTAAACTTTGCCCCAGGATGTTATTACTAATGTTGCATATTTTATACTGACATTACAACAGCAAGAATCTTAGGAAATACAGATTATAGGAGTAATACCCTGGGGGACACATACAACACATGACATTTATCTTATCCCTACTTCTGAAATGCCCCAAGACCCTGAGAGGCGGGACCTAGTTTATCTTTTCCCACAACTTTTCAAGAGGACACTAGGGCCAGCTGCAGTAACTGAGGGACTCGGGGGTTATCAAGATGCATCAGCTGTTACTTCCACAAAGCTGTCACTAGAGTCTAGGTGGCCTCCTGGCTCTCTAAAATAAAGAACTGGAGAAAACCTTGTTCAGCTATACTGGTCTTGACCAGTGGCCCTACTTCTCTTTCAGAACAAAGAGAATCAGGTTTTTCCACTGTTAGTACAGAGCAGATCTGGAGACATGGACACCACGTATTAGGGACTGGTGGTCCTTTGCTTGGGACTTTTATCGCTAGCTGTGCAAGCAGCCATGGGGAAACAGCACGAGAATGCGTGATCGGCATGCATTGAAAGGATGCAGAACAAGATCAGGGAGGTGTGTGCAGCTGTCTCCTGGGACATCTGTGTGGGATAGCCATGAAATTCAAATGATGTTCACTCACCACAAGAAGAACTGGAGACTGTGAGGCCAAGTGTTGGACTGGATGGGCACGGGCTCTGTCATTTACTGGCTTGTGGGGTGTGGAGCACATCACTGAATTGCTCTGAGCCTTGGTTTCCTTGTCTATAAGGACAGTAATATTATAGTGACCTCGAAAGGCCACTGCCTTTAAGTGGAAATCGTGCACATAGAAGTGATTTTTTTAATATAGCAAAGCTCTATAACTATGCTGTCCAATGTGGTTACCTCTAGACACATGTGACTGTTTTAATTTACATTTAAATTAACTAAAATGAAAAACTCAGTTCCTCGGCCACACTGGTCACATTGCAAGTAGTCAACAGTCACACAAGGCTAGTGGCTGCCGTCACGGAGAGGGCAGATCCATCATTGCAGAGTGTCCTACTGGACGTGCTGTTTATGCCATCCTCATTCATCAGCCAGGGTTTCCAGCAAAGACTCCAAGCCGCCACCGTGTTGACAACTTCGTCTCTTAATTCCCCTTTTGTCTCTCGTTGCCTCTTGCCCTGACCATGACTGGGAAAAGCTTGTGCGCTGAGTTTGCTCTTGGCCCCTCTCCTCCCTAGCTGCACCTTCAGCACTACTGACCCCTGTGGGAGCCTTGCTCACCACTCATCCCAAAGCTCAAAGCCTGAGGAGGCTCTTCCAAAACGATGGGGTGGAGGAGGGACAGGCACCTGCACCCTCAGGTTCTTTGTTCATATCCATGTCAGTGCAGTTGCAGAATCTAAGTTCCTTGGGGACAGGCCCAGGGATTAATCTGGTCCAGGCAGGCCCTGCTACCCTTATCTGGGCACTTAATACTTTATTGTCATCTTTGAACCCCTATATGGTAAGGAGGCCTGGGCAGATTAACCCCATCCAAAAGACAAGAAAGAAGATAGTTCTCAGTTACTTGCTCAAGGACACACGGAAAGGTCTCCGGTGTTGTCCCGTAACACAGCCAATTCCATCCTGGAACATCACCGCACCCTACCTGGATGGGATTTCATGCCAGCATCCCCTTCACTGCACAATTAAACAAATGGACAAATGTCCTGTCCTGCCTGGCTTCTGACTCAACAAGCACAATTCACTCTAGCCAATTAATTCTACTCTGACCCTCACTTTCAGAGCTAATCTGGTTAGTTATATGTCAGAAGCAAATGATTTCCTTCACTTAGTATATAAAAAAGATTAAAAGTCAAATAAGGGGGAAAAAACCACTTTACTGCAACTTCCTTAAATTCCTTCAACATAAGTACGAGGGCTGTCCGGAAAGTATCCAGCCACAGAACCGTTCTTGTTAGATTAACAATGGCTGGATGCTTTCCAGACAGCCCTTGTATGTCTCAAAAGAAGAGAAATTAGTGACAATGGATGCTAGAACACTATCCTACCAACAGTCAAGTTGGATAAGAAAAAGATGTTTGGCTTTTCGTCTAAATTAGGAAAAGTTTTCTCCTTAGGGAGACAACACAGGCGAATGGTCAGGAGGATGGACTTCTGGGGTCAGAGTGGCTAGGTTTAATCCCAGGTCTACTGCTTTACAGATGTGACTGTAGGCAAGGAGTCAACCTCTCTGTGGCTCGGTTTCCTCAACAAGAAACAGGAGCAGTGACATTACCTACCTCAGAAGGCTGTTGTGAGCAGAAAATGAATAATGTACATGCAGTGCTTAAGCATGGAGCCTGGCACACAGCAAAGCTTCTGCAAATGTTGATCATTCTTTCCTGAACGCCAGAAGCTGCCATGATCCACAGATAAGACTGAAGAGAGTAAAGGGGCTTCCAGATCAGCCAGGTTAGCAACAGGGGGTGCACAGACCTCCTTTACAGCCCCCTCACAGACAGCCCCGGGGCTCTGCCTGGACACATTCCATGATGCCCGCAGGGCGCAGGAGTCAGGGGTCCTTTTCTTGGGAGTTTCTATCTCAAATTCTTGCTTCTAAAGCCCACCCACCTCCACAGTATGTCGATTCAAATAGTGAACCCGAAGCCGTTCCTCCAACTCGCAGGCTTGTCATTCGGAATTGTTCTGCCTCTCCACGACACAACAGCCACCAACCCTCAGAAGCCAAGTCACCTCTGGGCGCCTCCCAGGCATCTGTTCCTCTGCCAGCCCCTTCTCGGTGCCCACCCGCCTGCCAACAGCCCTCGCTGGGAACCCTGGGTCTCATGCTGCGGAGGCAGGCGCCTAGCCTGACACGATCAAACAAGAGAAATCTGCTCTTTTAGACCATTTTTAAAAATTAGTGGACCTTTATTTTCTCCCCCACAGAATCTCAGGGCTCCATTAATCACCAAAGGTCGATAGAACATTAACTACCCTGTTGGCCAATTTTTCCCACTGGCTGACATTGTAGAGCCTGAACAGCAGTGTCTCCAGAGACAGTCTCCTATTCACCCCACAGAAAGGTCACAGGCTTCTAGGATGAGCAACCTTGACATCTCAGACTAAGGAATTGCAACCTCTCAATTATGTGACTTCCCCCAGCACTGGAAGTTTCATCTTCTGTATAAATCTCTCCTTTTACTCCTCCACTCACAGGGGAGCCCGCAGGTGAGGGGACAGAGTGGAACTTTGGCTGGCTCCCCTGCTCACATCCCCTCTGCAAATAGGGCAAAGGGCTAAAGTGTGTGTCGGGGTTGGGGTCACTTCTTAGCAGGCCTGTGACACAGAACAAGTACTGACAGCCCCTGACTTAACAATGGTTGACTTATGATTTTTTGACTTTTACGATAGGGTAAAAGTGATACACATTTAGTAGAAACCGTACTTTTTTGAATTTTGATTTTTTTTCCCTGGCTAGCAATATGTGGTACAATACTGTCTCGCAATGCTGGGCAGTGGCAGTGAGCCACAGCTCCCAGTCAGCCAGCCAATCAGGAGGATAAACAACCTGCATCCTACAGTGCAGTGTTGCCAGATGACTCTGCTCATCCGTAGGCTAAGGTAAGTGTGCTGGGGATGTTTAAGGTAGACTGGGCAAAGCTATGATGTTTAGTAGGCTAGCTGTATTAAATGCACTTTCCACTTATGGTATTTTCAACTTCCGATGGGTTCATTGGGACAAAACCCCATAGTAAGTTGAGGAGCATCTGTACACTCTCTTGAGTACACCATAAGCATCTAATCTGGAAATGGTAGTGATATGCCAAAAAAGGAGTTATCTGTGGCCTCACAGAATACCCAAGGAGCAAGTATGCCTCAGGATTTCCAGAACCCCACCTTATAAATGATTCCCTGCCTGCTTTTGTCTCTACCACTGCTGTTAAAACCTGGAGTCATGAAGCCTAAAGCTCCTCCACAAGACTGCTGAAGTGCATGCCAGGGTGTGGGCACCTTAAGAGAAAAATGGGGCCTCCCCAGGCCTGGAGGATTTCCCACTGTGGATACATCCTGTGGATCTCCCTGACCTCCTGAAATGGACACTTCAAAGGGGAACCACAGAAACACTTTCCACTCAGGCATCCATGCATTCAATGTCCTGAGCCTGGGGTGGTGGGGGAGGGGGGCAGCAGGGCTGGGGTGGCCTGTGTTTCTCCCTCCTGAGGGAGTCCCTGGTGGCAGCACGTGGAGGAGCAGAGGGCTGCAGGGTAGGAAGCCAGCCCTTTGTTCACTACCTACCAGCCTTAAGATTTGGGGGGAATTACTTTATCTTTGGGCACTCTGCTTTTCCCATGTATAAAATAAGGATAGCAACACACTTCTCAAGGGGTTGTATAACATTGAGTAGATGAATCTTGGTGCCTGGCTTGTGGTGAGAGCTCAGTGATACTGGTTCACAGCTGGGTTTTTCTTTGGCACATGACACACCTTGTTGTGAATGCCTCTGGGGGCCTTTCTGAGCCATAATGTTCACACACACTTCCAGTATTGCACTTGTCACACTGTGTTGATGAATATTTTTAATGTGCTCATCTCTCCTACTAGAGAGGCAGTGTGGGCTCCATGTATCTCTGGGTCTTGGTGTCAAGCACAAGGCTAACTCCAAGAAGCATGGTTAACAAAACAGTACATGCCTAGATTTATTTGTGCAGGGCTTATCTTCTTGTCTATTTTGTAAACTCCTTGAAAATAGGGATCCGTCTTAAAATCCAAATCTTAAAAAAAAAAAAAAAAAGACAGAAAGACCTTAGGCTCTAGAAAAGCAACAGTGAAGAAGCCCCTCTAGTTCAGAATCCTGGGTGGTCAGCAGTGAACCCAACCCAAAAAGCAAACAGGTGCACATAAGCCAGGTGGGCCAGAGGAAACTTGGCTGTAGTAGTCGGGCTTCTCTCGACATGCGGAAGAAATGGTGTGTATATATACATACTTATATTTTGTGTGGAGGGGAAGGGAAGTGGGAGGGAGGGGGGAGAAGAGACGGAGATGTTGGCTCATGCAATCACAGAGGCTGGCAAGTCCAAACTTCGCAGGCAGGCCAGCAGGCTGGGGCAGGACCCAGGCAGGAGTTGCAGCTCAAGCCTGAAGGCCATCTGCTGGCTGAACTCCCTCTTCCTGGGGGAGTACATCAATCATTTTCCTACAGGCTTCAACTGATTGGATGAGGCCCACCCACATTATGGAGTGTAATCTGCTTTACTCAAAATCCACTGATTTAAATGTTAATCTCATCTAAAGAAATACCTTCCCAGCAACACCTAGATGGCAGTTTGACCAAATGGGTGGGTACCATGGCCTAGCCAAGGTGACACCTGAAATTAACCATCACACGCTCCAACCCCTGCTGATATCAGGAGGTAAAGCGAGTAAGCCAGGTTGGGCAGGACGTGAAGAACAGGCACTCACAGGCGCCCCTCCACCCCCCCAGAAACGCTTGATGACAGACTGGACCAAGAACGCTACAAGCGACTGCAAGCACCACTCCTACATAGAACGTGGACAGATAGCAATGAGGCCTAGGGCTGGGGAGCACATAAACTGTCTCTGCCATTGATTTGCGCTCCCTGGGAGCCCCACGGGCACGGCACTTGGAGCAGCTGGAACCTGTGGCCAACCTGACCCAGGGAAACGAGACAAGCTTCAGGGTAGATACAGCACAGAGCATTCAACTAGACCAAGGCTCCAGGGCAGCCCGTCCTCTGAGCTGCCACCACACCGACAGCATATGTATCAGGCGCCTTCATTCTTGGGACATTCACTGTTTCTAGGTGTTACTGTATTATCCCCCAGCTAAGGGATATGCTCCCATCTGCTGGGATGTTGAAAAAGTTCTGGAGATGGATGGAGGTGATGGCTGCACAACAATGTGAATGTACTTAATGCCACTGAATTGTACACTTAACAATAGTTAAAATGGAACATTTTACGTTATAGGTATTTTACTACCAAAACAAAAAAAAAGTACGCAATCCATATATCAGACCTCACCATCCCTCGTATAAAGTTGACCAGATTACCAAAGACCCAAGGCCCGTGTCCTAAATGTAGTAACCCACTTAACAGAGTAATGTGAACGGCCTCATTTGATAGTTCCTGCAGGCCTTGAGCATAGGTTAGCATGTGCACATATTTTTGATTCATTTTCAAGTGTTTGGTGCATGGTGAAACACCAAGATACACGTTTTGGATCCAAGGACTTTTAAGGTAAGCAGTTCTGCAGGACAGCCCTCCAAACGCCAAGTGGGAGACAAGGCCCACCAATCGGAATCTGAACCAGTGCCTCTGTTAAGAGATTGCGGAAGGAGACTTGGAAGAAGGATGTGAGGACAGACGAGGCAGCGCCACTTTCCAGACTGGAAGGGCATTTACGGGACCACCTGACTCGCGCTCTGCAGCTCCCGAGCCGCGTCTGCTCTCATCTGACTACTTCTTTCTCCTTGAAACTTCTTACTCCTTACCTCTTGCATTCTCAGAAATGAAAGATATTAACTTCTTAATTTTCAGAGTGATAGTTAATCTCTTCCTCCCACTTCTATCCTGCCACCTACTTCCCTATCTTCTCTTAGTTAAATCACATGAGATTTTTAACCACTTTCATCTGATTCTAAGATTTCCCTTCACATGAATCAACAGCATTAAACCTATAACAATATTGGAAATATATCTCAATATATTGGAGTTCTTCTTTTGAAAATCATTTAAATTTTGTTTTTTAAATGGACAGGGTCTCGCTATGTTGCAGGTAACCTCCGCAAGCCTAAGCTGCGTTACGTGAGACATGGGGCTAAGTACCGCCTACTCTGGCATCTCCCGCTACTCTTGAATCTCCCACGTCTGTGCTGAGAACGCAGGAGCTGTGGGTGGGAAAGCTCTCATGCTGTAAGGCACTGCTCTGCCCCACGGCGGTACCTGCCCGGGCTGCTGACCTTCAAAAGCTGTCAAACCAGGATTAGCAGCTGGGGAGCCAAGAAAAGGTACCCGGCACTAAAGAGACAGCCATGCCCAGGCCATGTGGCTCCTCACAGGCAGAGATGTCCCTTCCCTGCTGTGTGCCCAGGGGCAAAGAGATGGAAAGGGGATGCTGATTTCGAAAGCTCTCTCTTCAGCCCTGTCACTGGAGGGAAACTGCCTCCGTCCTCGGCGCTTCTGAGCCGCCCCTGGCAACGGTGGGCGCTAGACTGCTTTGGACTGGGAGCTGCCGGCTTGAATTCTAGCTTCTAAAAACAAACCCTCCTGCTGCCGCAAAGCCTCCTAGAATCACAGAGCTTTAGAAATAAACGGAAACTTTGAGGCACCAATCCAAACTTCTTATTTTATAGATGGGGGTTTTATAGATTTTATAAAAGTGGGAAAGGACCTATACTGAAAGAGAGACTTGTGGCCTTGCCAGGTAATGGACGTGATTTCCAGCTACTCGCCAACTTTAGAGTGAAAAGGAAGTGGTGTCAGAGGCATGCAAAGCCCGCAGACAAACATTTATTCAAAAGCTACACAGGCAGATCCCAGGATGGCAGGGCCATTTCGCACACCCCAGTGCCTGGCATGATGCTTGCAGGGCACAATGCTTGCAGGGCACAATGCTTGCAGGTAAAAAGGACTCAGTAAATATTTGCTGAAAGAATGAATGAATGTCCCTGGGGAGGGCTTATATAAAATGAACCTGACATACTTGTATCCTACGGGGGTATCATTGCAAAGGACACCATAGAAGTGGCAGAGGCCCCTGGAGAATGCAAGGGGACAAGGGCCCAGGCTGTACATCCAGGAGTGAGTGAACCCCACTCTGGGACAGATTCACTCTGGCCACTCCCAAAGCCTGTGCACAAGCTGTGCCCCAGGGTCCAGCTGGAGATCCTGGCCCCAGCCCAACCTGAAGGTCCCCCAGATGTGCAGAAGGAGGCTGGGATGGTGCTTCCAGGGGAAGGTAAACCTGGAGCACGTGCACTTTCCCTGCTGTGGCTCTGGAGTGGATCTGGTGAGGAGATGCTCTTCCTACAAAACCTTCTCTAGCTCAGGGAAAGAAGGAAGTGCAAAAACCCTGTGCCTTGGGTCCTGGGGCTGCCAAGCAGGGGCAGTGAGCGGGGTTGGCTATCACCACAGGGCCAGCCTGCCTGTCCAGTGAGAGTAGGCATCCCTAGGCAGCATGCACAAGAAACCAGCACAGGCAGAGACATGTCACCCAGGTGCCACATTCTGGTTTTCACCTTCCCACCTTCTCTTTTTGTGTACCTTACTACTCCCAGCAGCTCAACATCTGATGCTTTCCCTGGGGCAGAGCTCGGCTACCTCTTCTAAAATACGTGCCCCTGTCTGCCACACTGGCTCAAAGGGCCGATGATATTTCACAGCTGGCTGTTAGTGGCCTGAGAAGAAGGCATCCTGGAAACTGGAAGGGAGGACAGACTCCTGGAAGTGGTGGGATGTGGGGAGGGACTTCTGGGCCACAAATCTCAAAGCCACAAGTCTACAGTTTTGAGGGACAGCCTCCAGGGAGATGGTAGTCACCTCTTATGACCCACTGTTTGGGTAACACCTCTGGCCGACACTGCTAGGGCCTGAGCCTTGATGAGTCATTTACCCAGATGGGCTGGAGTGTAGAGAAGGAACGTGCAGGGGACACAGCCGATCATGGCAGTGGCCTCTCAAGGGCCGGCCACCCTGCTGCCTCAAGGGGGAGTGGAGGGAGCAGCCCAGCCCCAGCCTCCGCAGGAGTATCTGGGTAGACTTTGACAAACAACGAAAAGGGTAAGTGAACAAGTTCTTGGTTACTGAATGAGCCCAAGGTCCCTGACTGCCTTTCCTGACCCTCCCTGGGCCAAGCCCAGGGCTCACCTGGATGATGAAGCCAGTGGAAGAACACTGTCTGACCCAGAGGCTGAATTTCCGCTTTTTCCTCTTTCGAAGCTCCCGCTCTGTGCACGTGGCAATGAACACGGGGTCCTCGTCGATCAGGGGTTCGTGTAGCACCTACCAGGAGGGAAAAAGCAGAGGCTCTCAGGAAAGGCAGTGTGAGCTTGTGGGCTCATCAGATTTGAGCTCCAATCCAGTCTCTGCCTGTGAGCAACTATGTGACTTTAACTAAGTTACTTTACCTCTCTGATCCTGACTCTCCTTACCTATAAAAGGGTAATAGCAATATCTACACTACTGTTTTAGGGAGGATTCAGTAAGAAAATGTACGCAAAGTACTCAGCACAGGCCCTGACATATGGCAGATATTCTGTCAATGGAAATTATTACTATTGTTGTTATCATTATTGGCCTAAGCTACCTAGTCCCAACTCTCACTTGGTAGAGGGATCTCCGGCAGGGGTCCTTTGGCTGGATGCATCCAGTGGTGGGCACCCACTTCTTTTCAAGGAAGCCCTTTCCACGGAAGGACAGCTCCAACTGCTAAAAAGTTCTTTCCCTCACTGGTTCAGAATTTACCTATATTTGGTCTGACTTCTGCCCTGAGAGAAACAACGAAGAAAACATACTTTTTAAAAGATTATCGAGACAGCTTTCATGTCAGCCCACAACCTCCTTTTTCCAGGCTGAACATAGTGTTTTCAGAAATCATTCATCCGATGACCCAGTTCTCTGCAGACTTGTTGCAACACATGGCCTCCAGCTCTCCTCGAGGTTGTGGTGTCCCTTCTGACAAGATTCCCAGGGCAATTTTTAAATTTATTTCATCTGTTTCAACTTCTTGATAACATGGTTACCTGACTCTTTCAATGACAAGACAACAAAGTGAAAGGAAATGGCATAACCAAAAATAGGCTCTATGTGGTGGTCTAAGATTTATTTCTTCAAGCTAAAGCTTTTTTTGCAAGATTTTCTGGTAAATTTTAGGAATGTGCTACATCCCCCCCTGCAATCCTATTCCAAGCTTAATTATGAATTAGAGTATATATCTGTAGTTAACTGGAATAAAGAGTGTAGGAAATAATGTGGTTCCAAGAACTCTACATGACGTGCTAGATCCGGGGTCAGCAAACTATGGCCTAGTCTGGCCCACCACCTGTTTTGTAAATAAAGTTTTATTAGAACACTGCCATGTTCATTCGTTTACATATTATCTATGGCTGCTTTGGGCCTACAATGACAGAACTGACAAGATGCAACAGAGATCACACTGCCCCTAGAAAGTCTAAAATACTATCTGGCCATTAACAGAAAAAGTTTGAACAAACTAATCACCTGGGGATCTTGCTAAAATGTGGACTCTGATTCAGTAGGTTTGGGGCAGGGCCTGAGCTTGTGAATTTCCAGCAAGCCCCCAGGTGATGTCAGAACATGGTTTTCTAAGGACAGAGTGGACGATGATACTTACCACTTGTGATGTGGACAGTTTCCTTCCATTCTTCTATTAATGATACTTCAAGTTCCGTTTTTAAAAAGTAACAGCCATATGGTTCGGTCTTAGTTGTGCATACTTGCCCCCCTTCAGTGTTTATTTTTGGAAGCATGGGGACATTATGCCTGGTCTCCCTGTCTCATGCTCAGGAAGGGGAGGGCTGGGGAGGCTGCCCTGGGCCCTCATGCCCGGCTTTTTGCACTTGCTGGCTCTTGGTAGCTCATAAAACATTCAAAGCCCCATTTGGAACCACTCTAGTGAAACAGACAAGCCCCACACGTGGAGGGGAAATGGGAGCAGATGGGGAAGGGAAAGTGTGGCATAAAGAGGTCCTTCCTGCCTGCCCCTTCCCTGCCCAATTATCCCTGCCAAAGACATGCATCCTACTCTTCCTCCTCTGAGGCCACAATAAACTAAATTGCCCTCTCCCATCCTCCTCTTCGGAAACAGTGCACACCTCTGCTCCATTTGCACTGAACAGATCATCAGGTGCAAATTTATATTTAATCACACGCCTCATCAAAGCAAAAAGGCCAGCAAGAATTTCTAATCCTCAATGATTTTTTCCCCCTTTTCTATTATCATTAAATGACTTGTGAATGGGTTATTACTAAACGCAGCACACAGAGCAGTGTGCTCCCCAAAGCTCCAAAACTATGCATGCCAGAGAAACCACTTTCGTCTCCTCGAGAACGTAGGCCGGCCAGCATTTCTCTGTTACCCAGCTGTATGTTTTGAGTCCCCTTCTGTGTATGACGAGCTATCTGGGGTGTGGCAGGTGGTATGTTTGATAGGGGAAAGACAAAACAACCATTTATTTATTTGCATAATCCCTCCCCAAAATATTTGTTTAATTAATCTGGCTCTACTTTTGAGGAAATGTAGTGTCTTCCTATTTTGTATTTGTGTAAACACACGCATGCGCACACACGCATACAAACACACACACACACGGCTGCTTTGGTTACTGTTAGATTCTGGGAGTCCTCTGAAGACTTTGTAAAACTAAACTCATACCAAAGGGTCACATTTGATAGAATGAAAAGGTTCTTGGGATTACAGGGCAGAGGGTATGAGTGTGTTGAGTCTGTACAAGGAATGTGCTGTGCGTTAAGGGTGGAGTCCAGAGAGACAGTGTAAGAGGACTGGGCACAAAGCAGTCCCTGGGAGTCTGGAGCAAATCCACCCACACACATATCCGACAAGAGTAACGGGAAAAGAATTGTCTCAGCTGGTACCAACAGACAGAAATGAAGACTCTCCAGGGGGACCCTGAGGCTTACAGGCAGCTGACGGCAACTTACAACCAAATCACTGCTTCTCCTTGAATTGAATGTTCCAGGGCCCAAACAGGGATTTTCACAGGGGGGTAAAGCAGGGAAACCAGGAACCTTTACTGCTTCTGCCTTCTCCAATCAAGGATCAAGGATCAAGACAAGAACCCTCTTCCTTCTCTAAGAGGCAGATGTTTCTGAGAAGGGCAAAAATGCAGGAGCCAGGCATGAGGTGGCCGATGCTGGTAGCCAAGGGAAGGCTAGGTCCATCCCCACCTGGAAAGGCCAGTGCGTTCCTCAGCAGACATGGGCAAGTGCTGTTCTGGGGAAGGAAGGGGCACGGGTGACTTGTAGGAAGCCCCAGGAACCATGAGGTCCTACTCATATTAAACATCCAGCCGTACTCTGCAGGTATGATTTCATCTCCTTTGGTTTATCCTGCTCCCCACCTACCGAGACACGGAGCTGGTACAACAGGCCTCATGCCCCAGGCTGTAAGATAGGGCGTACTGGGTATTTTCTGTGTATCCCCCAGGGCCGCTCCTCATCCCCCGCCCGCACCCCCGTGCCAAGGCTGGAGGCCAATTGTTATAAACTGCCCCGTCCAGCTCCTTTGCCTCGAGCTTCTGGCTTGGGGGCCAAGTGAGAGGTATCAGCAGAAGGTCACAGAGTGACAGTGAGGTGAGGGGATCTATTCCTGCTCCCTGCCTGCTGGTCCTGAGGTCTCTCCCCAGGCTGCAGCCTTCTCTGCTCCCGGCCTAGGGGTGACGCGGGCGTCCCACCGCAGCTGGCCGGGGTGCTGCACCACCCTCCTGATTGCCCTCAACCCTCACCACACCCTGGCAACAGTCCCTGAGTTCTGTCCTCTTCCTTGGCCCTTCTAGAGCAAGGCCCTTGTTTCTTGCTGGGATCTTGACCAACACAGAGGGGCCCTGAGTAGAAAATGGTAGCAAACAGAAAATATAACTTTGTAAATATGAAGGGAAAATAAAAATTAAATACAAAGTTAAAAAAAAAAAGAAGAAGAAAGAAAAAAGGGGGGTGGGGGTGGAAAAAACCCCAAACATGACCTGAGAGCCCTTCCCTAAACTGAGCCACATTGCAGGCCCCTCTTCTCAGAGACTCATGGGCTGGAAGCCATGGAAAGATGTGAGCAGCAGAATAAAATGATCACTCCTCTAGGTCCTCCCTATTCCTGGTACTCCCAGCACCGCCCACCCGAGCCAGGGAAATAGGGAGGGCAGAGCTGCTTCCCCAGACCCCACCCACCCATGGAGCCGCAGCCCAGCCACTGCCTGCCTGGCCTGGCTCAGGGACACTGCTGGGCCTCCTCTCAGGGCACCCTGCCTGGGGGCTGCAAAGCAGGGAGCCCACAAATCTCAGAATTCCAGTTTGCCAGAGAGGCATGGCAATCACCCTGGATTTACAGACACCTGATGCTGTGTTCCAGGACACACAAACAGCACAGGGTCGGTACACACGGTAGACACTCAACAGATGTGAGTATAACTATGGGTAAGGCCTGCCTCGTCTTGGAGCTGGAAGGATCTTCAACAACCCTATCTCGAGGCTATTAAACAGCAACCATCCAAGTAGCTGGTTGTTTGATTCTTGAGAGATGCTGAGGCACAGTGAACCTACAGCCTTCTGAGATAGCTCTTCAAACGTGTGACCCCAAGGATGGTCAGAATGTGGGGTTTTTTTTCCCCTTATGTCCAGCCAACACACCTCTGATTTGATTCATTTTCAACCAAGCAAGTATTCAGTGAAACAAAACATAATGTGCCCAGGCTTCTCCTTGGTACCACAGGGCCTGTTATAAGGCAGGGCTCATGTCCCCAAAAGTCTCCACCTCTTGTTAGGAAGGTAAGTGACACACAGGTGGATGAGACACAATGGTATTTGGCTACCTCATATAAATCGTGGGGGGAATTAAAAAAACAAGGGACCCACGTGGGAACGCAGGCCTTACACTGGGCCCTAGAGACTGGGTAAACTTGCGAAGCAGAGAGAAGAGGAAAAAAAGCATTCTAGGGGCCAGAGTGCGTTGCAAACACCTGGAAATCATAATGAGCCCAGCAGGTTCACCAAACAGCAGGGAAAACTATTCAGAGATAGTTTAAAGACTCCCACAGACCTGAAATAGGGCGATCTCTTCCTCCACAAAAACCCTGTGGTTATCAGCTGTGTGGGGAAGAAGGTACCATATAGAGAGTTAGGGAGAGCATGCAGAAGAGAACATCAAAAAGAACTGGAGTTTTATTTAGAATATCCTTACAGGAAAAGCACAAGATGAATAGACGGATTGATGGGTCTTTAAATATATAAATAAAAGTGAAGTTAACGTCTCTATCCACATAGAACAGGTCAAAGGAAATTGGGTGAATGTGAGCCAAGAACTTCCTGGTTTTGGCTAGAGAAATCTCTAGAAATTAGCTACCTCCTCCGTTTGCTAGATCAGTACAGCAATTTTGAGGAAGATTCTGGAATTCCATCTCACCACGGTGTGACTGCCAGGTGGTGCAATTGCCACAGGTACAGCCAGGAGGGAGCTGAAAGCAACCAGGGCTGCCTTCTTCTGGCATCATTAAGGAAGCTGGGGAAGGTGTTAGGGAACCGTAACAGTGAACTCTGGGGCTCTTCCAAACCCTCATCCAAAGGCTCTGCCCTGGGTGGCCAGGGGCACGTAAGTAACCCCGATTACCTGAGAAACGGTTTAAATTCCAGGCTCACTCTCTCTGCCACCCAGGAGGCTTCTAACCCCTATTTGTTACCAACAGGTGAGAACATACTCAGAGAATACAATAAGAAATTTAACATTAGCCTGAGCAAAACATAATTTGAAAAGAAAGTGTAATTAAAGGAGGGGGAAGATGGGGAGAAAGACAAGGGAAATTGTATCTCAGAGCAAAAGGACTGAATTCTGACTTGTCTATGGGATGGAGCTTTTACTATTATTACCCTCCAGTCTAATTTGGATTTTATGGGTTGATGGAATGTTGGAATAGCAGAGGTGACTGCAAAGGACAGGCAGGGCAGGAAGGGATGCCCCAACATCCTGTCACCAGCCGCAACGAGGCCACGGGAATGAGCCCAAGGGCAGCTTGGCGAGCTCTAACCCTCCATGCTGGCCTCACCTGGGTTTGGGAAGGTCTGAAGGCAGAGTCGAAGCCGTGCTGCAGAGAGTCGAGGAAGGGCTGGACCTTGTAGAGCCCGTGTGTGGACTGGCTGGAGCGGAAGGCCACGACGTGGAAGTACTTGAGGATCTTCTCAAAGCGCGCCTGGCTCATGACGAGGGCGAGGCTCTGGTTGCTGTAGAAGCCGCCGCTCCAGATGCTGAGGACAGACTCGCAGTGGGAGATGCTGGTGGAGATCATGTAGCCCAGGAACGCCTTCATCTCCGTCAGCGTCACTTCCACCCAGGCCCCGTCGCTCCCAAACCGCTCCTGGAACTTCTTGGCGTACATGTTTGTCTGCACCACCATGTTCTTGAGGACGTTGTCTGGGACAAAGAGCTGGAAGAAGTCCACGGCACTAGCACTGGGGGGCATCTTTCGGGTTGGACCTGAAACCCAAAGACAGGCGGAGCGCTTACCATGATAGCCACCACACCCCCGACTCAACAGGGGAACAACTGCATTTCCTCAAGCTGGGCCTTTGCCTGAGGCTCCCACAGCATCCAATGCTACCGCCTTTCCCTCCGTCCTTCAAGAAGGCCCTCCAGCCACTGGGTCCCATGGGCTTCTACATCCCCCTTTGCTCTGGAGCTGCTGCCAGCTCTCTCTGCTCTCTCCTAGCACGGGAGTGCTTCTCCTCCCAAATGCCAAGGGAACAAATGGCCCTGACACCCAGAGTGCAAGGCACAGCCTGGGTCTTCACATTAGGTCAGAGGGACAACACTCAGTGGGGCCTCAGTCTTGTGGAATCCCTGCTTTAGAGAACCAGTGTGGCTCGGTCTGTCCCTCTGGGCTGTTTCGCACACATAAGGCACAAGCAAAGACATAACTAGAGATATAATATACACACACAAATGTACATTTTTAGAAATATATAACATACATAAATACATACATCAATGTATACATTTTAAAAATTAAAATATACATATCTATACATATAAATTAGGAGCTCTGCCTGCCAGTCTGGGGTACTTCTCCATACAGGGGAGAAGAAAGCATGTCTATAGCTAATCTATATATACACACATACACATATATGCACATATACATATTTAAAAATAAACATAGATATTATACATAAATACATAGATGTATAAACAAATATATAAATATTATATTTTAAAAAGAAGGTGCTCCAGCACGTCACCCCCCGACAGAGGCCCCTCCTGTCTTGCCCGCCTCCTGCTGCAGCATCACACACATGGGGCCCTCGGCAGCCTGCTTTCTCTGCACATGGGCAGAATGCAAGTTCTTACGAGTCTGGCACATTCAGTAAATATTGATCTGAAGAGAAAAGGGCACATGAGGGGAGGGGAGGAGATGCAAAGACACATGGAATTTTTATAACATGGGGCTTAGCTATGGTTTCCTGGCTTTCCTTTTCTTGTAAGTTAACTAACTTTGTAAATAAAATGCTTTCACCACTTGGAGGCTGAAAAATTCCAAGCAGGAAAGAGAGTGATTTTTATTAAACATTCCCTATGTGGTAACTTTAAATTTATTAGTCAACAAATCTGAAGGGGCTTGTTTAGATCATTTCACCAATGGGATAAAATCACACAATTTTTGACTAATGCAGCTCTTTGGGAAAAAAATAATATATATGCATATGTACACACACACTCATGTACCACATAATGACGTTTCAGTCAATAACAGACCACATATACAATGGTGGTCTCATAAGATCATAATACCATATTTTTACTATACCTTTTCTATATTTAGATACACAAATACTTACCATTGTATTACAATTGCAAACAGTATTCAGTGCAGTAACATGCTGTACAGTTTTGTAGCCTAGGAGCAATAGGCTATACCATACAGCCTAGGTGTGTAGTAGGCTATATCATCTAGGTTTGTCTGAGTACATTAAGAACACTCTGTGATGTTCACGCAATGATGAAAGCTCCAAATGAGGAATTTCTCAGAACATATCCCCAACATTAAGTGATGCATGACTGTGTGTGTATGTGTATATTTTTTTAAAAAGCTGTAGTTTATAATTCCATGTAGGAATAGGTAGGCTAACAATATGTAGAGATTTATATGAGACAAGCTTTGCTTCTATTGCATCCATATAGCAATTTCTAATAAAAGCTGTATACATTCTTCAGATTTAATTACCACTCCCCCAACCTTCTATTACTACTATCCTAAGACAGTTTCTTAAAAACAAGTTTTCTATAGCAAAACTAAGACAGATAATGTACACACAAGACTGCCCAAGTTTTAGAGTCAGATTGATAGATCTGGAGATATGACACCTAAATTTACTTCTAGCTAACTGCACAATGTTAGATAAATTTCTTCATCTCTCCTAGCTCTAGTGTTCTTGTAAAATGGGCACAGAAATACCTACTCTGACAGGTTGTCATGCAAAGTAAAATAAATGAGGTAACTCAAGTACTGCGCCTAGCATAGTGCTGGGCCCTAAGGGAGGTTCTTAAAGTGTGGTGACTTCTACTGAGATATTATCAATAGAAATTCATTGACAGGTAGGCTGAGGGCTTTCCAAGGCATACTCAAATTGTTCTCATTTTGCAGAAGAAATAGAAGCCTGGAAAGCGAAGTGACCACCACCACATTCACTTTTACTAACCATTCTTGGGGTACCAAACTGGTCTTTGAAGAGCAGGTGGCCCTGGCTGGCATGACAATGAGGCCAGGACGACTAAGGGGCCCCAATTCTGCAGGAGTAGCTTGAAGCTCCACACTTACTCTTAAAGAAAATCATTTTATTTCAGCAAAGCCTTGCAGCCTTTGGTGGGTGAAGCCATAAATTATTCAGGGATAGTGCTCAAAGAGGAGGAAAACCAGCATTTTAATTGCTACATCATGCTGACTGAGCAGAATGGAATTTTCTCTTCCTAAAGTTTTTAAAGTAATTTTGCCTCCCAGGCCATTTCAAAATAAATTCCCACAGCAAATTCTAGCCTGGCCTGGCCAACTGCTTCATGAAGACACTGGGAAGTAGCTGGCTCCCTCGTACTGCTTAGTTCTGATTTATAAGCATCCTCCACGGCCTCGTTTAGTTGCTGTGATTACTGATACTTGAAAAGT
The DNA here is from genome assembly GCA_023783475.1 of Daubentonia madagascariensis. NCBI lineage: Eukaryota > Metazoa > Chordata > Mammalia > Primates > Daubentoniidae > Daubentonia > Daubentonia madagascariensis. The sequence goes on from JAKFHU010000624.1 coordinate 1,454,010, forward strand.
GTTGGCACAGGTCAATTATTGTGAAGGAAGGGAAGGAAGGAAATGCTATTGAAAAGATTTAATCCCTATCAACAAGTTAATATTTTGTCCATTTAATAATATGGCCCTGGGGTGGGCAGCACCCCCAGCCAAGGTACGACTCCCTTACATTTGATTCGTTTATGGGAAGCTTTTCCAGATATTACTCATGTAATCCTCACAACATCCCTGTGAGGCATCATCCCATTCGGCAGGTGAGGAAACAGGAGCTCAGAAGTAGAAGGACGCAGCCCAAGGTCATCCACTCTAAATGACTTACCATTAGGGTGACCTTCATCCCCCTTGGCCCAGGGCCAATCTGAGTGCACCTTCTGCTGTTAGTAGTAGTATCCCTTCCTGTGCCATCTGGACAACAGGGATGTGGCTCTCCTACACACAGTATATACACCCGACTGCAGTCACGTGGTGGTCTTTCCACCACCTCTTCCCTCCTCCAAACACACAACCTCCCTCCACCTCTGGACATTCAAATGTCACGGTGGGTAATGTAGGATAAAAATGCCCAGCCAGAATAACTCTGAAGGGGAAAGGGGAGGCTATGTAAAAACCCCAAAGGAAGATAGAACTGGGGGTAGGGAGGAGGTGGGTAGACCTAGAGGAGGAAGAGAAGGTGCCACCTGGGTAAGTCTTGGTGTCTGGGCTGGGGGTGGAGGGTTGTGCATGTTGATGTTTGATGCTAGGCAAAAACTTGTATCATCCTCTCCCTTCCCTCCCACCCCACCAGGTCACCATGTCAAGGCCCCATCACTACCACCCACCTGGTTCCCTCCGCTCCGGGGATCTCAGACCCAGGGCAGCATTTACAGTGGCTCGGTTATGCCCAATTCCCCCAAAGGGATTCCCTTTCTTCCCACCCTCAAGAGAGGAAACAGGCCCCCTCTCCTCACGGATGACTAGAAAAGCAGATGTTCCATTTAGAAAGGGGATTGGGAAACCATTTATTCAATGGACATTTGAGCACCATATTGCTCCTGAAAACAGAAAAGATTCAGACTAGATATCTTCTCTCCCCAGGAGTTGACCACATAAGAGGAGCAGGCAATGGATAAGGACTCAGACTTGGAGGAGAGCTGTGCGCACAAGAGGGAACCCGAGTCCAGACCTGGGGTGGGGGTGGGGGTGGGGGTAGGCAGGATCTGGGAGGATCCCCAGAGGGGCTGTCTGAGATGCACCTGGGGGCAAAATGTCAGCAGCCCTGTTGCGGAGTTACAGGGTATTTCAGACAGTGAGAACATCTCGTGCAAAGGCCCTGTGGCCAGAGAGAACACCCTGAGTTTAGTGCAACTGTGCAAGGGGTGGGGGGTGGGGAAGAAGGAGAGAAGGGGGAAGGAGATGGGGAGGGAGAGAGAGAGACAGAGGGGCTGGCCGGAGGCATCGGTGGGGCATGGGGTCTGGACACTGTCACAGGGCTTGAGCTTGTCCAAGGGCGTGAGGAGCCAGTGAAGGACCCTGAGCACAGTGCAACCACGCTCATCCTACTTTAGCACAGTTGCTCTGCTGCACACGGAGTCAGAGGAGGACCTGGTGGCTGTTCCTGAAGCCATGTGAGACCTGGCAGGGACTTAACTAAGGGGGTGGCCACAGCTCCTTCACCTCCGTGCACTGTGCTGGCTTCCTATAGGAGTGCATGGCATGGGGCGTGGACTGCAGGTGGGACGAGGTGGGCCAGTCACCTCCATCCCCAGTGGCCTCATCTATTTCTCACTTCCGTTTGTACCAGGACATGAAAAAGGTTGATACCTTACACTAAACGTGCCTAGAGTGGAACCCCAGACTCTCCACTGTCCCCAGTTTGCGCTCCCATCCCCCTTCGGTTCTCCCACGGGCCACCAATGAATAGTTCTTCTTCCCCCAACCCTCACCCAGCCCATCCGCATGCCCTGCCACCTCTCCCTCCAAATCACACCACCACCCACCCACTGCAGCCCTGTAGCCTGGCTGGCTGCCACCTCTGGCCTGGATGACACACAGCCTCCCCCAAGGGCATTCCCACTGACCTGCCCCCAACAAACGATTTACAGCAACAAGAACACCATTCCTGTTTAAAACACTGCCACGATTTCGCACGGCACTTAAAGCAAACGCCACATTCTTTAGGAAGTGTGCAGGCCCATGCATGGCCTGGCCCTGCTCCCCACCCCCCAGACCCACCCTGGGCCACTTGCCGTCCCTCTGGGTTGTGCAGGGAAAGCTGATGTCGGACCTGGACCTGGGCAAGCTCCTTCCCCGCTCAAGGCCTGAGACACCTGGAAGGAAGGAAGCCCTCCTGGGGGGCTCCAGCTTCATTAAACATCACCCTCTTGAGGCTCTCCTGACCACTGGTCCACCTAGCAGACCCCGGGCTGGCCCTCTCCATCTCGGCCCCCACTTGGTGTCCCTCCTTGCTTGGATCACAGTTTGTGGTTGCCTCTGCTGCCTGCCCTCTGAACCCAACTAAAGTGTGCACAACTAAAGTGTGATGGCAGAGGTTAAGGCTGTTGTGTTCTGTGTCCCTGCAGCCTCATACACGGCCTGTTAAACACTTACACCTGTTGACTGGATGGATGAAGAAGGAGGAAGGGGAGGAGGGTAGCTTCGGCTCATCCAGGAGGGGAGGCCTCTTTTCTGAGTTCAGTGGGAAGGTTCAGGCCTCTGTGGCAACAGTCCCTGTGTTAATGCCTGGGGACAAGGTTGGGTCAGCCAGGAGCACCTGTGCATATGGGGAGGGCTGAGTGGGTGGGTGGGAAACGCAGTGGAAGACAGTGCCGTCAAGTCGCCACTCTGCTAGCCTGGCCTGCATGTGGTACTGATCCCCACCTTCACCCCATCAAGAAGGAAAGGGTGGCTTTGTGTGCTTTCTAACTGCAACCTTTTAGAGACTTAAGCACTTGTTTTGGGGGATGAGAACGGCATTTTGAAACACTAGTATTTTTTGGTAAAAATTGTCAGCAGTGTTGTGATACAGATGAGGATCAATCAATTAATATTTTATTTTATGTTTTAGAGACAGGGTCTCGTTCTGTTGGCCAGGCTGGAGTACAGTGGCATGATCATAGCTCACTGCAGCCTTGAACTCCTGGGCTCAAGCAATACTCCTGTCTCAGGCTCCTGAGTAGCTGGGACTATAGGCATGTGCCACCATGCCTGGCTAATACATATGTGTGTGTGTGTATGTATATATATATATATATTTTTTTTTTTTTTTAAAGAGATGGGGTCTCACTATGTTGCCCAGGCTGGTCTTGAACTCCTGGTGCCTCAAGCAGTCTTCTCATCTTGGCCTCCCAACGTGCTGGGATTAAAGGCAACTCACCTTGGCATTGAGCCAACTCGCCTGGCCAATATTTTAAATGAAAGGTTTAAAAGTGGAATCATTTATTTCCAGGCTAAATCAAACAGGGACAAAAATATAACCAGAATATCCTGCATCACCACAAAAATATTCCTCTCTTTTGAGAAACTGAAAATTACATTCCATAAAAGGGTAATACAGAAAATATCCAACCCCATTGTTCTCAGTGCCAGCTGCAGCTGGTCCTTATTTTCGGCTAAACTAATCACCATTTGTCTCGCATCCTTTTTCCCTTCCCCCACATGGCTGACATGTAGGACAAGCCTATTGTCTATCTGGTAAACACCTGGGTCCAAGTCTCAACTGCACAATTCAACCACTCAGCCAGTAAGTGCAGCAAAGACTTCTTTCCTTGTGTAACCTCTTTGTTCACAACTAAGTGACCAGTAACAAACTTGATTCTCAGCTGGATCAGGGATATTCCCACAGGGGTAGGAGCCTGGAGGTTGGTGTGAGTCCTGGCTGCTCTCCTGACACTCTTGGGGTTCGGCACCCTCATCTGGATAGCCAAGTGAGATAACTCATACATAACTCACTGGGCAGCTGCAAAGAACGTGAAGCCTTCCCCTCTCTGTGTAGGTCTGACCTGCAATGCTTACCAATACACCAAAAGTATGTTCAGGTTAACATTAACCCCCTAAATGGTATCTTCTAACAGAGGACACACAAAGCTACTACCCATTCTCTAGAGCCCTTATAAAACATGCAGGCACTTTGCCAGAAAACCCCAAGTACAGCTTCAGTTACATAAATATATTAGCTGCAGGGCTTACTATTATAGAAAGACGTAAGATAAACTCTGTGGGCATATGTGTGTGTGTGTGCACGTGTGCAAAGTGTTCCTCATGCTAAGGCAACATAGTGGCTGGCAAAGAAGTTGGCAATAAAAAGAAAACAACTTTAGAACAGGCATCTGAACTGAAGTTGTTCACAGGAAATATGGACTATGGAATAGTTGCATGTAGTCTCTACAGATTAGAAAGAAGCTAATCAATTGGCTAATACAGATATTAAATCCACAACCTTGACTAGAGGTCATGTGACAAAGAGCTGATGTACAGAGAAGGGGTGACATACCCCCAAAGCCCAATGTATCAAACATTAAAAGACAGCTCACCTTCAAAACCATTCACTATACAAGGCACATATACACAATATAAGAGAGAGCCATTCTCACACAAAACATAAAGATTTCCTTTCTGTGTGATGGCCAACTCAAGTGCCTGCCACCCACAGACAACCTGCTTGAAAATATCTCTCTGGAGTGCTCTGCTGGGCAGAGGTGGCCCTGAACATCTCTGAGGGCCCCAAGTTAGTGGTAGAGCAGCTGAAAAACAACGGCTGGCAGAGTCCTCTCCAACGCGAGGACTGCTCTGCCACATGCCTGCACCGAGGGCCCTCCAATCAAAACCCCATCACATGTACCTCCTCGTACTGGGGATCCCATCTCTATTTGGAGTAGTGGCACTTGACATTCTATGTCACATGGACAAATGATTCTTTGGACTTTGTCAGTGAACAGAGATCAGGTCATGTACGTTTGTACAGATTGCACAAAAGATTTTTACCCCTCCGACCAGATCTGGGTTTCGACGTAATAGCAAGATAACAACACAAGAAGGGTTGTAAACCTTGTGCCTAGCACAGGGATGGCTACACAGCAAATCCTCAAATGTCAGGCAAACATAAAGCCCCACTGCTCCCTCAGCAGCAATAGCTGAAAAGGCCAGGAGATGACAGGGCTATCGCATGACAGTTTGTGAGTCCTGCTATGCCTAAGTGTGCCATGGCTGTCTTCAGTCTATGCTGCCCATGAGAAAGTTCATCCACTCTCCTCTTGACCAAGCTCATCCATTCTGCCCTTGACCAACGCCATCTGCTCTGCCCTTGACCACGCTCATCCACTAAGACACTCTGCTACCCAAACCACAAATTTCACTTTTCCTTAGTACTGAGCTAAAACGTAGTACAAGAGAGGTGTCTGTAAAGATGAGAGATGGAGGTGCCTGCAGCTGGGGTTGGGGGATGGTGGGGTCTGGGTTCTGCTCCTGGTTCTTTCACTATCTGGACCTCTGAGACGCTGCAGTTTTTCTGGGTCTTGTTTTTTTCACTGGTAACTTGCCTACCTACCTTGCCTTATTTACCTTCCAAGACTAATTAAATAAGACAATGATGTAAGTACTTTGAGGAAGGTAAACGATTACACAAAAGGCTCACATTATTATTCTGAAATAGCTGCTGTCCAGCAATGTTGAGGACTGGACTAGGCTCCAGTCCACGACTCATGAGGGCGCGGCCTTGGGAGAGTTACTTAACCTCTCTGAGCCTTGGTCTCCTTGTTGGTAAAGTGAAAACAGCAATGGTAACAAGTTCACAGAGCAGGTGTGAGAATTTAGTGGGATGAGGTGGCTTGCACGGTGCCTGATTTCTAGTAACACCCAGTAAATGGTCTCTGATCACACCCACGGCAGCACCTGCTAATACCTTATCACGGCTCCTGTCCCTCCTCCTGGGAGCTGACTTATGAAACAGCAGCCTCAGCCACCACAGTTGATGTTTCATTTGGACACTGTGTCTATTTTCTGCATGAGGCTGTATTTTTAAAGCCTCTGCTTGGGTACTGAGAGGACTGCAGAAGTGTTCTTACCACTTCTGTGCAACCTGACCCATAGGGAGGGAGGACATGGTGTGAAGAGAGGCCCCATTTCACACACGCTGACCAGTCTGGATGGGTCCCCAAGTAATTCGCTAATTTCCTCCATGACTTCAGAGACTTCTCCTTCCCCCCTTATTGCTCCAACTACACCCTCTGTAGCTCTTCAATCACAATCAAATCTGGTCTGTCTCAGTTTTCCATCCACCTGGGACGCTGTTTCTTCCTCAGGCTCCTTCCCCAGATGTCCCTCCTCTTATTCACCGGACCTCAGCTAAAGCCACTGATGTCCCCAACTTGCCACACCATGTACCATAGGCACACGCCCCCATCCTCAGGACCACCCTAATCCTTCCTCCAAGAAAGGCAACAGAGAAAGGGACTGTGTCACCAGCCACGCAGGGACAATCTGAGCAGTAAAAAAGATGCGTAGTCACGTAGGTTTCAAGAGTATCCCAAGTATGATGGAAGAGAAACACTCTGGCATATCTATGGAGGGTCTTCTTTGTATCAATCTTTACAATGAGCATTCATGGACTCCATTTACTTCTCACAACAGCCAAGCACAGAACTGCTGGACCTCCACCTTGCAGGCGTGAACGCTGAGGCTCAGGGAGAACTTGCTCAAGGTCACACACGCTGGTAAATGAGGGAGCTGGATGTCTCTTCCCTGTGCCACGCCGCATATCGCATATTGCAGGAACAAATACTCCCCAGATGGCTGGGTCTTTCTAGCTTTGTGGTTGCTTCTGAGTCCATGTATGTGCTGAAGCTCTGACCATGCAGACGGTGGTGAGGAGGCTGAGAAGTCAGAGGAAGGAGGAGAAAAGGCTTCGGGGAGATGCTGACTACTTAAATATACATAAGTGGGGCTTTTTTTTTCTTGACTAAAATAATTCTTAGAAAGAAACGTGTGCTGCTGAAGGAAAACGGCTCCTCCCCTGACAGCCACTGGGAAGAGCGTGGGGCTCAGCAGAGCGGGACCAAGGAGTCTGGTTGCTATAGTGCAAACATGAAATCTTGGATATTTTTTAGAGAAAGTCAGCAGGGATTTGGGCATTTATGGTAAATCCCCAAGGAGAAGTTAAAAGAAGGAGAGTGTGTAAGGCCCACAAGGGCGGGGATTTGTGTCTGTCTTGCTCCCAAGGCACTTAACAGGCACCTTGCTGAGTAAGTGAGTCCCTGCAGCACACACAGAAGGTCAAAAGCTCACTAGAAAATCATCCAGGAAGGAAAAAGACAAAGGGACAGGGTCCACAACACCTGGACCAGGTCTGGGGTGAGGGGCCCCTTCTGAGCAGCCTGAGGTACAGGCAGGACCCACATGGATGAGGGTATGCGAACATGTACGTGCATGTGTGTGCACATACATGCGTGCAGAGGTGGGGCATCTGCACTTAGCCCAGGCATCACAATCCCCAAGACCCTGGATTTATACCTTTGTCCTTATACACAAATGAGCTGAAACATATAGTCCAGGGATACCCAGAATGAGTTAGACATAAAAAATGCGCCACCATTTTTGTAGCCCTTTTTTGTTTCAAATGTCTTAGCATTTGAAAAATAATATCCGGAGCCCAAAGAAGCAAACAAACCAAAAACAAGTGGCACGGGCCTGCTTTACCTCTGGAAGGCCTTGGCCACGGGCCAGAGGGAATGAGAGGAAGAGTCTTTGGAGAAGCCAGAAGGCTCTGCAAGGCCCCAAAGGAAACAGTCTGGCTCTCTGCAACCCAAATGAAAAGGTAAAGGTCACATCACACGTGAACCCAGACCTGAGGCAGGAGGATCGCTTGAACCCAGGAGTTCAAGATTGCAGTCAGCTATGATGATGCCACTGCACTCGGTGACAGAGTGACACTATGTCTAAAGAAACAAAAGCAGCTCTTTGGCAGCAATATCAAGGTTATACGCTGACATGATGGTTGTTAGGACATGGTGAAAATGACATCAGTGAAATCCAACGCCTATGAACCAGGTACGGGTGGGGACTGCTTGTTCTCTGCTTGCCCCTCCATGTCCTGGGGCCTGGGCTGACTCCCGGGCTCCCTTCCCCAGCCTGGGCAGCTGGCTGTGCCTGATGGGTGCATCCCCCTCAAACATACACTCCGTGAGGTTGGAATCATTGGCACAGTAATTACCCCCTTTTACAGACATGCCAGTCACTTGCCAGAGTTACACAGCCCAGCTCTGCTGACCCCCAAGCCTGGCTCTTCTCCCATCAGGCCCTCTGTGCTTACTCCGAGTGTCTGTGTGTGTGCTGGGGGCAGGGAAGGGGAGGCGGGTGTCACACAATAACCAGGGACAGAGACAGTAGGGAGGGTCCATGGGCATGGTCCCTGGCGGGGTCCTCATCCCTCTTTCCACAACCCCTGGGGTACCGATGGCATCTCGTGGACGGACAGTGCTAGCCCTATCCCAGCACAGCTGGTAAGAAAAAATGAAGGCAGGCTGGAGTTGCTTTCTCCCAGGATACTAATTATATCCCTATAATTCCCTGCATACCGCCCACACCCGGAGGGGAGAGAGAAAGCAGAATGACAGAAAAGGGAGAGATAAGAAAAAGGGTAGCTGGGATGGAGACACGGATACCAGGATGACGGGAAGGAAGGCAATAAAGGGCCTCAGTGGCAGTCTGCCCAGGGGCAAGTGAGTGGCAACAGCACAGGCCTCAGCTTCCCCATCTTACAAGGAGAGTTGCACGGATGGTGGATGGCAGAGAAAGGAGACCAGAGAGCCAAGGACAAGGACGGAGCTGGCAGGGGAGCAGGAAAAATGGTCTGCGTTCACATCAAGCCTCTGCCAAATCAAGACGGGGCAAGAACCCTACTGGTCACACTGCGGCCTCCCGGCACCACCCTCGTCCTCACTTCCTCTAGAGGAAACAAGGCCCAGGGGAGGCCAGTGCTACAGTTCAGGAGCCCCAGGGACTCTGGCCTCCAGGCTCCCCTGTCCAACTTCTTCCTGGTACCCTTGTCAAGGTCATACTTCCAGAGACCAGCTCCAGAGTGTTGCCAAGGGAAACATTCTATTTATCAATAAATATAAACAAATCATGTTATTTACTTTATTTCACAAACATAGCAAGCACTATCTGTTTATATGTAGGCATGTGTTCTGTCTGCTATAAAGATAATGCAATTCATTTATTCCTTGACAACCCTATGAGATCTGTACTATTATCCACCCCCATTTATCCAAGGAGGAAATTGAGTCACACAGAGAAGTTAAGGGACGTGCCTAAGGTCAGATGACAAGTAAGTGGTAGAACCAGAATTAACCTCAGAGGCCCAGCTCCGGTGTCTGTGCCCCTGGTCACCACACAGTGGTACATCTTACCGGAAGATTCTCCCTGTTCCAATACCCCCTACAACACACCCTCACAGCCCCAACACACATGGCTAAGAACTGAAGGAGACCTCTATGGAAATGAGACAGAAAGCCAAGAGTCCCTACTCACATGTGCCTCACGAGGCCGCCTGTCTGTGTTCCGGTCCCACGTATGAGCTAGGATGTAAGCCCACAGGCACAAGGCGCTCAACAAATGTGGTTGACTGGATAACACTTCCCGGTGTGCTATTGGGACCTCCTTTTCCCTTCTGAGTCTGAACAGGGCTGGGGCACTCACAGACCCCGTCCAGAGGCAAAGTCCCTGCTCACATCAAAAAGGAGATTTATTGTTGTCTGTCTAAACCCACCTCAGCTTACAAGGCTTCTGACTGCCTGCAACAGCACAAGCTCAGACAGTTGTCTATGCATTTTTTACACTGCAGTTTATGCTTTCAAACACAAAAGCTACTCTAATTGCCCCATCTCATGGCATTGTTATTTTTTTCTAAGCTTTAAATTATGCAGTTTCAGGATGGGGTTCTTACAAAGAGGAAAACAGCAAGAGGACAAAGTAAGTGCCCTTGGTCTGACCCAGCTCCTGGGCAGGAAGGGCAGCTTTCATTTGACACAGTCAGGCCAGCCCACCAAGCCAGTCCCGGGAGCCAGTTGCTGGCCAGTGGAAAGACAACCAGCTGGGAGCTGAATTCTAAATTAAACAGGGATGTTAAGAAACCCCTATTCTTTGAGGAACTGAAGACACAAAGGTGACCACCACCTGACCCCTGGACAGAAGCTTTTCACTGCTTAAAAGAACTTAAGAGCAGAAACTCAGAGCGATTTGTTTTGTTCCCAAGAAACTTGTACAAGTTGGACAAGAATCAGATTATACCTTCAGGAAGGAAGCTTCAAAGGTGCATTCTTTAATTCCACAAAGTAGCTAATTTTGAGGTGTCCAGTGTATGGAAGGAACACTAACCTTAATTCAGAGCTGACGGCACCCCAGGGGCACCACCAGGGATTTATGTAGGTTAAGACCACCTTTCTAAGGGAAGCTTTACAGGTAAGGAAACAGAAGCCCAGAGCTTGCACAAATTGTTCAATGCCATCCGCCAAGTGGTAGTGCCTGTTTTTGAACCCAAGTTGGTTCCTTGCCCAATGATGCTGCCCTACCATGGAAGCACACCACCTCCATGCAGTAACTTAAGCGCTAATAAAAGCTGTGAACAAGCTACCTGAGCCCAGAGGATGAGGAGGCCAGTTGGGTGTTAGGGAGGATGGGAACGTAAAAGGTTGCCATGGACAGGAAGCCCTACCTAACCAACGAGCAGTGACCTACGTCATCTAAGTGTTCCAGTAGAGCGTAAGTGATAGCAAGCCTGTCTTCTAGGCAGCTAGCAAGATAATTGCCCATGGCACACAAGGCAATTGCATTTCTAATGTCACAAGTCCTGGAAAAAGCAAGCTGAGGCACTTATGATCAAAAAAGCAGGGTGCTGTACAGCTCAGCACTTACCTTCCAACAAATCAAATCACCCAGGTTAGATTGCACTGTGAACACATTCAGAAAGCAGTTTCCTTGCTGTTGGGTCTTTCTAGATTCCCTTCCTGTTAAAGGGGATCCCACGATAGGTCAATTGCGAAGGACATACACAACCATTCTTGATCTTCATGCAAAAAGACAAAAAATCTAGAGCGAACAATTAAAGGCGAAGGCTGTTAGGAGACACAGGACACTATAAACCACACCTAGCAAATGCAAGACAAACATCCTCCCCACCATCATCCCACGAATGTTCTCTATTTGATAAACAGCTTGCTCCTGGAGAGTACCCCCACATAAATGCCAAGATCACAGAACACACCTCTCCAGCTGAAACCCTTCCAATTATTGTGGATGCAAGAAGGGCTGTCCCACTTCTTCATAAATTCTAATTATCTCACATCTTCCTCAGAGAGATGTTCTTTGCTAATAGACACTGTTAGCTAAATAGTGAGGGAGATGGAAGCTATTTACTCTACTCATTCCCATCGTACCAGCGGACTCATTTCCTGGACAGAAGTGGATCAGCATAAATGATGTGAGTCCCTTCCAAGATCTTCACTGGGATCAATAAGGTCCCAGGCAATGACTGGCCCTGTGGCAGGTGGTTTTGGTCCTCCTGTCTCCTTCCCTGGCCAAGCCTTTCTCTGAGGTGCATCTCCCTCCCCACATTACCCCCATCACTCACACTCTGCAGCTCTGCCAAGAGCTAGATTGAGAATAAAATACCAGTGGATAAAGCCTTCAGACCAGACCCTTCCCAAGGGAGCTTTCATTTTAATAATAAAGGCTTCATGAATATCAAAGGCTTCACCTCCCTAAATCATTCCAGTGGTAGGGTGAGAACAGAGTGGCCACTAGGTATGGAGAATGACAGTGAGTAAGGCTAAGATTTATGGATTTGGGTTCTTGCTCAGGAGCCACTCTGTGCAGGTGCTACCCCTGTATTTCCCGCACTTGACACACTCACCACTCCAGGAATGAACACAGCAGAACTTTGCACACCACTGCAGAATAGGTGTCAATCCCTTACCCAGAGATGGCAAATAGGTTTTGGCTCTTGTGTCAGCCCTAGTCGTCAGGAGCTGCCCGTGAATGCGATTTAAGGATTCTGAAGGCCCATTCAGGGCCTGGGGAAGGGTACCGTGACAACTGAGCAGTGCCTGCCATGGGTAATGGTGGACCAGGGTGCCAGGGGCCATGGATCTGCCGTGCACAGTGGGGGAAGGCAAACCAAGAAAACACCGTTTCTCCCCAAACATTTGGGTATGCTTAAAGACCAGCCCCCAGTGTCACGTAGAGCTCAAGAAACTTACTCTGTGTTTGTGGAAGTATAAACAGGCACAACATTTTTAAGGGAAAATATGACTTTGTAAAATGTTCATAAGCTCTGAAGTTATTCTATAATATTCTGAAATAATCAGAGGTGCTCGTGAGTTTTATAACAACAAAACAGTGTAAATAAATGAAATGTCCCCACATAGGGAATAGGAAAAAGCCTGGAACATCCACGATGTGGAACTCTCTATATATTAAAAGGAATGTTCTTGAGGAATGTTTAAGAATATTAAAAAAACCCTACATTCATGGGAACACCTTTACAAAGATTACAAAGCAATAAAACAGTATGATCCAAACTAACTTAGAATTTTTTACAAGTGTGCCTATGTATGAAATCAAAATAACTGAAAGGATATCAGGCGAAGAGTTAACCACGGCCACCTTCTCGTAGTAGGATTATAGGTGACCTCCAATTTATTCCTTATGTTTTCCTGAATTATTTCTGCTAATAATTGATATCATTAAATATATGGCTTTTATAAATAGAAAAAGAACAGCAAATGGTATTTTAAAGAAATGGGCACGAGAGGTCCTGGTATTCTTCTAACCATTTTTCCAGGTAAGGGGCCAGTTTCATTTGCAAAACCGGAGAGCAGGATTAGGGGATCTCTATGCCTCCCAGTGCTGATATTCTGTGCATTATGGCCTGTCTCGGCATCAATTTATATTCTTTGAATAACTCTTATTCCTTAAATAAACTTTTTATTCTTCTAACTTTTATTAAACAGGAGGCCACAAGAGTCAATGAGGAAAGAGCAGGTGTGGAGTCCAGCCCCTGGCCCTTCTAGAGCCCGCAGCCCCCAGCCCAAAGTAGCTCACCACCCTTCCCTGGGGTGGGCGGTGAAATTTTTTCAGAGATTTCCAAGGGCTTTCTTTTTTGGGATTTCCCCCTCCCCCTGAGTTTCCAAGAAGAAATAAGAAAGCAGACAAGTAAAAGCACCTGAACTTGTGGAGACTGAAAGCAGTACAGACCTGGGGGGGGGGAGGGATGAATTTTTAATGAGGTTGGAAAAAAATGAAAGAATCCACAAAATGTTAACATGGTAGTCAAATAATTGTTTGTGTTTTCCATGGGTTGTAGACAGTCCTCTTTGTAACCAAGGCTTTGCTTGTCAAGTCTTCCAGAAGGAAATGCAGCTGTTGGCAGATGTTGACAAAATGCAAGCACGGGCCTCGGCCCAGAGGGGTGTGTAATTAATGAGTAGGTGGGCGAGGGGCCAGTGGCTAATCACCACAGACACAAGGAAGTCCCCTCCCCCTCACACACACACCTCGCACTCCTGTCTTCCAATTAGCTGTGAGTTGGTCCTAAACCCAGAATGCAAGTTGAAATTTCCAGACTGGATGCTTCAGGTGTACAAAGGAAAATAACTCTGCATCCTCCAATCCCTTATATGCAAAATAAATAGATGGTCAAGTTAGATATTGAGTTTTCAAAGACAAGCTCATCTGAGCTTCCTATTTTGACATATATATGTGACATATATATTTTATATATATATATATACCTGGAAGAATCTCACAATGAAATGGCAAAATATCCTGGTGGTTGTTGGCAGACGGCAGGGGAGAGCTTCTCTCTTCCCTTCCCCAGACAAGCACCAGTGTCAGCAGATGTCAGGAGAACTTCCACAGAAGATTTGGTTTTTAAATGCTTCCATCCTCCCATGACAACTAGAGTGGCTGAGCGTGCAGATTCTTGCACCAACAGCCTGGGTGTCGATCTGCCCTTTGTTAGCCATGTGACCCTGGGTGAGATGCCTCCATCCACCTACCTTGTAGAGTTGGAAATGTGTAAGCACGTATCAGGATGCGCTTGGGAAATATTGGCTATTCCGACTGTTGCTGTTTTTATTTTCACTATCATCCCGTAGCCTGTTTGTTTGACACAGAGTCCACAGAGAGCAGAGCGTGGGCAGAGTGCCATGGGGTGTCCAAGCTGGGACGTGCTGACCCCTTCCTTTCTAGGTAGGCACAGTTCCAAAGGAATACTTTACAGAAGGAGATGCTTTGTGTAATTTTATCAGCGCACTTTGCTAAGGAGAGGATACCAAGCTGACAGGAGGCTGCTCCCTGCTTCCTGTCAAACCTGGAGCTTATCTAACACGTTTCAAAGGAGTCCTACCTTCCTAGACCCAGCCCGCCTTACCTGCTCTATCCAAGCTCCATGATTCTTGTACTTTGAGGTCCACAATGGCTACAGAAAACAGAATCATCATCCAAACCAGCAGCCTCATTTACAAGTGGGTAAGCTGAGGTCCTGGCCTCTGGCTTCTTGTCAGATAGCCCCTGCCCTCTGCAGAGCTGCCCCAGGGTGGTCAGTGTCATCATTTAATGGTCTGCCCCTATCACCATTACTCCGAATTCTCATCCTAACTCCAAGGATCACTGCAAAACACAGTCCCAGGGTCAGAGCCTGAACACTGTGCTGGAGGCTGGGGCTGGAGTGGGCAGCAGAGGTGTGTGCTCAGACAGCAAATGGGCCGAGCAGGGCAAAGAGGAACCGTGGACGGAGACAAACGGGCTCCAGTCCTGCTTCACCACCAATGAACAGCATGACACTGGGCAGATGACTCAGTTTTCTCCTCTACAAAATAAAGGGGTTGGATTAAGAACAACTGGGGTTCTTTCTGGCTCTTTAAAAAAAATTGCTTTCCCTAGTCAAGCAGCAGACCCTAACTTCATTGTTACTGCTCCTGATGTAAGAAGGGGATAATCCCACCTTGCTCACAGGACTGTCAGAAAGAGGACCGGGATGGTATTGCAAAATGCTTAGCGCAGTGCCCAGACAGACTAAGTGCTCAATAAACAGCAGCTCCACTTATGGTCAGCTAGCAAGTAAGGGCCCATTTGTATAGGAACAGCACTTATCTGAGGGCAGAGCCGCCTGCCTTTGGTGTAGAGCATGAGGTCAGTTCTCCCGGGCACAGGAAAAAGGCCCTTCCTAACTCCAAGTGCATAAACTCCCTGTAGGAATGAGAGCTTAAACGCACAGGTGCAAGATGCTGAGTTCTGACTCCCTTGAAGCAAATTCCCTGAGATAAAGGGGAATGGTGGTTTATCTTCAACAGCAGAGAGGGACAAAAGTCCTGCAGATGGATGACTCAATCCTGATTCCAACACTGCGTGCCGCCGTGGTTTGCAGAATCAGAGAGGCAGGTGAGCAGAGACTAGGCACAAAGTGGCAATCTGGGCAAAATGAAAACACCAACACATGATAAAGGCAGAAGCTGTGATGATGATGATGCCGATAATACAATGATGAAGAGGACCTGGTGCCCAGAGATGTAAGAGCCTTGCTAAGACGGCTCTGCTGGTGAACGGATTGCTTGGCCACAGAGCAACTGCAGCTCAGGCCCTGCAGAGTCTCCAAAGACGGGTTGCACAAAGAAAGCTTGGGTTCTGTAGTCAGGCACATCTGACTTACCAAACAGGTGCCTTGGACTAGGTACATAACCCTACAAAGCCTTCATTTTCCCATCTGTAAAATGCAGATGATTAGAGCACCCACCTCAAAGAGAAACTGTGGGAATAAAATGAAATTCTGCACATAAGACACAGTGCAGCGTCTGGTACACCCTAAACTTGGAATAAGCACTGGCTATTACTGTTACTAATGCTGTCTGCCAAAGGCTCGCACTTTGGGCATGTGCCTCCCCAGTGCAGACACGGTAATTAGATTTAAGGCTCTTTCTTAAAGACCAGGGAGGCCAACTAAGGATGCACCTCTGGCTTGATTCTGAGTCTGAGGAGGAGGGATGCGATATTTATAGAGACTAATAATAAAAAATGTAGACTCCTCGTTGAAATCTCTTTCTGGCTACTCCTCCAAGTCTAAGTACAGGGAGCTCAGTGGCAGAACACGTCACAGATTAACAGACACACACCAAACACACTTTCACTTCTGAAATCGACAGCAGCAGAAGTTATTCAGGGGATCATTGTTCATGGGCCTTTTGGTTTTGATGATGACTTTAAACCACCACATGGGAAATGACATTCGACAAATTCCGCACCCACCTTCCCTTACCTCTCCATTGGAGACAGGATCTAACACAGCACTAAGGAACCACATCATCGCCTTTGCAGGGATTATAGTGAAATGGTCATCAGGTGGTTCCTTCATAAACAGGAGTTGCTGCCAAGTTGATGCTGACTGCAAAGGAAATAAAATAGCCTCTCCCTATTGCCCATCCCCTAACAATTCCCCTCTGCGTGCAAAAATCTCCCAGTCACCTGGAGCCACATAGCTGGTTCGTACATGCTCACCTACACACACACGAGCATGCCTTAGGATCTGGAAAGAAATGGCACCAGGGGTACACCCTGGAGCTAGGGGAGCTGGGATTTCTCCTGATTATGTGTAGTTCTCCAAATGAAGGTGCTACCTCTCTCTCTACCTCATTTGAACCACCCACACCTGCTTCCTGTCTGCTCTTCGCAAGGACAAATGGCCCAGTAAAAGCTCTTCCTTTAAGCTGCCACACAGCCCTGAGCATGGAGGCTTCCGGCCCTACTGTCTGCCAGATCTCGGCACGGCCAACATTTCCTGAAACTGGGCAAAGACCACAACGCCTGCACAAAAGGAGGAGCGTCTCACAGACCTTCATTCCTTCCATCTTCTCAGTAACCCCAGGAGTAGGGCTGATACTATTCTTCTTTATGAAGACACTGATGAGTCAATCCAAAGACAGCAACTATGTTCCAAGCTTCCCAGGTGACATATGTACAAGGTGGAAGGATCTGATGGTGAAGCCATAAGCCCATGGGGCTGCAACTGCCCTGAGGGGACCTTTTTCTGATCCACAAAGCCAGCCCAAGGACTAGGGGCCCCCTGAAGGAACACATCTGGTACCCCATCACCAACCACGGCCTACATGCACATGACTTTCAATTCTTATCCCAAGTCCAGCCACCATCCTGAGCCGACCCCTAGATGTCCAACTCTGAGGGAGGAAGGATCACACCCAGCACACCACACTATCACCTGCCTGTCGCCCGCCCAACTTGCTCCCCCTGTCTGTGACTAGCACCGCCCACTGGTCATTCAAGCCACAACCCTGGAACCCTTCTCTCAACCCCTACCTCTCCCTCACCTCCACCTCCACATCTTATCCATCCCCTCCACATCCAAATCACTCTCTCCAAGTCTCCTCTCTCCTCCTGGAACACCTGCTCCCCACCTTTGCATCTCCTCAGGCGGACTCTAACAGCCCTCTAATCGGCCCTCCTGTCACCACTCTCATTACTGAAATCAATTTTTTAAAACACAAACCTCATCATGCCACACCCCTACTTGGAATGCCCCATGAGCTCCTCACAACCTACCTCCACTTTCTGTACCTGTTATTCCAAGGTTTCAGCCACACGAAACACTCATGTTGACCAGCATGCGACATCCTTCAGATGTCCTTCAGGCCCCCTTGCTCTTGCATCACTAACTTCCCATCTTCCACAAAGTCATTCCTACTTCAATACCCAGCCCAACTAGCCCATCAGCACCCTAGAGGTAGTTACTCCTTCCTCTGCACTCTTATAGCGACCGATCCATCCCTCTAATATGATAAGCAGAACTGGCACTTACAGGGCATGTCCTTGACAGTGCCAGGTGCTCTGCTAAGCACTGACATATATAGATAGGCTCATTTAATCTTCATCCTTCCTTATAAGATCTTACCACCATCCCCATTTTATAAAAGGAGCAAACTGAAGCCAGAGATTCCAGGGACTTGACTAAGTGGCTGGATTTGAACCCAGGAAGTCTGGCACTGGTACCTCATGTCTTAATTACTACCCTCAGCACACCTGATTATACATCCTGATTTCATGTTTATCTACTGCACAAGGCTAGGCAGTTCTGCACAGCAGGGGACATGTGCTATTTACATTGCAGACCCAGAACCCAGAAAATGACACACAGCTGATAGGAGCTTGAGGGGCGTCTGTCCAAGGGCCTCCTATGTAGGAGGCCAGCCGCAAATGAGTAGGTCTGCTCCATACTTTCCAAGTTAATTAAGCCAAATTGACTTCCCCTGTAATCGCAGATAGAAAACAAAGCCCCAAGTGGAAGAGCCAAGGCAGTACTTTCATACCATTTTCCTTTAGTTAATGACATAGAGAAGTTAACCCTGCTTCGAGTTCCTAATTAAGATGCCAAATCAGTGTCATTGGCAGGTTTGGGGAGCTTTGCCTCCCTGCACTGTGCCCTCTGGGCTGGGCACACCTAGGTGGGGCCTGTACCATGCAGGGTCCCTCCAGAAGTCCATTCTGAAGGCGGGTCATTTGTGGAGGAAACTGATGCCCACCACCACCCTCTTGGGCAGAACTCCACCCAGCACTCCATCCCCTCCCCACTCTCCAAGTAGACATAAGCAACAGCCCCTCACTCTTGCTGCCAAGAGTCTGTGCATCGCAGAAAGAAGGGAGACGCAATGTACTACCCATGCCAAGCATGGGATATGGCTTTGGGATTCCTAGGGAAAATCCTATAAGCAAACGCACACCCAGAGAAGCAGGAAGCTGCGCGAGTCAGCACCCACAACTGTATCCAAGACCCAGGCACCCAACCTCTGCTTTCAAGACATTAAGCCTCATGCAGGGCTTGCGCAGAGCTCTGCCCCCCAAGGGGCTTAATTGTCAAGAGGAGGAGAGAGTTTAAGTGGGATAAAGACAAGAGCAGCTGAAATGGCCCAGGAAACAGCAATAGGTCAAATTAAGCCAGAAATGGGAGAAGGAAAAGTCAGAAAGGGCGCCAGGCCCCCATGGACACACACGGCTCCGGAGGGGCCAGCTCAGGAGCAGGTGGCCGGTGGCAGCCCCTGGAGAGGAGTGATAATGAGGCAAACGCCTTCCACGTGCACAATGCTTACCATTTATAAACTGCCATCACACAGGCTGTCTCCTGCCCTTCTCACAACAAACCTCTGAAATAGCCCTGCATTACAGACAAGGGAACTAAAGGAGGCTGAGGAATTTAAGTCGGAGCCAGCACTAAACCTGAGTTTTCTGTCTCCAAGCCCAGAGCACTTTGTCTGGGCTTGGAGACAGAAAACACGTCCCTCTGTCAAATTGTGAATGTACTCAGACATAGTATAATCCTGGTGTGAGTAGACTGGGCTCCTAGGCAGACGCCACCAGCCTCCTCTCTGTGCGTCCCTGGGGAAAAGGCACATGCTGCTCCTGCCTGGATGCTGGAGTGGCTCCAATCCTTGCCACCTCCTTCCTGGACGGCCCACCAGCTGTGCACCCGCAACCCCGAGCAGAGGCTGGACCCTCTGCCAGCCTGGGCTTCCCCTGTCCCTGCCTAAGCAGAAATCCTGGCTGGCCCAGGCACTTAGCAGAGTGGGATGAGAACACCAACCACAACTGACTTCTGTACCCTCAGTGTCCTTACTGCTAACCTGGCTGAATTCCTTGCTGTGTGAGCAGGTGAGCCCTTCTGTGCCTAGTCCATATCCCAGCCACCCTCCTCGCCCAAGGTCCCCCAAGCCTCCTCTGGTGCTGCATATCTTCCCTTGTGACTCTGCAGCTGAGTATCCAGGACACAGCATGAGCCCCCTTCCCTTCATCCCCTTCCCGGGGTCCCAGAATACTGATGTCCTTGGCCTAAAGTGCTCACTCCTGCCCTTCTCCTACTCCCCACATCCACTCTCTATGGAGCTTGCCAAATCCAGCTCACCTGTGACCTTTTCCACAAAACTTTGTCATCCACGTTTAAAAAAACAAACAAAACCTCACCCCTTCCTTTGGATTCTCAAGCACTTTATACCTTTCTCACACAAAGTTTAACCTTCTACTGAGGACTACCATTATTGACTTTAATACTGTAAGCGTTAGTCCTTCCCGATTCTTCCTTGTGAGGCTGCACGGCCACTTCCTACCACAGTTCCTGGACCAGCAAGAACCCAGCACGTAACCACAGAATCAGGGCATGCTCCCAGGCAGCCCTGTAGGGTCTGCTGCAGAATTACCCGTGGCTATTGAAGAAGGTACGGCCTAATTATTTGTTCCTCTACATGAGCATTTGGAAGTATTTTAATTTTCAACAGGACACAAGGGTCTTGAACCAAAGGAATGAAATCCTAACGATGGAATTTTATGAACGTCCACTCGTGGGGAATTTTCCAAATTTGTGCAAGGGGAAGCACTGTGAGTGCCTGAACTGGGCTAAACGGGCCGCACTGAGTAGGCAGGGGATACTCCTGATCTCATGGAATTGGTTCTTTCACCCACTGCTGTGAGGCTGACAGAGTGACCAGCTGTCCGGGCTTGCACAGGATGGAAGGGTTTCCTTGGGCCCAGGACTTTCCAGCTCTGAAACCAGGACAATCCTGAGCAAACTGGGGCGGCTGATCACCCAAGGGAGAGGAGATGAGTGTGTTATGAAAGCGTGTGCAAGGTATTCAGGGCTCCTTAAACGTCCTATGTTGTTACTACTTTGTTGTAAAGAAGCCGGCTCTGTTTAAACTTTCCCTGATTGGAGTTTGGTGGGGCAGCTGTCTGCGCAATGGTTCTGTGCCATCTCACGTTCTCTTGAGACTCATAACACCACAAGGTTAGGGAGCAACAGAGACACAGCGTCTGGGACCAGCAGGCCTCTGAAAGGGCCCGAGTTCTGTGGGTTTCTGAGAGCTCCAGCCTTGTCATCAGCTGGCTTCACCTGGCTTTTGCCTCCATTTCTGGCTTCCCAAACAAAACCTGTTCCGGAGGAAGGCACGCTGTGCTTATGCCTTTGGACAAAAGACTGCGTGGGCGACCAGGGTGAGCAGAGAAGGAGCCGGAAGCCAGGGGTGAGAAGCCCAGATGGAGAGGGGCAGATCAGGCTCAGTCATCCCCCATGACTTCAGAGACAAACTCATCCCGTCCATCCAAGCACAGTTGAAAAGCTTCCCAACTTTAATTAGCAAGCTAGTTTACGGTGTGGACAGAAAGACTCCTGATTTCTTTGGGGGAATACTTTTTCGAAAGAGTGACCCTCTTTCCCAAACTGGGAAATCTGGGAATGGCAACTGGGGAAGTATCGGATCATACAGTTCAACGTTTAGATTCCATTTAGAAGTATTACTGAATATCACATTAAAACAAGAAACCATAGTCATCAAAAGAGGGAATGTATGCTAGTACTTTTGATGTTCTGACTTTGGATTGTTTGGTGAAATGCAGGTTTTGACTGCACGGCATAGGAGACAAGGGAAGGGAGGGGGCTTCTGAAGGATGTATGTTTTGCAAACTTGGCCACGTGTGCATGGCACAGACAAACCCAGGTTCAAATCCTGCCCCTAGCACGTGGGGCTGCACAGGGTCCTTGGGCCAGGTATAATCCCTCCTGGTAGTGCTTTGCATCTGCTGAACACCCACCCTGCGCTGGCCACTCCACTGGACAATGGCCACAGGTGCCCCCTCAATTCAGCTTCATGAGTATGGGAGGTAGTTTTATTATCCATGTTTCACAAACAAACAGAAATTTAAAGGATAGAAGTAACTCATCCAAGGCCACACAGGTAGTAAGGGGCAGAACAAGGAGTCCAGATCTGTTTGACTCTCCCATAATGCCATGCTACCTCTTCACCTCAGTTTCCCCATCTGCAAAATGTGTATTATTGTGATTATAAGCAACAGTGTTTTAAAGTCCTTAACACAATTCTCTGTACCCAAGGGCTTGATTAAATATCAATTACTTCTACCTCCCTTCCTCCTTTTAGGAGGGCTTAACCATTACTCTAAAAAACTGTTTCCAGAAATACTGGTGTTGGTCCAGGGGCTGCTGAATTCCTAGTTGTCATGGAGCTATAGCGAGGAGCCTGGTCAAAGGACTATCTTTAAGTTATGTTTTTAGTCATCAAACTCAACTTTGCTTTTAGCAAAGGTGACAGTTAAAATTACTGCCTTTTCTTTTGCCAGTCAGCCTGGCACAGCACATGGAAGAGGCTTTTTTTTTTTTTAAACTCATATGATATATCCATGCCCAACCTTGGGGCTGAAATTCTAGTCTCAATCACACGGTATTTTAGGATTTCGATGTAGATTCCCCCATAACTCACTCTGGCGTCTTGTTTGCTGAATCACAGCGTTTCTGGCTATGGGGCCTTGACTTTGAATTGAGAGAGACAGATGCTTGGTAATTACAAGGTTTCCTTGTTACAGCAGGGGACTGGCAAGTAATTGCCTTGTTTTTTAAGGGAGAATTTTAAGCAGTATTTTAAAGAGCCAGACACACAGCTTTTACGTGACTGGAAAAATGAAATGAATCCTTAAAGTACTTCCACCTCCCTTCCTGATGCAAGAAGACCCACAACTGAGATCCCGCTGAAATGAAAGCAGGATGAGAAAGGCCCTGCCTGGATGGGCACCAGGTGTCGCAGCTGTGCTGAGTCAGTGCTGATTTCTGTCTCCACTCCTTTTAGAGTACACAAAGGTGGCTCATTTATTGTAGGGGAAATTAGAAAATATAAATAAGCAAAAAGAAAATACCCTACATCTCCACCACTCTCTGCTATCTACTGTTTAAATTTTGGAAAATATCTTTCCAGATAAGATACAAGAGCTAAGACAGTGAGTGTGCATGTGTGTATTTTAAAGATGAGCTGGTGCTCTTATTTTTTTATACCCTGATTTTGCCCCCACTTAACATCATACAGTGAACAAGTGTTTTGTCAGTAAATACACATTTCCATCTTTAGTACTCAAAGTGTGGTCCTTGCGCCAGCAGCACCTGCATCACCTGGGAGCTTGTTGGAAATGCAGATTCTCAGGCCCCACGCTAGACCTGCTGAATCAGCATCAGTATTTTAACCAGATCCCCAGTGATTTTTACACACTTTAGAGTTTCAGGAGTACTGAACTCTATCATTTTAAGTGGCTGTCTCATATTCCATGTTATAAATGTGCTATAATTTAGATAATCTCTTACTATCTGAACATTCAGGTTTTACACATAAGTTTTCACTTTTCTAATCAGTACTGTGATGGGCATCCTTACAACAAATGTCTTTGTCTCCCTGTCTGATTACCCGCCTAAGGTACATTAGAAGAGGATGCTCCTCTTAAGAGAGTTGATGAAAGTTGCTAAATTTTGCTCCTGTCAGTAGCATGAGTGCCTATTTCTCATGCCAATTCCGAGTTGTCGTCCTTATCAGTCTTTGATAGTTTAATAGAAATAAACGGTACCTCATCACCAATGGTTAATTAGTCTGATTACTAGTGTGGCTAAACATAAATTCATTTACTTACTGGCCTTTTGTTTGGATTATATAAATTGTTCAGGTCCTCTGTTGGTTTTTTCTTTGAGGCGATTATCATTTCTCTTCTTGATATCATAAGAAATCTGTATATATTTAGACATCATCTCTTTGAAATGTGTTACTAATATAGTCCCAACTTCAAACATTGTGTTTTGCCCAGCACTGGGCTATGTTCCAAAGGCAGGAAGGGATTTTGGAAAAGGAAGCCTGAGTTGGGATAATATGTGCAACATAGAGCCTTTCCTCCTTGAACCTACATAAAAATCATCGCTTGTAAGAGAAATGAGTTCAAGTTCCTAACCTACCAACTCTAAACCAAGATGCTCTGTCCCTGCTACTTCAGGGGCCCAGAAGAGCCTCACTGAGCTCTGAAAAAGGAGCATTTCGCATTTCCTTCTATTTTTAGATATTGGATTTTTTTTAGAGCATGGCGCTAGAAGCACTTATTTTTTTAATAAACCTTGTAGTCTAGCAGATAGGTAGTACTATATAGAGTGTCATTTATATAAAAATTTAAACTTTCTAAATAGCAAGCAGGCAGAGACACAGACAAGAAATGTGCTTTAAAACTGTTCGTGTTTCTAAATGGCCTTACTTCTAACCTCATTTCCAGGATTCATTATTTCTGAGCCAACAATAAATTAGGCTTACTGATAGTACCTTTCTCTCTTGACCCTGATTCAATTACTTATTAAGGAGTCAATGTGGTTTAGATTTAGAATTAGAATAAAGAACACAGTGAGCAGAATACAAGATGGCCCAAAATGGCCCGTGGACTCTGGAGAAGCGCCTCTAACTCCACTGAGCTGTCTCTATGCATGCATGGTGGCCCGCAGGCTATTGGGGGGGAGGGGTTGCTTGGCAGGCCCTTAGGTCAGGTGGCTGAATTGGGGGCTGGTGGGAGAAACAGCCTCACCTGTTTTCTTGGCAGGTACCTGGCCGGGCTCTGCCCTCAACAATACTTTGCAACTGTTCAGAGACCCAGAGAGCGGCCACGGCTTGTAGAGGGGTGGTAATTAGGGCCAGGGAGGTCCATGGCCCCCAGTGAAGAAGTGGAATAGCTAAGGTCTCAACAGCATCTTCATTGTTCCCTTTAAGCCTGAACTGTCCAATGACCTTATTCTGAAAGTTCTGACAAGCTCCTAGGGTAGGGCTCAGGTCTGCAAGTGTGTCCTGAAAGATAACGAGGTATTGGCCAAACAGATCACGTGGTGGAGGACATTTTCAGGGATCGGCAGTAAGCTGGCATAACTGGAAGAGAAGTTATGAGGAGGGATGTAGCGACAATAGAGGGGCTATAAGTTCTGACTTTATTCCATAGGCCAGGGGGAGCCAATGTGTGTCACCAAGGCTGTCGCTCCCCACTGCCCACCACACTGGACATAACTCAGTGCGGAGCTCTTTCTACTGCACCCAGCAGCCCGTGTCAACTAATTCGTGTTGGCCCCAACGCTGAAACTTGCATCCCCGCCCTACTGCAATGGAGAGTTGCCGAGCGGCTCTGTGTAAGGATGGACAAGGTGGTACCTATATTTTTAGAAGATCACAGACTAGGGAGACTTCCACACAGAGGCTGGGTTGGAACCCACGAGAGTCGATACGCTCCGCCAGGCAGGGCATGTGGATTTCCAACCAGGCTGAGGACGGGATGCTGGCCTCCCACAGGCCAAACAGCAACAGCAGGGCTTGAGGGAGGCCGGCATTGCTCCCTCACTATAATGTGCACCAAATCGTCCTCTGGGCTGCACGTGAGAACCACTGCCACCTCCCCTTGTTGGCCACATTTTAAAATGCCTAAGGATGAACTGTGGAGAGGGTGAGGTTGCCCTCTTGGGGAGCCACCTGTATCACCTCTCAGGGTGGCCAGGACCCCCCTGGAAGGAAAAGCAGCAGAGGAGCTTCTACCACCTTGAGCTCTGGTAGAGTCAGGCCACAGAAATGGGAAAGGACAGGCCTCCCGGGCTGCAGACAGGAAGGGGCAGGGGCTGGGGGCCCTCAGACATGGGCTCTTGTCGGGCTGGCTCTCTCCTGTGCCCACCTCAGCCCTGCCATCCTGGGAAGCCTGGAAGGATGATAGCCTGGGCTCAGGCTGGTGGTGCAACGAGCCAAGGCAGTGTGGGCCTGGCCCTGCAGCTGAGCATCTTCCCTCAACCTCCACGTTTCACAAGGCTTCAACGCAAACCTCTGCTGCCATGCAAAACGCAAGAGATTCTGCAAAAGCAGAATGACATTTTTCCTCTTATAAACATACATGTGCACATGTACATAAAACTTCCCATAAAATAGTAAGGGTTCCTACGACGCCCCAAACGTTGTCCCTGGACTTCTACGAACCCACGGCCTTCAACATGTCTGCAGGATGGAAGCAGGGCCTTCTTATTCCTCGGGCACTTCAGGCACAGTGTCCAGAAACTAAAGTTGAGAAGGGCTGGTAGAAACGTTCAAGCCTTGAATAAGGTTTTGTTGACTCCATAATACAAAAAGTAGATTGAAAAATCCAATTAATAAATGTTTGATTAAAATATATAAAGTTTAGCCTTATGTCAATTGGTCAACAGCAACCCAACTCATACACTATGTAGAACTCACATGTGGCCTGGGATGTGGGAGAATGTAGTCTGTTTGCAATAACATAGGATGGGACCTCAGGACATTACCCTATCCCAAAGTGAGAGCGGCTAGGGCAGAGAAGATATCATCCCAACCCCCCCTTTTATAAAAGGGAAAACTGAGGCCCAGAGAAGCAACTCGCCCAAATCACACAGCCAGGAAGTGGGAGGGTGAGAACATAAAACACAGCCTTGGAATTAACAGCTCACAGCCAGGCTAAGATAGGCTCAAATGAATACAAACGATGTCCTAGGATGTAACGATCATCAGATGAGACCACTCTGTGACACGACAGGACAGAGCAGAGAGGGGGTCACCCTGTAAGCATAAGAACTAAACACCCCTTGCTCTGTCCACCATGAGCAGGTGACCCTCTATCTTTCAGATAAAAAGGACCCAGATGCTCTACTGCCCCTGTGGCTGCACAGCCTTCAGTCAGAACTGGCCTTGGCTTCCTCACACCCTCCTTAGAATTGCCCTGCAGAAGCCCAAACCCTGTACTCAGTTCTTCCCAGCCCCTCTCACCTGGACTTCCCACTGCCCTTCTGCTGTGCGTGCTCTTGGGCTGCAGCAAACTAAGTCCACCTACATTTGTTTGACAGAAGCTGTGTTCCTGGTGGTCTTTCCCAGTGGGCTTTGAAAGGGTGAGGGCAAAACCAAGTCTAAGGGGGTTGCATCAGAATCACCCACGACATCTCCAAATCCCAACCATCCCTACCTGCCCACTGCAGGGGGGCTGGCTCGCTCCTGCAGCTCAGAAGTACCGGGCCAGGAAAGGCTTGCTGGTGACTCACTGGGTGTGGATTTTAGCAGGGGCTCTGCCAGTTTTTGTCCACCTCCATCTCATACTAACTGGTCATAGTGACTGGGCTTAGTCCATCAGTAAAGCACTGAGCACAGCACCAAGGAAGGACAGTTTGCCTGGGCAGAGGGAGCTGCTTCTAGCCTGTCATAGTTGCTGGCAGTCGACATCTGGAACAAAACATATGGGGACTTGATGGCCACATCTCCAAGTGAGAGTCCAAGACACAGCCCTAATTCACCCACTTTTTAGTCATCAAAGCCTTTAGGAAAATTGCATATGGTATTCCAGTTTAGCAATTTTCCAATTTTGCCCCCTCATTTTTCCCCTAGGAAAAAAATACGATTTGCTCTCTCCTTCCCCCAGGGACGTAACACAGGTTTTACAGAGAGAGAACTTCTCAAATTGCATCATTACAAAATGGCACATACTAAGGTGCCACTTATGTATGATGCTGGTATCGGGAAAAGTGTAACGTTTGATGCAAATGTAACATCAGATGCCTTCTCCTTGTCCCTCTCCTCTTCCTCCTCAGCACCTTATAGGCTAAGTCACAACAAGCGTTTGCTCCTTGTAGTAAAACAATTTCTAGGACCAAACTGTGAGATGCTGTGAGGACAGAGAGCTGTATTTGCTCATCCATAAAACATAACTCCTGCCGTATTTTTGGTGCAATTAAGAGAATGTGCTATTTCCAGACATAGAAACCTCATTCTCACCCTTTCTAGTAGCCAATAAATAGAAGAGGCTTTACAATCAATGAGTGGCCCCAAACACTTGGCACCGATCTTTGTTAGATTAGACAAAAATGAGCCACAGGCTGCATGCCTCTTTTCCATGCTCAGCAGCAGCCTGGGCCTGCCCTAAAGGGGGCCAAGCTGCCCTTCTCCTCCACAAGGAGCCTGACACGGGAGTCCTGCTCTGCATCTGCTCGTTTTAATATAGTGGTTAGAAAGGAACAGGACGTGAAATAAACTTTTTATAGGAAAAGGCTGGCCTGATGCTTACTAGGACTGTGAAGCTTCACTACCAGATCTCCAAATCTCACTTGCTTTGAATTTTTTTCTCTTAAAGTGCCTTGGTGAGCAGCTCTGGCTGGCCTTGGAGCTCCTGGGCCCACCCCACACAGGGGCTGGGCTGAGGCCTGGGGAAAGGCAGGTGTCATGTGGAGATCAGCACTGACCCGTGCCCCCCACCCCCTGGAAAAGCCCTCCAGGATATGAGGATGCCCACAGCCCCACCTGCCCCATTCTGTCCCACAGGGTGAGAGTCAAGCTGGGGAAGGCCAGAGCCCGAAGCCTGGCTGATGAGACTGAGGCTTTGATGACAGGCTGTTTGACCGGAAAGCTTCAAATGCCATCGAATTCCAGGCAGCTCTTTTCCCCCTCCAAAGCTGAGTTAAAAAGCATCCAGAGCTTTGTCATGTTATCTGTGGCTCACAGGAGCCCTGGGAGGGCAACCGCCTTTGGGACTTCGAGGCTGTTCAACACTTTCATCCTCCTGTCTGTCCTCCTTTCGGAGCTCATCGGAAACGTGTCCTTTGCCAGAGTATTGTCTAGATTTCCTACTTCCAAAACCTCTGCTCCACGGCCCCTGGCTCCCACTGGGCCCACACAGCCCACGGGTCCAGGCGTGACCCGTGTGTCCCCAGGGCCTGCATGGCTCCTCAGCAGCCGCTGTCCTTTCCCCACATTCCAGCTTGCTCCTGCTCTCATCCCTGACAAGGCCCCAATGGTCCAGCCCACACGCCAGATGCCATCCCCACTGTGCTGGCTCTATGGCCTGGGAAGCAGGGCCAGAGTCACAGAGGAAAGTCACCCCGCTGGTGTGAAGGAAGGCCTGGCTAGCAGTGCCCCGGACCCAGGGGCTCAGCCAAAGAGCCTGGAGCACTGGGAGGGGAGAGACAGCTGCCCCCTCCGCTGTGGAGGAGGAGGAGTCAGAGTTGGTCCCCGTGGAAGTTTTTAGGGAGAACATTTAGTTGGGGTTCGTGAGGGTGACTGGGAAGACTTTACTATCACGCTCTGCCCTGGCTCACAGGCCTGACGTGGGAGGGGGCTCCCTGCATGCCCGGCTGTGCAGATCACCCCCCAGGGGTGGGTGGTCTGCAGGGAGATGGAAAGAGAACAAGCATCATCCTCCCCCCTCCCCAGCTGGCTCCTGCTCTAGAGTCTACCACTGGGGGTGGGGGTGTCCCCAAGAGCCAGCCCTCGCCCCGCCCACCAGCCCCAGCTCAGAGTGGAGCCAGAGTCTGCAAACACTCCCTCCCACCTCCCTCCTGGCTCACTCTGCCTCTGACTGGGCTATGCATCTCGCAGAATCCTGTACTTTCCTTATTCAAATTCTATGGCTCCTCAAAGAACATCTAGCTTTTCAACAAAACATGCTTTTTACCTTCCCATCTCTCAGCAGACCACCCACCCCTGGGGGATGATCTCCACAGCCCGGCATGCAGGGAGCCCCCTCCCACGTCAGGCCTGTGAACCAGGGCAGAGCGTGATAGTAAAGTCTTCCCAGTCACCCTCACGAACCCAACTAAATGTTCTCCCTAAAAACTTCCACGGGGACCAACTCTGACTCCTGCCCTGCTACTGGGCCCCAGGGGGCAGACATCTGCAAGTAGGAGGAGGGGGAGCAGCCTGATCCTCCCTCAGGTCTGTTCACTGCCCAGCACGACTGATGGTGCTCCTCCCCTGCTGTCCACCCCTCCCCCTCTGCTGCCCAGGCTCCTGCTCCACCCCCAAGCTCCTCCCTTCTACTCCCCACCATCCTCCCCTAACTCCAAGCTCCTCTTTCACTCCCTACCTCCTTTTGCTCCCCACCCTCCTTCCCCTCCACTCCCCAAGCTCCTCCCTTTGCTCCTCCCCCTCCGCCTTCCCCCTTTCTATGGCCATGGTGGTCCTCCACTCGCTCATACTCTCACTCCTGTCAGGTGCTCCATCCTGGGTGTTTTGGCACCAGGTGCTGGTGAACCTTCATAGCACAGGAGTACATATAGTTACTGCCCCTCCCCACTCGTCTTGGGTGGGACACAAGCTACTCAAGATGAGACCACACCTACCTGGAGACACTCCTATCCCAAGATGCTGAGGACGGCTGACACAGGGGGCATCACAGGAAAGCCCTGGGCTTCAGAGTGGCAAAACCGGGGCAGGGGTGGGGGGTAGGGGGAGGCACCTGAGTCACCCACGGACTGCTGTGAGACCCTGGGCAGGTCATTCCCCACTTGGAGCCCCCATTTCCTCGCATTTAAAACCAAGCCATACACTGGGGAGAGACACCTTACCCATGGGATTGTTGGGAGGATCGGATCAGTGTAACAAGCCTGTCTATAAGGTACTGCGTAAAATAGTCACTCATGTCTTAAAATCATGCTGCAAATCAGAATGGCTCCTTAAAACTCCCACACCTATGGGTCCTTTCTAGGGGCTCAGAGTCACACCCTGAGTCCCTTCTACGGACAGCTGGAAGGCACACTGGTGCCACTGGAGAGTGTTCTATTTTGGTTTATGCCAAATCCTCACCTCTCCATGGAATGAACACTCCATGGAGGTCTACCACCCCCTACCCATGCACACATGCCCGAGCAGATACATGCTTGCATGCTCACCACTCAACCTTCACCCCAGCCCCTGCTGCTGAGATTCCTTCCCACTGTTCGGCTCAGGAATCTGTATGGGAGAGAAGCCCACCTTGAAAGCTGCACTGACTGATCAAGTGGAACTACCAAACTGGCTTTGCCAACCTCACCAGCTACATTTTCTAATTGCTTCCCTGACTATGGAATTTAAAGCAAAAATTCTGCAACACCATTCAAGTAGAAAAAACACAACTTTTATAATCTGAAGTTCTAAAGCATAATGAAACCAATTATCTAGAATCCAGTTTTGTTCGTTTCCTCAAATTTACCCAGTCTTTTAATTCCTAGTTTTTGACATTTGAGGTGACATTTTTATGAAGGAAGACGAATCTTTAAATGGCAAATTAATCCAAGCAACAGAGGGGATTTAAGAATATTTATCAAGTTCATGGGCGAAGAACAATGATATAAAAATTATTCACTGCCATAAAAATAGCTCTAGGATATTTTTTTCAAACCTCCTCAATACATGGGTATACACATATGCAAAAATCATCGAGCTGTGACTTAAGATGGTGCACTCTTCTGTAGAAATGTTATAGCTCAGAAAACATAATGAGGTTAGACTTCCTCAAGGAAGATCAGTAGTCTCGTAGTTTCTGAGCAGGATGATATTTTCCTTATGTGACTTGCCTTCTGTAGCGCTTAACCACAAAATCTGGCAGGGAGAATCTAGCTCTGAAGTTGTGAACATGTAAGAGCACAGAGTTGGCTTTAGAGGCAGTGTCCCCAGCACAGGCACACAGGCTCTTCAGTTCAGAAGCCATCACCACTCAGCTGGTAGCTGTGCCCTGGAGAAGGGGTCACTCCCCTCCTAAGGGTCTGCAAGGCCAGCTTCAATGGATCACCTTCAAGTCTGACATGGTACATCTGGCCCCCAGGAACTCCTGTGGGACCCTGAAACAGTCCCAGCTGGCAAAGAGCTGGGTGGTACATATAGCTGAGACCACTGCATCTTAGGTCCCTGGAGTCTAGCCTCCCTGCCTTGCTTTCTTTTCTGGTTTTCCATGTCTCGTCTTGCAGGATGGTACATTAGTTTGCTAAGCTACCATAACAAAGTACCACAGACTCGGTGGCTTAAACAACAGGACTTTATTTTCTCACAATTCTGCAGGCTGGATGTCTGAGATCAAGGTGGTTTCTCCTGAGGCCTCTCTCCTTGGCTTCCAGACGGCTGTCTTCCCCCGTGTCCTCATAGGGTCTTCCCCCGTGTGTGTCTGTGTCCTAATCTCCTCTTCTAATAAGGACACCAGTGAGATTGAATTGGGGCCCATCCATGTGACCTCATTTACCTTGTTAAAGGCCCTATCTCCAAATAAGGTCATATTCTGAGGTACTGGGGGTTAGAACTTCAATATTGGAATTTGGGGGGCACACAATTCAGTCTGTAACAGATAGGAGGTGATGTTTAGCAGAGCAGATGCCCAGGACAGAACCAGAAACATAGGTCTTAGGCAGAGCCATCTCCCAGCAGAACAGACCATAAGCCCTTAGTGGGCAGAGCCCACCCAAAGCCTCCAGGCTTCTGGCACTGACCCACCTGCACAGCCCGTGGAACTGGTTTACAGGGGCTGAAGACTTTGAACCTCGTGCACTGTTCTTAGTTCTCAGCACCACCTCTCTCGGGACCTGCGCCACCACATTCAAACCTAGCCATGGCCAGCTCATCTGAGACAGAAGCAGAAGGGCAGGCTGCAGAGTTGAGTGAGCACCCAGGGTCAGGCTCTGACTCACAGCTCAGACAATGGGGAGAGATAGACCCAGGAGCCTGGCAGCACCTTCGGCTCTTTCAAAGTCCTGTTCCTTGGCAACCCTGACAGGTGACTCAGGTGGTAGGCTAAGTCTCAGGTGCAGCTCATCAATGAACAAGAATATACCAAGACAGTAGCCAGATTCAGCAAATTAAAATACAGAATGCCTACTTCAATTGGACTTTCAAATAAACAACAAATAATTTTTTTGTATATAAGTATGGCCCATGTGATATTTGGGACAAGCCTACATTGAAAGATTATTGTTTATCTGAAATTCAGATTTTACTGGTGTCCCGTACTCTGTCTGGCAACCCTACTCCTCGAGACCAGTCCTCCCTGCTTTGCTGATGCACACCTGGCACATTTTCAGGGAACCTGCTTTCCCACAGGAACCAATCACTCAGAGCAGCAGGTCCTGCCAGGGATGCTCCGGGGAATTGATCTTTGCAGGAAGGGTCCATCAGCAGAGCTAACCTCTCACCTTGGCCCCATCCCCTTCTAGAGCCTTCCCATGGGTCTACTGACCCTGGCATATGCTCACTTTATGGGAGAAAGCAGTTATGCCCCATTTCCTCGACACCCCTGAACTCAGCCATCATGGACAATGTACAGCAGGCCTCCCGGTCTGGCCCTCTATTAGACGGTTATTATCACTACTGCTCCCACCGTCACCAGAAACGACAATGAGTAATAACACACAGTAGATAAAGGGCCAGTGAGGCTGCTGAGATCCCGTACACGATGCTGAATCCAAACTTGGCAAAATGATGCCTATTTCTTCTGCCCACATTGCTGGAGATCCCTCTAACATGCAGTTCCCAAGGGCGAATCACTCAATCCATCAGGGTCCTCAGCTGGTTCTGGCTTCAAAACACATCAATAATCTGAACACTTCTCATCGCCTCCACGGCCCCACCATCCCTTGCCAGATTACGGCAGTAGCCACATATATCCCACACTTGTCCCTATAGTCCGTTCTCAACCCAGCACCCACAGCATCTCTTTAAAAATTATACTGCAGCTGGGCATGGTGGCTCACGCCTGTAATCCCAGCAATTTGGGAGGCTGAGGCAGGAGAATCACTTGAGGCTAGGAGTTGGAGACCCGCCTGAGCAACAAAGCAAGACCTCGTCCCCAATTAAAAAAAAAAATTATACTGAGCCAAGTCACCCCTTTGCTGAAAACCCACCAAAGGCTCCCCACCTCACTCAAAGTACAAGCCAAGTCCTTACAATGGCCCACAAGGCCCTCCACAACCCACCTCCACCCCATAGGTCTCTGACCTCCTTCCTCTGCCCCACGCCCGCCAGGCACACTCCCACCTTGGGCCTTACACTGGCAGTTGCTTTACCTGGCTGGGAGAGATGTCCACTTCTCAGATATGCACTTGTCCAACTCTAAGTCTTCATGCAAATCTTACCTTCTCAAGAGGCCTATCCACCTTAATTCTGCAACTGACCCCTCTCCCCTGCTCCATCACTCCCAAGCCCCCTAAATCCTATCTATTGTGTCTTTCTTCCATAACATTTCCTTTCTAACATGCCATCTGTTTATGGTGTTGACTACTTACTGTCTTGTTACACTATCTAGAATGTGTGCTCCATGTAAGAAGGAATCGATTTTGTTCAATTATGTACTCCAAGAACCTGAAACAGTGCTTGAGACATAACGGATGCTCAATAAAGACTTAATACTTACATACTTCATCATCCATTGTGTGGACACTGAAGAACAATAGCAGGAAAAATGCCAACATTCACTGAGTAGCTCTTATGTGCCAGGCACATATGAAAGAGGCTTTATAAATGTTGTACAATCTAAGTCAGGTACAATGGTGCCACTCAGGGGAATGAGGCAGGAGGATTACTTGAGGCCAGGAGTTCAAGGCTGTAGTGTGCAATGATCACACCTGTGAATAGCCACTGCACTCCAGCCTAGGCAACATAGTGAGACCCTGTCTCTAAAAATAACAAACAAAAAGTTGCAGGATTTAATGCTCACAATCACCTTTTAAGTCAGTTTGAAGTTTCTCCACTTTATAAATGAGAACACTGACTCAGGACACTCAGGATTCTGACCCAGGTATACAGCCCATGAGATTCTAGCACCACCCTGAGAAGCACACGTATTGTCTATGGTTACCCAGGAATTACCTCTGTCCCCTTTAGCACTCACTGTCCCTCCCACCAGATACCTGACATTTACTAGCAGGGATGGCCCTATGCAGACCGGCAGGAAGGGACTGGACCGCATTCATCTTTAGGGAGGCTGTGTGGCATGAGTTAAGGATGCTGGCTTTGGCACCTGAGTCACAGGCTCCCTTGGGTCATGGAAGCACATCCTACCTCCACCCCTCACCCACTGTGGGGTGTGGACAGTGCACACTGGACGTAGGTAATGCTCATGGTTGGTCAGGGTATGTGGACATGTATAACACAGTCCCCAGCATGCAGTATGTGCTCAATGATTGCTCATCCACGTTGAGGTAGCTCTTCTCACAGGATGCTCCTGATTTATCACATGAGGTCCTGACCTTAGGACCAACTGCCTGTTGCTCACAGCAAGAGAGAAACCTGAGCAGTAAACAGCCCTAAGGAAAGCTCAGAGAAAGAACCCTCGAGTAGGCTCTTGTCCTATGCCAAGTTCAAAAGGCAGCAAGACCCAGAAAGGAAAAAAAAGTACTTGTACAAAATTTTCACTCACCTCTGACTTCCAGAGAGTTAAGGACATGTTGGAAACACATTGGCATTAGTAAATAACCAGGTTTCACACTTCTAATCTTCTGGGATTGCTGCTGCCTGGGCTTTTCCCAAATTAGACACCTCAGGCCTCTGGCCACATTCACTGACCTCTAGTCACCAGCCTTTCATCCCTGGGGTCAGGTTTTTACCTGTACATGGGCCTGTCTGTCTGGAGGCCCCCTGGCAACATGGGCAGATGCCCTGATCGCTCCACCCACATGGCACACCCAATGGCACATAGGCAGCTAATGGTGCTGACATCCACCGACCCCAGGCACGACTTGGGAGAGGCAGGTCTGCTGGCCTTTGACAGCTGAATGGGCTCTGGATAGGAATGTGAGCTGGGGGTGGGGAGAGGGGCTCTTGAACTGCCTCCCACTGTGAGACAGCAGGACCCTTAGACGCCAAAGCCACTGCCAGGAAGTGATGGATGGGGGCGGGGGTGTCTGCCTTTGAGTCCTGCTGAAGCCTTTCAAGTCTCAGATTTTCTCAGTCTTTCCTAAAAAAAAGAAATGATGCCAAACATTACTAAGCATATTCTATAACCATACTTCTTGTGAGCTACAGATTCCATGTGAATCGATTCTAAATAAAACCAACATCCATGTCCACACATGAGTAATCACCCTAACGGGAGTGAGCCCAGGAGTCCCCTGACCAAGCAAGCCCGTGTCAGTCCCCATGGCCTAACATCTCTCCTCTGTACCCTTAAGAAAGGTTCAAAGAGTTCAGGGGACTGAAGGGGGAGGGGGGAACAGGACAACATTTACAGAGGATTTGCTACATGTTAGACATTGTAGATGCTTTACAAACATTATGTCTTGTGATTCATCCCAACAAGGCTGTGAGGTATTTATTTATTATTCCCCCATTTTACCCATTAGAATACTGAGGCTCAGGTTAAGTTACTTTGCCAAGTAAATTACTAGAGCCTAGGAAATCTGAGAATTCAAAGGATTTGGCTGGAATCAAAGCAGACTTAGGAATTTTAACTCAAAAGTCCATGTTCTTTACACTTTCAAACTTAACCTAGCATTAAGTTAGAAACTGCCTGGGCTCCCTTGCATCTGGCCCCTGTTAACCTGTTTGGCTGATGCTGACACATGGGCTGGGTGAAGGTCACTGAACCAGGCCGAGTCAAAACTTCAGAAAACCTTGGCCACCTCCTCGACTTTGAGGATTTGGTCTTTTAAGCTCCAGGTAGAAAGTGAGAAGCTATATGAAAAGACTAAAACAAAAAGCCTTTTATGATAGCGATAGCAACATTTTAACATGTCTCAATTATGACATATTTAGTCTAGTAGAATTGTGGTCCCCCTGGGCCGTGGACTGGTACCAGTCCGTGGCCTGTTAGGGTCTGGGCCGCACAGCTCCACCCACCCCACCCCCATCCGTGGAAAAATTATCTTCCATGAAACTGGGGTGGGGGGCAACACAGCAAGAAGTGAGTGGCAGGCAAGGAGGCGAAGCTTCATTTCTATTTAAAGCTGCTTCCCTCCCCATCACTCCCCTCCTCGTTGCTCACATCACCGCCTGAGCTCCGCCTCTCCGCACCCTAATCTGTGGAAAAACTGTTTTCCATGAAACCAGTCGCTGGTGCCAAAAAGGTTGGGGACCGCTGTAGCAGGACACATGTAACTCTCTGCCAATGATACAGTAGCTTCAAGCAACTACTTACATGGCCATTGAACCTGGTATTTCAGAATGAGGTTTATCTGGGAGACTTCTGCCCTTAAGGGCTCCTTGTCTTCATCCAAGCAACTACCACACCAAGTCTTTGCTAGAAACTTTGAAGATGGAAGCTCTGAATATAACCCACCCATCACTCCATCATTTTCTTCACAGCCCCCCATAGAAAATTCCTTTCTCATAAGGAAGTTAGAGTCCCACAAAACAAGCACAGCTAACACCAAAGTGCTTTACAGTATGCCAGGCATGCCTCCAGGCCTCATTCTAACAGAGACACAGGTGAGTGTGCTTTTTCAGCACAGTGTGTTCAATTCCTGATTCTACCACTAATACTTACTGGGTAAATTACTTAATCTCCCAAAGTCTGCTTCATTTGTATAATGGGGGTAACAATACAAATAATTTAAGTAAAGTGCTGCCCAATAAATATTTTTTCCTTGAGATCAAGCCTTTCACATGTCTCTCTGAATGAAGGCGGTGACCCCAACATTTCACCTTTCCCTCCACTTGTCCCCATTCTGCCTCTCCAGTGCTGAGAACGAGAGGTGGCTGGGTGCACATGCTGTGGTTTCCAGCAGAGCAGTCTGGTGCGGGGTTTCAGAGCCAGCCCCAGTGCCCCAGAATGAGGATCTTAGAACCACAGATCTCAGGAGAGCTTGGCCTGGGGAGACCTGTGGACCCTGGAGGAAGGCCACCCCTGGCCTGAGTGCTCTGCCTAGATTCCCAGGCTCCAAAGGCAAAGCAGCAGCTGGGCAAGAGGCAGAGCACCCTGCCCCTCAGCTGACAAGCAGAGGGGCTGCCGGGAGGGCTTGGCAGGTGTCAGCCTTCTCTGTATCACCATGGCAGGCCTGCTAACCCCACCAGTACTCCACCAAACCTAGACCCCACGAGCCTACAAAGAGCGATAACCCCCTTTCTAAGGGTCTCAGCAACAGAGACAGGAAGATGGCTCAGAAGAAACAGAACACACACCCAGAAAGAGAGAGCTGGAGAATACAGACAATGGCTTGAATTTTAATTAAAATAATTATAGCGCTCAAAGGGATTCTACTGCAACAAACAGGAGGAAAAAAAAGCAGCTTTCCTGTAACTAGAAAACATGATTTCCCAACTAAACAATTCTTCAGACAAAGAGAAGGTGAAGGTGGTCATATAGGATTCTTGAATTACTGACTCAGAAGATCAGGACCAAGAAACAATAAAGCAGAGAGAAGCATAAGGAGGTGGCGAGCATAAAGGACAAGCTTTGAGACTGTGAGGCTCCATCCTGAGACCCAGGAAGAGAAGGGACAGATGACAGAGGGGCAGGGAAGGGCACCAAGGTCTGCACATGTGCCATAAAAACAGACACACAGAGGCATACACTAGTAAAGGTTCCGAATCTAAGAATAAATGGGAAAAAGACAATCTTCCAGGCAGAATGAACTCACACCTAAAAAGGAATTGATACAGACTAGCTGCAGACACGGTCAGAGCAGTGCTGGGTGGTGGGACCGTGGAACTCCAGCATGGCTTCCCCAGACAACATATCACTCAGCTAGGAAGATAAAAGATACCTGAAGAAAAGAATTCAGAGTACAGTTGACCCTTGACCAACACGGGTTTGAAATGCACAGGTCCCCCTACACGTGGATTTCCTTCTGCCTCTGCCACCCCTGCGACAGCAAGACCAGCCCCTTCTCCTCCTCCTCCTCAGCCTACTCCACGTGAAGACAAGGAAGATGGAGACCTTTATGAAGGTCCACTTCCCCTTAATGAATAGTAAGTATATGTTCTCTTCCTTATGATTTTCTTAATAACATTTTCTTTTCTCTAGTTTATTTTATTGTAAGAATATTGGATATAGGACATATACCATATAAAATATGTGTTAATACACTATTCATGCTATGGGTAAGGCTCTGGTCAACAGTAGGCTATTAGTAATTAAGTTTTTGGCAAGTTAAAAGTTATATGCAGATTCTTAACTGGGGGTAGTGGTCAGCACCCTTAACCCCTGTGTTGTTCAAGGGTCAACTGCATATACCAACAGGCCCCATAGCTGAGGACAACAGTAATGCAAGGTGTCTAACAACAAACAGACCACAAACAAGACTCCATGGTGAGAAAACATGAAAGAAACCTGAAGACCGATGAGCCAAATGGTCTTGGACCTTCACAAGAGTGAATGGCTGACACCTACTTCAATGTCATTTCTGACATCCTTGATTTGATGGGTGATCAGTGTCATTTAATCATGTAGACTTCCATCATGCCTAAGCAGTTGAACTATCTCAGTGATATGCAGAAGACACGCAATTCAGTTTTTTAAAATGAATATCTGAGTACTCAGTTTCACATACAATTAAGCATTCTAGATATAACTCAGACTGAAAATAGACTTACGCGCTTTACAGGTGAAAATTCTGTAAGTTAAAGTATAAATATTTAGTAAAGATTATAATAGCTGCTAATTTTAAAAACAAAAAGTAGTAAAGAAATTAAGGGCTTTCAAATACATTAAACTGAGAAACAGAATGACAGTTAATACAAATATTACAAATACTAGGAGTATGTTGTCCAGATAACTGTAAAAAGAGTATTTATCCTTTTAGAATTGACAGTTATAAAATTTAAGTAATGACACAAGGCAGAATAATTGTGAAATTATTTCATGTCTCAGCTTTCATAATACTAAACTAAATAGTCCTTAAGAATTTAATGTAATTTTATAGTCATTTAATTTCATTCAGGCTATAACTATTTCAAGAAAATGTCCTATTTGGGAATTCTTTACCTAGGGACAATGAATTAAAAGCAAAAAGTCAACAGTGCCACCTTTAAAATTCAGGAATAGATAAAAATTTCACAATCATGTATGACAACATCCATGATAAATCACTTTCAATCTAGACCTAAAAAAGAGTATATAGAGCATTAAGAAAAGAAAGCATTATAAAAAACTTTCATTTTCATAAATCAAACTTTAAAATAACAGACTTTACAAGAATGCTTTAAGAAAACAATTTCTTATAGTTTTAAGTCTACTGAGACTAAGGCTACACTCAAAATGAATGTTAAAATGATCACCGTGGACAAACTACCATTTTCAGTAGTTAGAAGACAAAGAACTGCTAAGATTTGCTTAAACTATGAATCCTGGTTATTAAGTTCCTCCTGGAAAATGTGTTACTGGAAAAAATTTTTCCCTGAATTAATGTGTTCCTTCTGTATCTTGTACAGCAGACATTTGGCTGTACAAACGCATCCAGGCCTTTGAGGTCTGACAGCCTTCTGGATTAATGAGGAATTCAGCCATATTTCTGCCTTTCTGCTCTGCTGGCCCAGGGAATTCCAGGTAACCAAACTGATGTGTCAGGAGAGTACAAGTGTTCCTTACGTGGTATCTGTTGTCTCCTCAGGGAAGACACCAAAATTGATGTTCATATACCATCATCTGAGATGCAGACAGAAATTCTGAAATGACTTTGTTATCCTGAAAGAAAAATATGCTATTCCACTGCCACATTACTAGTTTTTCTCAAGTGATTGTAGGAAGTAGCAATTGCATGCAGAAATGTTAGAAGTAAAAATTATAAGTGAGCGCAACATCTGAAGTTTACTCCTAAGAATATTCAAAGAACACATTTAAGCAGTGAGCCAAGGTTTAGTTCATGGGTTTGTGTCAATTAAATTGCATCATCTTATGAACTGACCAAATCCTCAAGTCCAGAAGATGAAAAGAAGGCAAGCCTTTACCTTCAAGAGCTACTATTAGGACGGTGAAGACATCACTGGTAGAAATACCTTATATTAGCAGATGTAGTCAAAAACACCTTGCCCAGTGGCTAATCTGAAATGAACATCTCTTCATTTTCACAAATGTGCACTAGAAGAGTGTCTAAAGGTACAATCAAGCCACTGACAGCATGAGAAATTACTATTCCTATACTATACTGTCAACCTTTGGACTTTTGACTCCCAAAATTTTTAATAAAGTGTAAAATTTTTTAAACAAAACTTTAGACAGTATTCTTGTATTCTAGAAGTTCATTCTACAATTGGCTTCAGTCTGGACTTCAGTAGCCATTTGAACAAAATGTATACTTGGTGTATTTCTTGTGTGTGTGCAATATAAAAGGATAGTAGTAAGTATCTGGGACTGAGTATGATGAAAAGTTAAATAAGGATTCTTGATATAGAAGGTCTTGTTCTGGGAAAAACAGTCTTAGCTGAGGAAACAGCATGCTGTTTTCAAATGACTACAGAGAAATATACATTTAATTATGAGGTGAGGAGGAGAAAGGGAGAAAATATCATTAAAATGGAAAATAAACTACAGTCAATTGATTTTTGATAAGGGGATCCAAACAATTCAATAGGGAAAAAATTGCCTTTTCAACAAATGGTGCTGAAGCAACTGAATACCAACATGCAAAAGGATAAAACTGCAACCTTACCTCACACCTTATACAAAACACACCACAAAATAGATCAAAGACATAAATGTAAGAGCTAAAACAATAAAGCTTTTAGGAGAAAACACAGGGATAAACTTTAATGATCTTGAACTTGTCAATGGTTTCTTAGCCATGGCACAAGCAACCAAAGAAAAAAATAGGTAAATGGGACTTCACAAAATGTCAAATTTTTGTGCTTCTAAGAACACCATCAAGAAAGTGAAAAGACAACCCACTAAATGGGAGAAAATATTTACAAGTCACACATCTGATAAGAAACATGTGTCCAGAATATATAAAGAACTATTACAACTCAATAATAAAAAGACAAATGACTCAATTAAAAGAAATGGGCAAAAGTTTTGAATAGACAGTTCTCCAAATGAGATGTGCAAATAGACAATAAGCATATGAAAAGATGATCAAAATAGTCATTCAGCAAATACAAATCAACAAGATACCACTTCACATACTAGGATGACTAGAATCAAAACCACAGACAAGTGTTAGCAAGAATATGAAGAAATTGGAACCCTCATACATTGCCAGTGGGATCGCAAAATGGTACAGCCACTTTGGAAAATAGTCTGGTAGTTCCTCAAAATGTTGAACACACGAGTTACCATATGACCCAGCAATTCTACTCCTAGGTACATATCCAAGAAAAATGAAAACAATGTCCATACAAAAACTTATATATGAAGGTTTTGGCTATTATTCATAGTAGCCAATAGGTGAAAACAACCCAAATGTTCATCAACTGATGAACAGACAAATAAAATGTAGTATCTCCGTTCAATGGAATATTATTCAACAAAAAATAGGAATGAAACACTGATACACGCAACATGGATGAACCTTGAAAACATAATGCCAACTGAAAGAAGCCAGCCACAGAAGACTACATTTATATGATTCCATTTATATGAAATGTCTAGAATAGGCAAATCTATAGAGACAGAAAGGAGATTAGTGGTTGCCTAGGGCTTAGGGTAATGACTAAAGTTTCTTTTTGGGATGATGAAAATGTTATAAAATTGATTGTGCCAATGGCTGCACAAACAGGGACTATACCGAAAGCCACTGAATTGTACGTACTAAGTAGGTGAATCCATTTGAATTATATCTCAGTAAAGCTGTTACTAAAAAAAAGGAAAAAGAACTTCCACATTATCAAGTAGAACAACAACAACAAAAGGATGAATAACTACAACTTGATCAAAACATCAAAAATGGTGAGAAGAGGCCAGGCATGGTGGCTCACACCT
This sequence comes from Daubentonia madagascariensis, assembly GCA_023783475.1. Classification (NCBI taxonomy): domain Eukaryota; kingdom Metazoa; phylum Chordata; class Mammalia; order Primates; family Daubentoniidae; genus Daubentonia; species Daubentonia madagascariensis. The sequence goes on from JAKFHU010000624.1 coordinate 1,496,421, forward strand.
GTAATCCCAGCACTTTGGGAGGGCGAGGTGGGAGGATCACCCGAGCCCAGGAGTTCAAGGCTGCAGTGAGCTATGATCACACCACTGCACTCCTGACTGGGCAACAGAACAAGACCCTGTCTCGGGAAGAAGAAAAAATGGGGAAAAGAGAAAAAAAGCTAAATCAATGAAATTAACATTGAAGAAATAAAATCAAGCCTGTCTGTCATTACTTTAAATGTGGACAGATTGATCTGTCCAACTAAATTAAAGAGCCTATCAGGTTATGTTAAAAATATATATCCATCTATATGCTGTTCAAGAGATATACCTAAAATGGCAAATCGGATTGGAAATAATACACCAGGCAAGGAGATACCAAGCAAATGAAAAGAAGGAAAAGGCAGGAATGCCAAAATTAACAGCAGCCAAGCTGGACTTTAGGTTAAAACTGGACTTGAGGTTAAAAACACTGCAAGGAAGACATTATTAAAAGCACAGTACTGGAGAAAAATATAAAAGGTATAAATATGTATGCACCAAACATAACAGCAACTAAAAACTCTTAATAATGCAAGAACATTGTAAAAATTTCTCTCTTCAAATGAGAGCATCTCCCAGAGAGAAAAAAATAAAGACACAAAGAAGATAAATAGATCAACATATACCCTTACTTCCCTCAAATAAAGAATATACATTTTCTTCTTACACCTATGCCACATTTGTACAGATTAATTGCATATTTGGCAACAAAGAAAATCTTTACAAATCTTTCAAATTAAATACTTAAAGGAGACTACTGTGATCACAATCCAATAAAATTAGGATTAAATAATCAGGCAACAAAAAAATCTTAAGTACTTAGAAATTAAGAAACACACTCTTAGATCAAACAGTAAGTCAAAAGAGGAACTGAAGGAAATCTTGAAAGCAATAGAAAAAAGAACACTTCGTATCAAAACTTATAGAACACGTTAGACGTTATACTCTGAGATTTTAGTGTCAAATGCCTTCAATATTAGAGAAAATATTTTAAAAATAAAAAGGAACTTTGTACTTATCTTAAGCAATTAGAAAAGGACAGCTCAATAAATCAAAAGGAAGAAGTTTTTTAAAAAAGATAAAAGTTCAAACTAATAAAAAATATAAAAAGGACAAATAAACTCAAAGCTGTCTCTTTGAACAGACCAATAAAATAGAAAAACACATCATGTGCCCAATTAAGGATAAGATAAAGACAAGGTGGGTGGTGGGAGAGAGAAGAAAGTTCGGGAAAGAGTGAAGGAAGGGGAAAGAGGGAGGATGTGCAAAAACAGACAAGATTACAACTGAGAACAGATACAGAAAAGCAAATGCACTAGAGATTAAAAGAATCATTAAAAAAATACTGCATGGATCTTCATGTCAACAAATTTGAAAATCCTGGAAGAAATGGATGATTTCCCAAGAAAACAAATCATCCAACTGATTCAAGAAGTAGAAAAATTCAGAAAAAGGCACCAAGACCAGATAGGTTCACACCCGTAAGTTTTATTTAACCCATAATTCTACTGTTAAATGGCAAAAGGACACTTAAAAATAATAAACCAACTCATTTATAAAGCCAAGCATAATTTTCATACCCAAACCTGACAAGCCTGAGAGATGAGAAATTATTAACAAATCAGGCTTATGATTGATTAGTTACAGAAACTCTGAATTAGCAAACAACAGAATTCAAGCATATATCAAAGAGATACATACTGAGACCAGCCTGGGTTCATCCCAGGAATATAAGGATAGCTCAATACCAGGAAATCAATAAAATTTACTTCGTCAATAAATTAAATGTGGGAAAAACTATAGGACCATAGCAATAAATGCTAAAGAGGCATTTGACAAAAGTTTAGCAGGCATTCCTTATAAAAATTAAGTAAAATAGAAATAGAAGATAGTTATTCATGAAATAGTGAACAAGAAGAGCTTGATAAAAGGTGTACAAAATGAGCCCATATTTGATAAACAATGACGCTGCCCACCAAAGGAAAAAAAACTATACATGTATGCATATGCACAAATGTGTTTGTGTATGAGCACCAAGTTGTCAATACTGATTATATGGACAGAGATAGGACAGAAGTAGAGGGAAGAGGAATTCCAACACAAAAGGGAAAACGGTAAAAAAAGGACTTCAGTCAAGAACTATGTATAAATTACATTAGTGCTTATCAATAAAATTACAGTTGACCCTTGAACAACATGGAGGTTAGGGGCATCAACCCCCAGAGCAGTGAAAAATCCACATATAACTTTTGATTCCCCCAAAACTTAACTACTAAGAGCCTACTGTTGACTGGAAGCCTTACCGATAACATATACAGTCTATTAATGCATATTCTGTATGTTATATGTATTATATACTATATTCTTACAATCAAGTAGGCTAGAGAAAAGAAATTATTAAGAAAATCATAAGGAAGAGAAAATATGTTTACTATTCATTAAGTGGATGTGGATCATCATAAAGGTCTTCGTCCTCATCATCTTCATGTTGAGTAGACTGAGGAGGAGGAGGAGGAAGGGGGAGGGGTTGGTCTTGCTGTTTCAGGGGTGGCAGAGGCGGAAGGAAATCCACATATAAGTGGACTCATGCAGTTCAAACCTGTCAACTGTATATATTTTTATATGTATAATTTTTAAAAGATTGCACACAATATTAAAACTATTGAGAAAAAAAGTATTTCTTTCTTTTTTAACTCTACAACCACCACTTACCTTCCCAGTCCAAATTTCAGGGTAACATACGGTTAAGTCCTCACTTAACGTTGTCAACAGGTTCTTGGACATTGTGACTTTAAGCGAAATGACTTATAACAAAACCAATTTTTTTTCCTCATCAACATTATAACGAAACGACATTATTCAAGGGCCTGTTGTATGCCATTTTGGTTCAAGTCACAGTGTCCAAGGACCTACTGATGTTAAGTGAGGACTTACTGTACTTTTTTGTAATATTACCTTCAGTTGTACCCCGCAATGGAAATGTTAATCAGAGTATTCGTTGCAGGTCAGATCTTAGGCATAGGCATCCACACTCCTCTCCAGAGCAGACTCCTGGCTTGCCAAGCTTCCTAGTCTGTCTCGGAGGGAGATACTCTGGACATATAAAGGAACAGGGTTTGGAGCAAACCATCCTTTTGTTTCCCTTGGTACCATCTGCATCTATCACCTTCACTGTGGCTCTAAAGAAGTTTTCATGCTGGCTCTTCCTGAGTGTTCCCTTAGGACCTAGGACACCCTTCTTATGACAGCACTTGTTACACTGCATCACAATTATTTGTGGACCAGCTGCCTGTCTTCACCACCAGGATTTATGCTTATTTAAGGGCTGGGATCTCTTACTAATTTCTCAAGTGCCTGGCACATAGTAGGCACTCTATAAATATCTGTCAAATTTATGAAATGTAAAAGAAGCTATGAAATCTACACTCAAAAATTTCTCTTTTCAGGGCTGTTTTGCTTCAGTTTCCCAGGCAATTTCATTTTAAAATTTCCACCTCTGCTACCAATAAACTGATAAACTGATGGGTACTGAAGGAACACTGGCACTCCCCATGGTGCACACGACTTAGGTTTGTCCTTTGGCAGCAGGGACATTAGCCCCTAGGAGCCTGGCAGAGACAGTAGAAAGTGTACTTAGCCGAGTGCCTCCTGTAGAGGACCCTATATGATCCCCTATGGTGCCTGGAGCTACCCCTCCAGGAGAGGGCAATCTGTGGGCAAAGCTGGGACTGACATCTAGGAGTGTCTGTCTCCAAAGCTCTGTGCACATCACAATGCCTTTCTGAGAGGCAGAATCAAAGACAGCTACAGATCGTCACTCCTTCCTACCAAAGCATCCTGCATACAGTCTTCAGAAATGTGGGATGTACTCTTTCAACTATTCCAATTCCCCTGATGTAATTTGCTATCTTCCTGAATTTATCAAAATCTTGTCCAAAATCTTTGTATTTCTTAGCTGCTACACTTCTTAAAGAGGATGAGTCTACAGATTTACAATACACAGTGTGAATTCAACCTTGCTGTTATTTACCTAAAATCTACCTCTTTCAATCTTAAAGAAAAGCAGCTGTTGTCTCTGATTTCCAATTAGGTTCTGTTCTAGGACTCTACTGGCATTCTGAATGCACGTCCCCCTAAGATGCCACAGGTTGTGGTCAGCAACCCAGCTAGCCTAAGAAAAGGCGGCCAAGGAAAATGGACAGGAAATTCTGCTGAAATGCTGGTACTGAAGAACAAACCAAATAGGATGTTTTTATTTACCTCCAGTGCTGGGACCTGAGAAAAGCAAGTGTCAATACAGGCAGATGAGGAAGGACATACAGACTGCTTTTCGTGTGCATTCTGAAGTGAACATCTACTTACAGAACCTCGGATCTTCAGGTAATCCACCCCCACAAACTCAGCAGCGGAATCCCTGGGAACACTCATTTAGATGGCACTGGTGGAAGGTGTCAGCTTCCCCAAATGTATAAAGCGCTCAGGTAATCAAGACTCTCACTAACCATCCTCTGGATGATTCCATTTGTTGACTCTCTTTCCTGCCAGAAAATCTCCCTCTATCCTGATCCTTTATATTCTCATTGTAACCCTGTTTCCAAAACTTGAGAAAATAGGTCTCTTCCCCCTCCAGTTACTTCTAAGGTGATTCCATTTTCAGTTGCTTTTGCCAAGGAAGCTTGTTAGAGGCTTTTTTTTTTTGAGATGGGGTCTCCCTCTGTCACTCAGGCTGGAGTGCAGGGGTATGACCATGACTCACTGAACACTCAAACTCCTGGACTCAAGTGATCCTCCTGCCTCAGCCTCCCAAGTAGATGCTGGGACTACAGGCATGCGCCACCATGCCTTGATAAATTTTTTTATTTTTTGTAGAGACAGGGTCTTGCTATGCTGCCCAGGCTGGTCTCAAACTCCTGACCTCAAGCAGTCCTCCCGCCTCATACTCCCAAAGTGCTGGGATTACAGGCCTAAGCCACTGCACCCAGCCCATGTTGGAAGCTTTGAAATGTCAAAATTGTATTTATCTACTGGTTTCCTGTCCACCACCTTGGAGAGGACAGGACCAGGCAGGGGGGAGGGCAGTGACCACTTCTCACCAAGGTCTCAGCCATCTGCCTGTGGGGTCTCTCTTCCATACTTCTGCTCACTTCCCACTGCCCACAATACAGGCAGCAGCCCTATCTCACTGCAAGGGGGGCTGGGAAGAGGCGCTGACATTGCCTGGGTTGGGAGGCACCCAGGGAAGATGGGTTTCGAAACAGTGATCATCTTCGCTTCAGAGCCCCTTGCAAGGAACTCATTAATCAGCTGATCTGACCTGCATGAACCATGTTTCACATTCCTTGCTCTACTCATTGATCCTTCTTAGTACCCTAATCAAAGGGACCAGTTTACCCTATGTCACTTAACCACTCCATGACTCAGTTTCCTCATTTTAAAAATAGGAGCAATGATAGTACTCAGCTCACAAGATGTTATGAGGATTACATAGGTTAGAAAGTGCTTAGAACAGCATCTGGCATATAGTAAGTGACACACAAGCATTTGTTAAACAAATAAAAGGGTAAAAGCACCTGGCTTGTACCCTTTTAGACAGGACCCTAATAGAGTCCTGCCTCGGGGGTCTCTGGCTAATGAGCAAGTGGGCAAGCTGCAGAAGCGCAATGAATGGATAGTTCCTTAGAGGCCAGCAAGTTCCGTCTCCTATCCAGGACAGAAATCCCTATATAAGATGCTGACAGGGTAAGGAATTGCCTCCAGGGTAAGGAATTCATTCCTTTGTGAAGCTGCCTCATCCGCTCTTCTGCTATTTTGGATGTTAGAGATGTTCAGCTCCTTGTAAACATTCTTTATCAGTGCCAATTCCCAGACCCATTTTAAAAATCTACTTCTGCAGCTCTCTTTTCCTTTGTTCATTCAGTCGTTCAGCCAAAGTTGAGTACTCACTATGTTAGCACCGTGACAATGCCCAAGGTCTCTGCCCACGTGGAAAATGAGTTAGTTAATGCTGGCTGGCAAGGGGTGCCAGGAGGGACCAGACGGAAGGTGGTGATTTTAGATTCGTGGAGATAGTGACACTGGAACCAAGACCAGACCAACAAGCAAGGGCTACCATTTGAATATCAGCAGGAAGAACATTCCAGGTGAGGACCTGGCAGGCACAAAGGCTCTGAGATGGACAGACGACCGACTTAATGGTAGGACAAGTGCGCAGCAAGGTGACACTGGAGAGGAAGGCTAGGATGGACCTGTCAACCTGGAGGCCACGCTAAGGAACCTGGATTTCCCTTTGGCTTGGATGGGAAGCCATGGGAGGGTTTTAAGCAGAGAAGGGAGTGGATGAACTCATGTTTGTAAAACATCACTTTTCCACCACAGCCTGGGGAAAGAGAAATGGGGTGGGGGTGGTGGACAAGAGCAGAAGCTGAGAATCCAACCAGATGAAGGCTCCGGTAGCCTGGCCAAGGGGTGATGTCGTCCTGGTTAAAGCTGGCAGCAATGGCAATGATATCAGAAGTAGAAAGACTCGTGACTCTAAACTTCCTAATAAAAGTGATTTCTTATACACCTGAATTTGGCCAGTTGTTCATCCTTTTGTAATAATTCTCCCTGGAACTCACAAATAAGGGGGAAGAAAGATTTTTATACCATAGTCAAGGCTAGGCAAACACCACCTTTCCACAGAAGATATTTTAGGTATTCTATTATTCTTCTAGCATGACATCCCCTCCTCCTACCCACCTCCAAGATAATACTGTACTTCCCCTCACCAATAAAGGAATAAAGGTTTTATCACATTTTGTTTTGTTGTCACTTTCTCTCTTCCCTCCTTAAAGGAAGGACCCCAGTGCTTTTACATGGATTCCACCCTAAGTACTCATTTCTCACCAAATTTGCCAAATCCCCCTCCCCATGGGATCCAGTATTTGCTAGGTAAATGTGTATCAACGCCTGAACTTGGAGTTTGGATTCCAGCCGCAGTTACTTGAAACGGTAACAATTATAAGTATCAAATTTCAAGACGTTTTCACTAAGAAGACCTCAAGTAATGCTGTGGGGGACAACGGAGCTGTCCATGAGCAAAAATGGCACGCCTTCTCCCCACCCCACCCCACTGCCCAAATTGCTCTCTTGTTTGAGACACTTTTCCTTTCTCTTTACCTGACTAATTTCTATTTATCCTTCAAAATGCAGCTTAGGGGCCAGAAACACAGACTCTTCCCTAACCCAGCTGGAGGAGGTGTCGCACCTCTGGAATCTTGTATAAATCTGTGCTTACCCTGATCACAGCATTCACCAGAGACTCTTACCTCTTTTTCTTCACTTTGTCTCTCCTACTGGACCCCAGGGGGCACGTCTTTCTTATCGTTTTATCCCAGCAGGGTTCAATGTGCTTGCTGAATTAATACATGGCACATCTCATACATTACTGGTGGGAGTGTAAACTGGAAAACTGCTTGGCAGCATCTACTAAGCAGTGGTTCTCAACAACTGGTAATTTTGCCCCCCAAATGTCTGGAGACATATTTGGTTGCCACAAGTGGGGAGAAGGGATGCTAGTGGCATTTAGTGGGTAGAGGCCTGGGATGCTGCTAAACATCCTACAATGCACAGGATAGCTTCACAGAACAAAGAATTATCTGGTCCAAAATGTCAACATGCCCAGATTGAAAGACTTTATACCAAAGGCAAACATACAACTAACCCATTACCAGCAACCCCACTCCTAGGTAATACACGCATGGGCAATGATGTGTATGTCTGTCAAAAAAACACGTACAAGTATGTTCATAGCAGCTATACTCATAAAAGCCCCCAAACTGGAAACAACCCAAAAGCCCACTGATAGGATACTGGGTAAATAAACTGTAGTATATTTGTACAATGGAATACTACACAGCAATATAAAGATATTACTGCTACACGCAATACTATGGATGCATCTTACAGATAAAACAATTTAACAGGCAAAATTAACCTACGGTGATGAAACGCAGAATAATGGCTGCCTCTGGGAGCGGGGAGGTACCGACTGGGAAGGGATGAGGATACCTTCAGGGAATGTTCTTTACCCCGATCTGGGTGGTGGTGACATGGATGTGCCCATGTAAGAATTCACTGTGCTATGCACTAATGACTCATGCACTGTATGTGTGCTATACCCCAATAAGCTTCAGTAAATGAAATACTCCTCTAAAAGCCACCCTACTGGTGGGAATCACACACTGGTTTGCTGTCTTGTAAGCAAAATGATGTTCTAATGGACCTTCTGGTATACTGCTGGCAGGAGCTAAGAAGGTACATTTCTGGAAGGGTCTTTCACAACATATCAAAAGCCTCCAAAAATATGCAAAATCCTTACTTCAATACTATTTTGATCATTTCATGCTAAGGAATAAATTAAGGATGTGTACACAAACTTAAGCTTCAATAATATTCATCATAACATTGATTTAATAGCAATAAAAGGGAGAAAAAAGTGGGGCATTAAACTCAATCCTAACCAAAGGGAACTGCAGAGTATTATGGATTCAGTAAAATACCTTTTTAAAATTTAAATGAAAAATGTTCACAATATATTACTTACAATTAAAAATCAGGTAACCCAACAATATGTAATCTAAGATATATGAAGTATATGTTCAGTATGTCAACTGTGGTTATCTCTGGGTCATGGAAGACAATGGGATTTTTAAATTTTATCATTTTTCTTCTTTTTATTTTCTAAAATAAATGTATATTACTTGTTAATAAGAAAAAATATACAATCACAACTCTTAAAAATAAAGGTGAGTTTCAGACTCTAAAATTGAGAAATAGATCTCACGTAAACCACTCTGTTCCAGTGTATTCAAAGCCACACCTCCTGCAAAACAGTTCTAAGCTCCTACTAGGAGGGCTCAAGGGTAGCAAGGATGAAATAAGGAGCTAGATAAAATTCTAGATTATTCTCTTCTGTATCCTGATTGTGGTGTTGATTATACAAATCCATTCATGTGTTAAAACTCACAGAACTGTATACCCTCCCCCCAAAAAAGTTAAAAACAATTCATTTTTAACTATGAAAATAAGTATTTGACTGAAAAAAGTTCTAGTTAAAAAAAAAAAACATTTTACCTTTCCTGAATTATTGAGTCTGACTAGTTGGATAGTGATCACTTAACCAGGTAATCTCATCACCCCCACCGCCAGACTCTGACCAGAAAGACACATCTGTCCTTCCTCTGTAAAGTGGAGATGGCAACTCCTCTGCTACAGAGTGCTAGTAAAGATTAAGTGTGATAATGCATGACAAAGCAAGTGACAAACGAGAACTGTGGTTGGCAGCAGCAGCAGCAACTCAAGTTTCACCCCCACATGAACAGACTCCTGGGAAAAGAGCAAAAAAGCTCTCCTAGGAAGCTCCCTTCTTTGAACACTGTGTGGCTACTGCAAGATGACACAGGCTTAAGCTTAATTACTATGTAGCATTGCCTTAGCTCACCAAGATTCAAAGACCTTCCTGGAACCACAGAACCTGGTACAGAGCTAAAGATAGGAGCAGCTGCTTATCCTTCACACCACAGACAGGGGTCCAGGTCTCTGAGCTGACAAACCCCTTTTTCTCTTCTTACTTGTCAAAATGACTTTAAACCACATAAATCAAACTCTAAAGATAAAACATTCAACCATGTTAATCTCCAATGCCATATGTTCCTCTCCAGCTCCTCAAGGTCACGCCTCCCCACTGAACGATTAGAGGGTTGCTAATATGGTACATGGGCAAAAAACAAAACAAAAAAAACCAACCTCTCCTATGAAGTCCATTCTCTAAAAAAGAACAGAGTCCCAGCAATCACAAAGGACCGACAGAGCCAGAGACAAGAGTCCTTGTGAATCTGTGCATATCCTTGCCTCCTTCCAACCCAAGCACAGAATAGCTAACAAAAGGAAACCAAAAGCGGCAGAGAATCAAATGCGTAAGCTGATCTCCATGCGTTTGTTATCTCCATGCAGGTGGTTGGGTTATCTAAAGGGGAGGCAAGCGACAGGTTGAGGGGGCTATTTTAGGGGGATATGCTGCAAGTCTGGTTAAGAGAGGGTCATGGGCTCTACACTCCCAGTAAGCATCTCAGCTCCCAGGTTGACACTCCACCCATGCAAGGGTTCAGAGTCTGTCAAGCCAGCCCTGTAAGTGCAGGGTTTGTATTTAAGTCATCCCGAGGGGACCCACACCTCAAAGCACAGCCAGAACCTGAGGGAGGTGAGAAAGGAGACAGAGGGGTGGGAGAGGCCCCTCTCCACCAGTAATTGCTGGCTGCACTTGCAGAGAGGCTGATCTAGGAAGCAAAATATGCTGAAAAACAGAAGGAAGGGGCTGGGAACACTAGAACAGCCTGAAGAATGGTTGGGATTTCCAACCTTAACCACAGAAATGCTGCTATTAGGGCTGGCACACGATCTAGCACTGCCACCTCCCTTCCCCTCCTCCTCTCAGCTGGGTACCAAGTACATCCCTACTGTGTGCACTCCCTCCACAAGGCGGAGCATATGGTGGCTCCGACTACAGCTCAATGCACAATGGTCCTCAGTGTCTACCTCCTTCATACACAGTACTCTCTGCAAAGGTTTCTAGGTCATTGAGAGCTCAGAGACAGCAGTTATAATCTTTTTCTGACTTAAAAAAAAAAAAAAACCCTACTTAGCCCAAACTAGCACAAGCAATACACGTTTACATATGATACCGTTACATATACTCATTTACTTACATGCACATTTACATAAAATACACATTTATGTGCATACATGTACACCCATTTTTACAGTGGGAGCAAAGCAGGAAGCTTCCCCTATAAATCTATAATCCTGTGCTTTCCTCATTTGATTCCAGCAGCAACAGCTATTTGGATTACAAATTTTCTATTATAAAGCCTGATTACACATGGAAATGCCACCGGCTTACTTTCCTCACCACCCCACTCTACCCATCCAGTGAGATTTGTTAATAAACTGGGCAACAAAGATGGAAGAGAGATCCAGGCTGCATTCCTTACAAGTAGGGAACGCTCGATTGTTGGAGTGTCTTAGACACTGTACTCTGGTAAACCTAGCAGGCTGAACCTCTTGGCTCTCAGAGTGGCTGGGGTGCAGCTCTCAGCCTCTTGATAAACACATCCATCTCTCTCCACACTGATAGGTGCAAAGATTTTCTATGACCAACTCCACACTTCTGCATCTATTTTCAGCCCCCATAAATCATATTCCATTGTTTCAGGGAAATCGGAATTCAAGCTTAACAAGCCATCAACCTCATCTCTCCATCCCTCAGACCCCAAATTTCCCTAAGGGAGAAATTTGAAAAGATGAAATTCTAAATTAGAACTGGATTTAAAATGCAAGCTCCCATACAGAACAGGAGAACAAAACTGGGTATAAAAACCAACAAATAACCACTAAAGTCTTTGGTTAAAGGGCTTGACTGTGATTCTTAGGTCCAGGTGTGAACTCAGTGGGCATCTGCAGGAAGCAGAATTTGAACCTAATGCCAGATGACACATGATATTGCTCTTCATGACCGTAAGTGCTGCAGTGGCCAGATTAAATGCCTGTGCTGCAGAATTTCACCGACTTAAAGGTTACCAAGAAATGTATGATTGCTGTTAAATGTATTTCAGGGTGCTCACCCTTTTCACACCAGCACATTCCTGATTCTTATTCATAACTAGGCTTAACCTAGCACAAGTTCCCTATTTGGCCTTGAGATATAGACAGACTTGCTATGTTCTCAAAGGTGGACTTCTATCTCAAATGTTCCAAGACTAAAACTGGACCACAGATGCTCACAGCATAAAGTCTGCCAAACCAGGGCTCTGGACTGGTACAGTTCTTAAAGAGCCAATATGGAAAACAGCTGTCCAGGGCAGGAAGAACTTAATGACATCCTGGAAGATGTATGGTGGTATAAAAGGACGATACAGAGTGAGTGATTTTGAAAATTCCCATACTCTTAACCACAGCCCAAATGCACATGCTTTAAAATGTACCCACCCCATAACACTGCACAGCTAACTCTGACTTTGCAAGCCCAGGTGTAGCTCCGTGCGTCTACACTGCAGTCTGCTGAAGGTGTGCAAACCACTCCCTACTGACAGAGTCCATCCAGCCCTACCAGCCTCCCAGCAGGCTGCAGCATGATGTCCAGATCCAAGTCCCAGCACCAGCCAGAGGTCCCTTGGGCCTGCTCTTCTCTGTGCCGTGTTCCTGACCGGTTGAACAATAATCAGAGAAAGCCACGGGAAAAGCTGCATCAAGCCCACAGAGGCCACTCCCTGGCCTTTATCAACACTGGTTGCATGCATTTCCACGGAAGAACATGGTGTGCAGGAACACGGGCCTGGCACAGAAGGCCGTGGAGCAAGGAAAACAGCATCAGAGGGCAGCTGCAAGCGGCTGGTCTCCACCTCTCAAAGAAGGCAGAGGCTGCTGGGCTTAAGCAGAGTAAGCACTGATCTTGTAAGAGCCAACTCCGACAAAAACAAGCAGCAAGGAAGACCCCGGGCAGCCGCAGTTGCTGCAGTCAGCACCTTCTCCAGGTATTCGGGTCTTGTCTATTACCATAGTGGTAGGCACAACACACAGGACAGTACCTTCTGGGGGAAGAGCATGCACCTTAACGCTGCTGAATCTGTCCCTTCACTCCTCTCGGTTCTTAACAAGGGAAAGTTTCTCAGATAAAGGAGAGCACTAAGCCGAGTAAAGTCGCCATGGATGGCCTCTCCCTCAGCTCTCACGAGCCAGGCTCCAACTGCTATCTGCCTCACCCCCGTCACCTGGGTAAGGCTTGCTCTGGGACCATCACTGCAAAACACCTCCCACCCTCCTCACCCCCACCCCAGCCAAGACAGGCTTTCAGAATCCCCTCTACTAGGATAGTCTAACTTTAAGCCGCCCCTAAAGTCCAACCCCACAGGTGTGAATGGCTTCCAATGCAGAACACTGGGATACTCCCAGCAAGTGAAGTGAGGCCCCCTCCTCGTCCTTGTCCCTGGCAAAGTGCTGGCCACAGCCTCCGTCTTATCCCCTCCAGCCACGGATGTGGAGCCCCCAAGCGCAGACTAATTTCGCACTTTAAATCCCCGTTCCCGAAACCTCATTTGTTTCCCGAAAGGCACAGCTGCCCTAGTCAAGCCAGCCCAGGGAGCATCTGGAATTCGTCCGCCCCTGTACTCATATTTCCTCCGGGCCGGAGTACCCCGGGCCGCCCAAGTGGGGGGTCCCAGCGCCGCGCCCTTACACCCCACCCCGCAGGCCGCCCCTTACCGCCCGTGTCTTCGAAGTGCGGGGGCGGGCGGTCCCGCAGCGTGGCGCTCCAGCCCGCGCCGGCCTCGTCCTCCTCCGGCTCCTGCGCGTCCGGGGCGCGGGACAGCGGCGGGGCGGCGGGGGCCCCCAGGGGGCCGGAGCGGTCCCGCTCGTCGTCCGAGGAGGCGGCCGAGGAGGAGCGCGAGGCGGCCGAGGTACTGTAGAAAGGGTTCCCGCCGCTGTCCGGGCCCGACTCGCCGAACACATCGTCCGAGATGTGCAGGCTCTCGTAGCGCGCGCGGGCAGCCTCGAGCAGCGCCGGCGCCCTCCTCCGCGCGCCCCCGCCGCCCTCGGCCATGGCCCCGGCCGCCGCCCGCGCGCCCGCCCCCCACAGCGCCTCCCAGCCGCACGCGCCGGGCCCCGGGCCCGCGCCGCGGCCCGCTGCCCCCCACCAGCGCAGTCCGCAGCACAGCGCCCGCCGCCCCGCGCCCGGCCGGCCCGCCGTCTTGGCCGCCTCGGGCCCAGGGCCCGGGGAAGCGCCTTCGGAGCTCGGGCACCGCAGGCTGCGGGCCGCGGCGGGAAGTGAGCCGCGCGCGGGGGAGGCTGAGGCTGCGGCCGAGACCAGGCGCCGCCGCTGCGTCTCCTCGGCACCCGCCGCCGCCCGGCCCGCCGCGTCCCCGCACTCCCTCCCGCAGCACCCGGCGCTCGGCCGCCGACCTTCCCCGGCGCGAGCCGCCAGTGGCGGGCCCCGCCTCCTCGCACCTCCAGCCCGCGGGCCAATGGGGAGCCCGGCTCGGGCGGCAGCCGGGAGAGTTGGGCGGGGCCTGCGCCGGCGACGCCCCCGTCCCTCTCAGTGGGGCGGGGCGGGGCGAGCGGCCGGGGCTGGCGGGAAGGAAGAGGGTCGCCCGCGGCTCCGGCCAGTCCCCTCCTGCATGGACGTGCTGCCCGGGACAGCTACCCGCAGGCCCCGCGCTGCCTCGCCGGGTCGAGAGGGAGGAACCGCGAGAAATGGGGAAGGGGGGGCGGTGCCCAGCGGGTCCTTCCTGCCGCCCGAGGCCGCTGACCAGGGCACGGACCCACCCAGCTCTCTGTTCTCTGCCGCAGTCTGCGCCTGGCGCCAGGGAGCTGTCCGCCCCGGTGGTTCTGAACCAGGCGCTGCGGAGACACTCCAGGTAGGCGGCGGGTCCAAGGGTCGCCTCTCCTGCGTCTGCGGCCACCTCCCCTGGGTCACCGCCGGCTGCGCCGCATGCTCCTGTAAATACAAGAGCTGTCGGGCTTCCAGGAATCTTGCCCTAATTAGGAGCCGGCCTCGCCGGTCCATTTCTGAGGTCAGATGCTAACTCAGTCTCGCTTCAATATCCCTGTAATTTAAGGGTCGCAGCAACGCAATTAGGTATATAGTCATTTCTCATCATCTTTGAAGTTTGACATCTTTTGAACTCAAAATATTCATTACTTCCAAATATCGATTACTTTAACGCCTCTATTTTAACATGTCCTTCCACACACACTTGACACACTCATCTGTTAAAATATCGCACGATAACCTGGACTTCAGTGCTTTGATAAACAATAGAACAGAAAGATCCCATCCGCTCCTCTTTCTTGGGCAGGAATGTGTAGTGGTCATCCCGTTGATGGCCGACACATTAATCAGATTTTGTCTTCTTGCTCCCCTCGCCTGCCCTCAAATACTGCAATAAGTCATATTAATGGTAATTGGGTCATAAAGTCACTTTCACTCTGAAATGAAATAAATCCGTGGAGTTGTGAAGGCTTACAAATCCTCCTGGGCATTAACTAAATAATAATTACACAACAGGGAGAGGCATGTTACTACTTCTACACATGCATGAAAGGATGAAGGCCATTCTGCTGCCTCAATGAGGTCAATTCTGGTGTCAAGCAGGAACTTTCACTCATGCCCTCCCCTCTGCAGTCCCTTTGGTTCTTCCTCCCAAACCAGGTGCTCTGCACAGGCCTGCGTTCATGATAATCACTAACAGACAATATATAAAAAGGAAAGAATTCACATCATTGCTAGTTATATGGATTGGGTGATAAATGAGAAAATGTTTGCAAAGCATTTCAACTCCCTTGGAAGAACTATGCCACAGAAAAGGGCTGGTTTCCAACATACCTATCTACTGTGCTAACCATCCCAAAGATTTTGAAGAGGGCACACGTAGTCAGACTTATCAGAAAGGGTCATGGTAAAGCGTAGGTTGAAGATGCAAGGAGAAAAATAAGACTCAAGTTCAAATTTTGCAATTAGGAATTGTGTAAGAATCCTGCAAGTTTTCATGCTATCTATTAAAAATAATTGAATGTGATCCAGAGGGTGCAAGTCTATATGAAAGAGTTCCTTCCCTTCTCCAGCTAGCCAATGAAAAAGTCAGCAGCTAAGGTGTGTTTTAAAAACAATGAATTGCTTTGCTACCCACAGCAAGCATAGAGCAAAGCAGTAACAGTTATAAGGATGGGCAGTCTTCCATTGTTCCTAATTTGCACTTGTATGGTACCAATCCCAAGGAAACTGTGGGGCCTTTGTGTTTCCTAGGCTCACAAATGTTTGTAGCTCACATAGGATGCAACATTGCGAAGATGATTATATGGTCACAAAAGAAACCCACTGATAAATCAAATTGTTACTTCAAAGCTTGTCAAATAAAAATTAGATGACTATTTCAGCTTACATTTTAGCGTGTTACTTTATTTAAGCAAGTGTTTCCAAACAAGAAGAGTAAAAATATTCCAACCTGTGAAGACAGGTGACTGCTTCTCATGGCGGTGAGAGGAGGGGAGAGGAGACAAAACAATTGGAAAACAAAAAACTTTCTCATCTGGCTGGCACCCTCCTACTTGATGTTGCCATTATGATTCTACATCATTAACTTTTTTAGTAATGTTGCTTCTGAGGATAATTATAGAATCCATATTACACTGAGGTCTTTTAACTTTGAGTTATTTGAAAACATCTTCCAAATAATTTAACTATGAAATATAATTAAATAATTTTAGGTTAATATTGAGCTTCTGGTTTATGGGTTTCCCAAAGAGCTCGAGGTACTAAAAGCAATTCATTGTGTAGTAGATTCCTTAGGTGTTGTTAAACCAGTGGTTCTTATCTTTATATAACTGGGCCTAATTGCCATATTTCATTAAGCCTACGCCGCCTTTCATTCAAGGTATAGTGCACAATTGTTTTATGTATCACTAAGAAAGAAAAAAACGCTACCATAGAACACTGTGATACCATGTTCTATTTTTACTTCTAATTTTAATTTAAACTTATTGAGAAAGCTCTTTGATAATTACTCGGACAGATTTTTGTTATGTTTCACTCTAATGCATACATAAATATAAAAATATAAGTTCAAGTAAGTGGTTAAAGTTTTGCTAATTTTGCACTCAGAATCTCACTATCCTTATTTATTTTCTAACTCAGAGTTGTTGATGTCCAGGTTTTTCCCACAATGTGCTTCTCTGAGTCACCCAGAGCCTTTGGGATGCCATGTTTCTTATAAAAGTTCTCCTAGGTTGTCCAAGCAATTGGCCTCCCATTCTTCATGGCTTGATGCTGGTGTTTTGTTTGTTTTGTTTTGTTCTGTTTTGCTTTACCTAATCCAAGGGTTTTACACAATAACAAGATTTATGTTCCTTCTTCCAACAGTCCTCAGAAGGCCTGCGGCCCAACTTACCAAGGGATGATGAGGCCAGACATGCCCGAGGAATAGCAATGAAGTTGGCATGAGCCAACTTCACACTGTGATGACTGCATAGGGATTTCCACCTGCCCAGCACTAACTATAAGACAATTCCTGGCTGGGGACTATGGCTCATGCCTATAATCCCAGCACTTTGGGAGGTGGAAGCAGGAAGATTGCTCGAGGCCAGGAGTTCAAGACAAACCTGAGCAACATAGCAAGACCCCATCTCTACAAAAATAAAAAATAAAAAAATGAGCAGGGCATGGTGGCATGCACCTGTACTCCCAGCTACTTGGGAGGCTGAGGTGGGAGAATCTCTTGAGCCCAGGAGTTGTAGGTTACAGTGAGCTGTGATCACACCACTGCACTCCAGCCTGGGTGACAGAGTCCCTGTCTCTAAAAAAGAAAAAAAAAGAGAGAGAGAGAGATGAGTTGAGAAAAACTCTGTAGGTCTTTTTGCTTGAGCTACTGCAAGAGAAGCAAGATTACAGGGGAGGAAAAAGAGCTTGGCTTTGGACATGTAGGGTTTAACCCATCTGGATCTGGAAAGAGGATCTGGAAATCAGGCAGTTGAAGACAGGAATCTGGAGTTCAAGGACAAGGTCTGGGCTGGAGATAAAAATGTGAGTGTCATCAGCAGATAGATGGCAGATACATAACGGATGAGACTCCCCCAGGGACTGGGCACAGACAGGGAGGAGGTCTGAGGATGATTCCTGGAGCACATCATGTTTAAAGATCAGGGAAATGAGAAGAAGTCACTCAGGGAGACTGAGAAGTTTGGATAACTGGGAACAAAGTAGAGTCCTAGAGGCTAAGAAAGTATTTCAAGGAGGAAGGGAGTAACTGTCAAATGCTATTAAGAGATATAGTAAGAGGGCTGAGAATTAACCACTAAGTTTGTCAATGAAAGGACAAAACTATAATTGGAGTGGATTTGAGAATGGGAGAAGAAATGGGGGTATTAAGCAAAGACAAATTTTGAGGAGTTTTGCTTCAAAGAGAAGAGAGAAAGGGGAGCATCCAATGAAGACAATGGGTGGAGGGAAAGATTATTTTTTTTCTAAATCAGATGTTTGAATGGTTGTAGGAATGATTCAGTAGAGAGAATATAGGAGAGATGCTGGTGAGAAAGGGAACAGTTGCCAAAGCAAGGCCCTTGATTGCTTGAAAGGTGGTGAGCTGGAAGGCACAAGTGGAAGTTTTCATCTTTGCGCAGAGCAAGTGGAGTAAAGACTCCATGCAGGCACATTCATAGATTTAGTGGAAGTCTGCAGCATTCTTTTCTTACTGATTTGATTTTCTCAGTGAAGTGGGCAAGCAGGGTTGTCAGCTATACCTGATGCAGGGGAAAGAGGCGTTTAGCTTTCAGTCCCGGCTGTACATTAGAATCACCTGGAGAGTTTTAAAAGCACACTCATATCCAGGGCCCTGTTCCACATCAACTAAATCAGATTCTCTGGAGGTGGAATGTATTCATACCACCAGATTCTCTGGTGGTATGAATACATACCAGTATTGGTATGTTTTCAAGGTTTCTGGGTGATTCAACAGTGCAGCCAGAGTTGAAGATTCCTGGGCTAGGAGTTTGAGGAAAAATGGTGTAGAATAGTCAAAGTAGTTATCTAGAAGAGTAAGGCTTAGATGACTAGAGAAACATATCTGGATTTATAGTTGAGAATTTAATGTGAAATGGGCCAGCATGGTTGTGTTTTTCTCCAACTATATTCAGTTGCCCGGGGCAGACACAGTGTCAAGGGAAGGTTGGGTTTTACCAAAGTGGGGTTTTGACATGTAGATATATATATTACAGCAGGAGAGTACCAGAGAGTGACCATTATCATGGGCGTGGAATCTATGCCAGTAAATGAGGCAAGTGAGAATTTGGGGGAAAGATTAAAGAACATTAAAAAGGAGGTAGGCAAATGGCTTCTAATCGTAGCAATTATTTTTCTTTTCTGAGTTGTTTAGATACTTAACATTTCCATGAATTAATTTAGGGCAGCTAGACCCCTGCAAAGCAGCACAAACAATTCTGATTAGTGTTTCAACCTACCTTTTTTCCCCAGGGTTTGAAATCAATTTTTTTTTTCAACAATTGAACATCATGAGATGTTTAGAGCAAAGAAAAAAATACATATTGGAAGTTAAATCTTCGTATTCTTAGATAATGGGATACTTTAGTGAGTCAGTGTTGTTTCCAAAGCCCTTTCCAGAGTTTTGTACATTTGTCTTGTGTCTCTTCCCTGCCCCCTTGGCAACATCTTCCCTCTTTAAGCACACCCAACCCCCGCTCCACCTGTTCTCCAACAACAAAAAAAAGGGGATCTGATAGAGTACATTTGCCTTTAAAAGAGAAACTGCAGAAGGAGATTGGTGTTTAACACAAATGAAAAAATTGCTTAGTGGTAGAATTTCAGGTATTTTAAGAAGGAGGGGGCATAGCTCCCTGCTAGCTGGGAGGCTTTCTCAACATTCCTAAATTCACAAACTCGTGGGTGGCCCAGACGCAATTTAAGGTATACACTGTTGTTTCAGGGTCAAATTCTACCCAAATTATGTAACTGATATATTGTTGTAGATTTAGCATAAAGCCACAGCTGTCCTTCAGGTTTCTTACTGTGGGAATGACTAAAGAATGGTTCTTACAAAGTTGTTCGTGAAAGGCTAGTCACCTAAAACACCCACATAGCAAACCTTGAGCCATCACCCAGGTAGAAGGCAGTCTGCACGATCGTTGTAGGGGAAAGGGACAAGAACCAGGAGAAGAAACACTCACATCAAGACTCTCATCAAATTTAGTGCAACCTCCAACCATTTTTCTATCTTTATGACTGAGGAACAATTCAGTAATTGTTTTTTATAAGCATTAATGTTGGGATTAAAAATGCCCTTGGTCACAATAAGCAGCTCAATTATTAGAAAAACATTGCTCTCTAATGTTTGTTCTAATTGCTAAAGCAGCACTACTGACTAACAGAGGTTAGAAAATTTTCAACAAGGTTAAAACAAAAAGAATTTCCTCCTTCGTTCTAATAACATCAGCACAGATAGATATCTCTTCCTCTTAACATTCCAAGTAGTGGATATTTTTCAGAAACAACATTTGGTTCTTTACTGAAGGCTAAAAAAAAATGGAGATCCATAAAAATAATAGTCAACTTTTATGTATGCCTTCTGTATGCCAGAAACTGTGCTCAGTGGTTTATGTGGGGTATCTAATTTAATCCTTGCAACAAACCCTGTGAAGTTAGTATTTTCATGTTCCCCATTTTGTAGACGACAACACAGATGCTTAAAGAGGTGAAGTCAATTTTCCGATGCCATACAGCTTGTAGACAATGCAGTCAGAACTCAGGCAGTCTAATTCCAGACTGAGCTCTTAATGTTGGCTACCCATGGTTTTTTGACTGTCATCTGCTCCGCAACCTACTCCCATTTAAGGACAACCAGCAATACCTAAATCACAGGGGCTGTGCATGAGGGGTGTCTGCTGACTTTAATTATTTATACCCTGGGTGGAAGGGCTGACTCATATGTTCTGCTTCAGCTCTTTCTTCTGCCCAGGAAAGTATCCATCCTTCAAGCCATTAGTATTAATGAGATAGTATAGAAGGTGGAGCCTGAGCCTTGAGCCAAAGCTTACGTCTGCTTGCAATACTAAACAAAAGCTTTGAAAATGATTAATACCCAGCTTCAAGAGAAGGTAGTTCTGTTCTCTTTAACACGATGTGCCAACCACTAGAGCAGGGGTCTGCCGGCCCCAGTCAAAGCCAACACAAACTGGTTACTGCCAAGATGAAGCCCAAAGTTGACCGCTCACAGACACTTTGCCTCATTTTAATGCTAAAAATCATGCTCAAGGGTGGAGATTTAACATGCTAATGAGACATGCAATGTATAAAGAAGCATGATTACCACGTGGGCAGCTGCCAACAAAACTCCACCCCTACATGCTATAATTTCAGTGCTGATGTCAAACTTTATCTACCTTTTAAAAATTTCCCAGCCCTTTGTTGGGAGAGCCAGTCTGGTTGCTCTTGAATCAGCACTGTCTCCCTTTTGTTCAAACAAAAGCCTCCCCATCCCCCATAAAATGTTGCCTGTATAAATTCGTTTATTGATCTCATGCCAATTTCTATTGACTCAGGGACCAAGAACAATGAGGTTGGTAACATTTTGGTGATCACAGCAGGACAAGATCTTTGCGGAACCATTCCCTTGGCTGGTGGCAGGGGTGGGGAACAGGGGCCACTCCCTTTGCAGCTGACAAGCGGCCACCTGTACTCTTGATCCAGTGTCACCGTGGGTGGGTGAGTTGTCTCTGGCCTCCCACTGGCCCTGCAGGATCTTTCCAAGGCAACACTTTCCCTCCCCATCCCTCTGTTTCTGTCTCTGTCTGAGTCTCAGTGTATTGCCTCTTTGTGATTTCTGAGTCAAAGGTGCAGAACTCACTCCATTTGTCCGTGTCTCCCCCGGTAACAGGGTGGCAGGGGTTTCATCCCCACGCTATGTAGATTCAAGCAGTCATCAGATGCTGGGTGACACCAGCCTCAGGAGTATTCCCATGCCAAGTAGGAGCCCAGTGACTCATAGCCTGTCTCTTCCTCCTTGGGATCCCAAGGTGATTGAGACTCCCAATTAAGTCCATGCAGAGGACAGGACAGAGGGAAGGTCTCCCAGGACTGAGCACCCTGGCTAGGTAATCGGGGTTTGAATCCCTAACCTCTGGACCCACTTACTTGGTAGTGGTGGAAGTCTGAACTGGATTTGGTTCATCTGTTTTCTACTTCTGAGTATTTCCCTCGACTCCTTACCTACAAGTGGGGAGAAGAGTCTATTTGTCTCCTCCTTTGACTTTCTGACCAGCATTGTGTCCCAGTACTTGCATCCTGTGGTGCCTATGAACCATGGCCACTGACTCCCAGTGCTGTCCTCACTGCTGCCCCAAACCAAGACCTAAGAATTCTTGAGAACAGGCCCTGTGGAACTCTGACTGCAACCCCTTTGCCCTGCTCCTTTGTCTCATAAAACACCTCCATTGTTTTTCCACCAGAGAAAAATTTGGCCTTGTTATGAGTAATACCTGGACCTGGTGCAAGGTGCATCAGGTAGAGGCCCTCAGGTTTTCTTTGCCTTCCTGTCGGCAGAGCCCTTCCCTGACTTTTCAGGTTCCCTGGTTTCTCCAGCTGTCTAGTCTATTCTAGAAGATCCTGTAAAGCAGCCCACTGGGATTTAGAGCATTCCCAGTTATACGATGAAGCTCATTCTCAGGGCCTCCATCCTTCTCCTGGGGAGTTGATAATAGGTCAACGGCTCTACTGTCATGAGAGGAGCCCCCAGCATCCCCCAAGGCTCTCTCCTTGGATGCCTGTGTCAAATTGGGATAAATTCAAATTTGATAATCTAAACAAAAGAAGCTTGTTTTTCTCTGTAATATAGCCTGGCCCCAATACACTCTCGAGGACCAAGAAAAATGGCCACTAAGTGGATCCCTAATTCTAATACCATCTTGCAATTAGATCTGTTTTGCAAAGAACAAGGCAAGTTGGGGGAGAAGTTCCTTACGTCCAGGACTTCACGGCCCTTTACCAAGATTCTGATTCAAAGAACTTCTGTAGAGTTTGTGTGGCCTCAGTAACCAATGACCCTGTCACAACAAAACCCCTCTTGAAAACCCAGAAAAGGACATCCTGGATGGCCCCCTCTTGCAGTTACTTGGAACCATGAAAAAGGGCGAAGGACCTTGTCACCACCCACTTTTTCTTCTTCCCCCTCAGCCCCTCTACCCTATCAGGATAAAGATACTACTGGAGGTGGTGACAGGAAAGCACGGGTCTCCTCTTCGGAAATCCTGAATCCCAAGCCCCACCCACAGTCTTGGCCTCCCACCCCCTATGGGACTTTGCTCGGGTTCCAAACTTGAGCTGCCACTGGGTGTGTTTCCCCTTAGAGAGGTGACTGATAGTGGTGGAGGGATTGCATGAATCTATGTCCCCTTTTCCATGTCGGATTTGGGACTCTGTAAAGAAAGGTTGGGGAAGTTTTCGGAAAATGTTGGCAAGTTTAGAGATAAATTCATCAAGCTTGGTTTGACTTTTTCCCTAACCTGGCAGGATGTCATGGTGACCCTGGTTCAATGTTGAGAAGGATAGAATTGTTGGGAAGGATGGGGATATAGCACATGAAATGATCGTTAACAACCCTGCCACAATAGCTATAGAGCAGGGGGAAGGTCAGTGCACAACCAGGATTCCCATGGGATTATAATGATAACTTAGACAAGTCTAGCATGGATCAATTCATAACCTGCTTGACGGGGGGAACAAAAAGATGCATAGTGAAACCTGTAAACCATGATAAGGTACGGAACATTACCAGAGAGAGAGGAAAATCCAGCTGTCTTCCTTAACAGACTAACCGAGCCTCTTAGAAAATATACCAACATGGACCCAGAGTCCGCGGAAGGTAGAGCTCTGATAGCAGTGGATTTCATTAATCAGCCCCAGATATTAGAAGCTTAAAAAAATTGGAGTGAGGACACCAGACCCAACACAGATGCTGGTAAATGAGGCCTTTAAGGACTTTAACAACAGAGACAGGACAGAGGCGCCTAACTGGGACAAAAGATTGACTAAAAAGACCCAATTGTTGGCAGCTCTCGTCTAGTGACCCTCGGAGGCCCTGAAAGAGACCGGACCTCTGTTGAAGATGCCCACTGGGGCCCA
The DNA here is from genome assembly GCA_023783475.1 of Daubentonia madagascariensis. NCBI lineage: Eukaryota > Metazoa > Chordata > Mammalia > Primates > Daubentoniidae > Daubentonia > Daubentonia madagascariensis. The sequence continues at coordinate 1,520,155 of JAKFHU010000624.1, forward strand.
ACCAGTGTGCTAATTGCAGGAAGGAGGGACACTGGCAACGGGATTGTCCCAATTGTCCCCACCCAGGGTGGCTGGTAGACAACCCAGGCTGAAAACTCCTTCTTGCCAGAGTAAAGGGAGTGAACCAAGGATGATGACGCCTGGGCGCCTGCATGGCTCCAATGACAGATAACATTGCAGTCACCTCAGCAGAGCCTCAGGTCACTCTCATCATGGTGGTAGGAAAACGAACTTCCTTCTGGATACCTGAGCCACCTACTCTGTTCTGACTCGACCTATTGGCTCCTTTCCCACATAACTGTTCGGTAACTGGAGTGGATGGATGACCCAAGGTAAGACAGTTTACCTTTCCCCTTGACTATGAGGTCGGGATCCAAACCATTACCCACTCATTCTTGTATGTTCCTCAGTGTCCTATCCCCTTACCTTTTAGCCAAGCTTGGGGCAACTATTTCATGGGCTGCAAAACAAATTCAGAGAGAGGTAGAGTCTGAACAGGGAATTCATTTGTTGGCCCTTTTAGGGGAGAAAGACCCCCCTGCAGCCAACATCCCTGAAAACATATTAAGCTAACTGAACCCAGTGGTCCGGGACGTTAAAACTCCTGGCAGGGCCATTAATGTTCCCCCTGTGTTGATTAAATCAAAACCTGGAATTACTTATCCGTGGAAAAAACAATACCCTCTAAAACCAGAGACTCTCAAAAGAATACAACCCCTGTTGTACAAATTCTTAGTGACTGGCTTAATTAGGCCTTACTAGTCACCTTCTAATGCCCCATTCTTCCAGCGAAGAAACCTAATGGAGAACATCGGTTTGTACAAGACTTAAGGGCAAGAAATGAGGCCATAATCCCCATTTACCCATGGTCCCCAATCCCTACATGCCACTTACCCGGGTACCTGGAGAGGCCCAATTTTTCACTATGTTAGATTTAAAGGACACTTTCAGCTGGGTGTGATGGCTCACGTCTGTAATCCTAGCACATTGAGAGGCCGAGACGGGAGGATCTGTTGAGGTGAGGAGTTCAAGACCAGCCTGAGCAAGAGCAAGACCCCATTTCTATTAAAAATAGAAAAATTAGGGTGGGAGGGTGGGAGGGGGATGAGGGATGAGAAATCACTTAATGGATACAATGTACACTGAATAGTAATGGTGAACATTTTTAGTGATGGTGAAAATTTTTAGTGAAGGCTACACTAAAAGTCCAGACTACCACTAGGCAATATATCCATGTAATGAAAGTGTACTTGTACCCCCTAAATCTATAAAAAGAAAAAAGAAAAAAAACCAAATAAATAGAAAAATTAGCTGGGTATGGTGGCACATGAACCTGTAGTCCCAGCTACTTGGGAGGCTGAGGCAGGAGTCTGAGGCAGGAGGATTGCTTGTGCCCAGGAGTTTGAGGTTGCAGTTAGCTATGGTGACGCCACTGCACTCTAGCTGGGGTGACACGGTGAGACCCTGTCAAAAAAAAAAAAGGATGCTTTCTTCTGTGTTCCCCTCTATCTAGATTCCCAATACCTCTTTGCTTTTGAGTGGAAAGACCCAGACACCCTATAGGCTACCCAATACACTTGGACCATACTTCCCCAGGGATTTAGGGACAGCCCTCATCTCTTTGGTACCTCCCTGGCAAGGGAATTAAGGGAATTAACTGTTAAAGAGGCAATCTTACTTCAGTATGTAGGTGACTTATTATTAATAATTGCTAGCTCAACCAAGCAAGCCTCAGGCTATAATACGATAACACCCTCAATTTTCTGGCAAAACAGGGATATAGGGTATCCCCAGCCAAGGCACAAATCTCCTTTCAAGAAGTCCATTACCTGGGGTTTGTCCTGATCCAGGAGCCCACACCCTGGTCCCAGACCATCAGAGAGCAATCTCCTCCCTAACCACCCCAGAAACTAAAAAGCAACTTTGAGGATTTGGGGGCATGTCAGATTTCTGCCATATGTGGATAGCAAACTACAGCTTAATAGCCAAACTTCTGTATGAAGCCCTAAAGGGAGAAGAAAGAAAGCTTCTCTGTTGGACCAGAAAATACCAGGAGATATTTCATACATTAAAAACTGAGTTGGGACATGCACCTGTCCTGGGACTCCCCAGTTTAGAAAAGCCATTTGCTCTTTATGTACATGAAAAATTGGGAATTGCACTGGGCATTTTAACCCAAAAAGTGGGCCCAGTACCCAGACCAGTGGCCTACTTCTCTAAGCAGCTGGACTCTGTGGCCCAAGCATGGCCCTGTTGTGAGCGGTGGACACCACTGTTTTCCTAGTTAATGAGGCCTCCAAGTTGACTTTAGGACAACACACTGAGGTGAAAACACCCCACCAAGTCCAATCAGTGCTAGAAGTTATGGGACATCACTGGTTTACTGGGGGAAGATTGGTCAAATACCAAGCACCCCATTAGATACCCCTGATATCACTCCAAGAGTATGCCAGACCCTAAATCTGGCCACCCTACTCCCAGTCCCCAGCCAAGAGAATCTGGAGCACCAATGTGTGGAAATTATAAAACACACTCCAGGAGGTAAGTTTTAAAAAATGAACCTCTTGAAAAGCCTGAGGCAGAATGGTGAACTGACAGGAGTAGTTTTATGGAAGAAGGTACCCAAAAGGCGGGATATGCAATCGTAAGCTTACGTGATGTAGTGGAGGCTGAAGCCTTTCCCCCTCACACTTTCACCCAAAAGGTGGAGTTTGTGGCACTAGTAAGGGCATTGCAGTTGGGTAAGGACAAGGTCCTAAATATTTACTTATACTGATTCCAAGTACGGATTTCTTATACTCCATGGCCATGCTGCCATAGAGAGAGAAAGAGGGATGCTTACAGCTAAAACTCCCCTATCAAATATAAAAATTTAATTCTACTTCTCTTGGAGATGGTACAACTTCCAAACAGGTGGCTGTAACCCATTGTAATGGCCACCAAGAAAATGGTTCCTTAATAAGCCAGGGTAATAAGCCGGCTGATAAAACAGCAAAATTGGCAGCCAAGATGCAAACTCCAACTGAAATTTGCAGAACTCTTAAAGTTATGGCCCCGGTATTAAGTCCCCCTGTCCTCCCCAGCCAGCCCCTCTGTTTGCCCCAAGAGAGGCAAAATTCAGAAAAATTAGGATATACTCTCAATGAGGCAGGGTGGCTCACTGACGGTCACAAATTCCTTATTCCAGAGGCTGAACAATGGAAAATTATTAAACATATACATGAAGCCACTCATCATGGGAGGGATGCACTCTGGGATCTTGTACAAAAAGCTGTTATTGGAAAAGGCCTTAGAAAGGTAGTGACACAGGTTACCTGGGCTTGCCAGTTGTGTCTGCAAAATAATCCCCCAAACCATCCAATTCCCCCTTCTTTAGCCCAGCTGGTCCAGTATAGGGGAGCTTACCTGGGAGAGGACTTCCCCCGCCCCAGGGGTTAAATATCTCTTGGTGTTTGCAGATACTTTCATCGGATGGATTGAGGCTTTCCCAGAACCGAAAAGGCAATGGAGGTTTCTAAATATCTCTTAAAGGAAGTAATTCCTCAGTTTGGACCTCTAAAATATCTCCAGAGTGATAATGGAGCTTCTTTTGTAGCCAAAATAACCCAAGGCCTTTCCTCTGCTCTGGGAATTACCTACCAACTACCTGCTTCCCGGCATCCTCAGTCTTCTAGAAAGGTTGAATAGGCAAATCATACACTTGAACAAACTTTGGCTAAGCTTTGCCAGGAGACTCATGAGCCTTGGGTTAAGTCGCTCCCCATGGCCCTTCTTAGGATATGAACCACCCCGAAGAGTAACTTAAAACTAAGTCCTTTTGAAATACTCTGTGGAAGACCTTTCCTTACTACAGATATTCTAGTAGATGAGGAACTCAATAAAAGCCTGCCATGTAATCAATTTGGGACTGGTTCAGCACGCTATTCTAAAATATGGGAACCAAATATTACCTGCCCTTACTCAAGATTCAAACACTCCCCGGCCAATCAAACCGGGGGACTGAGCATTGCTCAAAACCTGGAGAAAAGGTTCATCAGAAGACCAATTACAGACTTAGTGGAAGGGACCCTACCAGGTGATCCTAGCAACCCCAACAGCTGTCAAACAATTTAACGCAAGGAAACCCTAGCTGGGTACACCTAACTAGAATAAAGCCAATCTCATCTGACTTTTCACAGGTAGCATCTGTCACCCGCACATACTCCTGTGAGCCGGTATGAGACCTTAAGTATTTGTTCAAAAAGTCCCCACCAACCAACTGGAGCAGCCGAAACAGCCAGCCAGAGCCGGCCCATCCCTATGAGCCTATGAGGCTTCCCAGAGAAATCAGCCCACTGTCAGATAAGCAATGTGGCCATTGGTTTGGGGGATAATAAAATAATCTTTATAATAGAAAGCATCTTGCTATTACTCTGTCACCTCACTTAACCTCCTCCCTTGGGAAAAGAATCTTTTTGCCCCTGCTTGGATATAAGAACTTAAGTCCTTTGTCATGATGCACCAGATACTATTGCTTACCCTCCCTGCCTAAATATCTGGGAATCCCCTTTCTTTGGGTTAACAACACCACGTATAGGCTCTCTCAGGACATAGCTCGGGGGGTGGGGGGGGGACTCGGTGGGGGACTTACAATGGTGACCCAAGAACCCCCATTAAACCCTGCTCAGGGAGACCCAAGTCCACTCACTACTTTAGATCAGGCAGCAAGAGATTTCTATACTCTCCAAAAATAGGCAGGATCAACGCCTAAATGTTAGCGGGAAGCAGATACAGAAGACAAGTCTTCCGACCCTATTCCCTTAAGAATATGGAGGACAAAGCGTCTCAAGGGGCAATGAGACAGTATAGGAAGTGCCTGACCTTGAACCAAAGCTTAAGTCTGCTTACAATAAAAAGCTTTGAAATTGATTAACACCCAGCTTCAGTAGAAGGTAGTCCTGCTTTCTTTAGTAGGACGTCACAACCATTGGAAGAGGGTCCCCTGGCCCCAGTCAAAGCCAGCACGAACTGGTTACTGCCAAAATGAAGCCAAAAGTTGACCACTCATAGACCTTTTGCCTCATTTTAATGCTAAAAATCAAGCCCAAGGGTGGAGGTTTAATATGCTAATGAGACATGCGATGTATGAAGCAGCATGATTGCCGGATGGGCAGCTGCCAACAAAAACCTCTGCCTCTACACACTATGATTTCAATGCTGGCATCAAACTCTCTCTTCCTCCCCATTAAAAGTTCCCCAGCCCTTTGTTGGGAGAACCAGTCTGGTTGCTCCTGAACCAGCACTTTTCCCTTTTGTTTGAGCAAGGCCCCACCGCCCCCCTACCCAATAAAGCCTTGCCTGTATATCTGCCTTTTTCTGTCTTGCACCAATTTCTATTGACTAGGGGACCAAGAACCGTGAGGGGTCACACGCAGTTTACTACGCCATCATATTTCTTTCAGGAAACCTAAATAGCACAGCGTTCACTTAGAGAGGGGGAGGATGGATATGGGGGGGTTAAGAGGAACTCTCAGAAATATTTCTAATCCAATAATGATCACCAGCCCTCACATTCATATCAGAGTCATTTTGCTGGTGCCTGAAATCTATTAATTTGTCTTAGGATTACTTGCTCCCTCATAGTAATCAAAAGCTCCTGGGATGGGTCAGTATGTTACGCCACTTGCCGTAATTCTGCAGTTTGAATATCTTTTCCTGATAATGTTGTTTGAGGGGAAAAGTGGCAAGTGGGCAGAACATTATCAGGTGAGAGGGAGCCTACACTTGTAGGATGGAGAAGCCCATGCTCCCTATTGACCAAGCATTTCCCAGGAATGCCCCCCCCCCCCCAGTTTGGAGAGTTCGGCTCTCAGACTCCTGCGCAGTCAGGACCAGTGTGGATGCTTCCTCCTTTAGATGGCAGGACGCTTTCTTTCTTTAGCCCAAGAAGACCAATTAAGACCACCCCTTCCAACTCAACCGCAGTATGTCTGTCCCTCCCTTCCTCTTCTGGCTTTGTCTTCCGGGGCAAGGAGACCAAGCCAAATCCCCCATCTGGGCTGCTAAATCGAAGTTAGAGGCCACATACTGGGCGTATAACCTTAGGCAGGTAATTGGACCTCACTGAACCTTAATTGTAACATCTCAAAGGTGGGAGTGTTGTGAGGATTAAGAGATGTTAAACTGATATCATGGAGTTGGGAAAAGGGCTATGTGTTCTTGAATGCCATGTGTTCCATCTTGTCAAAATAGAAGGCAAATCAATATTTTAAATAATATTTATATTTTATATTTATATAGGTAAATATCATATAAATTTTATGTAACTATAGATTTAAAGGTATATATAAAAGTTTAACGTACATATTTATATTTATCTCAAGATGCAGCACTATCCTCCTGAAGAGGGGTGGGTTTTTGCACAGACTCACGAAATGGCCTGACCCTGATTGAAAGGTCAGCCCTGCATTGTTTTATAAGATCCTGTCAGTGCAGAAGAAGCATCCTGAGGGCAATGCTTTTCTACCCCAGCACAAATAGTTTTCACCCCTGGGGGTGCTCATTCAGGCCCACAACAGACGGTGAAGCAGGTTTGGTTCCGCCCCCCGCCCCCACCCCAGGCAACTTAACACATCTGAAGTATCCCCTTTATGGGCAGAGACAGGTGACATCAGGAGAAACTTGAAAAAATGCATAGTGTGAGGTCTTCAAAAGATTGGATGACTCTGGCCTCCGCCTGTCCCAGCCCTAAGTCTCTGCTCCATCTAGCTAAATCAGTGTTGAAATATAAAGATCTGCACATTCCCAAATCTGTTCTTCCCAGAGACTTTCCAAGGACAAAAGCAAGAATGAACTAGAAGAAAAGCTGAGAATGGAGAACAAAGCTGCTATGTTTCATCATTATCATCTCCCTCTGAGGTACGAGGCTTGTATCTTCTGGGAATTTATTATCTCAGACTGCCTGGCTATGGGGCAAAGAGCCCACTGGGACAGTACCTGGACCACAGCTGGGGCACATGTATTGCTGGACTACAGTCCTCTGCATCTCTTCCTTGTGAAGGCACGGGTCTGAGTGATCACACAGAGTCCACCGTCAGGTGAAACGTGAAGCAAGGAGCAAACGCCTCCTTCTGTAATAGAAGACCTCGGGGAGAGGGCTCAGGAAAAAGCCATTCAGAAGGGTGTTCTGAAGGAAGGATGTGTTATCTGTCATGACCCACCGCTCTCCCCTCCACCCACACACCCTTTGCAGCACATTCATTCTGAGGTTTCATAATAACTTCTTCCCCTTGAGAGATCAGTCTAGGAGTAGACCTCGGGCCTTGACCAGGCAGAAGGCACCACACACAGGCTTGCATTGTAGAGGAGTCCCCCTTTGGGCTCACCTTTTATACCATCTTCTTTAGTGTGTACACTTATGAGTTGTATTAGTCTCCTTTTGCTGCTGTAACAAATTACCACAAACTCAGCAGCTTAAACACAGCACATGTGTGTTATCTTATAGTACTGGAGGTCAGCAGTCCAAAATCAGGTTTGCTGGGCTAAAGTCAAGGTGTTGGCAGGCCTGGTTCTTTCTGGAAGCTCTAGGGGAGAATCCACTTCCTTGCCTACTTTAACTCCTAGTGGCCTCCTACATCCCTTGGCTTGCAGCCCCTTCCTCCATCTTTAAAGTGCATCACTCCAATATCTGCTTCCATCATCACATCAGCTTCTCCTCTTCTGTAGTCAAATGTTTCTCTGTCTCTCTCATAAAAGGATCCTTATTATTATATTTATGGCCCAGCTGGAAAATCCAAGATAATCACCCATCTCACGATCCTTAACTCAATCACATCTGCAAAGTCCCCTTTGCCGTATAAGGTCACATTCACAGGTTCAGGGGATTAGAACATAGACATCTTAGAGGACCATTATTCAACTGACCCCATGAGTATTCAAGAATTTCCTCTGTATCCTGGCTTTACCATTTGTTTTGATTTAAGAAAATATATTTCAAATATGCTTTTACCTTAAATATAATTTCAGTCTGTCATATGTATAACTATTCTTATGCAACTGTGGTCTTGTGGTATAAACATCATCTTTTACTAACCTCGTGGACTCCCCAGGCTCAGGCCCAGGGAAAAGGATTTAGGGCCTATTTCCAGGGGAACCTCTGATGGCTGGCTTCTAGGGGTTCCCCTCCAACCCCCATCCTCCCTCTGCTTGGGAATTATTTTTCAGTCTGGACTAAGGAGACAACTTTTTTTTTTTTTTTAAAGAGATGAAGTCTCCTTGCCCTCTTGCCCAGGCTGGCCTCGAACTCCTGGGCTACAGCGATCCTCCTGCCTCAGCCTTGTGAGTAGCTGGGACTAAGGTGTGCGCCACCATGCCAGCAACACAACAACTTTTAATCAACACTTTTTCTTCTGAATCTCTTGTCTATGCCACCACTATTTTCTATCTACTTAAGAGCCTAAGTTTTGGAAACAAAAACTGAGAATAGACTAATGTTCCTCTGCTTTCTGCCCTCACCTCTGTTCCCTCAGTCCTTGAACACAAGATGTCCTATCTTGTGCTGTTAAATAAAGGCAAAACCTGGGTATTGGGAGGAGGTTGAAACATACTGAGAAAAAACAGTCTAATTAATGTTGAAAACACACCATCTCACTGCAGTCGTAAATCAACCGGACGTTCCTTTAGTTTTGGTTCTAGTTGCCAAGCCTGAAGGTCACTGGGGAGAGGAAACGGAGAGACAGGCATGGCTGGCTTCACCTTGGGCGATCTTGATCACACGGAGCCCTGTCCTCAGAAGAGCCTGCAGCTTGGTTTAATGCTCTGTGGTGGATGTCTTGAAACTCTCAGTGGTTTGATCTTTGAATTTGTGTTTTGAATGAAGCGCATGGGACAGGGGAGCATGTGCCTGGACAGAGGAGGTAGGGGTGATGCTCGTGTCCCAAGTTCTTTGCTGTGAGTGCAGCATTAACCAGGACCCACGATGCGTGGGAGGGCATCGGGTGCCAGCAAAGTGAGTTGTATCTGCGACTCAGTAAGCAAGGGCATGGACCGCTCTGAGAGGCCACGCTTTCCCTGCACACCAGAACTTGTGTTGAACACAGAAAGAAGGCAGTGGCATTCTAAGATACAACCAAGGACCTCATCATATCCTTCTTCACTTGTGTTACTTCCCTGTGTCAGTCAACTACTCATGCTCAGAATGGTGAGATGTAGAAGGAAAGGAACAGACACAGCAACCCATTGTTCCTTGTCCTTTCAGCCCTTCCTTACTCGTCAGTCAGTCCAAGGTAGGAATGTTGGTACAACGTGTGTGCATTGAGAAGCGAAATAAAAGCATTGAGTTAGCCTTGTGCAGGATTTGTGTAGCAAGAACAAAATACATTATGCCTTTACCAGCTGCAAAATTGAATTGTGTAATTCTGGTGGGTCCACATATGAGTGATTAAAAACTAACATTGTAAACTCCAAAGATGAATGGTAAAATTCGTGCCAATAATTAAAATTTAAAATTTTTCTTTACTTAGAATGACATTAAATAGCAAATAAAAAACACCATAACAAGCCGAGAGAAACTGCAGAAGAAACGAAAGTGCTTTCTATTTTAGTACTTTTAATGGTGCTTTTTTTGTTATATTTGAAAAAAGGGCCTCATATTTTCGTTTTGCATTGGGGTTGCAAATTCTGTAGCCAGCTCTGGGGACAGTTGTGCAGTGACTGCATGGCCCAGTGGAGCACCACATGTCTGGTACCCTGACACAGGAGCACCACACAAGGCCCACAAACTAAGCCAAAACCTTAGGATAAAGGGAGGGACCCTCAAATTGAAAGAGACCATTTCTGAAACATACGTGTACTAATGTGCTAGGGCTACCACAACAATTACAGACTGGATGGCTTAAACAACAGAAATTTATTTTCTTACAGTCCTAGAGTCTAGAAGTCCAAAATCAAAGTGTCAGCAGGGTTGGTTTCTCCTGGGGCCTCTCTCCTTGGCTTGCAGATGGCTGTCTTCTCCCTGTGTCTTCACATGGTCTTTCCTCAGTGTGTGTCTGTGTCCTAATTGCCTCTTCTTATAAGGACATAGGTCATATCGGATTAGTGCCCAACCTAACGACCCTATTTTAACTTAATTACTTCTTTAAAGGCCCCATTTTCCAATATAGTCACATTCTAAATTTTGGGGTTTAGGACTTCAACATATGAATTTTGGGGGGGACACAATGCAGCACATAACAGTAGGCAAAATTGCATTTGAAATAGAAATTTCAACATATTTTAAAAAACTAAAATCATATTTTTTGTGCACTTTAGTAGACTGAGATGGATTTGCAAACTTACAGTGAAACAAACTGTAACTTATATCCTTTGGAACAAACAAACAGTGAGTCCATATAGTTCCACAATCAAAACTAACTCCAAACCTTCCTAGTTTGGGATTTGGCCACCTTATGTTCAGTAGCAACATAAACCTCCCTGGGGCTTTTCTTTTGTTCTGGCAGAAAATTAACAGAAAGAGAAATCGGGCATTTTGGCATCTCATTAGTGTTTGTTTTTAATCATACTCTACTCAATCATCCAAACCTAATTAAGCTCTTGGCTTCATAGAGCAGATGGGGTTAATTACATGTCATTGGCCACAATGTGCCTTTTTTAATTATCATTACTATTTGTGTTATTTTTAGATGTAAGAGACAGGCTTCATTCAAAAGCCATAATTTATCAAATAAAATATATTTATGGAGCATCTTCTATGTCCAAGGCACTGTTAATTGGCAAAATAACTATTTCCCCATTTCTTTGGAAGAGAGCGTGTCTCTCCACTTTGTCTTCCTTGAGAATGTTTCTTCAGGGAGGATCCTAACTGTTCAGAAAGGGTTTGGAAGAAACCCACTGGCAGCTGGCTAAATCATTCTTCCCAGTAGAGCAGAATTCGTCTTAAAACAGGTTAATCTTGGATATCCAGCCGAGGAGACTTTGCTTTAAAGTCATCTCAAACTATGGGTTCCATTATTGTTATATGAGTAATCATAATTGTAACATCAATAGCTACTGGTAAGAACAGCTCTGTTTATTGAGGGCTGCTGAGCTTCTGACTGGCATTATCTCATAGTCCTCACAGCAGCCCACTGGGGATGTACTAGTTTCATCTCCAAATTACAGATGAGCACTAAGTTTGGTGAGAAGTCACACAACTCTCCCAAGGGCCTATAGCTATGGAGGGACCAGCTATAATCTCCATCCACTTTGATTCCAGAGCCTACGTTTGTGAACACTGGGCTACACTGGCCTTTCAATATGTGGGATCCCTGATTAAGGCAAAGGTGAGACAGAAAACCCACCCCTTTCCTTAAGGTAATCTCAGCACAGCCTGCAGTGACTGCCTGAGTTAGGAATGAGAGCTGAGTGCTGCATAGGGCATATTTTAGGGAGCAGGTATGGTGGTAAAGGTGTTCTAAGGACTCACATTGTAGACAGGGGGAAACAGGGCTTGGGGAAGTACCTGGGTTCATACTGTTGTGGTCTCCAAACATTTTTTACTGTGCACCTCTCTTTCCAAAAAAGATTTTTTTTGAGAATATACCAACAATGTAAGCATATTTATGTTTGCATATTTATTTCTTTATAAGTTATTGACATAGTGCTGCACTAAATTATTATATGCATTATAAATGATATACAAAAAATAAACATGTAAAAGGATGACATGAAAATTAATTAGAAATGTCTAATTAATTTCCAAATTAATTAGAAACTTCTAATATTTTCTTCCTGCATCTCACTGGACTATCTTTCAGGCTTCCTCGATTTGCAGGACACTTTTTAAAAGAGAGATATAGCACTTTGATTTTTACCATTAGAGCCTGGGATTTATTTCTAAAGTGGGAAGTAGAGATTTTTTTTTTAAAGAAATGTCTTCATGATGATTAGAGAAGACAGAAGCCAGTTATTCCCGGTCCCCTGATCCGGCGATGCAGCTCCACTGGAGTCTGGATGCTACAGCTCTGGGACCCAGACTTCTCATCCCAGACTCACAAGGCCAAAACTTTGAAAATATATTTCACTTAAAATTATTATCTTCACATAATACTTTTAGTCATTAGAGCTCCAATAATCAAAGTACACGTTTGAGGGCTTCTTCCAGGTTAACTAAATGTTACCAAAACCACAAGGGGGTTCCAGCCTAGGTCCAGTTGCTTGCGGAACAGAAAGCCAGTTACTGAGACAATGAGGATTGCCGAGGAGGAAAAAAAATTTTAATATTAGTGATGTCAGTCGGGAGCACAAGAAAGGCAGATTCAAATCTGTCTTTCTGACTAATGGAGAGTAGGGGCTTTTATGAGAGTTAAAGAATGTGGCCATGTGCATCTGGGCAGGCTGTGTTGAAATCAATGAGAACTATGTGCACTGGGGCAGGTTGATTCAGAAGTTACAAGTTGGTGAGGGATGGTGAGTCTTGGCACCAGAAAGTCTGTGGCAGGGGCCTTCGAAATTTCAACTCCTTTATCTTGCAGAAATTCCACCATTTCTGGGAAACAACTCAAAAAGGTCAAGTAGTTAGTTAAAAGTTAGAGGGTCTGGTCGCTAAGCCCTACTAGCCTGGGAATGCAGAGCATAAGACAGCTGCAGGGAAAACAAGTATGGGAGTTCATCCTGTGTGTGTTCATGGGGCCAGTTACAAAAACAAAACTGCTGAACCAACCTTTAGGGGGAAACACATGACGTTTTTACTGCATTGAGAGGAAGAAGAAGAATCATAGCACATGATAACAAGATTAGTTTTAGAGAACTGTTTGTCACCCTGAGGGCTTACAGTAGAGAGTAAAACAAAGAGATGCAGTGATCAAAAGCTGTTAGAGTTTTAGAATTTGACACAATCAACTTCCCAGTGGAGAGAAGGAAAAGGTTGTACGGGACCTGGACAAGGAGAGGATGAGAAACCCTCTCTCCTGTGGGGGAAAAAAGAGAAAATGGATTTACTCTTCTGTGGGATTTTCAGATTATAAATAAATTTAAGCATGCTGTCTTAGTCCATTTTGTGTTACTATAACAAAATACCCGACACTGGATAACTATAAAGAAAAGAAATTTATTTCTCGTAGTTCCAGAGGCTGGGAAGCCTAAGATCAAGGTGTTGGCAGGGTTGGTGTCTGGTGAGAGCCCAGTCTCCACCATCCATGGTGTCTTGAATGCTGCATCCTCTGGAGGGGAAGAATGCTGTTCCTCACATGGCAGAAGAGCAGAAGAAGGTGAACCTACTCCCTTAACCCCTTTTTATAATAGCATTAATCCATTTATGAGGGTTCTGCCAAATAGCTCCCAAAAGACCACACCTCTCAACACTTGCATTGGGGATTAAGTTTCCAACACATGAATTCTGGGGGACACATTCAGACCATAGCACATACCAACGAGTTGAAAAGGTGGGTTAGGAAGATGTCTGGATACCTGAAAAAGTCAGAGAAATGGGTTCTGAAGTAACCATCCTGCCATGTTGTCAGCATCTAATTGAACACCTAACATGTGCAAGGCTCTCTTTTAACGGAATGCCAAATGAATTGATGTATGAATCTGATCACTGGCTGCCGTGTAAAATTGTTCACGTTGTGCACTGCACAAGGCCCCAAACTAAGGCGATGCCCTTAACATTGAAGGCATCTTTATTAATCCATTTTGAAGAGACAGGGGAACAAGGGGCTCATCTGATCCAGGGGCCCTGAACCAAGGAGCAGCGGAATTTGAAAAGCCAGCAGCTCGGGGTTTGTTGGGGTAGAGGGTGGGGTCCTGGTCTTTGGCTTCTCTACTCAGCCCTGTTTAGACAATGAACATGTCTCGGCCTGTCAGAAACAGGAAGGTTGTTGATTTTCACAGTTTCAAGAATCTGATGATGCAGATGAAGATTATGGAAGAGATTCGGGCCCTCCAACTAAGAAAATTTGATCATCTCCTCAAGAAGCTAAAAATAAAAGGCGATCTGGAAAGAATTCACAGGAAGATAGTGAGGACTCAGAACAAAAAGATGTGAAGACCAAGAAGGATGATTCTCACTCAGCAGAGGACAGTGACGATGAAAAAGAAGATCATAAAAACGTGCGCCAGCAACGGCAGGCAGCATCCAAAGCAGCTTCGAAACAGAGAGGGATGCTCACGGAAGATGTGGGCAGCAAGGAAGAACAAGAAGAAGAGGATGAGGCACCATTCCAGGAGAAAGATTCCAGCAGCGATGAAGGTTTCCTAATGGAAGATGATGATGACAGTGACCATGGCAGTTCAAAAAAGAAAAACAAAAAGATGGTTAAGAAGTCCAAACCTGAGAGACAAGAAAAGAAAATGGCCAAACCCAGGCTAAAGGCTGCAGTGACACCAAGTCCAGTGAAAGGCAAAGGGAAAGTGGGTCGCCCCACAGCTTCAAAGGCATCAGAGGAAAAGACTCCTTCTCCCAAAGAAGATGATGAGGGACGGGAAAGCCCTCCAGAAAAGAAAACTTCTGCAAGCCCCCCGCCCAAGAAGTCTGGGGATGAAGGGTCTGAAGATGAAGCCCAGTCTGGGGAGGATTAAAAGTGAGGATGGTTTGGGGATAGATTTTGTTAAAAAAAAGAAAAAAAAGAAAAAAGAACAAAGAGGGAGGAAATAAAGAAGCTACTTAAGATAGAACATGGTTTTGGCTATGGCTTGACTCTTGGCTCTCAGCGCTTTTTTCCATTTGTTGAAAGTAGCATCCGCAGCCTCCCCTTTCCCAGTGAAAGCCATGTCAAATTAATCACTGGATTGACCGCTCCATCTTTTTATTTTTAATGGGAGGTACCACAGTTGTAAAGCAATAAGATTTGAGATGAACACTATGGAAACTGCTTTTTGCTAAATGATAGCAAGTTGAATAGTTATCCAAAAACGTAGAAAAGTTGTAGTTGAAGATGACGGCCTCTTTCTCTACCTGGACTTTTAAAAAATCAGTTGTCATCTAATATGAATTTGTATGTCTATATACACAAGTATAAATGTCTAATTAAAAGTCATGACTTTAAACTTCCACTGATGAATTCTGAATTGTTACCAAAAGCACTCATATTTTTTACCTTGAGGGGAGGGCGGGGAACGGGGTTACCTGACCTTGTTTGCGGGTGTGGGTTTTCTTTTTTTATTTTATCACTTGTTATCTCAAAGAGATTTAGAGCCAGTGATGCTTTTATCCTGCAATAGTCTTTAAGGAGCTTAAAAAAAAAACAAAAAAACAGAGCAGGGGGCTGCCAAAACTGAAACCACTCTTGATTTCACATTTCTTTCTCTAATGGTTCATGTTCTAAAAATATATATGCATCCTGGGTTTTTTTTGATAAAATTTTACCAAAGATCCCCCCAAAACAAAACCGTCCTAGAATTTAATTGGCAAGATCAATCTACACATCACAGTGGATTTCTTCTCAAACTGACAATGTTTAGGTTTTAAGCAAAAAAAGTTCCAGTTAATGTGAAACTCAGTCAAAAAAAGGACATCTTTATTATCTGAAATTTTTTCTTTAAATATTATTAATTGGTTGATTCCAAAAATGGGCAATTTATTGCTTATTATGGCATTTTTTTGAAAGATGGCATGAAACTACCTTCTTTTTTGTAAAAGTCGGTATGTTATAGCAATTTTCTGAAAGATAAAGTGCCTCTTTCCAGCAGGGTCAATACACAGGTATACACTATATATTGGTTTCACAGTAGACCTTTGTATTTTTTAAAACTCAACTTTTGTAGGATATACTTATTTCTCAATACAAAGATTTTAGCTGATGTTTATATGGAAAACATTTCCAATCTTGGACCAGATTGCAGATGAATCCTTGACTATCACTGAGAAGCCACAGCAGTTTTTCTATAAATGACACACGGTATGGAAGAAATTAACCCTGCAATTTGTGGCTGATTTCAAAGGCTCTACAGAGGTGGTGGATGTCCAGGCAAAGCCGTGACGCCTGCAAAGGCAATGGGTTTGGAGGAGATGATAGTGAAAGTGATGTGGGAGAGCTCTTAAAAAAATCTCAAGCTGAGGGATTATCAACCACTGAGTTTGAGGAAGACTACAGTGAAGACCTGGAAGAGCATCGTATCAAACCCCAAGACACCAATGGTTTAAAATAATGTAAGCAACACTATCCTTATTCTTGAAATGAGGTCATAGGATGGAAAATCTTGCTTTTAAGAATGGCCTCATGCCTCGATAACACCCTATAAAGAAATTTACACCCATGAGCACTATGAGTGTAAGCAGAGATCCTCTTGGCAATTTTTTCATCCTGTAGTGTCACCACCCCCTCTGAAGATTTATCAGAATCCAGGGGCATCTACAGCAGCAGCTTCTCAAGTTATGTCACCTCCAAGTGTTTACCTCGCTTTGTGAGTAGCATTACAGGTAATTTTCTTAATTTATTGTAAGCGTCATCTGCGTTTTCCCTAGTAGATCCATTTATTGCTGTGTGTTATTTGCTTGCTATATTGCTAATGTCATATTGCATGCAAACCCCACCTGTTATTGAATACAGAGCAAATGTTGGTTAACAGTGTATTCAGTGTTTTGTGATCAAGAAGCAATGTTTTAAGCATTTTATATCCCTTCATGAGTTTGTTACTTACATATAGGCATTTCACTGTGTTTCAGTTTGTCTTAGTAAGTTGGTTAGAGATTTTCCGTTGGCATATAATGTAAAATAAATTTTCCCACTCAAAATAATAGAGGAAGGACTACATTTTGTTGTTCAGAACATCTGAGTCTCAAGAATGGATTAACTAATGTTAAGTGGGAGATGCCTGTACTGCTTTGATTATAAAATAAACACAAGTTGGATAAAGGAAAGCCCTTTTTTCCCAAACGATTTCTAAAACAAGCTACTTGTATACAAACAGCTGCCTTTCTGACTCATGTATGATTGCATCTTAAAATTTAAAATAAAACACCATTGTGATACCTGACATTAACAGAATGAAACATAAAAACCACATTATCATCTAAATTGACACAGAAAAAGTATTTGATAAAGTTCAGCATCTTTTCTTGATAAAAACTCTTAACAGTTTAGGTATAGAAGGAAAGTTTCACATCATAGTAAAGGTTATTCATGAAAAACTCACAGCTAACATCATAATCGACAGAGAAAATTTTCCATTAAGATCTGGAACAAAGCAGGGACGCCCATTCTCACCACTTCTATTCAACATAGTACTGGAAGTACTAGCAGAGAGATAGCAGAGAGATCAGGCCAGAAAAAGAGATAAAAGGCATCCAAATTGGAAAGGGAGAAGTAAAATTGTCTCTATGTGCAGACGATATGATTCTATATGTAGGAAACCCTGAAAATTCCTCAAAAAAACCTGTTAGAACTAATGCATGAATTCAGTAAAGTTACAGGATACAAAATCAACATATAAAAATGAGCAGCATTTCTATACACAAATGATGACCTAGCTGAAAAAGAAATCAAGAAAACAATCCCATTTATGATAGTGCACACACACACACACACACACACAAAACCCCTAGGAATAAATTTAACCAAGGAGGTGAAAGATTTCAACACTGAAAACTGTAAAATATTGACGAAAGAAATTAAAGAAGACACAAATAAATGGAAAAATATCCCATGTTTGTGGATGGGAAGAATTAATAATGTTAAAATGTTTATACTACCCAAAGCAATATACAGATTGAATGCATTCTCTAGCAAAATTCCAATGGCATTCTTCACAGAAGTAGAAAACACAATCCTAAAATTCATATGGAACCACAAAAAACCCCAAATAGCCAAAGTAATACTGAGAAAGAAAAACAAAGTTGAAGGTATCACACTTCCTGATTTAAAATTATAGTGTATTAAAATCTATAATCATCAGAATAGCATGGTACTAGCATAAAAACAAAAACATAGACCAATGGAACAGAATAGAGAGCCCAGAAATAAATCCAAACATATATAGTCAAATAGTTTTCGACTAGGGCACCAAGAGGACACAATGAGGAACAGATAGTCTCTTCAATAAGTGGTGCTGGGAAAACTGGATTTCCACATGCACAAGAATGAAATGGGACCCTTATCTTATACCATTCACAAAAGCTAACACAAAATGGATAAAAGACCTAAATGTAAGACCTAAAACCATAAAACTCCTAGAAAAGAACATAGGGGAAAAGCACCTTAACATTGGCCTTGGCAATAATTTTTTGGACATCACACCAAAAGCTCAGGCTATAAAAACAAAAGTAAATGAAGGGAACTACCTCAAACTAAAAAGCTTCTGCACGCAAAAGGAAACAATCGACAAAATTTCCCAATCTGTGGACTGGGAAAAAATAATTGCAAATCACATATCTGATAAGGGGTTAATATCCAAAATTTATAAAGAACTCTTACAACTCAGTATCAGAAAAACAAATAACCCAATTAAAAAATGGGCAAAGGACCTGAGCAGATATTTCTCCAAAGAAGACAAAAAATGGCAACAGGTACATGAAAAGGTGCTCAGCATCACTAATCATAAGGGAAATGCAAATTAAAATCACTCTGAGATCACCTCACTCCATAAGGATGACTATTATCAAAAAGACAAGAGATAACAAACGTTGGCAAGGGTGTGGGAAAAAGTGAACACTAGTAAACTGTTGGTGGGAATGTAGATTGGTACAGACTATTAGGAAAAATAGTATGGAGTTTCCTAAAGAAATTAAAAATAGAACTACCATATGACTGAAGTATTCTTCTTCTGGGTATGTACCTACTGGTGAGGTAATTTGGTTTTTAGGGGTTTTTATCAAAGGAGATGAAATCACCACTTGTAAGGTGTCTACCTCCCATTGCAACATTATTCACAATAGCTAAGAGATGGAAACAACCTAAATGCTCATCAAAGGATGAATGCATAAAGAAAATGTGAGACAGACAGACAGACAGACAGACACACACACACACACACACACACACACTCATACAGTGGAATATTATTCAGCCTTAAAAAAGAATCCTGCCATTTGCCACATTGATGGACCGGGAGGGCATTATGTTAAGTGAAATAATCCAGACACAGAAAGAAAAATATTGCCTGATCTCACTTATATGTGGAATTAAAAACAAAAGAGCTCAAATACACAGAGATAGAGAATAACAGTGGTTACCATGGGCTAAAGGGGGGAGAGGAAATGGGGAGATGTAGGTCAAAGGATACAAAATAGCAGATATGAAGGATGAAACAGTCTAGAGATCTAATGTACAAGATGAGTACTAAAATTAATATAAAATTGTATTGTATTAGGGATTTTTGTTAAATATAAGTAGATTTTAGCTGCTCTTGTCACAAAAAAGTAACTATGTGAGATGAAAGATATGTTAATCTGCTTCACTGTAGTAAACATTTTACTACCTGTATGTATCCTGTAACATCATGTTGTAAACCTCAAATATACACAATAAAATTTATTTTAAAAAACCCATTGGCTAATTTTCATGTTTTGTAGTTGATTTGTAGTTCATATCTCCTGAAATTTGTTCATATGTTCATGAGAACATATTTTTAGAGTTTTTTCCACTTTTTAAAAAATTTTAATATTTTTATTTTTTTAGAGACAAAGTCTCAATATGTTGCCCAAGCTAGAGTGCACTGGCTACTCACAGGCACGGTCACAGCACATCACAGACTGGAACTCCTGGGCTCAAGTGATCCTCTGGCCTCAGCCTCCTGAGTAGCTGGGACTACAAGTGTGTCTTGGTGATGTAACTTGATCACTTGATCAAGGTGGTGTGTGCCAGTCTTCTCCACAGCAAAGTCATACTTTCTCTTCAAAAGTGAGAAGTATTTTGTGGGGTGGTACTTTAACACTATGTAAATATCTTATTCCTCTTCTATTTTTCCATTTATTAATTTTTATATTTGTATGGACTTATGTTGTCTTATTTTTTAATGGGTTATGATCTGTTACCATCATTATTTATTTTGATACTTGTGTTGTCCCCACTTTGGAGACAGATTGGGGGTCCCTTTTGTGCTGATTTCCGTATTCTTTCAACAAGTCCCCATCATTCTTTGAGCACTTTGGCACTATAGGATGTTCCAAGTTTATCCTGTTTGTCCCTACCCAGCCCTGGAATCAGGTACTTCTCCTGGGTCCCTTAAGTGGAGAATGGAACTCAGAAGCCAAGATACTTCTCCTGGGTCCCTTAAGTGGGGAATGAAACTTAAAACCCAAGATCTGAACCCTATATAAGTTCATTGCTATTGGGATGCCACTGATCCCAGGCAATTTAATGCAAAGTGCTAAATATATATAAGCATGTATTTATGTATGTGTAAATACATGTGTGTTTGAGCATACATACACACATCTATATCCATATTTATTTCTATATCTCTATATATTTTAAACTTAAGAGTTTATGTAATTACTTTCCACTTCAATCCAACATATAAAGTTAATTCAAATTTATCCCCTCTTTCCATATTTGTAATGACCTTCTCCAAACCTGATTAACCTGGTTCCCATCATCCTTATATACTTACATAATTTGATCACTTTCCCTGTATGTAACCAGCCTTGTATCTGCCCTGCCAGATGCCTTCTTCACCTGCACAGGCTCAGATTCTCCACACTGTATTGCCCCACCCATGTGGACATCCTTCTCACCCTACTCTGACTCTACACCCTGCCAGACTTCCCCTCAGCGGGCACTCTCTGACTGCTGGAACTGAGTTTCTGCCCCCAACCCCACCTGGTAGGGACACCCTTCTCAGAGGCCCCATGCCAGGCTGCCCTGAGAGAGGGGCACCTTCTTCATGCTACTGATGTCAGGTTCTGTGTATTCTTTAAACCTGGTAGGAAACGATGCAGCAAAAAAAAATTTTTTTAGTCTTTTGATACCACTGACATTTTTTATTGTATCCCAAAACTATATGACTATTTTCAACTTCCATGAAATGTTGAAGTGTATTGAAAACACATTTACCAAACATAAATTTAAAATACTGTTGAAATACACATTGGGAAAATTGAGTTGATGTCTTCTCATCATGAAAATTCAATTCCTGTATGCAATTTTGTTTTAGAAATTCTTAATATTCAGGCTAGGTGTGGTGGCTCATGCCTGTAATCCTAGCACTTTGGGAGGCTGAGGCAGGAGGCTTGCTTGAGGCCAGGAGTTTCAAGCCTACAGTGAGCTATGATCACAGCACTGCACTCCAGCCTGGGTCACACAGTGAGACTCTGTCTCTAAAAATAAAAATAAAAAGAGAGAGAAATTCTTAATATTCAATAAAGATATAAATTCTAGATTTCAGCTAAAGGTATACTTTTTAAAAACTATGCTTTTGTATTATTTGCTTAATACCAATTTGGTATGATGTGTTAAGTAAAATTAATATCTTTAGCAAAGAGTTACAGGATGTTCTAGGAAATATTGAAGAGAATCAGAAATGTTTTGAAGAAAAACTAAGAGACAATATTTATAAAATATATATTAGGGATGCAAAACAAATTGTAGTCTCTTACTTTGATGCCAACCTCTCTGATGTGGAAAATATTTTTTAAAAGTAAAGAAGACTCATTTTTTTAAAAAATCTCATGATCAGCTCAGCTATGATTGAACATTAATTTGGAAGTAAATTTCTTTTTTCTTTATTTGTTACAACAGTATCATCTTTCAAAGACAGGTTTATGATACCGAGCATTATAACCTACCAGTGATCTAGATGCCATGCATTTGAGAATTATAATGCACATGTAGTACTCTGCTATGTACAAATTTATAAAACAAATAGGTTGTACATATATAAGCAATGTGGTACTGATGGGATATTAACATATAAGTGGCTAAAAGCCTCAGGTTACTTTCTAAAATCTACTATGTTGTCTGTGAATGTATTTTACTATATTTGCTGCAATAGCATTATCAGAAGCCTCTCTACATACATCTTTTTAAAAAAAATGTTTGTCCATCACTATACCTACTTTAATTTTTATTATTTTTTATTTTTTACAGATGGGGTCTTGCTATGTTGCCCGGGATGCTCTCAAACTCCTGGGCTCAAGTGATCCTCCTGCTTCAGCTTCCTGAGTAGCTGGAACTACAGGCTCAAGCCACTGCACCTGGCATCTGTTTACATACTTCTGTAGCTCCCATGATATATTTAACTTTGCCAATATAATTTTTCAGAATTCAAATTTATTTAAAAAGACTTAAAGCCTGTAATGTCATAAGAAAGGCAGGCAAGTCTAGCAATGGTTTCTATAGAAAACAGGATATTGGGGCAAGTAAGCAATGAAACTATCTTGGCAATGTTGTCAAGAAAGCAAGATGTATAATTATTTTACAGTCTGGTGACCTTCAGTTTCTAATTATTGTGATTAAAAAGTCCATTTTCTGTAATTTTA
The DNA here is from genome assembly GCA_023783475.1 of Daubentonia madagascariensis. Lineage (NCBI taxonomy): Eukaryota > Metazoa > Chordata > Mammalia > Primates > Daubentoniidae > Daubentonia > Daubentonia madagascariensis. The sequence goes on from JAKFHU010000624.1 coordinate 1,542,524, forward strand.
TGTTCAATAATTTAATTTGCAAAATCTATACAGATTAACTTCATTTTAGTAATTATTATTATTGAAAAAAATTATTTAGTAATTACAGTTTTTCCTTTATGGAAGAGGCACTCTTTGCTAATTCACTGGGAGGTGTCATAGAAGCCCACATAGGCCTTGTATACTGAGTGACCTCTACCAACTTCTGACTGTACGACCTTCACAGGAAAGAAGTGATAGTATGGACTTGTTAATAAACTAACAGAGAAAAATAAACTAACAGAAAAAAAGAGGAATAAACTCACAGCACATAATTGTCCCTTTGAAGGGAAAGATCACAGCACAACAGTCCCTTGTTTGATCAACTACCTGGGGCTTAACTCGTTATCTCTAATAATTTTTCTTTAAAGATAATTATTTTATTTTATTTTTTATTTTTTTAATTTCAGAATATTATGGGGGTACAAACACTTTGGTTACATATATTGCCTATGCACTGCCCAAGTCAGAGTTATAATCATGAACATCCTCCAGTGTGCCCTGCACCCATTACGTGAGGGTTTTCCCATCCCCTCCACTCCCCAACCTTCCTGACCCCTTATGAATATTATTTCCATGTGCGCACATAAGTATTGATCAGTTAGGACCAATTTGATGGTGAGTACCAGTGGTGCTTGTTTTTCCATTCTTATGATACTTTGCTTCGAAGAATGGGCTCCAGATCCACCCAGGATACTACCAGATGTGTTAATTCACCATTGTTTTTTATGGCTGAATAATACTCCATGGTATACATATACCACATTTTATTAATCCACTCATGTATTGATGGGCACTTGGGTTGTTTCCACATCCTTGCAATTGTGAATTGTGCTGCTATAAACATTTGAGGGCAGATGTCTTTATTATAGAATGTCTTTTTTTCTTTGGGTAGATACCCAATAGTGGGATTGCTGGATCAAATGGTAGTTCTACTTTTAGTTCTTTGAGGTATCTCCATACTCCTTTCCATAGAGGTTGTACTAGGGTGCAGTCCCACCAGCAGTGTATGGGTGTTCTCTAACAGTTTTATTTTAACAGCCTTGAAGAGTCCCCAAGCAGACAGCAGGGGTGCGAGCTCCCAGCTCCCAGTTTCTGCCAGCCCACATTCCAAGGACCCTGATAAGCCAGCCTCACAGAGAAGAGAAAAAAAAGGGAAAAACAGACACAGCCATTTCACAGCCGTTTTCTGTTATCAGCTGGCAACAATCACTTTTTTTTTCCTCTTTAGCCCCATAAAAAGCCCAAACCGCTTGTCCTCTGGGCCAACACTTCTTCTTTCTTTCTTTCTTGTGTCAAGCCCTTTTCCTGTCTCTCTAAGGAAAAGTAAAACAAACTCTCTTCCTTTAAAATCATTCTAATCTTTGCGTCGAGAATTCTTTCTCATGCTGTGCTACGAGTCCCCACCCTAACAAGAAGGGAATCCCCAGAGCCCCTCTTACTGCCTTTAGGTCAGGAGGTGCTGTAGTTTGGCCCCCCAGTTTCAGGTTAGAAATTTCCTCACCCCCTTAACCTAGAAAATTATTACTTAATCCATGGATCGTGGATTTATGTGCTTCCCTTGGGGCCTCCCTGACTCTTAGGCCAGCTTGGGGCTCTGGTCTCTGCTCCCAGAAGACTCTATCTTTAGTAAGAAATTACATGAAGGTATTACTTAAATGTGCTACTGGCCTATTTGGCCTTGTTATCTCCATAGAGTACTGCCCAGTTAATTGTGAATTTCAGATATGGGACATACTTGCAGTAAAAAAAGTTATTCATTGTTTATGAAATTCAAATTTAACTAGGCATCCTGTTTTTTTTTTTTTGGTCTTTTGTAGTTGGTTTATCTGTTCTTGTCATTTTTGCTGAATTGGGCAACCCTTTCTCCATGGTGGAGTATAGTATTTGGGTGGCAGGGAGGGTTTGGACAAGAATTTCCAATCTCAGATAGATTCTGAGGAAGCCCACTTGAAAGATGGGCTGAAAAGACACAGGACAACAACGTAGCAGGTGTCCCACAACTCCTAGTAGCAAAGAGTAGGCCTCTCTCCGTATCACTACATTTAAATTAATTTGGAAAAACCACACTTCTTTTCTTCAGGCTGTCAGATGACAAAATTACAACACATTTAGTTTAAAGATCTTTCTTTTTTTTTTTTTTTTCTGAGACAGAGTCTCTGTCGCCTCGGCTAGAGTGTAGTTTAAAGATCTTAACTGGCTTTATTTATGATTCTAGAATCGGGCAACACCTTATTCTATAAAATAGAATGAATGTTCCAATGAGCTGAGCAGAGAAGTTTGGTTCTATAGACAGAAAAGGGTTGAGAAAAGCAGAAACAGAAAACAAAAAAGCAGTTTGGTTGTTTCAAAGTTACTTTCCTGGTAAAGGTTAAAGCAGAGGGGATTTCCTTATAAGGCTGGCTAAAACTGGCCTCTTTGGGGATTTGGCTATCATTTCTTACTCTCCTGATTTCTCAGAAGGCCGGATAAACAACTCAGCTTCAGCTTGGGCATGTGGAACTTTAGCATGAGTGACTCCATTTTGATTTTGTTTCTTGGGCCCAGTGCAGGAGCTCAGTCTAAACCAACGGCCTCCTATAAATTTTATTTAACAAGACCTTCACTTCTTCATGTGCAAAATCAAAGGGGTAGGTCACTGAATCCTTGAGAATCCATGATTCTCTCCAAAAAATATGCTTATACTTGGAAAATTAGGGGTAGTTTCAGAGGGATTACAACCCCCACTTGAAGGCCTTCCTTGGACCTGGGTCTCCTGTAAGGGCAAATAGAAACTAAAAATACGAGGCTTAATTTTCTGTTAAAAATGAGGGAAGAGACTTCTCCCCCCTTCTCCTCTTTTTTTTCAAAATTTTTCTCTATCTTTTGCAAATGTAAGTAACTCTTTGTAATGGCTTAATAAGCCTCTGATCGGTCTCACAACTCAGGAATGTTTCCTCAAGGACCTGAAAGCTATCCTTTTGAAATGCAGCATCACGGGAGACAGTAGCCCTATATCTGAGCTCCTAGGGGAGGGCAAGAACCTGACCTGGGAAGGTAAAAGCCTAAGTTGGGTGGGCTCCTTGCTCCCGTTTGCAAAACTACCCCCTGGCATAAAGATATGAGAAGTCTCTTTCTCCTCTGGATAAAGCTAACACAGGTAGACTCCCCACTACCATTATAAAGTTAGAAGGAACCATGTGTGACAAAAGATGCTGCCACGTCCTCTTACTTTTGGGGATTAGTTATTGTTTATCTTGAACGTTGTATGTATTGGTTGTACATGCCTGGTTATATAAAGGGGTGAGATTTGTTTGTCTTAGTAATCTCTTAGCAGATTGTTTGTGATATGCATCACATTCTGGTTTAATGTTTTTTCAATAATAAAACAGTTTCTGTCTCTACTTCCTTTATGGAGAGGATTTCTGGGTTGGGAGAAGATTTTTAAAATTTTAATTATATTTCCCCAACACCCTGCAGACTGGATGTTCTCCATGGACCCTTCCAGCTCTAAGAGATTGTCATTCCGTGGCTCTCATCCTGCCCAAGGAATAATTTAGTTCATTTTCAGAAGTAGGAAACCATGAAACACCTTGTATGGACCATCTTGGAACGTTTTTGTCAGATGACTTCAAATGATTTTACTAATGTTAACCGTTAGCTCCTGAATCTGTGTGATAGGTCACAAGTGGGTTCTGTGTTTGCTGTTTATATAAGGAAACTGAGTTACAGGAAGAAATGAGAATTTTTCAGGATTTAAGAAGAATTCTTCCCTTTTCTCCACCTCTTTTGAAAGGAGATGAGACCTAAGAAAGGGTGAGATTCTGTGATAGAGGGGGCTCAGGAGTGGTGGACAAAACTTCCTGGGAGAACCAACCTGACTGAGACATGCTACATAATAGTGAGGCTTGTAGAGGATATTAATGGGGGATTATCGCTAGGAGACAGTAAGTTATTATGAAACATGTGATTGTTATTATAAAATTAATCATAACACAGCAATAGCTACTGTTTGTTGAGCAGTTACTCTGAAGGCAATGTGCCAAGAACTATATTTGTTTCTTCATGTAATCCTTAGGACAACTCCACTGAGGTAGGTATGATCATCCCCATTTTATAGAAAAGAAATTAAGGCCTAGAAAGAAAAACTTGCCCAAGGCCACAGAGGCTCCATACTATTCACCTTAATCTATAAATAGCCCACATGGCATTGATGAGATGGAGAGAACTCGGGGCCCCACATCTCTACTCTCTAATCTGATACGATCCCATGGTGCCAGGCCACAAGGAAAACATGAAAGTAGAAGGCAAATTTTGGGAATCTGGTTGGCCGAGTTTCCTGGAACTGCTGACATAGGTGCAAAAGGAGACCAGTAGACAGAACTAGGGAAAGGGTGGCAGTTAGCCTTAGGCTGCTTCTCACTGGTTCCAGAAACTTGCAGTCTGTTACCAGCCTAGCCATCTTCTGATCGAGTCTAATCATGGAGAGAATGTGAGGAAGATACTGAGCTGTCCAGATGGATAGCTGCTCTGAGGGTGATGGGCAGGGACTTCCTGGGCACAGTCTTGGAGGGTGGAGCTGTGTTTGTCTGGCACTCTTATCATATGCCCTTCAAAGCCAGGCAATCAGAACACCTCTGGTAGGCCTGGGGATGATCAGATACCTGGCTGACCCAGGTCCTCCTACCTCATATTATCCTCAGGTGCTCAGATATGGCTGCCAGCCACAGTCTCCCAGAGCTCTGCCTCTGTCAGTGTGGTTCCTGCAGGGCAGAGGGACTTGTTCTCACAGCCTGACTGAGAGTTGGCATCTGCTACCCTGGCTGTGCCATGATGTCCCTTGGGGCAATGAGGTAAGGGATCCACAACAAAGATCTACAACAGAATTCCTGGAGCAAACTCAGCTGTGACTACAGAGTGACAGAAATCATTATAGAGGTCAGGAATGCAAAATCAACCAATAATTACCCTCCTTTCTACCATAATGAAATGGCAGCACTGACCAAATTCATAATCTTTAGCAGACATTTACTTTGAGAATCAAAATGATGGTTTTTAAAAGGTTTTGTCAGTGAGTAGCTCCTTTAATTCACTTCCTTAAAAAAAAAAAAAGATAGATCTGAAGTTCAGGGAAGAGATTTCAGAACTGACTTTTAACTTTGCCATTATCTAAATTGATTCAATTTGACCCAGTTTTGCTTTGCTTCAAGGTCAAAAGCACTTGTGGTCTCATAGACTGAATTTTTCAATATTTAAAGAACAGAGACATGCTCAGAAAATTGCCAGTGGGCAAAAAAAAGAGAGAAAAAACCTTGAATTTGTTGGAAGAAAGCAATCAGGGTGGAGAATTGTCTTTTATTTTTAATAGCAAGACAGAGAATTAACATTTATGGAACTCTTATTTTGTGCCAGATGCTGAGCGTATTATATACCTTATTTTCCTCTATCCTGATAGAAATGCTATTAGGTAAACGTTATATTCCTCACATTACATATGAGAAAACAAGCTGCAAAGTCTCCCAGCTAGAAAATGGGGTCCTAGTTCATTAGATCACACTGCTTTACAAAAGAAAAGAAACAATTCTCCAACTCTTTTTGGCTAATATTTTAAGAATGGGTTTTTTTTTGTTTTTTTTGTTTTTGGTTTGTTTGTTTTGAAGAGACAGAGTCTTGCTCTGTTGCCAAGGCTAGAGTGCAATGGTGTGATCACAGCTCACTGCAACCTTGAACTCCTGGGCTCAAGCGGTCCTCCTGCCTCAGCCTCCCGAGTACCGAGTAGCTGGGACTATAGGTGTGCACCAGCATGGCCCCACTAATTTTTAAATTTTTTATACAGACAGGATTTCACTATGTTGCTCAGGCTAGTCTTGAACTCCTGGCTTCAAAGGATTCACCTGCCTTGGCCTCCCAAAGCACTGGGATTACAGGTGTGAGCCAACGCACACAGCCAAAAACAGGTTTTTAAAAAATTGGGATATAATCTACATGTAATAAGATGCACATCTTTGTCTTAAATGGCCCATTTGATAAGTTTCAGTGTAACGGCAAAAACTGGAGTCACGTTGCCGAAGGAAACACCAAGAGGTACACAAGGATGCAGAGAGATCAGGTTTATTAACACCGGTGGGCTCAGAGGGCATCCTCCGCCAAATTCTGAGCACCCCCGGTCAGGGGGACTTGTCTTTTAATACTTCAAGAGCAAGGCGGGGTACAGAGCTGCTTATACCAGGAAGTGTACACATAGGGAAGTTACTGTAATGTACAAGGTAGCTGCTGCAAGGGGGAGCTGTTTACCCGGAGCATGAACTGCAGCCATTAGTCAGTTTCACAAGGCGACCAGCAGTCTTACAGAAGCAGATGAGCAATTAACATAAATAGGGCTATAGCTTGTCCATTTCAGGGTAAAAGGTTTTTAGTGAATTTCCATTTTTCCGTCACATCAGTATTGTTTACAATTCTGTAACCGCTCCCCAAAATAAGCTAAAGAACACTTCCCTAACCCCAGGAAGCTCCTACAGCCCTGCCAGTCTATGCCCAAGCACCGCATGACCACTGCTCTGATTTCTATCACCATAACTTAGCTTTTTCTGTTCTTTCAAGTCATATTAAGCGGAATCATATAGGATGTATCTTTTCATGTCTTGCTTATTTTATACAATACAAGCTTTTGAGATTCATGCATACTGCTCTTTGTATCAATAGTTTGTTCCTTTTTCATTACTGAGTTCTATTCCATTTAAGAGATATATCACAATTTATTTACCCATTCTCCTGTTGACAGACATTTGGTTGTTTTGCAGTTTTTGGCTATTAGGAATAAGGTTATTATGAACACTCTCGTATAGGGCTTTTTTCCCCACGTTTTCATTTCTTTTAAGTAACTACTTAGGAGTGGATTGCTGGGTCATAGGGTAGATGATTGTTTAACTTTTTAAGGAACTACCAAACACACTTCCAAATTGTTGTGCTGTTTTTGTTAAACACTAAGCTTATTCAACAAATATTTATCAAGTAGCTATCATTTCCCAGACACGGTTCCAAGTGCTGGAGAGACAGCAGTAAATAAAACAGAGCAAAAATTTCTGCTCTTGGGGACAGTTACTTGAGGAAGACCCAACAGACACATAAACAAGTTAAGTATAGAATGTCAAATGGTGGTAAGTGCTAGAGAGAAAAATAAAGTTCTGAGTTGGGGGGAGAAGCATCTGGCATGTGCTTTGTGAATGACTAACATTAGCTATTATCTTTTTTTTTTTTTTTTGAGATACTGGATTCTGATTCTTTTGTTACCCAGAAATCCGCTCATTGGAGTTTGCAATGGTTTGGTGACCTCAACAAAAAAGCTTTAGTGAATCCCGTGACCTCTTAGTTGGCCATGAGTCAGTCTTGCCAGCTGATGCAGAAAAACAGACTACAGGCAGGGCATGGTGGCTCACACCTGTAATCCCAGCACTTTGGGAGGCCAATGTGGGAGGCTCCCTTGAGGCTAGGAGCTTAAGACCAGTCTGGGCAATGGTGAGACCCCATCTCTACAAAAAGTAAAAAAATTAGCCAGACATGGTGGCGCCCGTCTGTAGTCCCAGCTACTTGAGAGGCTGAGGCAGGAGGATGGCTGGAGCCCAGGGGTGTGATGTTGCAGGGAGCCATGATGGCGCCACTGCACTCCAGCCCAGGAGACAGAGCGAGATCCTGTCTCAAAAAAAAAAAAAAAAAAGGGACTGTGAACCATTGTAGGTGAGTGTGGGGTTCTGGTGTCAGGCAGTCTGGGCTCAAATCCTGGTTTGGTCACTTACAGAGTGCCCTTGGGTGAATTACTCTTGGTCTCAGTTTTCTTATTTGCAAATGAAGATAAGATAAGAGTCCTAACCTCATAGGGTTATAAGGTGGAGGGAGATAATGCTTGTAAATTGCTTGGCACAAGCCCAATAAACACTCAATTAACGTTAGTTGTCAACATTTTTTAAAAAGAGACTGGAGTTTGGTTTCTTATGTGACCTAAAACTTCTGCATATTCCCTGAAATTTATATTCTCATGGTCAACCTGCCTGTGAATGGTTGCTTCTGCGGGACCTTTTTGAGATCACTCGTTTTATTTCCTGTGACTTCTTCCTTTTTCTCTCTGTGATGACCCAGATGAATTCAACTCCTTTTCCTTGATTTTCACCTAAAATTTTGATTTTACACCAAGCCATTAGGTAATGCATAGTACAGAAAGATGGGAAAGGGTCAGTTTATGCGATAGCACCCAGAAGACCTTGAAATGGCCCCAAACACCATGAAAATGAATAGTCCACCCCAAAGTCGTTCCTGCTGATACCACACCATACTCCTCAGCCACTCTCTGTTTTTTTTCCTCTTTCTCTCCTCCCCTCTGTTCTCAGCATTCCACCCCACCCCTAATTCCTCTTTATTTCTCTGGGGAGCAGTTTTAACTGTCTCATTTGTTTTTTTGTTTTCTGAAACTCCTGCTCTCGGGGTCCAACCTCTACCACCAAGCAGCTCCTTAACAAAGACAGTTTCTTCTCCAAGATAAGTTTGCCCAGCAGTTGTGACTTGATCGACAACATATGGCTGATGATAGCTCTTTTATCCTAGTTGTCCTAATGTGTGAGATAAGATGTATAATTCTGGGCAGGGATTGGCATTTCCCCATAGTCTAAGAAACTGTGCTTTCTCAGAACAGGTGATGTCTCAGATCCTCAACATGGCTTTGTGGCCAATGGAAGAGACTTGGTGGTTTGTCAGACTCTGCTTGTGCCTTTCTCCCTGCTCTCTTTTTTCCTTGCTTTGCTTGGGGCCCTTCTGGGATGTGGGGCAGGGTGGGTGATATAGGCTCTCTAGAAAGTTGCCTCCATCCCTGAACTTTGTTCTTGGGTTCTCTTTGTGAATCTAAGCTTGTTTTCCACATGCTTGTTTCACTAAGGAAGCCTCTGGGGTTTTCTTTTTGCCTTGTTAGCAAACTATATTCTGTTCTTTTGCTATTTTACATTTGGAATTATGCCTTAAATTATGCAGCTTAATTGTTCTTCTTTTACTTTACTTCTCTGTAATTGCTAAGCTTTCTAATTTTATTTTCTTTTAAAAATCCTCTTCCATTAGCACCAAAAAAAGAAAGAAATATTTAGGTATAAATCTAACAAAATATGTATATGAGGAAAACTACAAAGATCTGATGAAAGAAACAAAGAATTAAATAAATGGAGAGAGATTCCATGTACATGGATAGGAAGACTCAATATTGTCAAGATGTCAGTTCTTCCCAACATGATCTATTAAAATCTTAGGAATTTATTTTGTGGATATAAACGAATGGATTCTAACGTTTATATGGAAAGGCAAAAGATCCAGGATAGCTAACACAACATTGAAGAAGAAGAAAAAAGTCGGAGGACTGACACTTCCTAACTTCAAGACTTACTATAGGTGGGGCGCAGTAGGTCATGTAATCCTAGCACTCTGGGAGGCCAGGGAGGGAGGATCACTTGAGGCCAGGAGTTTGAGACCAGCCTGAGCAAGAGTGAGACCCTGTCTCTACAAAAAATAGAAAGATTAGCCAGGTGTCGTGGCCCATACCTGTAGTCCCAGCTACTCGGGAGGCTGAGGTAGGAGCCCAGGAGTTGGAGGTTACATGAGCTATGATGACTCCACTGTACTCTAGCCCGGGCAACAGAGCAAGACCCTGTCTCAAAAAACAAACAAACAAAAAACCCCAACTTACTATAAAGCTGCAATAATCAAGACAGTATGATACTGACAAAAGAATAGACAAACAGATCAATAGAAAGATCTATCAAGAGAACAGAATAGAAAGCCCAGAAGTAGACCCACACAAATATATTCAACTGATCTCTGACAAAGGAATAAAGGCAGTACATGGAGAAAGGTTATTCTTTTCAACTAATGGTGCTGGAACAATTGGACATACAAATGCAAATCAATGAATCTAGACACAAACCTTACACCCTTCACAAAAATTAATTCAAAATAGATCATAGGCCTGAATGTGAAACACAAAGCTATAAATCTGCTAGGGCCAGATGCAGTGGCTCATGCCTGTAATCCCAGCACTTTAGGAGGTTGAGGTGGGAGGATAGCTTGAGGCCAGGAGTTCGAGACCAGCCTAGGCAACATGGGGAGACTCTGTCTCTACAAAAAATAAAAATAAAAAATTAGCCAGGCATTGTGGCACATGCACCTGTAGTCCCAGCTACTCTGGAGGCTGAGGCAGGAGGATCCCTTAAGCCCAGGTGTTTGAGGCTGCAGTGAGGTATGATGGTGCCACAGCACTCCAGCCTGGGTGACAGGGCAAGACCCTGTCTCTAAAAATTAAATAAGTAAATAAATAATAAAACTCCTGGAAGATAAAACAGAAGAAAAGCTACTTAATCTTAGGTTTGGCAATTGCGTTTTAGATCCAAAAGCACAATGAATGAAAGAAAAAATTGATAACTTGTACTTCATTATATTAAAAACTTGTATTGCAAAAGACACTATTAAGCAAATGAAAGACAAGCTACAGACTGGAAGAGATATTTTCAAAACACATATCTGAAGAGAATAGTATCCAAAGTATACAAACTCAACAATAGAAACAAAGAAAACAAACAACCCAATTTAAAAATGAGCAAAAGATCTGAACAGGCACTTCACCAAAGAAGATATACCAATGGCAAATATGCATATGAAAGATGCTCAACATCATATGTCCTTAGGGAGTTGCAAATTAAAGCAACAATGAGGTACCATTACTGTGCTATAATAAGAAATATATTTGGTCTTTGTCCCCAGTTCCTGGCACACAGCTCCTAAGACCCTTCAAACTTCCTGAGTGATAGGAGTGTCTTTTGTTATTCATAAGGAGCCCCTTTTGATTATACCTGGGTTTATAATGAGGTGACTTAGAATAGGGCTTCTAGATAGTCTCAGGATGGGGCTGGTCACCAGAAAGATCAAGTGATTAGAGGGTTGAAATTTTCAGCCCCACTCCCGGGCCTTTGGGAAATGGGTGGGGGAGGGGCTGGAGATTGGGCTCCATAAAAACTCTTGAAGGTAAGATTTGATGATCTGCCAGCTTGGGAGGGTGGCATGCCTGGAGAAGGCATGGAAGCTCCGTGCATCCTCCCTCTGTCCCCATAACTTGCCCTGTGGTGATTTCTGTGTTTTTCCTATACAAGCCAGTAAACATAAGTCAAGTATTTCCCTAACTTCTGTGAGCCATTCTAGCAAATTATTGAATCTGAGGAGGGAGTTGTGGGAAACCCTATGAATTTATAGTCCATCAGTCAGAAGTTCCAGTTGGGACAGTTGGGGCAGTCTTGTGGGACTGAGCCCTTAACTTGTGGGTCTGATGCTAACTCCAGATAGATAGTGTTAGGATTGAATTGAATTGTCATGGGGAAAAAAGCCCACATCAGGTGTCAGAAGTGAAGTGCTGTATGAGTTTAGAGAAATAGTTTTTTCTCAGAATTTAATAGAATAGCTAAAATTCAAAACAGTGACAATATCAAATGCTGGCAAGGATGTGGAGCAACAGGAGCTCTCATTCATTGTTGGTGGAAATGCAAAATGGTACAGCCACTTTGGAAAACAGTTTGACAGTGTCTTACAAAACTAAACATAGTCTTACCATACAATCCAGCAATTATGTTCCTTGGTATTTACCCAAATGAGTTGAAAACTTATGTCCACACAAAAACTACAGAATGTACAACACAAGGAGTGCACCTTAATGTAGACTATGTACTTTAGTTAATAATAATGTATCAATATTGGTTCCCCAATTATAACAAATGTACCACATTAATGCAAGATGTTAATAATAGGGGAAACTGTGTGTGTGTTGCGGGGTGGTGGCATGTATGTGAGGAAGTTTACAGGAACTTTTAACTTTCTGCTCAATTTTTCTGTAAACCTAAAACTGCTCTGTAATAGTTTGTTACAGCTGCTGTAATCATGTACCAGAAACTGGGTTACCTAAAACAGAAATTTATAGCCTCACAGTTCTGGAAGCTAGAAGTCCAAAATCAAGGTGTGGGAGGGCCATGCTCCCTCTGGGACCATGGATAGAATCCTTCATTGCCTCTTCCCAGCTGGTGTTAGTGTCTAGCATTCCTTGGCATTCCTTGGTTTACAGTTGTATCCGTCCAATCTTTGCCTCTGTCATCACAGGACCATCTTCCCATCGTCTTCCCTCATGCATGTCTGTGTCTGGGTCCAAATTTCCCCTTGTTAAGGACACCAGTCACTTTAATGCTCTCATCTTAGCTTGATCATGTGCAAAGGCCCTATTTCCAAATAAGTGTGAGGAACTTCCAAATATCTTTTAGGGGGAGGCACAATTCAACCCATAATATGCTTTAAAAAATAAAGTGCATTAATTTTTCAAAGTCCTCTTTCTTCCTATGATAGAAGGAAGATAGGGAGAGACATGAAGAAATGACTTTCTGGACTTTGGCTTAATTCTCTGGCATAGATATTTCACTAGTAATAACTATAAGTTCTAAGACCTGATGGTATTAATAAAATGGTTTTATTTCATTCTCAGTATTCCATTGAAGTAGGAAACATTTAAGTCAAAAGAAAAAGGATCAAGTTCTTCTTTCATATGACATATCTAAAAAATGAAGAACACCTCCAAATACAGGTTATAATGGGTATCACTGTCTAGAAAGCAGCAAATTAGACTTGTAGAGTTTTAAAGACAATTCCTTATGAGAATAGCATTAGGGTAAAGATGTCAGGTTGGGGAAAGGGGAATACAGTTTGTGATTGTGTACATTATGTGGCTGGTTAGCTTCCTTGGTTAGAATATTGTTGTAATGAGAACACAGCCTCAGATTTCCTTACAAGTCAGAAATGTCCCTCTGTTCCAAGCCCTGGGCTGTGATCTGGACTCCAGCCACCTCTCTGTCTCATCAGTTGAAGCAGTGTCACTAGGACCGTACAAATTCGTCTGTGCCTGAGATAAACAGAAGCCTGCTGTTCAATATCCATTTTCCCCTCCTCCCTAACTAACCTAACACCAACTTTGTTCAAGAGACAATGTGCCCAGTGTAAAAACATTCATCTCCATTGACTCCCTGGGGGTTCCAGGAAATCTAATAGGTAGGGGTTCCAAGAAACCTAATTCTACTTGACTCATGGTTGGAAGTCCCTAAAAAGGGCTTTAAATCAAGCAAAAGCTCTCAAGAATTTGGGTCTTTTCCCTTCTTCCTTCCTGGACATGGATATAATAGGTGGAGGTTTAGCAGCCAGCTCTTGACCATGACTGTTCGAGTCTTACTCTAAGGAAGGATAGAAGAAATTTAAGACACTGAGGAAATTGTGGGGCTGCTACCCCCTCCCCCACTCCACTTTTCTTCTTGCAGTTTTATTTGTTGATGAAACTGGGTCATTCGCCCTTTATGACAGGCCTCAGTTTGGATTTTGCTAACTGCATCTCTGTGGTATCAGTTTAATATGTTCTTCTGCCCCTGTGTTTCCTATAAATTGATAGCTAGCTCTAAAGTCTGGCTCAGATTCAAGTCTGACTCTTTTTGGAGTAGGAGGAGTAACTTGACAGGTAATAGTAGGGTATTTCTATCACGAGGCACATAATATCTGCTTGTCTGTCTTTTTGTGATGCTAGCAGCTACCGATGCTCATTAGGGGTTCCAAAAATATGATATTCCAATTTTATTATTCCTTCATTAATTAATAGTAACAAAGGGAAACTTTTTCTCATCAACTATTTGATTGTTTTGAGGAAGAGTTCATACAGGAAAGACAGTATAAACACTGACATCTTCCCCTTCAATTGTCAACTTTCAAAATAATGATTTAGTTCCTAGTGTTCTTAAAGGTGACCAATGAAGAGGTTTTCATGTGTTCATTTGTTTTTAATCATTAATAACTCATGAATTTAATATATGTGTTGTGTTTAAATCCATAGCTGTTATTATTTTTGATAATGCTGAAATTGTTCCATCTTTGGTCCCCAGGAGTTTCTTCAATTAGCTCCTGAGTCCATTTTATACAACCCCAGCCGTCTTTGACAGCTTCCTTGCTGTCTGGCATTTCTCTAAGGAACCCCAGTTTCTGCTAGTGGGAAATGGTGTTTAAAGGCCTCATTCTAGTGCTATTGGTATTAACTGCTAATGGGTTGGTTATTGGTTCAAGGCTTTTTCACTGGACAGAGCTAAGAAATGTGCATTTTTAAAAGATTAAATAGTAAGTATATTATGAGTTAATAACTTCTCTTATTTTAACAGTGAAATCTTAGTTCCTAACCATATTGATATAATTATTTATTTGCTTTCTCTCTCAACTATCTATATTAGTTTTGAAATACCAACAGCAACAATATTATTAACAATAGCAACATTATTATTAACAATATGATTATATATTTTAGAGTTTCTTTTGTTCTCAGAATATATTTCTTTAGAAATGTATCATCAAATTACTATGTTTTAAGGTCAGTTAAGATAATTTTTTTATGTGATTATGCTAACAACTCAATATACGGTCAGATTTGTCTCATTTTGCTTTTGATTTTAAGGAATTATTTAATTTTGCTTCATAATTATGTAAAACATTCACATATTTTCAAAGTCAACTCTACATAACTAGTTGTATTCAGAGAGGTCTAGCTTTCGTCTATTTTTTTTCCACCCTGTTCCTTTCCTCTCCTTAGAGTTAACCATTTTATTTTAGTTTTAAAATTTCTTTCTTGTTTTATTTGAATATGAGCTAACATATCTATATATTCATATCCACACAATGGTAGCATATTAGACACAATTTTCTCCACCTTGTTTTTAGAAGGGTATGAAGACATATTCTATAGTAGGGTATAAAGGCATATCTCATCCCTGTAAAAAATTTGTTTTGTTTTATAGATGAGGTCTCACTATGTGGTCCAGGCTGGAGTGCAGTGGCTATTCACAGGCATAAATCATGGTGCACTACAGCCTCGAACTCCTGGCCTCCCGAGTAACTATGACTATGGGCACACACTACTGTGCTGGGCTACTTCATTCCTTTTTAACTGCAAGTACTCAACTATGTAGATATACCATATACAATTAGTTTATTCAACCAGCTTTCTGCTGATGGACAACTGGGTTATTTCCACTCTTTAAGTATTACAAATAATGCTGCAGTGAATATTCTTGTGCATATTTCTTTTCACTTTGCTAGGTTATCTTTGAGATATGTATATTCATAAAAATAGGATTGCTGTATCAAAGGGTAAATGCATATGCGATTTTGCTAGATATTACAAATCCCTCTCCATTGGGGAATTTTGTACATCGGTTTTATTCAGCAACCTTGTTAAACTCTCTTATTAATTGAAATAATTTATCTGTGATTTCTTTTAAATTTTCTACTTATAGCATCATATCATTAGCAAATAATGACAGTTTTGCTTTTCCTTTTACATATTTATATCTTTTCTTTTGCTTGCCTTATTGCTTGTTCTATCTAGCACATCCAGTAAAATGTTGAACGGAAGTGTTGAAAGCTAACCACTTGTGTCTTGTTCGTAACATTAAAGGGAATGCTTTCAATATTTTGCCCTTAGTTTTGATGTTTGTTATAAATTTTTATAAATGTTCTTTATTAAGTTGTAAAAGTTCCCTCCTCTTTATAGTTTGCTAAGAGATTTTATCATGATTTAGATATAGGATTTTATCAAATGCTTTTCTGTATCTGTTGAAGTAATGATATCATTGTTAATCCCTTGATCTGTTATTGTGGTGAATTTCAAATATCACTTTTCTAATATGAAACTAACCTTTTATTCCCAAGATTAGACATTACTTGCTCATGATGTATTCATCTTTTTATATATTGCTGAATTTCATTTGTTTTGTTGAGGATTTTTCATCTATGCACATAAGTGAGATTGACCTACAATTTTACTTTCTCATGTTGATTTTATCAGGTCTTTGGTATCAAAGACATGCCCACCTCACAAAGTGAATGGAGATTTTTTTCCTCTTCTTATATGATTTGGCAGAGTTATAGTAAAATTGAAATGATTTCTTCCTATTTGGTGAAAGTGCTGGTGAAGCCAACTGGGGTTAGTGTTTTCTTTGAGGGAAGATTTTTCAACTACTGATTCAATTTTCTTAATCATTTTAAGACTGTTTATATTTTCTATTTTTTCTTGATAAATTGTATCTTTAAAGAAATTTCTCCAATTCATTAATTTTTTATTAGCATAGAGGTGTTAATAATATTCTTTTATTCTTTTGTCTCAGCAGTGTTTGTTGCTGTGTTCCCCTTTTCTTTTCTAATATAATTCATTGGAGCCTTCTTTCTTTCTCTTAATAAATCTCAGCAGAGGTTTTCTATTCACTTAACCTTTTCAAAGAACTAACTTTTGGTTTTTTCCAATCCTTTTTTTAAAAAATTTTTTAAATGCATATTTTATTTTATTTTTATTTATTTATTTATTTTGAGGCAGAGTCTTACTCTGTTACCCTGGGTAGAGTACAGTGGTGTCATCATAGCTCACTGCAGCCTCAAACTCCTGGGCTCAAGCGATTCTTCTGCCTCGGCCTCCCCAGTAGCTGGGGCTACAGGCACATGCCACAATGCCCGGCTAATTTTTCTATTTTTAGTAGAAACAGGGTCTCGCTCTTGCTCAGGCTGGTCTCGAACTCCTGGGCTCAAGCAATCCTCCTGCCTCGACCTCCCAGAGTGCTAGGATTATGGGCGTGAGCCACCATGGCTGGCAGCCACCACGGCCGGCCTATCAATCCTTTTTAAGGCAAATTTGTTTTCTTTGTCACTAATGTCTGCTGTATCCTTCCTTCCTTCTTCCTTCTGTGGATTTATTCTACTGTGTTCTTTTCTTGAAGTTAAGTTGGATGCTTGCCTCATTATTCTAGAGACGTTCTTTTTTCCCTAATATTAATACTTAAACTGGCAGGGAGCAGTCTCATGCCTGTAACCCCAGCGCTTTAGGAGGCCAAGGCAGGAGGATCACTTGAGGCAAGGAGTTCAAGATTAGCCTAGGCAACAGAGACCCCACCTCTAGAAAAAAAAAAAATTAGCCAGGTATTATGGTGCACGCCTATAGTCCTAGCTACTCTGGAGGCTGAGGTAGGAGGATTGCTTGAGCCCAGGAGTTCGAGGTTACATTGAGGTATGATTGGGCCATTGCACTCCAGCCTAAGCAACAGAGCAAGACCCTGTCTCTGAAAAAAAAAGAACAAGAAGATGAAGAAAAGAAAACCTTATGCTAATAGAGTACTATTTTGGTCATCCCATAAGTTTTAAAAAAAAATATTTTAAATTAATATTTATTTAGGAAAAAAAGAAGTCATAACAACATATAAATTTTTTAAAACTTTTGAATACTACAAACATTACAAAAAGTCCCACCAAATTTGTATCAATTACCTGCCTAAAACATCTATGGGATATCTTTTTTCTTACATTTTTTGGCAATATTTTTTATTACTTTCATGTGTCAATAATTTTATAATGCCATTTTTTCATAGAAATATAAATCAGTTTTTATCATGATTTTGCAAAAACAGATTATTTTTGTTTTAACTCCATAAGTTTGATATGTATTGTCTTCATCATTTTTTATGTCTAAATATTTTCTCATTTCCCTTATAATTTTTTCTTGGATCGATGAGTGGTTTAGAAGTCTTTGATAGCAAAACATCATGTTGTACACCATAAGTATGTACAACAATTTTTATTGTCAAATTAAAATAAATAAATAAAATTTTTTAAGAAAAAGAAGCCGATTTTTGACGTTTAAATATATGGTTTTCTCCATGTTCTTCTTGTTTTTCATATGCTCTGACATAATTGCGTTGTGATCGAAGAAGGTGTTCCTGTGTGACGCCAATCCTCAAAAGTTGATGGGAATAGCTTTATAATCTAGGACTGTGGTCCCTGACCCCAGGGCTGCAGACGAGTACCAGTCCATGGCCTGTTAGGAGTCAGGCTGCAGAGCAGGAGGTGAGCAGTGGGCGAGCAAGCAAAGCTTCATCTGTATTTACAGCCTCTCCCCATTGCTCACATCACCCCCTGAGCTCTGCCTCCTGTCAGATCAGCGGCGGCATTAGATTCTCATAGGAGCATGAACCCTACTGTAAGCTGTGCATGCGAGGGATCTAGGTTGTGCTCCTTATGAGAATCTAATGCCTGATGATCTGAGGTGGAGCTGAGGCGGTGATGTTAGCGCTGAGGAGTGGCTACAAGTACAGATTATCATTAGCAGAGAGGTTTGTATAATTACTTCATTATATATTACAATGTAATAATAATAGAAATAAAGTGCACAATAAAAGTAATGCATTTGAATCATCCTGAAACCATTCCCCCTACCCCAGGTCCATGGAAAAATTGTCTTCCATGAAACCGGTCCCTGGTGCCAAAATGGTTGGGGACCACTGATCTAGGAGATGGTCAATTTTCATAGACATTCCATGTGTCCCTGAAGAGGACGTGTTTTCTCTAATTTTGAGGTGCAATGCACTTTCTCTCTTTCTCTCAACAAGCTAAATATACTGTTCAAATCTTCTATATACTTATCTATATTGGCTTGTTTGATTATCAAATACAGTTTATCAACTACAGTAATCTACAGAGACAGAGTTTTTAAATCTCCAATTATGAAGACAAATTTTTATATTTCTTCTTCCAGATACATCCATTGTTGGTTTATGTACTTTGAAGTTAAACAGGACATTCCTGCAAGTTCATTATTATGAACTGAACCTTTATCATTATGTTTATCTCTAGTAAAATCTCTAGGAAAACTTATTTTCTTTAAAGTCTATTTGTCAGCTTTTGGGGGTTAATATTACCAAGTATATGCGTTTCCATTCATTGACTTTCAATAATTTAAGATCCTTGTGTTTCAGGTGTAGCTCTTGGAATGAGCATATGCACAGAATTCTTTTAACCCAGTCTAACACCCTCTGCTTCTAACTGCAGAGTTTAGTCCGTTTACATTAATAGAGTTACGGATATACTAGATTTGGATTCATTACTAGAATCTCATTATATGCTTCTTTTTGTCCACTTTTTTCCTATTTGTTCTCCTCCTCCTCCTTTTTTTTTTTTGCCTTTCTTTTGGATTTGTTGAGGGTTTTCTCTCCCCTCAATCCCCCCCATTCTGTTTGTTCTCTTTACTTTGTTTGGAAATCATATTTTCATTCTTTCTAAAGAACTCTGTTGCATAGATGTTTCATAGTTTATTCAAACAGTCACCTACCTACTGATGAACATAGGGCCGTTTTCAACCTTTTGCTATTACTCACACTACTGCAATAAATAGGCTTTTGTTAGTTCTCTTCTTCTTAGAGCAATTTCTAGTCTCATAATAGCTACCCTAGATCTTCCAGTACATATATTTAGCTTACAGTGCTTGCTTTGGCAGCACATATACTAAAATATGTTTAGCTTATAAAACTAAAATTAAACAGCCTCTTTAACCTCTTCTGCAAGAGTAAAAGGACCTTAGAAAACATTAATAATAATCCACATTCTTCCAATATACATTCTATACTGTCTAGAATTTTAATACTAGACTGTTTTGACCTATAAATTAGATATTATTAATATTGTTTTGTATTATAAATGCACATCTATATTTACCTTCATATTCATCAATTTCTTTTTTTACCATTCTTTCTTATGTAACAGATCTTCCATCTGCTATCATTTTGGAATTCATCGGATTCCTTGGATCTGAAAATTGATGTCCTTCCACAATTCTGGAAAAATTTTCATCCATAATCTTTTAAAATATGGCCCATTCTCCCCATGTCCTGCTGGTGCGTTGTTAAGACACAGGCTGTGGCCTATCATTTTAGCCTCTCTCTTTGCCTTCTCTTCTTTCATGTTTTGTTTCCCTTTGTCTATCTAAACTGCACTCTGAAAAATAGTTTGGACCTGTCTTCAAGTTCACTAAATTACTCTTCACCCATATCTAACCTGCTGGTTAATCCATCTATTGAGTTTTCATTTCCTTTATTGTTTTTTAATTTCAGCAGTTCTATTTGTTTTTTAAATATCTTAATGGTCATTTTGTATAATCTATTGTTCCCAGCTCATATTTTCAAGTTCCCTTTGAGGATTTGTTTCAGCTGTCAGTTGATTCTGCTAATTCTCACACATAGTACCTTATTTCATTGCAGGTTTTGTGATTTGTGCGGTGAACGGCTTATTTCCTTGGATCATCAATTGTGGAAATTCTTGGAGGCTGGCTTGCTGATGAAGTCCATCAAAGAGGATGTGTGTTTGCTTTTCACAGTACCTTAAAGGTGCCACCAACCTGGTACCACTATGAATCAAATTATCTACTTGCAGTTTTTGGTGGGTGGGGAGTTTATGTGAATTTGGCGTAAAAATTCACAAATCTTACTTATATCTTATCAGGGGAATTTTTTTTCTTTTCCCCAGCACCAAGTCTAGGCAGGTGAGTTTCTTGGCTTTACTTTCTGCACACTAGAGTTTATTTCTAGTTCATCCTAACACAAATTATAGACACAAATATAGCCCCAGACTTATGCAGGTATTTTGCATCAGATTTTTCACTGGGGTGATCCCTAGCATTTTAATTCTGCTTCTCATAAGTAAGTAATCCTCAAAGCAGTAACTCAAGTATTCCAGTTTTCAGCAAGAAACTTCAAGATGAAAGCTAGCTTTGCACTTGCCTAACTCCTTAGCTTCCTCATCGTGCATTGTTTTGTATCTCTGTGGATTTCCTACGTTGATACCATCTAGTAGTGCATTTTAAAGGAAAAATTTGGTATTTATTCAACAATGTAGTTATTTCAGTCAGAAGGGTTGTTCAGAGCACCTAACTGCTTTACTGACAGAAATAGGAGTTTAGCTTTTGATTTTGACAGAAGCTCTTTGGTGACTCAATAACTAAACCCAAACAACCCCTATAATGGTCTGTCAAAAACTACTCACATTTCCCCTCTCCTCCAAGACAGGTCCCTTAGATGAAAACCAAAACAGTGAATTGCCAATTTGTCATAAATTACTAATGGTGGCGTTTCTGGTATGTTACCTATCAAAAGTGAATGATCTATTTTTCCAAATGATTCTCTTGAGGAAAGAGTAGGTTGCTGTTATGTGAAAGATAACCAGATAAAACTGTTCCAGCTCAAAGATGAAATTGCAGGACCATTTCAAAATGTTCCAAAGAGAATAATATCCAGGTTTATAATGAGTGCTCAAAGCAACACCACGGCTGCCAAGAATAGTTCAGACCATTTTGGATCCTGCTGTTACCTTCTCTCCCGAGACTCAGTATTGCAAGCCGTTCACAACTGGGAAAGCACGATTTATTCAGCCCTCAAAATTATGAGAACCAAAATGGATTGAGCTCATTTGAAATGCAGATGTGACTGCACTCTAATTACAATTGCCCCTGTGATTTTTGCTGTGAAGCACAAGCCGTCAAATGGAGGCTAGAAAGATCTGGGCTATAACAGCAATGAAATATTTCAGTCCTAGATTGAAGTGAGTTTTAAAATACATGCAAAGAAAAGGGGGAAACAGCTTGGGGACAAACTCGGCTGACATAATATTTTTTTTTCTCCCCTTGGATAAATATCTTGCTTCAGACCCCTTACTACAGGTTGAAGAAGGAGATGAGGAAACGCTAATGATCCTGTGGATGGAGTGTCTAGTTCAAAAGACTAAAGAAAGCTGATGAATGTTTTGAGGCACAAAACTAGCTTTGATTCAAGGAAAATGGCATTTGCTTAAGTGATGAAACCACATCATCTCCTTTTTGGGAAACATGATCTATTTAATGCGATGCCAAAGATGTGATGGCACACCATCTCACCCTGAAAATGTCCACATACACACTGCCTCTCGCCTTGCACAGTCATCTGAGATCATTTCCGAAACACACACACATGCACACACACAGTACAACTGTTAGAAATGTCTTTAGGAGGCTCTGATAGTACCACTTTTCCCTGGGCCCTTTCATAGTATAGTGGAAAGAGTTAGTCTTGGGGTTTAAATTTTGTTTTCGCCTACTGGCTGTGACATCTTAGATAAATTGATGCTTAATTTTTCTCCTTGTGAGTTCCCTCTTCTGCATAATGGCCATAATGATACCTATATCATGAGGTGTCATAAGGCTCAATGCATGTGAAAATAAAGCTTGTACAAATGTTGGTTGAGATTATCATTAGGCATAAAGCACTATCTATCTGTCTATTAACTATCTATTACCTATCTACTCTCTTGGCTAAGCAAATTTTAGAAGTAGAATATAGCATGTAGAATAGCAGAAATCTCATGATCTCATGCCTGGAATAAACAGAACCCACATACACTCTTCTTCTTCTTTCACACTTGATCCTACTGACAAGTCCTCTTGCAAATTACAATGCCCATGCTCTAACATGACAAAAGTGAGAAGACAACAGTGTCAATGTCTTTGCTCTGTTACAGTAAGGAATCCTGGGATGGATTATGGCATTTAAGGCAGAAATAGGGCCTCAAGGCAGAAACTCATTTAGATTCGAATGATCCTGTACTTTAGGGGTTCCTTTATTCAAAAGTTAGTGTATTATTGGGAGGATATTTATTAGCAGGGATGGTGATGGGGGAGGGTCACCAATGGGAGAAATCTTATGACCAACTTTGCTCAAGAAAAGCCTGAACTAGCCTGTTTAAGCACCAACCCCCCTCTGAGAGTCAAGGAGCACACCTTAAGGGTTGGGGCCTCTACGCTTTTGCCTACATGTCTGACATACATGACCCCAGCACGTGGTCACAGGAAACAGGACCATGGGTGGGTGCCTTTCCCAAAGCCAGCTAATTTATAGGCGGGCCTGGGATCTGGAAGGTTGGGAGTCTTATACGACTTGATGCAACTTGGATGATGGTGACTGACTGAACGAATCATATCCTCTCTCAAGGCTTTTGAACATGAGACAGACACAAAAAAATTTCATTTGTAGGCAGCAGCAGGAAGAGCAGAGCGATGACAGAGAGTTGATTCACCACTGGAAGGGCCAGAAGAGGGAACAACGGAAGCCTGTGGTGTCCCCAGGGCTGCTGGCAGGCTACAAAAACCATTGCTGATCCTGAACGATGTAGCCACCTTGAACATTTTAAACTACTTCTATTCCTATGTTGTTTTTAGTAGAATTGTTTTTTTTAAAGAAAACTGCTCCCTAATCTTGGCTCTCCCTGTCAGACTGTGTGCACTCTTTAATACCTTCGATTGTGGTAGTCAAGTTTTCCTAATAACTTTGTTACTGTGCTGTGTGAAGGAGCTCAGGGAATTTCACCCCAAAATACGACTTCTCGGTAAAAAGAGTATTTTGAATTAAAGGCCTTTAGAAACCAACAGTCCTTGGAAGGTACTTTCCCTCTTGCTTCATAAAAAACCAAACCCATCAAAAAGAACAATGGACTTCCCTTCCCCTCCCTGTTATCTCTATATATTGCAGGAAAGAAGATCAAGAGTACAACTGGACCTGGCCCCAGTCATTTTAAACCTTTCTCTTGGGTTAATATAATTTCCAAAGAGAATCATTTACAAGTCAATGTGTTCCTCCCCAGCCCTTCATTCTCCCAAGTATCTATTCATCCTCCCTAGCAACCATTTATTGCCCCTCAACAGAATTACCTATATTCCTTGTCTCCTTCTGCCCTCTAAAATGAGGGTATATAAATTTCTGGACCCCACTGGGATACTGGGTAGTCACTCTGTGATTCTCCTCATGTGCATGGTAAATAAATCTCTTTCTCTTATTAGTCTGCCTTATTGTGAATTGATCTTTCAGCAAACCTTTGGGGTGAAGGAGAAATTTCCCCTGACCCCCACATGTGAATGATTGAAAATTTAAGTATGTAGGATGTATGATCTAATATGTGAACTACTGAGACTTACAATGTAACAGCTTATCAACTTTTGAAGATATTGGTACTTGATATCTTCTTAGGAAAAATTGGCCTGTACATTTTCTGGATTTAACTTTTCTGGATTAATTTTCTGGAAAGTTACCGGATTAACTGTTTAGAAAAGAATAAAAACCACATGGCTTCTTAAATTTTTTGTATGTGCATTAAGAATTGTGTATGAATTGTTTATAATGTCTACATCCTGACCTTCAATGCAACCAAAATAATCTCAATTATGAAAGAAAGAAAAACGACCTGAACAGACACCTCACCAAAGAAGATGTACAAATGACAAAAAGCACATGAAAAGTTGCTCAATATCATATGTCACTGGAGAATTGCAAATTAAAAAGACAGTGAAATGCCACTAGACACTTATTCCAATGGCCAAAATCAGAACACCGACACCACCAAATGCTGGTGAGGGTGTAAAGCAACTGCTGGGGGGAATGTAAAATGATACTGTCAGTTTGGAAGACAGTTTGGTGGTTTCTTACAAAGCTAAGTGTAATTTTATCATACAATCCAGCACTCTCCCTCCTAAGTATTTACCCAATTGAATTGAAAACTTATGTCCACACTGAGGACTAAACTCTGATCTTTTACCGAAATTCCTTTCTAAGGGGGCCTGGTGAGTCACACCTACAAATGATAAAATCTCACTAAACAGGTTTTGTTAACCCAATATAATGTGTTACTTCCCAGCCTGATTCCGGTGTAGCATCACATGAAAGACAGAAGACCCTTATCTTAACTCAGGCGTTTCTTTCCGCTAACTCCTGGTCTTTTAGACAAAGCCTTACTGTTTCAGTCAACTGTCAACTAAAGAATCTCTAACGCCCCCACTTTGAGATGTCCCACCTTTTTGGGCCAAACCAATGTATGCCTCCCATGTATTGATTTATGACTTTACCTGTAATTCCTGTCTCCCTGAAATATGTAAATCCAAACTGTAACCCAACCACAGCAAGTCCACTTGCTCAAGGCTTCTTGGGTGTGGCTTCGGGCCATGATCCTCAAATCTGGCTCAGAATAAACCTCTTTAAATTATTTTACAGAGTTTGGCTTCTTTTCCATTGACAACACAAAAACATGCACATGAATGTTTATAGCAACTTTTTTTATAATCACTAAAAACCGGAAGCAACTAAAATGTCCTTCAAAACAAATGTGCAAACTATGGTACATCTACACAATGGAATATTATTCAACAATAATAAAAAGAAATGAACATCAACAACGTGATGACTAAATGTAATGTGGTGTCCTGGATGGGATCCCGGAGGGGGAAAAAAAGACGTCAGGGGAAAATTTGAATAAACCATGGACTTTAGTTAATAACATATCAGTATTGCTTCATCAGTTGTAAAAAATCTACCCAGTCAACTCAAGAGTTTTTTAACTCACTGCTTTCTAATTTGATAACGTTATTTAGAAATTAAGTTCATTTAAAAAGTAATACCTGATTCTCTCTGATACTCCCCTTAACCCCAGAGTTCAGAACTTTTACTGAGTCTCCTTATTTTCCATAATATTCTAGTTATTTGAATTGGTTCAATAAGAGTCTGTGCTCCTTTTCCCCTTTTTTCTTTACCAAGATATAGTTGGGAAAATTAATTGTGTAATCAGGGTCTTAACCTGGAGTTGTCCTCTTGGAGAAGGATTCTCCTTGAATCAGGGGTGACCAAGCACTTTAGGGAACACAAGTTGACTTTACTTAGGGTACCAATCAGTGCCTGGAAAGCTCTCCAGAGAAAATTGGCTGGTTCCTGGTTCACAGATGGTGAGGCAGGCCCTGACCCTCAGCAAACTTGATAGGTCTGCAGGGGAAACCTGGGGGAAAGAGTTTCTAAGGCTTGACGGCCTAGCCTTAGGATAGCAATAGAAGATTTTAAAAATCTGAGATTTCTTATGAAAACTCAAAGCCAGACATTAATTTTGTGGCCTTAGTATTGTTCAATAACGTTAAGTTCTGAATAGGCAAAAGCAAACTCAAGGAGGTCTCTAAGGTTAAGTAACAATTTTGCTGCTCCTATGGAAACAATTGGGTCAAATCTAAGGAAGCCAGCCTTCTCTCGTGATGAAGAACACTCCTTTTTGAGATTATTATAATCACAGGTGGGGGCGGTGCGAGAGGAGACATTCAGGAAAAGTTGTGAATGACTTTGAAACGGGGGAAAAATTAGTGTCCTCATTTTTTTTGAGCCAATTCACACATTATAAGCACTTTGGCTGATGTCAGTGCAAATGACTCTTGACCACAAACATGAAAATGAATTTTGTCTAATGGAAGTACAATTAATTTCTTTACCACCATGAGAAAGAAGCCAGTTTTGCATCTATTAAGCAAATTCGTGTTAACATTGCTGATTGCTTCTGTGAGTGTCTGCTCTTGGGATTTTCCTTTTAATTAGTTATAACCTGCTATTGTTTCTCAGATTAAAGAGTGAACAAAATAAACTCTTTGACACGTTTTCGTTTTATATTGGTGTGAGAGTCATGATTTTACCCTTTAAAACAATGTGGCCTTTAACGATGTTATAATTACAGTGTCTGTCCCCCATGATAAAGATGTCAAGATGGAGGAGTCTCACTCAGAATGTGGGTTTATTTGGTGAAATAGTAGAAAGGGTGCTCATCAGACAGTTAGGAGGTCACAAGTCTTCCTCTAATTAGTGTAGCCTTGGGGAAATCAACCTCTCTGATCTCCGTTGCCTCACCTGTCTAATGAGGGCACTGAAACAGATGATTCCCAAGGTTTCCTCTCCCATGTGGTGCGGTGTTTGTGTCCAGGTGAGTTGTCAATATCTCAGGTCCTCTCCACCATCTTTCTTATTGGAAAACTACCACACTTCTTCCACAGACCTTGGGCTTTCCAACAAATTCTATCTTCCAGGCATCCATCTGGTTTTATTTCTGGCCTGGCTTTAATGAACAAACAGTTGTTAATACAGTAGGCTCCATCCACACTTCCAGTGCCAGATTGTCCTTGTGGGCAGCAGTGAGCCTGGCAGCCAGAGCAGTGGGTCCTCCACGTTGACTGCCCAGCTGATCATTTTATAGCTTTGCAGAGGCTGGCTCCCACCAGCCCCTGTGACCTCCTACAGTGCAATCAACTTTGTTTTCAATCAGCAAACATATTAACTCCTATTGATCTCATCTGATATTTTTCTTTCCCTTAAACGTTTTTTTTAACTTTTTAGAGAATTGTGGTATAAATACATAACATAAAATTTCCATGTTAAACACTTTAGGTATACAGTTCAGTGGCATTAAGTACATTCACGTGGTCGTGCTACCATCACCACCATCCACCTCCAGAATTTGTTCATTTTCCCAAACTGAGACTCTGCACTCATTAAACAGTAACTCCCCACTCCCCTTCCCCCAGCCCTTGGCAACCACCATTCTACTTTCTGTCTCTATGAATTTGACTAGTCTAGGAACCTCATATAACTGGAAGTACATAGTATTTGTCCTATCGTGTCTGGCTTATTTCACTTAGCATAACGTCCTGAAGCTTCATCCGTGTTGCAGCCTGTGTGCGTCCTTTTCAAAACTGAATAATAATGTTGTATTATATGGCTTACTATGGTTTATTCATTCATCCAGCAATAGACATTGGGTTGATTCCATCTTTTGGGTATTGTGAATAATGCTGCTGTTACCCTGAAGCATTTTTAAATTGACATCTGTGAGATAAAAGGGACAGCAATATTGTGTGTCTGTTGTGTGTATAATGGGTGCTGGAAAACCTGTCAAGTGATTGACTGAATGACTGATGTGCTCACTGATTGACAAGAACGGGTCCCCCTGGGGATCCCGAGGCACAGAGGTGCAAGGTGAGGAGCCTTAGCTGATAGCCAGGAGAGGGAAAAGAAGTATTTGATAGACAATTCAGCACTCAGGTGACACCTCCCCCAATTGTTCATATTTTCTATTTGCTGCCAGCATTCAGTAGCATTGACTTTTGAGGAGGAGATGCCATGAGTATTTTGATTCTTAGTGTTTGAAGGGGATCATAAAATGCCTTCCGTGAGAAGTGATGCTGAGGCATCAAGTGACGAGGTGTGAGGGTCTCCCCTACAGAGAGAGGAAGGAGCTAACGTTCGCACAGTGGCTGCTAGGGCAGAGACACTGGCTTGGCTCACGGCATTGGCTGTTTGCACTGGGTGCAGATTATGGAGGGCATGGGGGAGCTCCCCTTGGAGGAAATCTGAGAACACTGGCTTGTGCACCAAATCTGGAGCTGGGCTTTAGGTCAGCATGGCTCTGTCTCAGAACAGGTGTGGCATGGCAGGCTGGGATGGTTGTGGGAAGCATGGCACTCAATGGACTTGGAATGACCCTTGGCCTGGCCCTATAGATGACCAGCAAACAGACTACAGAGTGTGCTCTCCCTCCTCCTGGCAGGCAGGAGGATAGCCTGTGGGCTGGGCTGGTATGAACAGGAAGGTCGTGGAGATGCGGAGGCAGAGGTTTGTGGTGCTGCAGGGCCTGTTAGAAGCACCAGACTCCAAAGCTAATCAATGAATGCTATGGATTTGCACATCAACAAGGCCAGTATCAGCACCAACTAACCAACTAGGTCAAAAGGAATCTGGGGCCAGGGAGTGGTGCATGCCTGTAGTTCCAGCTACTTGGGAGGCTGAGGCAGGAGGATAGTTTGAGGCCAGGAGTTTGAGGTTGCAGTGCATTATGATCACAGCAGTGAATAGCCACTGTACTCTAGCCTGGGCAACATAGTGAGACCCTGACTCTAAAAAACAAAAATCATGATGAGTGAGGCACTTATAGACCTCAAATTCCTCCAACTGTCAAGTGGTAGAACAGTATCAGGAGAGATGGGGGGAGGAGACTTCGATCCCCAGTTTGTTCAGGGATTTCATCTCATTGTGAGTTTTGGGCATCTTATGATCCATAAGACCCCATAAGCAGCAAGATTATTCCAGATAGATTCAGACTTTTCTTGATGTCTAGGAGCCAGCCATGTTGAATGGATCTTCCCCATGCCCTATGTCAGTGGCTAAAAGTAATAATTCCACCCAACATTTACTATCCAGCCACTTCCCTCCACTCTGCACTACCAGCCTAGTGCAAGCTACAGTGATCTCTCGCCTGTACTATGGAAATGTCCTCTCAACTAGATTCACCATCCACTGTGTATCCTCCAATGAGCTCCAAACTGATACCTGAATGATCTTCTAAAAATGTATATCTGATTGTATCTCTTCCCTCTTAAATCCCTTTATTGATTTACCATTACTCTGAAAATAAAGACAAGTTCCTTGGCATGCTTGATGGAGGCTTACATGGTTTGACTCCAGCTTTCGCTGTAGCCTCACTGCCCAGCTGTGGCCCCTTACTCTCTGAGCTCCAGCACCCTGGCCTTCTCTCATGCACTTGTATTTACCAAGCTTTCATCTACCACAGGGACTTTGCACGTGCTGTTCTTCCTGTCTGGAATGATTCTCCTCTGTTTACCTAGTTAACCTCTATTCATCTTGGTTAAATGGTCACTTTCCCTGGAAACTTTTTCTGATCTCTCTGACCAGTTCAAACCTTCCCATTAATAGACTCTCATAGAACCATGAGCACGTGTCATACTTGGTACAGTTTCAATTTTATATTTACTTGTATTTTTAAATTTGTATCTGTCTCTCTTCCAAACTGTTAGCTCTAGAAAGGCAGAAACAACATTGGTTTTGCTCATCACTGTATCTTAGAGCTTGTCATTCGCTCTACAAATATTTATTGAGTACCTACAATGTGCCAGGCACCATTCCAATGTTCTAGATGTTGGGACAAACAAAATAGACAAGGTCCCTCTCCACATGGAGTGTGCTTTTTGGCACATATTAGTAGTCTACTAATATCAGTTCAATAAAATTATTCAACATTTATTACATGCAAGGCACTTGCTGAGTGCTTTTCATGGATTATCTCATTTTATCCTCTTCAAAACTTGTTTTTACCTCTTTTATTTTCTGTTTGGGATCTTAGGAAAAGAAGCTTGAGTTTCTCCAACTTCTTCTTTCCCAGTATATCATTAATGATCTGCAAGGACTCTTCCTTGATTGATTGATTTCGTATTATTTCCCATTTCCTACTCCTACAACACACCCTTCCTCCCATGCAATGATTCTAATGTATATTTTTGTTTGAATGAATTTTTGAAAAATGGGGTTTGTTGTTTTGTTGCATTTTTATTGATGTTTGATGTTAAATGAGTTTTTAATTTACACAAATGCTCTTGTGTTATATATTTCTTACTTTTTGCCCAATTGCACTGTTCTCATGATCCACCCATATTGCTACACATGCATCTATAATAATTCACTGCTTCTAATTATTGTGTGGCACTCCATGAAATGTATTTAATACATTTTACCTTTCTGGTTTCCTAGGATGAGTAACTAGGTTTTTACTAACAAAACAAATATGTGCTTTGTGCAACAAACATACTGGTAGGTGTCTTGTTATGTATGAAAAGACAAAATTATACACCTAAGGAGTGGCAGAACAGAAAGTTTTATGCAGCTACAATTTGTTACTATGCAATACCACCTAGAATTGATATGAATACCAAAAATCACATAAATATTATATATTAATTAGGGATATATAAAGATAAAACATTCTAAAACATGAAATGGTACCAATTGGATATGTTTAATAGATAAGAGATCAGAATATTTAAATGTGCCTAAAACTAAAGAACAAAGAGAAGGAAATATTTGCAGAGCAGATTTGACTCTGGATCCTTACTGCTCACATACCGAATGCAGAGTGTTCCTCAATTCCAATGGAAGCCTCTTCAACAGGGCCTAGTACTAATCAACACAAACAGTTGCTTAGATATGATGCATACAGGCATTATATCTGGCCATGACCAAAACTAGACAGGTTTAATCCGTGTTGGACATGCAACAATATAGTGAAGATTTATACAGAAAATTAAACATGATGGACATCTGAGATTCCTTAAACATTAAGATGCTATCATTTGTTCACAGAATGTTCTGTGTCCTTGTTTGGCTTGTGAATCTATATGCTGACTCATTCATTCAAAAATTATTGCAATGGAAAGATTGAAGACATAAGCCTTAACCATAAAATGCTCAAGGTATAGTTAGGAAACAGACAATAAACAGTGAAAAATGGCAAGATCTTGCATTAATAGAGACCCACACAGGCCTTTATCATAATACAGATATAGGATTACTAACTTAGCCTAGGAGAACAAAGAGGAACAGAAGATGGTCTTTGGAAGGAAGAGGAGCAGACAGGTATACAGATAAGAAGAAAGGCAATCCATGTGTCTGGAACCATATGTGCAAAACTACACTGGTGAAGTTATAAATGATATTATTTTATTAAAAATATTATTTATGATAGTATTTTAAAAATCAAATAAGGATTTTTGATTTTTAATCAAATCTAGGAGTAAATCTAATGAAAGCTGTGCAAGAATTTTATGCTGAAAACCATAAACATTATTGAGAGGAATTAAAGAAGATATAACTAAGTGGAGTGATATCCCAAATTCATGGATTAGAAGGTTCAATATTTTAAGATGTTTATTTTCTCTAAATTGATCTGCAGTTTTAATGATCAATTCCAGCACACGTCTAAGAAACAGAAAAACTAATTCTAAAAATTTTTATGGAAATTCAGAGAACCTATAAGTGCAAAAACTATCTCCACAAAGAAGAGTATGAAAGAATTTATACTACATGATTTCAAGGTTTGCTATAAAGTACAGTAATCAAGACAGTATGGCATCGTGTAACGGTGAACACAAAGGTCAGTGGAACAGAGGAGGGAGTCTAGAAATAGACACATACTTTTACGGTCAAATGGTTATTGACAAGGGCACCAAAAAAATTCAGTGGTGAAGGGAAAACCTTTTCAACAAATGTTGCTGGAACTACTGGATATCTTTATAGGAAAAAAGAAACCCCAATTCCTGTCTCACTATACACATATACAAATAATTTAAGCTGAGTCAAAGCCTATATGAGAAAGCCAGAACCATAAAGCTTCTAGAAGAATATATAAAATAAATTATTTGCAACATTAGTTAGTCATAGATTTTTGAGACAAGACACAAAAAGGACTAAGCATAAATTGGACCTTATCACAATTAAAAATTTCTGCCCATCAAAATACACCAGTTTGTATAGACAAACCATGGACAGTGAAAAACTATTTGCAGAACACATATCTGACAAAATGCTTATATTCAGAATATTCTATTAATAGATTAACTAATAAAAAGATAACCCAATTTTAAAAATGGACACAAGATTTGGACAGATACTTCATAAAAGAAGATGTACAAATGACAATAAACACATGCGCATGAGCTCACATGATTAGTTATCAGAAAATGCAAACGAAAACATAAGGAGATACTATTATACACCCACCAGAATGGCTAAAATTTAAAAATACTGACAATATCAAATGTTAGTGAGGATGTGGAAGAACCAGAACTCTCATTCATGGTGATGAAAGAGCCAAAAGGTACAACCACTTTGGAGAACTGTCTGGTGGTTTCTAGTAAAGTTAAACACAGATTTACCCTGTGACCCAGAAATTTCACTCCTACGTATTGCCCAAAGAGAAACTTAAAATATTGTCCACAAAAAGACTAGCACAAAAATATTCATAAGGGCCTTATTCATGATAATCCCAAACTGGAAACATCCCAAATGTCCATCAACAGAAGAATAGATTTTTAAATTGTGGCATATTCACATAATAGAATAAACAAAATCATACATTCTGTATGATTCCATTTATGAAGTTCTAAAATAAATGAAAATAATCTATGGCAATAGACGTCAGAAAATAGTTACTTGTGGGTTCAGGGATGATGGACTGACTGGAAAGGTGCATGAGAGAACTTTCTAGAGTGGTGGAAATGTTCTATATTTTGCCCCACATATACAATTGTCAAAAGTCATTGAACGGATCACTTAAGATCTTTATATTTTTGTATGGTAGTCATCCTGAAAGGAAGGAAGGAAGGAAGGAAGGAAGGAAGAAGAGAGGAAGGAAAGAAGACAGGCAGGCTAATGGTCTGGCTAGAGAATTCGGAGTAATTGCTCATGCCGAGGACAGTAGTACTATGCAGAGAAGGGATGGGAAGGGCGGCCAGCCCTGCTCATAAGGACCAAGCTGCCTATGACTTTTTTTCCTGTATGCAGAGAGGAGACCTGAGTACTTTTTTGAAGGTGAATTAGATTTGTGCCTTGGAAATGCTACCTGGATGACAGATGAGATTTAGGGAGTTGGACATCTGCTATGACCAGGGGTATGTGATGTTACAGAAGGTAATTTGGAGATTCCAGTTGGTTACAGTGGCACATGCCATGTTATTTTTAACTCTCCCAACAAGAGAGAACAGCATTTCTCTGGTTGCTAGGGAAATTGTGTTCTGAGTGGTTACATATTGGTTCCTAATTTTAAAAGTCTTGGGGAAAACTAGAAAACTTTATAAGCCAGTACTGGTGTGCTATGCTAGGACTCTACACCTGCTAAAATGTGGCTATTTTTCTCTTAATGTACTCATGGGTAACTGTCACCATAGCAACAACAATGCGGGACAATGCTGGTTCATTAGTGGAGGTTCCTGTTGGTTTGGTGATGGAGGTCAGTCTGGGAAGCCCTGTTCAGGACTGCAGGAAGGTGTTGGAACAGGTGGGATACCTGGGTAGCCACCAGATGTACCAGGGAACGTGGTGGGGAGGGTGTGCGCAGAGGGTAATCTGCCAGGAGTGTAGGATTTCTCACAGCCCATCAGGGCCACAGTTACTATTGGGCAAATTCTCACATCCCCTCAGCATTAGGCTAAACCTTAATGTGATATCCCATGGGTGGCACTAAGAGAAGAATCCTGAATTGCCCCGTGACTTTGGAGCCAGACCTTGGTACAGTTAGCAGAGCCCCAGGGTGAAGCCTGAGGGCTCTACCTTCCCCGTAATCTCCACTGAAGCCCATCTCCATTCAGTAGCGTGGACAACCGACCTGAATCTTATGTCAAGGGCTCATAAGACACAGTTCAGCCCCCCTTGCCCCGTAGACAACCCATGGGACCATCTCTGGTGCAGCGGAGGGCTGCATCTCAGCATGCGTGACCCACTTCCATCCCCCTTTCCGTGTCCCTCCCCCTCACCACTGGAAAGCCATTTTAGACAGCTCGTGGGTGTTTCCAGAGGTGGCTGTGTATGAGATGGGGAGGATTCCCTTCGCTTTGGCCTTCAACCTGTTCGTGTAAGTGGAGTGAGTGGAAAACCACCACTCCTGTCTGCACCCCTCCCCGAGGCCAGCGGCTCTGACCTCCCCCTTTGCAGGTCAGAAGGGGGCCTTCAAAAATTATCCAGACCAGAGAATCTGACTGGTTTTTTTTCCTGCCACATCACATGTGATGGATGAAGTCCGCATGCTTGACAGGATTTAACATATGCACTCAAATTTTGGTGGAACAGCCAAAAAATTTTGTGAGGAAATAATTGTCCTCAGGTGAGAAATTAATGGCCCCCTCAGCACGGGGTGGGGACCAGTGGGTGTGCTCTGTGCCACCCCCCCCACCTTCCTTCCTACTCAGGATGTATTCTGAATGCAGGCAAGTTATTATGAATTTACCTTGCAGTAATCTCCAATCAACTCAAATTCATTTTGCCACATTAGATCATCCACAGATCTTATGGGTGACTGTAAGTCACTGAATCCCCATCAGCTCTGACCCACCCCTGCTGAGACCTGCTTGTCATCCCTACAATTCTCTGGGGGCCCCTAAGTTTGCCACTCTGTCCCCAGCTTCCACGGCACAACTTTTCACTGTCAAAAGATATGGAAGAGAGGCACCCAATAATACCTGGATTTGTGTGGCATGGATTTGCAAGAGAAACAGCTTTTGTTTTTGTACCCCAACTCTGCCTTTTAGAGCACTGACTTCTGGTGTCCACCTCAATATCTGCGTCAGTAGAATCGAGACATGTGGACGTGAATTTCCTACACGTTTCCCCTGGCACATGCTCAAGAGTACAAGAGAGGAGGGCAGAGACAAGCCCCTCAGCACACACACACACAGCACCTGCAAAGCCCTCCACTGGCTCTCAGCACACCTGAGGGACAGGAGGCGCTCTCCCTGGAGCAGCAGCCCCCACCACAGTCCTTTCCTCAGGACATGGGAGGGGAGGGCGCTGTCCCTGGGGAGGAGGGTCAGGACCTCCTTCTAGCAGGAAGGTGGGGGCAGAGCTTTCTGTTTAGTGGAGACAATGCTCTCGACATGCCCCATAATTATGAGAGTCACTGCTCTAGGGACTAGTGGGAGGTAGCTCCAGAGAGACATCCCTCCACTCCCAACCAGCATAGTTTCCAGTGCGGGGCTGTTCGTTATAGAAGTTCAAAACTACTGGCCAAGAGCGGTAGCTCACACCTGTAATCCCAGCACTTTGGGAGGCCAAGGCAGGAGGATCACTTGAGCCCAGGAGTTCGACACCAGCCTGAGCAACACAGTAAGACCCTGTCTCTGTGAAAAATTAGCTGGGTGTGGTGGCGTGCACCTGTAGTCCCAGCTACTCGGGAGGCTGATGCAGGAGGATCACTTGAGCCCAGGAGTTGGAGGCTGCAGTGAGCTGTGATGATGCCACTGCACTCTCGCCTGGGCAACAGAGCAAGACCCTGTCTGAAAGGGGGAAAAAAAAAGAAGTTCAAAACTGCTAGACATCCAGGGGGAAGTAGAAAAAACATTACGCTTTGGCCAAGGTGACCTGTGTTAGCTGTGACCTTGGAGAGAGAATTTCACTGATGTGAATAGGACTGGTTTAAGACCATCACCATCATCATCATTACCATCATCATCCTCATCATCCTTCCTGGGAAGATTGTCCCAATGATCCCCTGAACCTGTCAGTGAAGGTCCCCAGGAGAGGGTCTGGCCCAGAGCAGAATTAAACTTGAGTTTGATGGATTTAGGACAATTTGCCTGAAGGCTCATGCAGAAAACAGGCCTTTATTTCTTCTTTTATGTTTTGTTTTGTTTTTTCTTCATCTTTCCAGAGTTAAAATATCATGGGTGCCTTCTTCCCAGGGAGAGAAAGGGGGAAGTTTGATTCTGGAGACGTGGGATCCCCTGTAGACTTGGCACTCCCCGGCACTGCACGGGTCTGATGAGACAGACACATTTAGTCTGGATGCTAAATTAAGTGGAGAGGAGACCTTATGATGTGAGTTTGGCAGAGGAATAAATCAAATAAAATAATAAGGCAAGGAGTTATCCAAGCGAAATGGGCTTGCAACCCTGGATATTAATGAGGCTTTTACTTTAAATGGATATGTTTAATCAAGCAGTGTCGATCCCTATTGGGAACTGGAGGAATTATGGTGATTGTGTTGGAATCGTGCCCACAGGAGGTTGGACTGTGTTATCTTGGGTGAGCAGGAGCCACCGGGCAGCAAGGGACATGGTGTGGCGGCTGGGTAAGTAGCCTGCGTCTTCGCTGTATGGGTGGAAGCCCAAGCCCTGGAATGGGGGCCCAGGCATCAGCATCCTGAGACCCAGGAGAGCAGAACAAGATGGGTCCAGAAAGGCCTCGAGGGAGGAAGAAATGAGAGGGGTGATAGGGACACAGGCACCAAGAGGAAGGAGCCGCTACAGCATCATCCAATGCATAGCTGTCTATCCCCTTCTGTAAACAAGAAGCTAACGGCAGGATGGGAAGATCGCCAAGAGGGAAGGAAAAGGAAAGTAAAAAGATATATAAGCCATAATGCCTGGCCCTCCCCAAATCTGCTCCTAGCAGAGCTGGCATATGTATAACGCTTATGGTGCACGGCAGATCTCTGTACTACTCACGTTAGCAGTGTAGACAGTAAGTGCTTGCAGGCAGTACTATTTCAGTGGGAAAACATGCCTGAACACTTTCTGGAATTTCCTTCTCAGAGTAAGTAAGCCAGATTGGCATTTTAGAATCTTGTGTTTGACAGTATGACACAAACGGATAAAATGCAATGATCAAATCAAATAATAAAATACGCTATGAATATGCATTTTCTGTCTCACCTATGTAGTCAAGGAAAACGTATTTTCCCAGGTGTTTTTTAACGTCTATGCTAAATTGCCTTCTACTTCTCCTGGGTGTGGATTCTGGTAGTTAGCACTAGGAGGAAACACCAGGAGAGCAGGTGGGGTGAGAGAGGGTCTAGTACCTGTAGTTCTGACACCTGTGGCTTACCTATTGTGGGGGGGAGGAGTGTGCCTCACCACCCCTCCCTTCTCCTACAAAAAGAGGTCTCCAGGGAAGCTTTTTCTTTTTTCTGAATTGTATAATTCAATGGCTCTTAGTATATTCACAGAGTTGTGCAACTATCACCAAAACCAATTTCTGGTCATTTTCAACATCCCAAAAAGAAACCCCATACCCTATAGCAATGACTCTACATTTCCTTCCAGTGCTGTCTTCTTCACCCCAGCCTAGCCCTAAACAACCACTAATCAACTTTTTGTCTCTATAGATTTGCCTATTCTGGACATTTTGTATAAGTGGAATCATATACCAAGTGCCCTTTTGTGGCTGACTTCTTTCACTTAGCGTAATGTTTTCAAGATTTCCATGATACTCTTCTTTTTTTTAGATGGATCCAAGAGGGGTGGTCAGGGCTGACCCGAGGACAGAGAGCCTTTGAGCTGCGCTGAGCCTGGCAGTTGGATGGATGGCCTCAGGGAGGCCCAATTCTGATGGCACTGAGAGGGATGGAGGTGGGTGAGGGGAGCAATTGTAGAAGGCACTGCCAGAGGGGCTCTGAGAGGAAGTCCAGACTGAGAGGTGGCACAGGTGGTCGGTGGGGGCTGTGTGGCGCCAGCTCAGGTAATGTCTAAGAGCAATGCAGTAGGGATTTTCATCGGACAAATCACAGGGGTGGGGTCTTGATGGAATCTTAGATTTTTCAAGTCAAAATGGATTTTAAAGATCATCCATTTCATATGGAGAAAAGGGAAAGCTTATACACTGTTGGTGGGAATGTAAATTAGTGCAACTTCTATGGAACACAGTATGGAGATTTCTCAAAGGACTAAAAATAGACCTACCATTCAATACCAGATATCCAGCTACTGGGTCTCTACTCAAAAGAAAGAAATCATTATATAAAAAAGACACCTGCATCCATATGTTTATTGCAGCACTATGCACAATAGCAAAGATATGGAATCAACCTAAGTGTCCATCAGAGGAGGACTGGATAAAGAAAATGTGGTGTACACACACCCCCTCCCATAGAATACTACCCAGCCATAAAAAAGAATGAAATCACGTCTTTTGCAGCAGAAAGTCAAACACTGTGTGTTCTCACTTATAAGTGGGAGCTAAATAATGTGTACATATGAACATAGGCAGTGGAATGACAGACATTGGAGACTTGGAGGGGGGAGAGGGTGGAAGGAGAAGGGGGTGTGGGATAAAAAAATTACATAATGGGTACAATATACACTCTTCAAGTGATATAAGCCCAGACTTCACAACTACACACTATATTCATGTAATAAAACTGCAATTGTACCCCCAAATCTATAAAGATTTTAAAAAATTATATTCATAACACAGAAGGAAAAGATCATCCATTTCACCCTTTTATTTTGCAGATGGCGAAACTGAGTGCCAGATGATGACTCCCGCGTATGTTTGGAAGGAATGAAATAATGCATTTAGTTCCCAGTGTAGCAGGGCAAAAATTGTTAACATCTGCTTGTTCTCCTCCCACTGTCCCTAAGGCAGAGAAGGTGGTGTCTCTGCGCTCACAGTGTCCTGGTCCTCTTCTCCCTCATCCACCACTATGTTTTGTGGTGATTTATTAAAAATGGCTGCAAATCCATTGACACTCTCCCCATGGAGAGATGAGGTCCATGTGACTTCCTTTGAATTTGGTTGGGCTCATAACTGTTTCCACCTATAGAATGGCAGATGTGGCCAGATCAGGAAAGGCAATGTCTACGGGAACCCTGAAGCTACCCTGCTGGGGAAGCCCAGGCCCCACAGGAAGTCCTTGTTTAGGTGCCCCTGTCAACAGGCCCTGCTGAGATGAGCTTTCTAGTCTACCCAGCATAAGTACCAGATGTGGGGAAGTTTCCAGCAGGGAAGACTTCAGTAAGGGAAGACACCTATGGACATTTCCAGCCCCAGCCACTGAAGTCTTCCCTGCTGAGGTCTAAAAATCAGGGAGCGAAGAGTAGCCATCCCCCATGCCCCATCTACGTTCCTGACTCAGCATCAGTGAGTGGCAGGAACTGGTGTTTGGCACCACTGTGTTTGGGGTGATCTTCTACACAAGCAATAGTACCTCAGGTACTACTGCTTAGGCAATAGTGGTATAAATTGGCTGAATAGTTTTGGAAGTGGAGGGAATTTTGGTGGCACTTTGAAGAATTTTAGATAAGTTCTATGGATAAAGGTGTTAATGGACAGTAAAGAGAGACGTTACTTTGAGTCCTTGCCCTAAGTGCTTTACAAATATTACATCATTTGATCATCCTCATGACCTTATAAGATAGGATGATTTTTACAGAAGAGGAAACTAACTTAGGAAGATTAAGTCCCAACTGCCCAAGGCTGCACAGTAATGGCTGGCTGATCCCAGACTCGAACCAGGCTTGTCAACTGCAATGCTTACACTTTTCTACCTTGCGAAAATGCCTGCCCATTCGGTTGCCTCTGTTTTTGTTTTGTCTTGTATTTTTGTTTGAGGAACTGGACACAATCCAAAAGCCCAAGACTATGATATGATATACCACTTCTATAATGCACCTATGCTGCAAAGATAAATAAGAAGGCCTTGCAGGCACACACACAGAAAAAGAATACAGAAGAATGTTGATTAAAAAAGTAAAACACAGAATTCTACACCGGCCTATGTGTGTATGGAAAGAGAAACATATAAATAGTTGCTTTCTTGTGAAGGATAGGTTTTGGTTGGTGTTTTGGGCTGAATTGTGTCTCCCCAAAATACATATGCTGAAGCCCTAACCCCCAACATCTCAGAATATGACTATATTTGGAGATAGGGCCTTTAAAGACAAAATTAAGTTAAAAATTAGGTCAC
Organism: Daubentonia madagascariensis; assembly: GCA_023783475.1. Taxonomy (NCBI): domain Eukaryota; kingdom Metazoa; phylum Chordata; class Mammalia; order Primates; family Daubentoniidae; genus Daubentonia; species Daubentonia madagascariensis. Next base: position 1,582,532 of record JAKFHU010000624.1, read on the forward strand.
TAAGGTATATCCTACTCCAATATGACTGGGGTCCTTATAAGAAGAAGAGATTAAGACAGACACACACAGAGGGAAGACCATGTGCAGACACAGGGAGGAGTCAGCCATCTGCCAGCCTCAGGAGAAACCAACCCTGTTGACACTGTGATCTTGGACTTCCAGCCTCCAGGACCATGAGAAAATAAATTTCCCTTGTTTAAGCCACTCCGTCTATGGTGCTTTGTTATGGCAGCCCTAGCAATCTAATACAGTTGGTATTTGTATAATAGAATTGTTTTAATCATTTAAATTTAAATTGAACAGGAATTGTTAAAGCCCTCGACTTCCGTGATGAGAGCTGTAATTCCTAACTTTACTGCAAAGGGTGTTGATAGCCTCTTAAGCCATTAGAATAACGTTATTGTTTATGAACTCACTTGAGCAGCCCAGAAGCCACAGGGAGTTAAATCTAGCAGGCTTTGAAAAATAATACAAGAAAGGCTACTTGCTATCACAAGTACTTTATTATTTCTTCTTCTGAAAGTCTGCAGAGCATATGTGTGAAATTTTATCTCTATTTAGGGTGTTGTTGCTTCCAAAGGCTCAGCTGCTCTCCTTTGGCTGGCGGGAAGGGTGGGAGGGGAAGGAGATTCACCCAGGCCTAACTGTGCTGTATTTTGTCCCTCTTCTAATCACCTTCCCCCAGGGCTGCAGGCCGTGTGTGATGCGTGAAATCAACCTTGTAAAAAAATCCCCAATTATAAGTTCCCTTCTCCCGGGGGGGATGTGAATTTTGTATCCTCAGCATGATGGTGGCAACATAGTGTTCATTGAATGAATGAATGAGTGAATGAACAAATGATTGAGGTACTCTAACAAGCCCTTACCCAGAGAAACAACACATATACTCTAAGAATACCCACATGGAGTGAGGGGAGACTTATTTTCTCACCCAACTTTATTGCTAAGCTTGGGTTTGTTTCTTGTACCTACTGTATGGTTTTCCCCAAAGGCCTGTGCTTCACTAAGTGAACACTTTGTACCTGACACCCCTGCTGCCTGAGCCACGCCCCTCCCCGACCCCCAGTAGGTATTTCTCTGTGCTCTGCTTCCTTCCTCCTCTCCCACCCATCCGGAGTCGTGCTGTCTCCGTCTTCTCAGACAGAGCGTCCCACGATTATGGGGTCCACTGTAGTGGGGAAGTGGTCCCAGGGACAGAGCTGGCCAGGGCCAGAGGAGTTGGGAAAGGGAAAATGAAAGCCAGACCTGGAACTTTGTAATGAAGCCACAAATGAGATTGTTTTTTCTTTTAACAGTTTACAATGGCTGCTTTAATTAATCTGATAATGAATACTCAACTGAGAATGCTTTTTAACTTTTTTAATTCTCTGAGCCTCAATTTCCTCATTCATAAAATAGGGATAAAGCATCAATCTTGCCTTAGCTTTGTGGTGAGAATTAAACCAGAGCATGGGCTTGGAAATACTTGTAAATTGTAACTCATTGTATAAGTATAAATGATAATAATTATTATTATATAAAGAGCACATTACTCTTTTGATCTTGAGGAAAACCTGGAGTGCATAAGAGCAAAACCACCTTCATATTATGAATTAACTGCTTAAAAACTAAATGAAACCCTTTTCTCCTCCTCCTCATTTTTTCCCCCCAAATCCTCCAGAATGTTAAGCTTTATAGTTGTACTATTGGCCATTGCTTTGTGTTACTGCCCAATTGTTTTGTAGTTGTTTTGCGTGGATGAAATGAGACAGTGTATATGAGAAGCCTGTGAACTGTAAGGGCTGCACACACTAAGGTGGAATTTTAGAGGCTCCATCCATTGACTCCCAGAAACTGAAGAGAAAGCCAATTCAACTGCACTGTGGCATTAGCCAGGTATGGGCAGAAGTTGACTTAAGAGTCAAAGTGGGCATGGATTTCTTTGGCCACTGAAATGAACAGAAGGTCAAATGTTGGGTGCCAAGTAATCCAGCACCTGTGTGCTTGGTGCTCTGTTTCTGTGAGAGGTACTGACTCATCAGTGGCCCAACAGATTGAGTCCTCAGTCCTGATGGCAACTTGAAGGTCTTGAAATGGCTGGGAACTGACATCACCTGTGGGGCCTCCCTGCTTGATTGTGCTAGGTGCCGGGTGCTTGGTGCCAAGGCAGTAGAGCAGATGGCACAACCTGCAAGGAGGGGTGGGTGGGGATTTGAGACTTAGATGGAAGGTCCAGAGCTGCAAGGCCAAGTGGAGAGGTGAGGAGGGCAAGTATTTGCCTCATCAGTCCAAGCAAAAAAGACCTTGGAGGCAAAATTCTATCCAAAACTCTAAAAGGGTAGAATTCAATTCATAAATGGTGTAATTCAATCCAAGAAGAGACAGGTGTGTGGGTAGATAGTCACTGCCACTAAGGACGGTAGTTGCAAAGTTGTAGCCAACCTGAGTTCACTGGTTCAGCAGCCCCTGCTGATGTTATGGCAGGTGTAGTGGCATTAGAAGGGACGAGGGGACAAAGCAAACTTTTGGCATCCATGTCACATAGGCCAGCCATGAAACAGGAATGGGATGCAAAGGTAGTCTGTGATGCCATCATGGGGGGTCCAAAGGGCTTAGGGCTCAGGGAATTAACACACTGTGGGTGTTTTAATATAGGTTTTATTAGCATTTAGATATGGTAAGGCCAACAGATCAGGAAACAATTGCTGTTGAAAAGATAGTCTGGCACTCACAGATCCAAGAGGGAGAATTCTGCACCATGCAGGGCCACATGGGAAGCCCCAGGGTTGGTCAGGAGGCAGAGGGAGAGGGGCTGTGGACAAGCATCTTTACTATGGCTTCCACGGGAAGGAACAGGCAAGGCAGGGCAAGCAGGCTTAGAATTGGCTAGTTGAAATTTTTCAGTGTGCTCTGGGGCATAGGGGCTGTCTCAAGTTGTCTGGTACTTGGCCTGGAGGTGATTAGGGCAAGTAGGTAGTGGCCAGGAGTATGAGAGCCCAAGAAAGGAGGTGGGTGGGGGCTCTGAATTGGTGGTTTGCATATGAAAGGCACTGGCAGTTGAGTCCTTTACTCTCTCTAGGAATTTGTTAACCTGGGAGGGGCAGTCTCGCCAGGGTCTGCCAGGCCCTAAGATGTCAAAGCATCAGAATACAGAAAATAAAAGACATGGTTACTACAGTGGGAGTGCAGAATTTTGGGGGGCGGGTAAGGAGAAATCGCAGAGAAAGTTGGCAGAGAGGAAACGACAGAGGGAGTGTGTCCAGGGCGAAGTTACAGCTCAGCCTCCCTTGTGTCTGCCTCATGAGGCCCTTGCACAGGCCTGTGTGCCCTCTTGCTGGCACGCAGCCCAGCTGGCTGTCATTTGTCCCAGACTGCTGTTTAGATGCAGATTGGGTAGAAGCAGTACATTTTCATGCAGCCATTTGATTGAATGGCCACTGCAGAATATAAATACATTTTTTGTTGTTGTTAGTAAGATTTCAAACTCATACTAAGGCATATGTTGTGTGGGTTTCATCATTTTGTGTATAAGTGAATTCATCAGTGGCTGCAACAGTTTTTAAAAATTTTTAAAAACTAGAATCTGAATTTAATTTATGGAATTTTATAGCTGGAAGTACCCTAAACATTACATCATCCAAGCCTGTCTTTTTATACATGAGGAACGAAAGGTTCAGAGAGATTATGCGTAATGCGTTAAAAAAAATGTTGTCAATAGATGCAACAGGGCAACCTTGCTGCTTAGCCCATCTGCAGCCTCACCCAATCCTGACAAGGCTGGGGCCGGCAGGGTCAGGGATGGGTGAGGATGACTGCATGACCCACCATTTAATAAAAATAAACCTGGAAGTGTCATACATTTTAAAAGTTATAGAACAGATTCAGGCGAATCTTTCAATAACGTTAAGGTAAGAAATAGTTTTTAAAGTGTCAACCTAAAAGGAAGAAGCTGAGGCAAAAATTAATACAAGTAGAGAGTTTATTTGGGCCAAGTTTGAGGACTACAACCTGAGAGCATAGATTCACCTTGCCCTGAATATGCACCATGATTAGTGCAAGTTTACAAGTGGATTTTTAAAGGCAAAAAAGGGGGAGATGGAGCGGGCTGATGCAAAGTTGTTTGTAAGGAATTCTCATGGGTTTACAGAAATAACATGGATTAGTGATTGGCTATATGTTGTTGAGCTATAGGGTGTGGGTTATAGTGTCCCTGTGCGGCATTATTAGGTTAATTTATAGCTGCTTGTGGCAATAGTAAGCTGTTTCAAGAGGTGAATACATAGCTCCAAGGGGTAAAAAAAGAGTAAGATCTGATTGCTGTCTCATTTTAATGTCTCTCTGGGCCTGATCATTTAAAAGGACTACCTTTCTTAGATAAAAGTTCTTTTCTTTTCTCAAAATATGTCACCAAAGGTTAGGGGAAAAAAATAGCTGTATACATAAAAGTAGACTTGGCCGTCTAAAATAGGGAGTTGTCATTTGTTTTGGATGTACAGCAGCCCAAGCCTCTTGTTCTTTGGGGAATCTCTTGTTGTAGATGCTTCAGTAGGAAGCAGAGCTCTGGCTTCCTGCTGTGGCAACTGTTCTGATGCCAATTCTGTGACCCAAGCTGGGTGTCGAGCAATTCAATTCAATTTGATGCTAACCACCCAGGGTTAGTGCACACCCCACGGGTTTAAGGGCTCAGTCCTCCCTAAGACCATCCTCACTTCAGATGCCAGCCACAAGTCTTGGGGAATACCTGCATCTCTGACTAACTGGCTATAAATTTTGGGGTTCCCTTAACCCCCCCAGGTTCAATAGTTCGCCAAAATACCCCACGGAATTCACTGAAAGCGTTGTATTTAGAATTACAGTTTTATTATAAAGGACAGAAACAAAAAAAGAAGAGACACACAGGACAATGTTCAAGAAGGTACTAAGCACAGGAGCTTCTGTACCCATGGAGTCAGGGAGTCCCTCCCTCCCAATATGTCAGTATGTTCACCACCCCGGTTTCCGCACAGTGGCAGGACTGAGCGAATCACTGGCCATGTGACTGAACTCAATCTGCAGCCCACCTCTCCTCCCTGGAGAACGGGGATCGGCCCGAAATTTCCAACCTTCTAATCACATGGCTGGTCTTTCTGGCATGACCAACCCCTCCCTTGAAACTATTTAAGGGTCCACCTAGATGATGGAATTTTATTTTACTGATACAGAATAGCTGTACATATTTTGGGAGTACCTGTGATTATTTGATACATGCATTCACTGTATAACAATCAAAATTAGGGTAATTGGGATATTCATCACCTCAAACACTTATCTCTTCTTTACATGGGGAACATTCATAAGAATGCATTTTTGGCAAGCATCCTTGGTGATCCCGAGACAGGCAGCCCAGGCCTCACTGTGAGAGACACTGAACCAGACCCAGGCAGTACAGCTCATAGCCTTCCTACCTGGTCTCCCACACTTCTAGAATCACAACTACAGAAAATGCAAAAATAGCCCCTCAAAAACCAGAGCCAGCTTCCGAGTTTAAGGTCGCTGAGGTCAGAGCAATTTTGCAACCCCCTGGTTATAATCTAAAATAATGCCAGGGAGACTGGAGTTCAGAAATTATTTTTCCCAGGGGTCAGCAGTATCAAAATCTTCAAGGAAAGAAACTCTGTGTGTGTGTATGAGTATGCATACGTGTGTGTGTGTGTGAATGTGTGTGAGAGTGAGTGTGTATGCATGTGTGTGAGTGTGTGTATGTGTGTGAGTGTGTGTATGTGTGTGAGTGTGTGTATGTGTGTGTTACGGGCTGAATAAAATTCATATGTTGAAGTCCGAACTCCTGGCACCTCAGAATGTGACTGTATTTGAAGACAGCATCCTTAAAGTGGTAACTAAGCTAAAATGAGGTCATTAGGATTGGCCCTAATCCAATATAAGTGGTGTTCTTGTAAGATGAAGTTTGGACACAGATATGTACAGAGGAAAGACCACGTAAAGATACAGAGAGAAGCTGGCCATCTCCCAGCCAGGGAGAGAGGTCCCAGGAGAAGCCAACCCTGCTGACACCTTGACTTCAGATGTCTAGTCTCCAGAACTGTGAGAGAATAAATTCCTGTTGATTAAGCCAACCAGCCTGCGGTGGTTTGTTATGGCAGCCAGAGCAGACTAATCCAGTTGTGTGTGCGTGAGTGTGTTTAATCTTTTCTTATAGGACTTCAAATGTGCTTTGTAGGTAGCGGGTGCTCGGCAAAGCTGTGGAATGGAAGCGCTGTGTACCACGAGTGACTTAGGCAGGAAAGGGTGCCCACAACTGGCATTCCCAGGCCACCTCGCCTTCCCACTGCCACCTGCACCTCACCCCCTTTTCCCTCGCTTGACTGCCAGCTGCCTGGACGAAACTGGCTGAGCTGTGCCAAATTGAGTGGCAGCTCTGAACAGACGTGGGGCCAGGCAGCCTCCCCGGGGGCGTCTGGAGAGGGAAGAGAACCATCGTGAAATGGCAGGGAAAAGTGGCTTCTGCCTGGCAGCTCAGAGCAGGTGGGGGTGGGGCAATTAAAAAATAGGTTTAGAGGAAACAGAAGATGCTTCGTGCAATATGACTTAATTCAAAAAAAGAAAACAAAACGGATGCATTTTCCTCACGATCAAAATCCTTTTGACAAATTGAGCCAACTAATAGAATCTTTCTTTTTCTTTTAGAGAAGGGAGTCTTGCTATGTTGCCCAGGCTGGCCTTGAACTCCTGGGCTCAGGGGATCCTCCTGCCTTAAGAACAGTGAGGAGAAGGGCAAACAGGAGACTAACATTAGCTGTGGTCAGCGTTAAGGAGCTTGATTGCTAAGGAGAGAGAAGCCAGAAGCAAAGGGAAAAAGCCTATGCTTCCTCCTTTTGATGTCTTAGTTCTATGTATTGTGACAAACAGCCTCACCTGCTTGAGTATGAATTTGTGGCTCTGTGGGAGGTCCCATGTAAGAGTCCAGGCCCTCAGGTGACAGCTTCCCCTGAGGTCATTCTATCAGCATGCTCTCTTAATAAGCAGCAGTGGCTGCTATGTGAAGAAAAGCCCCACAAGCTTCTGTCCCTGTGGAGTCAGAGAGTACGTCCCTCCCAATACATCAGATATGTCCAAAGGTGTGTAATCACCACCTTTGTTTCCTACTCGAGGGTTGCCTTAGGTTAGGTCAAAATGCAATGTTAGGAATTTCTGCATCTAAGTTGATCCTTACAGAGTGTGCTACTATCCTCTGTACTCTCACAACCTCAGAATAACCTATACCGCCACATCCAATGCACAAGAAAACTTTTGTCATGTCTGTATGTGTTGATTCTGTAAGAGTTCAAGAAATGGGAAGGCCTTCTAAAAGTAGTTATATGTTTTAATTTATGCCCAATCCACAACACAGACACCACCAAATGCTGGTGAGGATGTGGAGCAACGGGAACTCTACAAAACTGAACATAGGATGTGGTAATCATGCTCCTTGGTGTTTACTTAAATGAGTTGAAAACTTACGTCCACACAAAAATCTGTATACAGATGTTTATAGCAGCTTTTTTCATAATTGCCAGAACTTGAAAGCAACCATGAAGTCCTTCAATAAGTAAATGGATAAATAAACTGTGGTACATCCATACAGTGAAATATTCATTGCTGAAAGGAAATGAGCTATCAAGACACAAAATGACATGAAGGAATCTTAAATACATATTGCTAAGTGAAAGAAGCCAATCTGAAAAAGCTACACACTATGATTCCAACTATGACATTCTGGAAAAAATAAAATCATGGGGACAGTAAAAACATCAGTGGTGTCCATGGGTTTAGGGGGAAGCGGGATGACTAGGTACAACACAGAGGATTTTCACTTCAGTGAAACTACTCTGTATGATAGTGCAATGGTGGATACATGTCACTGTACATTTGTCAAAACCCATAGAATGTAAAACACTAAGAGTGAAAACCCTCATGTAAACTATGGTCTTTGAGTAATAATGATGTGTCAATGTAGGTTCATCAATTGTAACAAATGGACCACTCTGGGGTGGGGGAATGTTGATGCAGGGAGTGGGAGGGGGTGCTGGGCATGTAGGTGGGAGGGAGTATATGGGAGATTTCTGTAGTTTCTGCTCAATTTTGCTGTGAACCTAAAACTGCTCTTAGAAATAAAGCCTATTTTTAAAAATAAATATAAAAATAAATTGAGGCAAGGTGGCAGGAGAAACCATAGGTACAGAAAACAATTACAGACTCGTTACAGTCAGGCTGGGGGATAAGCCAAGTGTTTGTGAGCTGGAGCAATGGGGAGCCAGCAGGTGCCCCCATGGTGAGGGCTGAGAGGGACCTGGCTAGTTGCCTGTTACTGGAGGGACAGGGTCCCTGGCAGTGCAGATGGTGCCAGTGTGATTTGATCAGATCACAAAAGGAGGAAGAACATGGGAACACGCTCCTCAGCGAATATGCCACCTCAAAACTCCCCAGGATGTCACGAGGAGGTGGAAGTTCTTGCATGAACAAGGGGGTGCTTAAGCCAGTCAACTTTAGGTATTTGAAGTAAATGTGACTTTATTCTGGAGTCAACAGACAGCTGGAGCCTGAGATACAGTTCCTTCTCATCAAGAGAAGGAAAAGGACAGTGAAGGGAAGAAGAAGAAAATAGAAAAACAGAAAAACAAATGGAATTGTGCCCTTAGAATTACAAGGGGAAGCAGAGAAGCAGAGAGGTACAGAAAAAGTGAGCGAAAAGGCAAGAGAACAACACCGGGGAAATCTGTGTTAAGTCAATAGCGCTGCTCTTAGAAACTTTGAAAATAATAATAGATTTTATTAGTGGAGAGATTTAATTCTCAAAGCAATCCTGTGAAATAAGAAAGTTATTACTTCATTTCACCAAATGTAAGATGCCAATAATTGAAAACACACATATTCTCTTGTGTCATAAGGAAAGAAAAACTTTTGCCAGTTAAGCTATGGCACTGTTCTGTTCTATTGCTGCAAAGCACGCTACCCCAAAACTTAGTGGCTTAAACCAATCACCATTTGATGGTGTCTCACAGTTCTGTGGGTGGACTAGACTCCTCTGGGTGGCTCTCCCTTGGGTCTCTCATGTGGTTATGGCCAGATGTCAGCTGGGGCCGTGAGCATCTGAAGGACTGATGGGCTGGATATCCAAGAAGCCTTCCTCATGCATCTGGAAGCTAAAGCAGCCGGTCCATGTGCAGCTTAGCTAGCGTTGTTAACCAGAGCACTGTATTTGGCCTCCACAGGTGGTTTGAGCTTCCTCACAGCCTGGTGGCTGTGTTCCCAGAAGGAGTAACCCAAGAGTGAGTATTTGAAAAGACCCAGGAAAAAGGTGTAGGCTTCCTATAATGTAGCTTCAGGTATCCCAGAACAATACTTCTGCTGCCTTTTACTGGTCAAGCTCAGATTCAAGGGGAGGAAAATTAGACTCCACCTCTGGATGTGAGGAACAGCATGCACACATAGGGAGGGAAGGATTGGCCATCTCTGACTACTGTAGTCACTAACTTAACGATTGTCCTGTGGGTTACACACATCCATCATACCTCTCTCTGCTTCAGGATAGCTTTCATCATTCAAAGGGATTTGGTAATTTCTCTTACTTTCCATTGCATTGCTTGATGTGTGAAAGGCAATACTTTTACATGAATCTCAGTACAAAATGTAACACAGCTTCATTTACTTGTGAGCATCTTTGTTTCTTAGTATCTGAAAAGCACTTGATTGTTGCTTTGCAAGAAAATATGGAATTGTGAACACTCCTCTGATGATGAATATTTGCTATGCAGTTATCAGTCAGTATTCAATAAGGGAAGCAGAGCCACTAACTATTATGGAATAAGACCTTGCATGATTCTGGGAGAAGCTGAGGAAGTAAGGGGTCAGAAAGGAGAACTAAAGAATCAGAGGAAATTTACTAACCAGCCCACATAAAATGCTAGTGCACAGGGACAAGTTGGAGCTTTTAGGGTGCATGGATGGGAGCTGGTGAAGAAGCCTGTGGAAGCTGTCCCCTCTGCATACGTACTGCTTCTGCAGGTCTGCAGCCAAGTCTCTAGTGGTGGATCGGGGCTGTTTTTGGTCTGAAAAGTCAGCAGTAGGGAGGAAAGGATGGGAATGGAGCCATGAAAATAAAGAAAAGGCTGGAATCTGTTGCCCCCTCTGCATCTGCCTGTTACCGCATCTGACCACAAGAGTAATCTGAGAGTAATGACCGTTGCTTCATTTCCACATTTTAAATGTCATACAGGTTCTTCTTTTGGTCAATTCTAACCTGAAATCTCACAGGGTTGAAAATTCTGAGAAACATACTTCCACCTTAAGTTAATACAGCCAAATGCTGCATACACCGATGTCAAATTTATACTCTATTGCTCTTTTCTGGGCCTTCTCTGTTCATGATAACTTTTAGTTTCAATGCTAAAGCATAGTGTAATCTTTTTGAATATATTTTAAATGGCAACTAAATTTAATGTGGGTAGTACCAACAGTGTATAGAACTAAAGTGACAACAATATAAACAGCTATCACCAAGTCTGCACATGCACAGGCTATGACCACTGTGTCACAATTGTCTGGCAATGTTTATAAGATGCTATCACCTGTAAGACACATCTCCCAACTACAAAGACATCAAAATGTGAGAAATATACATACTTGTGAACTATTATTATTTCCTTTACTTCTATTTACAGATGAGGAAAGTGAAAAACAGAGAGCCTAAACAACTTTTGAATTAGAGAATAAGACAGGAAAAAGATATTATAGAATATTTTATCAAAATTCTTCAATTTGCAGATAAAGAAACTGAGGTCAGAGAGTATAAGTGTTTTGTCTATTTTAACATAATTCAGTAAAGACAGTGTGAGGATGTAAATCTACGTCTTTTGATTCCAAGGCCAGTGTCTTTTCTTGTGTATTGTGCTGACTATAAAGCACAGAGCCTACATTTGGGAATGGTTTAAAGCAGCACATTTTATACTCTTTTTAATTTGGACTATGACCCATGTAAAAATTATATTTTACGTTTTCACCCAGTGTACATAATACATAAATAAATATATAAATATGTAACTAAAACAAAAGTTTTATGAAGCAATAGTTACTACACATGACGAATTCTAATTTTTTTTATTTGTTTGTTTTGTGTTCTGTTTAATTTAAAAAACATGCTGGGCACTTTCATTTCTGGTAAAGGTAGAGTAAGTAGCTTGTTTTGACCAACTCTCCCACTGAGAAAGAGCAAAGTAACTGGAAAAAATATTTTTAAGAACTATGTTTGCCAGAATTAGAGATACCAAGGCAGTGAGGACTTGAGGGACTGAAATCCCAGAGAGAAGGGAAACTCAAAAAGATAAGCCCTGTGTTTAGTGCTGCGCCTCTCACTGAGGCGATTAATTACTCCAAAAGTGAGAGCAGTGACTGAGAGACAGAGAAGCTGAGCAGAACTTGTGGCATACACATGAGGCTGGGGGCAAATATTGATACTGAATAACCACCAAGGAAGAATAATTCCAGGAAACACCCCGGACTTTCATGCGAGATCCTAAAATACTACACCCTAGAATACATGTGAATCAGAAATAGACCAGCTCTCTCAAGTACTAAAGATCAATTTCAAATCAACTCAGTCTCAAATTGTTTTAAAGTCATCTGCCTCTCACCTGACTTCTTGTCCCAAGTACAAGTAAATGGAAGATAATATACCGAACCTCAAAACATTTTTCATACAAAATGTGGACATTCAGTTAAATAAGACTGGGCATGCAAAAATATAAGAATAGACAGGAAACCAAGAGGACAAAAAAATCACACCATAGAAATACTCCCACAGGAGATCCAGATATTGAAATGATGAGAATCAGGCTTTAAAATAACTATGTGTTCAAAAAGTTTAAAAACAGGATAAAAAATTTAGGCCAGTGAAACGCAAACTACAAAGGATAAAGTGGAAATTTTATAAATAAAAATTATAATAAATCAAATCAAGGACTTAATGAATAGGGTCAAAAGCAGATTAGACACAACAGAAGAGAGAAATAGTGAACTGGAAGACAAACCAAAAGAAATAATCAGATAGAAGTATGAAAAGACAAGTGGATTTTAAAAATACAGAAAATAACACAAGAGTCACATGGCACATAATATGTGTGCAAATTAAGTCACTAAAGAAGAGGAAATAGATCCATAAAAAATATTTGAGGAGATAATGACCATGGATTTTTCAAACTGATGAATAACATCAAACCATAGAGTCAAGAAGCTTTATGTACCCTAAGCAGGATAATACAAAGAAAGCCATACCTAGGAATAACATATGCAAACTGCTCAAAACAAAAGATAAAATCTTTAAAGCATGTAGAAAAAACAAAACAGCTCCTTCAAAGAGGCAATAGTAAGACTGACAGTGGATTTATCACAAAAACAGTGGAAGCAAAAGACAGTATCATTCTTCAAATTGGTGAAAGAAATACCTCTGAGCTAGAATTCTATGCCCAGTGAAATTAATCTTTAAGAAATAAAGGCGAAGAAAATATATTTGCAGACACACTCACACATACGAATATACTGAGGCAATTTGTCACCAACTAACCTACACTAAAGGGATATTTTAAAGGGAGTCTTTAGGTGGAAGTACAAAATGTATATATAGCATGAAAGACAGAAGAGGGATAAATGTAGCTAAAATATACCAAGGTCTTTGCATTATCCAAGAGGCAGCAAAATTAATAACTTACAATAGACTTTAATAAGTTCAGGGTGCATACTTTAATTTAGGATAGTCACTAAAAGAATAGTATTAATTAAAAAATGTATGCTTGAATTATAAAAATACCTAATCAAAAAGAAAGCAAGAGAGTAGAGAAAAAGAAACATTAAAAAGTGAAACAAAAAGTTATCATACAATAAATTTAATCCCAGACATATCAGCAATTATTGATACATAAAAAGATACTAGACACTTTAATAAAAAAGATAAAGACTGTCAGATTGGATTAAAAAGAGAAAAAAATAAAGCCTAAATGCTTTATTTTTAGAATAAGCATTCTTAAGGAATCCCACTTTTTACGTAGTCAACTGTATGCTCCCGTCTGTCACCTGAGCCACGGTTCTGGCTGCCTGGCCCTCTAGAGATCTCCTTTCCCCGCCCATTCTCCAAATCTGGCTTCACATGAATTCTGTGTTTCCCTATTATATTTCCAATAAATCCCCTTCTTGCTTAAGGTTAAGCCAAACTTGGTTTCTATTGTTTGCAATAAAGAACTCACTAATTGCGTTTCCAGAACTCTGGTTTTTGAGTCCTAGGCCAAAGATACACTTACATCCCTATCCAGAGAGGAGTGAACATGTCAATTTTCCATTCTTTTCATTCTGATTATCAGAAAAATAAAGGGGTAGTCAGTGCGATCCCCTTATTGGAGGACCTTTATTAATAATTGTTGAGAATTCTTGGATTTGAGGTTCATATTTTTAAAAATAAAAAAGTTCTCATGGTTTTATTCCCAAGAGGTTTTGCTTTGCCTTAAGACACACAAAATGCCCATCACCCATTTTACTCATTACCAGGGAAGAGCCTGCCTCTAATTCTGAGGCACTCTGCTCTCCGTAGCTCTGCTATGAACACTTTGTTCTGCAGCATCTTTATTTTATTTGATTTTTTTCCCCCACTTATTTGATCTTGAACTGAAGAAAAAATTTCCAACTCCAATCCCAAACCTAAAAGACTTTCCTGCTGAGCTGCAACACAAACTCTGATATTTCTTGTGAGTGTGGTCCCTGAATGCAGCACCCAGTGGTTTTACCATTTAATTGACAGGTTGCAAATGGTCGGCAGATAGAAAACAACAGCCAGTTGATACATTTTCTTTGGACTGAACCATGTTTAAAAAAAAAACAAAACTGAGCAAACAAAAAGCAAGAGATTTCACATTAAAAATTTAGATTTTTGACATCATGAAAAACCCACAGGACATAGCAACACAAAGCCCACATTCCACAGGGCACAATGGAGCATGTCACTGCCAGTTTGCCTCAGACTCCAGCTCCCCCTGTTATCATTCTGGCACTGAGGCTGGCTGACTGTCAGCTGCCATTTTCCTGCTACTTCTGCTGTTGTTTATAAATGAAGGTAGAAAGGGCCATGTGTTTGAAGAAAAATAGAATAGAACACATATTTGCAGGGTTGCCTACTGGTTGTATATGCATATCATTATGGTGTCCTGTATAAAGGGCACAAATCAGGGCTGATATACAGTTCCTACTTGGCTTACCAAGCCACACCCTTGACTTAGGGCTGCATCAGAGGGGATGCCATTTTCTAATTTGCTCAAAGCCTTCATATAGGCCAGCAGGGGCTGGACATATTTTATATGCAATGTGTGTTTGGGTGGAAAGAGTAAAACTCAGCCTGATTTACTTATTTATGTTGTCTGGTCAGCTTCTGTAGACATTTGAATTTTCAATCTCTGGTTTGTTCCTACTTGTCTTAATCCATCTGGGCTATGTGGTGAATTCCCGTAATTTTATGTTGCCTCAGCATCCATTCTAAATAAAGTTGGATTTTCTCATACCAGAAGCAAGGATTAGCCACCCTTGACACAGTTTCCAGTTCTCTACCTCCTCCCAGTTCTCCAAGGTGGTCAACCCAGATATCTGCCTACAACTGCATCCTGGTGACCACCTTCCTACGGGACAGGTAGATGCAACCTACTTGACTTGGCCCACTGACCCCCACACAGCACATGGGCTGCACAGACATGCCACCACCACCTCTCAGTCACAGCATGACTCTAGAGAACCCATGTCTGTTTGCTCTACACCCACCAATTAGAAGTCCCCTAGGGAAGCCTACTTGGGTGACACCTTGGACCCCAGTAGAGGCCTTGACCCACAGGTTCATTTCTGTCTGGTTCCCCATCTGCTGGTTGAACACATTGCCCCTGTGACCTTCCTGTCAGCCTTTATCAGTTCCCCTCTTCTGTTGTGGACCTGTAAGTAATACGCTGCTTCTGTTATTTCGTGTGTTTTGCTGAGTTGCCTCCTCTGTGTCTCGCCTGACCAACACACCTGAAAGAAACTTCCTTCCAGGTCAGTGTCTTCCTATAGAGTGGCTATCTTGGAAGGAATAAACTGGACAGAGGTCAGACAAGAGCCACAAGGGCATCTGCCGTATAAACAAATTTCCTGTGAGAAGGACCACTGGTCACAGGTCAGACACTTAGGCATTAGGCCACACACCAGGATAAAGAAGTATCCTGTGAAAAGCACAATGCAAACACCCATGACCAAATCCCCTGTAGCCCTGTCAGGAAGGCTAGAGGTTATAGCCTCTCTCAGGACAGAGACCTTAAGACCAAATTAGGAAAAAATATGACAGAGTGCTATAACAAAATACCATAGACTGGGTGGCTTATAAACAACAAAAATTTATTCCTTACAGTTCTGAAGGTTGGGAACCAAGGCACCAGTAGATTTGGTATCTGGTGAGGGCCTATTTCCTGGTTCATAGATGGTGCCTTCTCACTGTGTCCTCACATGGTGGAAGGGGGAGTGCACTTCTTTTATAAGGGCACTAACCCCATTCATGAGGGCTCCACCCTCATGACCTAATCACCTCCCAAAGGCCCCACCTCCTAAATACTATCATCTTGGGGGGTAAGATTTCAACATAGGAATTTTGGAGGGACATAAACATTTAGTCTGTAACACTTTTTCATAAGCTACAATTTCACTGGAGTTCCAGAACAACCCAGAATATTAAGAATATTGTCCCAACTAGGCATTGACAAGTTGATGCTTTTTCTCTTATTTCAAATACTCTAAACAGACTTTTGATTTTTTCCCCTCTCGCTTTCACCCTGTGAGTTACCTGTGCATTGGAACAGTCCCTATTCATTCCCATGTCGAAGCCTTTGCCAGTTTCCTCCATCTGAAATGATCTCACCATTGACTACACTTATGCAGATCCTGTTCACTCTTTGGGTTATAATGGACATCTATTTGTTTTCTCTGCCAATACCCTTTCATGGGACAGCAGTATGGGGATACTGTGGTTTTCATCCTAGATCCCCACTTCAGGCCCATGAATCTATTGCCCAGAGCCATCACATTGGTTTTTTGGCCTGTAGGGTAAAAGGTATTAAAGTAGGAAAGGCTAAGTAGAAACTTATAAACCACTCTCTCCCTGTGCCAAGACAGTAAGTAAAAAACAATACCACATTCCATGTAGAATGCCAAAGATTTGCGCTAACTTCAAAAACATAATGAATTCAGGAGTGATGGTTCTGTAATAACCCTATATAATTCACCAGTCTAGACTCTGCAAACACTAGTGAATCATGACTGGTGGCAGTGGATAACCACAAACCTAACCAGTAGAAGCCCCAAGTGCAGCTGCTGTGTTGGATATGGTATCTTTGCTAAAGCAGATTAACCTCCAGCACGTAGTATGTGGCCATTGATCTGCTAAGTGAGTTCTTGTGCAACTTGTCAGAGAGAAGGATCAGAAACAGTTCATAATCATATGGGGCAGGCAACAGTATACATTTGTGGTATTGCCCAGGGTTATGTTAACTTTCCTTCTCTCTGTCATAATATAGTCCCAAGAGACCTAGACTGTCTGGAGAGTTCACAGAATATCACATTAGTCTTCTATATTGATGGCATAATGTTAATTAGACCAGATGAACAAATCATTGCATCTCATATCTACAACTATTCAGAAAGTACAAGGTCTTGTAGACCTCTTTGGGTTCTGGAAGCAGCATACTCCACACTTGGGAAGATGTTCTGACCCATATACTGCGTGATATGGAAGACTACAAGATCTGAGTGGGACCCAGAGCAGAGAAGGGCTCTGCAGCATGTCTGGGTGGTAATACGTGCAGCTCTGCTACTTGGGCCATGTGATTCAGTTACTGAAATTATCTGTGGCGGGGAAAGATGCTTTGTGGAGCTTATGGCCAGCCTCGGTAGGAGAATCACAAAGTAGACCTTTAGGAGTCTGGAGCAAGGCCATGCCACCTGTAGCAGAGAACAACACACCGTTTGAAAAGAACAACTTCAGGCAAGTTAATGGGTCTGGTAGATGGAGCATCTGACCATGCACATCGAGTGACCACATGGCCAGAACTGCCCATCCTGAACTGGATTCTATCAGAGCCACCAAATCATAAGGTCAGGTGGCCCAGCAGAAATTCATCTTAAGATAGAAATGGTACCTCTGGGATGAACTAAAAGTAGGGCCAGAAGGTACAAGCAGATTGTGAGAACAGGTAGCCCAAACCCCATGTCATCCATCACTTTTTCACTGGCCTCTCCAGCTCACAGTGATGGCTGTAGGGGAGGTTCCCTTAGGACCAGTGGAAAGGAAAGGGCTGAACTTGGTTCACAGATGGGTCAGCTTGTGTCAGTGCATGCTGAAAATAGATGGCAGCCACATTGTTTGGGAGCAGCCTTGAAATAGCAGTAAAGGGAAATTCTTCCAGTGGGTAGAGATCCTGGCCATCCAACTTTGGAAATAGAAGAGGCCCAAGATAAGAATATATAGGAACTCATGAGCAATTGTGAATGGCCTAGGTGGTTGTTCAGGGCCTGGAAGGAGAAGGATTAGAGACTCAGGGACAGGCCGGGGGTGATGGATCATGCCTGTAATCCTAGCATTCTGGGAGGCCAAGGCGGGATGATTGCTTGAGCTCAGGAGTTCAAGATCAGCCTGAGCAAGAGTGAGACCCTGTCTCTCCCAAAAATAGAAAAATTAGCCGGGCATCATGGTGTGCGCCTGCAGTCCCAGCTACTCTGGAGGCTGAGGCAAGAGGATCACTTGAGCCCAGGAGTTTGAGGTTGCAGTGAGCTACAATGATGCCACTGCACTCTAGCTGGAGTGACAGAGTGAGACTCTGTTCCCAACCCAAAAAAAAGAAAGTCAGGGGCAAAGAGGTATGAATGGAACTATGGAAGTATATTCCATGTTAATGGCCACCAAAGAGCGTCCACTATGGAAGAGGTGCTAAACAATAAGATAGAACGACTTGGCAAGTCCACATCAACCACTCCAGTGCTGGTACAAGAGGAATAGGAACAGAGTGGCCACCATGGCAGAGATGGAGGCTACACGTGGGCTCAACAATAAGAGCTTCCACTCCCCAAGTCTCAAGTAGCTATTTCTGCTACTAACTGTCCAACCTGCCAGCAACAGAGACTGCCACAGAGCCCCTGACACAGACCATCCCTTGATTTGACTGGAATGACATACATTCTCAGTATGGGTCTGCTTTTCCTGTCCACGGGGTCTTGGCCATTATCTGAGCACTTACAAAGTATTTATTTCATCCATCTGCAAATGATCCTGTAAACATTACTGCCGACGAAGGGATGTACTTTATAGAAAAGGAAGTGTGGCTGTGGGCACAAAGAATCCATCGGCTCTGTTATATACTGTACCACCCAGAAGCTGCCAGCCTGATAGAGCAGCAGACTGCCCCTTAAAGATGCTGCTAGAAGACAATACCCCATGAGGATGGACTTGTCATCCTTCAAGAAGTTTCATCAACCTAAATCAATAACTATTATATGGTGATGTGTCCCCAGGGGGCTGAGTAGGAGGAGTGCTGCTTACCAATACTTCAGTGACCCACTTTGGGAGCTTGGGCTTCCAGGCTCCATTATGTCAGGCTCTGTGGGCAAGGAAAAGAGTCACCAGCCTGATAGGGATTATTGATCCCGGTCATCAGGAAGAAGGAGGACTTATGTTGCAAAAGAAAGCAGGGAAGAATACATTCAGCATTCAGCTGACCTACTGGGGCATCTCTTGGTGCTTCTATACCCAGTTTTAATGGTAAATGAACAAGTACAGCCATGATGGCCTGAGAAGGGCATGGTAACAGGGTCTCAGACCCCTTGAGGATCAGGGTCTCAGACCCCTTGAGGATAAGGGTCTAGGTCACCCCAATAGGCCCCCGCCAATGGGTTGAAGAGGAGGGGGTGATGACTTTTGTAAATTTCCCTTGAAATAAGACCAAGCAAAGTCCTGGAGCAGCTGTTTCCATAAGGGACAAACTTATCATAAGAACTAAGTAGATCTGAGCAGTGCGAAGAGTGGGCAGTCCCATGTGCTGTGGTGCACGGCCCCATGCCCTCTTTAGGACAGTGAACATATTCATCATGGTCTAGGAATATGAGCTGCTGATGGCTTGCAGCTGTGTCCTTCCCTGGGAATTACCCTTAGCCTCACCCAAGGTTAGACCTTCCCATAGGGAAATGACACATAACAACGACTGGTTGATGGGACATAGAGATCCACCCCCCTTTCTCAGCTGGGGACAGCTCTCAGCTCCAAAGCTCCCTATAGCTGAGGCCCCAGGTGTGACCACTTGCAGGTCAGCTTCTCCCGCTGCCCAATCCTGCCTTTCTCTCTTCCTTACAGGTGTGTCTCAAGAGCACTCCCCAATAAACCTTCTGCTCGCAGCTTCCCACCTCAGGGGCTCTTTCCAAGGAACCACACCTTCTTTGAAGGAACATCTCTCCCAACCCCAGCCATGTAGCTGTAGCAGGAGCAAACAGTCATAGCATCTCATTGTCCTGGCCACCATTTGCCCAAGAAAGGTTGTTATGTCTCCCGCTTGTAGGGAGAGCCAGTCTACAATAAATGAGAATGAAGACAACACTCAGGGAGAAGGAAAAATTACGGAGAACAAGGCTTTATATAAGTCACTATTCAGAATGTCCTAGATTCCCTACTTCCTCCTTCCTTTGACTTAATTGTTCACTTTTCAGTCTTATGAGCTACTACTCTATCCTTACAAAAAATACCCCTTTGGTGCTTACGTTAGTTTGAGTGGAGTCTGATGGCTGCAATCAAGAGGTCCTGTCTAATACAAAATTTTCCCTTAAGTTCTATTGTCATTATGAAGCCATCACTGGTTTCTCTAGTGTCCAGTGATTTGTCCCCTCTCTGGTCGCTCAGGCCCCTGAGATCTATGCCATACTCCTCAGTCCACAGTTTTATCTCGCATAATTCTATCTATCTATCATTTTACTGTGGTGAAATACATGTAACATAGAATTTACCATCTTAACCGTTTTTACGTGTACATTCCAGTGGCATTAAGTACATTCACATTGTTGTGCAACCAACACCACCATCCATTGCCAGAACTCTTTCCTCTTCGCACACTGAAACTCTGTCCCCATGAAGCACTGACTCCCCCTTCTCCCTCCTCCCAGCCCCTGGCAACCACCATCCTACTCTCTGTTTCTATGAGTTTGCCTACTCTAGGTACTTCATATAAGTGGAATCATACAGTGTTTGTCCTTTTGTGTGCATTATTCCTCTATTGTTTCCTGTTTTGGCTTGCCTGCCCTCTCTAGCTTGTTAGCTCTTTGAGGGTAGGGGTCTTGCCTGATGCCCCATGCCTGGAGCTGCTTGGCTGCAGCAGCTCCTTTCTTTCCTTGCAGGTAGGGGCATCCCCTTCTTCTGACCTGCAGGCCTCAGATTAGCCAAGCTGGGGATTGGCTTCCACCACAACAGGAAGATGTGAGATTTCCCTAGCTGAAGAGAAACATTGCCTGAGTTGTGAAGGCCCTTCTTGGTTCTTGCTCCTTTGTGTAATTTTTCTTATTGCTTCAGTTCCTGAGTGTTCATGATGCCCTGGACTCTGGACCAGCAGCAAACAGCAAGGCTAAACAGCCTTGTTTAGCCCTCCTACAGGAGATGCCTGCTATCACACAAACACACACGTGCACAAATAATAATAATAATAAACCGACCCCAGACTGGAAGCCAGGAGACCTGGTTCTGGTCCTGGGACTGTGTGGCCTTGGACAAGTCTCTCGAAGACTCGACACCCCAGTTTCCTCATCTGTAACATTACTAATAACTGCTAACCCACAGCACATGCTTCCCATGTGCTGGGCATAGTGCCTGAATTATCTCACGTAATACAACAATGTGACGCGCACGGGATAAGGACACAGGCTTAGGGAACATGTCATTTATCTGAGATCACACACTGATAAGTAGTAAAGCTGGGATGAGAGCTTGCATCATCGGCCCTGGAGCCCACACTCAGCTCTGTTGCCCCAGCGTCTCCAACTGGACACTCTGGCTTGCCCTCCCTCTCTAAAGGCCTGCACCCTGTTTCTGCCCAGCCAGCTGGTACTTGCCCCAGCCTCAGGCTTTTCTGTGCTCTCTGGCTCTTGCCTGAGAACCCATGTGGACTCGTGGCATTCTGGTGGCGCATCAGACAGATTTGTGAGACTTCAAGCAAATCGTTGTGTTGGGCTTCTTCTCAGAAGACTTAAAACACTAAAGAGGAAGTATTTAAAATGGGTTTTGGTGGTCCCACATGGAACAGAGTGTCCAGAATCATTGGCTACTTGTGCTAGAAGGGACATTTATTTGTCATTTACTTACTTCTCTTGACTCCATCTGTTTCAGTCAGGTGGATGTCGACGCACAGAAGAGTATTAGGATTTTCTGGGTTTGGAGGAGGGCTGGAGAATTGGAGCTGATCATTTTGGAACAGCAGCAAAGCAGCACGTAGCTTCCTCACTTTCGGCCCCAGCAGGTGGCAGATCCACAAAGGAGAGAACTGGTGGCAGCAAGGAGCCCTCCGGGAGGCCTATTTTTGGAAGACACATCGGGACAGCAGCTGCATGAGTCTGTGAGAGTTTTTCTTTTGAAAATACTCTTTAATGCCTCAATGTTCCACTTTCCCGGGGATTGAGCGGCTGCTGCCTTTCAGAGGAGCTATAAATAGTCCCAGCCAGTTTGCATAAATAATGCAGCAGAATGAGGGTGAGGAGGGCCAGGTGTTCTGGGAAACCTGTGCAGCTGTCAACGGTTGGACTAAAAACCACAGAGGCTCCAGCTTGGCTACTGGCAGCATGAACAGCATGGGGAGAGACGGAGGCTTCCCAGGCCCAGCTCCCCAAAAGCCAAGGGATATGGGGGAGAAGGCTATGCTGATGCTCCCTGGAGGAACTTCCAATGGAGCTGAGGACTCTGGGGCTTGCAGGGCCTTCCCACCCAAGTGAATAACTTCGAGCTCAGAAGGGGACCCTGACGGAGCTCACGCGGCCTGGTGACCTGAGCGGCTGCGATCATAGCCGCTGTGAGGATGCTCTAACCTGAGCAGAAAGATGGCAGTGGGTACGTGGGCTCTGCACTCTCCCCACAGGGCTGGTGTGTTCTCAGGGGCCTGGTTCCATAGGTGCCCCTATCCATCCAAGAGGCTCGTCCTGGGCCATGTTTCTGGGCATTCTAAGGCATAGTGGAGGAGTCCCTTCTTAGCAAAGATAAACAGAATGCAAGAAATAAATAGGTCCCCATGTGCACAGAATTATACAGAGGCTCAGTGAGCACCGAATCCTGACTTTGAATTAAGTCAACAGTTCAGAGGTCCCCAAAGGACTTTGTTCAGCCCCACCCTATCCCATGTTATTAAGGCCAAGATCCTATTAACATCAGGGTATCAAATGTTCTATCTTTACCTTTTTCTCCTTCATAATTTGAGAGAAACTTGCTTTGGAGAGCTGGTCTTCCAACCTTAGACCATCTCAGCCCAAGAGATGGGCCAGGAGCAATGTGCCTAAAGGACCTAAGGGAAGTCATGTTCCACCACTTCATGCCAGATTTGCTTCTACCTGCTCCTGTTACAGCCTTACCAGGTTCCTTGCCTGCTGATTCAGAGGAAGCCAATACACTGAGACAGCAGGGATTACAGAGGAGAAAGAATTTAATATTATAGGCGCCACATGAGGAAACGGGAGGAAGTTCTCAAATCCGTGTCCCCGAGAATTTGGGAGAAAGGGTTTTTAAAGATAGTTTGGTGGGCAAAAGGCTAGGCAATTGGGTCTGCTAACTGGCTGGGTTTGGGCTTGGGGAAGAACCATAGGGGTGTAGAAATTGTCTTCTTTGCTGAGTCAGTTCTTGGATGGGGGTCGCAAGACCAGTTGAGTCAATTCCTTGGTATGGGCCACTGGTCTGGATGGGTCAGAGAGCCTACCAGAATGCAGGGCCTAGAAGATATCTCAAAGACTAGCCTTAGGTTTCACAAGGGTGATGCTATCTATGGGAGCTATGAAGAAAGTAAGAACCTTTATGGCCATCAGCTATGTGACTCCTGAGTAGTAAGCTATTATAGAAAAGCAAGCTAGGGAACAATGGCTGTTTATATATATATTTACCCTTAATTTTATAAAGGGTGGTTTCATTCCCTTGAGGGGTAAGTCCAGGAATGGTCTTATCTATGAGCAGAAGTGGGGCACAAAGTACCCTGATTCCTTAGGCCTGTAAGAAAAATGCAGTAGATGTGTTGCTGGCACTGTTTTCTAGGACATATTAGTATTTTTGTCTTCTGTTTCCACAGAATTCCCATCCTGGACGTTTGACCATCTGTGGGGAAAAGAGGCGTTTGCTTCTCTGCAGACATCAACTCTTGTAAAAAGCCTCAGTTCCTCATCCTGCAACACAGCAGCCACATGGATTGTTTCAGGTCAGCCTAGCCGCCTTTAAAATAAAAAAAACCTAAGCGGGCACAGGGACAAACTTGGGATTTCAATTGTTTGTTGCTGGTGTCGTGTGCATAGTGCATCTTTGATGTAGATTCCAAAATGAGACCACGGGAGCAACCATGGTGACAGGTTGCAGGTGGAATCTGCTGTATTTGTCCCCTAATTCCTTCATCTACACAGACCCAGCACTGGCAATGAGTGCTTGTGAATCTGGATGCTTATAAACAAGTCAGGGAGTAGAGAAACCACACTGTGACTTTGTGTTTTAGTGAATCATCCTTTTTAATGGATCATCCTGTTAATTGTTGACATCTTCTTTACACCAGTTTCAATCAGGGTCTAGAAAAGCTGTGCATTCTGATCAGTGGGCCTGTGATTTCTTTAATAGGGATGAGCACCTTTCAGAAGGATTGTTTAGGGTGAAGAGACCTCTAGGGAAATAACAGGGACTCACTGGCTAAGTCCACACTGAAGTATGATGCCAGATCCTTCCGGCAAAATTCGATGGTTTGGGTCAAATAGATAGGAAGTTATGACATAATAAGAAATATGTATATTTGGCCTTTGCCCCAGTTCTGGTGCAGAGCTTCTAAAACCCTTGTTATTCCCTGAGTGATAGGGGTGCTAGGGGCATCAGGGACATCCAAACAGTACCAACGCTAGAAACATTGCTGTGGTCCTGAGCAGGTGGCAATATTGACGTTTACCCAGTGCCCAGACAACAGCACAGCATGTGGTGGAGACCACTGAGGCACACACCGCTCACCCCAATCCCGTTGCCCCTGTGTCTGAGTCCATTTTTCCTTCCAGCCCCTTCTCTGGCATTGATCCTCGTGAAGGAGATCTCTGCTGCCCCAGCTAGATGGATGCATGACTTACACTCCTTGCATACATCCCATTGCACTGTGGCTTCCTCCCTTTGCTCACGCTCATTCTGGTTGGAATCTCTTTCCTTTCTACCTCTGCCTATTCAAATGCTACTTTCCTCCCGGGATCCAACTCAAGTGTCATTTGACTTACCCATCATATTGATTCACATCTCTGTCTTTATTGACTTCTTACTTTCTGCCAAGAGTTTTATGTATATTCATTCTGGTCCTTTTAACAATCCCATAAGACAGAGATTATTGTTCCCCCCTTATAGGTGAGAAAATTGAGTTCAGAGAAGCAAAGTAACTTGTCCAAGGTCACAAAACTGACAGAGCTTGGACTCAAATACATGAATGAATTAATAGATTAATAAGAGTCAACATTACCAATAAGCAAATGAAAAGATACTCAATATATCTATCAGGGTAATGATGCAAATCAAAATCACAATGAGAAACCACTTCACACCAACTAGAATGGCTAGAATAAAAAACATAGACAATAACAAGTACTGGTGAGGATGTAGAGGAATTGGAACCCTTGTACATTGCTAGTGAGACTGTAAAATAGTATATTCACTTTGGAAAACAGCCTGACTACTCCTAAAAAAAAGTTAACATAGAATTGCCATATGACCCATCAATTCCAATCCTAGGTATATACCCAAGAATCAAAAACATATGTTCACACAAGAACTTGTACCCAAATGTTCATAGCAGTATTATTCATAATTGCCAAAAAGTGGAAAAAAAAGCCAAATGTCCATCAGCTGATGAATGGATAAATAAAATAAGGTATATCCATACAATGGAATATTATTCAGCCATAAAAATGAATGAAGTATTGACACACACTACAAAATGGATGTACCTTGGAAACATTATGCTAAATGAAAGAAGTCAGACACAAAGAACCACTTTTAGTATTTTTAAAATTTAAACAACAGAGAGAGAGAGACTCTCTAAAATTAAACGATATTACTCAGGAGTAAGAGCATTGCAATGGGAATATGGTGGGTGTATTCAGGGAGGTAAAGGAAGATAAGGCTTTTTAAAGGAAAAATGAGGAGGAATATATAAGTTATTTTGAAACAATTGTCTTGGCCACAAAGATCAATAACAAGGGTGGCACCAGTCCAAGATTGAACAGGCAATTGCTGGGCAGATGTCCTCACAGAAGTTTTATTTTGTGTAAGGTTTTGGTGGCCTTTGTACCTTTGTGAGAACCTTCACTTCAGGGCCTTCCCTGGTTCTGTTTGTCAGGGTTTTGACACAAGTGACTCCATTTTGATTCTGACAAATTTCACAGTATGATTCCATTTATATGAAATGTTCATAATAAGCACCTCTAAATATAGAGAAAGTAGATTTGTGGTTGCCAGGGGCTGGGGAGAGGAACAAATGGGGAGTGACTTAGATTGAGTATGGCATTTCTTTTGGGGGTGAAGAAAATGTTCTGGAATTAGATAGTGGTGACGGTTGCACAACTTTGTAGATATACTAAAAGCCACTGAGTTACACACTTTAAAATGATTAATTTATGGTATGTACATTATATCTCAGTGAAAAGTAGAGTCTATGCTACCTGGATTCACTGAATCATTCATGAAGCATTTATTGAACAGCTATTTTGTACCTGGAATAGAATTGCCAAGGCACAGCACATAGTAGGCACTCTAAAATATTTGTTTACTCATTGACTGGCTGCCCATGCTTAGCCCTGGTGTAAAGGGATAATTACGATGTAATTTCTTAGGAAGCCAGACCAAAAAAAAAAAAAGAGAGAGTACATATTATATTATCCATTTATATCAAATTATAAGAAATGCACTAAGCTGTAGTGACACAAAGCAGATCAGCAGGGGGAAGGGAGAGAGTAAGGGGAGGGGAGGGAAGAAGGGATTACAAGGAGGAACAGGAAACTTTCAGGAATGTAGGTATGTTCATTTATCTTGGTTGTGGTGATGGTTCCATGGGGGTATACATATGTCAAAACTTATCAAAGTATACATTTAAAATACAGGCAGCCCTTGGTATTTGTAGAGGATTGTTTCCAGTAACTCCTGTGGATACCAAAATCTGCAGCTGCTCAAGTTCCTTATACATTAATAAAATGGCATAGTATTTGCATATAACCTATGCACTTTGTCTGGTATACTTTAAATCATGTCTAGATTGCTTATAATACCAAATACAATGTAAATAAAATATAAATGTACAATGTACATAGTTGTTATACTGTATTTTTTAAATTTGTATTACTCATATTGTTGTTTTTTTTCAAAATTTTTTTTACGCCAGTTGGTTGAATCCAGAGATGTGGAGCCTGTGGACACAGAGGGCCGACTACACGTGCAGTTTCTTATATGTCAATTATACATCAATAAAGCTGTTCAAAAAAAGAAGATGTGATTTCTCAGGGAGTTTACCATAAGGTGCAAGTGACAGCCATGCACTGTCCCCCTGCAATGCCCAAATCCCTCCCAGACCTTGAATTGCTCCTACTCTAAAGTTCTAAACTCCACCATCTCCCTGTACTAGTTTGCTAGGTCTGCCCAACAAGGTACCACAGACTGGGTGGCTTAAACAACAGAAATGTATTCTTTCCCAGTTCTGGGGACTGGAAGTTCAAGATCAAGGTGTCAGCAGGGTTGGTTTCCCCTGGGGCCTCTCTCCTTGGCTTGCAGATGGCCACCTTCTCCCTGTGTCCTGACATGGTCTTTTTTCTATGTGTCTGTGTCCGAATCTATTATTGTTAAGAACACTGGTCACATTGGATTATGACACTCTCATGGCCTCATTTTAACTTAATCTCCTCTTTAAAGACCCTATCTCTAAACACAGTCACATTCTGAGGTCCTGGGGGTTAGGGTTTCAACATGTGAATTTTGAGGGACCCTCTCACACCACAATCTTCAAGGCCTTACAACTTTCTCACAGACTTCTTTTCAGAAAATCCATTTTTTGGCTTCATTGGGCTTTGCTTCCTTCCCTGCATACCCTGTTTCAGGGTGGGCAAGTTCTTTGGCCACTCCTCTTGGACATGTGGGCTCTCCTGGCTTGTTGTCCATCTGCCTTGCTCGAGTGTCGCTTCTATCACTATCTCCAGACTGTACTCCCTCCATCCCCTGCTGAGTTCAGCTGGGGAAATGGCATCACTCTGCAAGTTACAGCTTAACAAAACTTTCACATGTGACCTCTCATGCATGACAGAGAGAC
This sequence comes from Daubentonia madagascariensis, assembly GCA_023783475.1. Lineage (NCBI taxonomy): Eukaryota > Metazoa > Chordata > Mammalia > Primates > Daubentoniidae > Daubentonia > Daubentonia madagascariensis. Next base: position 1,610,116 of record JAKFHU010000624.1, read on the forward strand.
TTCTCCAAACAAACCCTTGCCCTGTCATAGCATCTACCAGATGATCTCCCTTCCTACTCTTACAGAGGCCAAAGTCGTCAGGGCTGGAACCTCACCCCAGATGCTCACCCTCCTCTGATCTAGAATGGGTCAGAAGATACCATAAGCTTATGATCTTCTTCCTCCCATTTTGATATTTAGTCCTGAACACCTACTAGGTGTCAGCACAGGACAGGATCTTTTCCAAAGCTGATTTTTCAATCCTATCAACTACCCTGCAAGGAAAGTGGGGCTACCTCCATTTTACAGATTAGAAAACAGGCTAGGGCAAGTCACAGAATGTGTCCAATGTCACACAGCTGATTACTGGTGGAGACAGGATGAGGACCCTGCCATGTCCTCCATCATTCATTCACTCATTGTGGAATGACTTCTTTGAATAAACCAGGCATTTTGAAGAAGCTGGTGACCCAGAATGAATAAAACACAGTCCCTACTCGCTCAGGTCTAGCTGGGGACAGGCACACAACTAGAGGTATTAGAAATCAAGTAATGATAGTGCCGTGTAGTCAGGCCACGGATGAGAAAGAGGATCCCATGGTGGGAGCTCACGGTGCATTATGGCACTGGACCAGATGCCAGTTTTAACTATTTGCCTCTGAGCCCTTGGAGGGTAACGACCATGTATTTTTCTTTCTTTCCTTTTTAGTCACTAGCATTGAGTGGAGTGTTGGGCATTTAATCAATGCTTACTGAATATTTATTGGATAAGTGAGTGAATGAGTAACCTTCAGCTTACCTGTCTGTCTCATTGTCTTACATGCATTTTAATTCCCCCATCACATAAGGGAGCACAAGGATTATTCATTTTCTAATTAAGATTTGTAAAGCTGTCCCAAGATTTAATGCAACATGTTGCATTGACTTCCCAATAAAGAAAATACCAAAAGAAAAACTTAAAAGTATTAAAAAATCTATAAAGGAAAGCCTCCAATATTGCTTTCCAGTTGATGGGGGAATACTGGAACAAATCTACCTCAAAGTAAGGCTCTTTGAACCACAGGTGGGCGCTCGCATGCAGGTTGATCCCTGTGACTATGTCGGAGTCACGGACATGCCCATGGAGTCACTCCAGTGGGTCCCTTTTCATCCTTCCTCCTTTTGCGACCACAATGGGGAGGAATAAAGCTATTGCTTCAGAACTGCTTTTAATGCAACAATACGGCCGAACCTTGGAAGCACGTTAAGCAAAAGAAGCCAGACACAAGATTGCCTAGAGTATGATCCCCTTTTTATGAAGTTCAAAAACAGACCAAACTAGTCTATGGTGATGGAAGTCCGTGTGTTGATGCATTGACTGAGGAGGAATGTGAGGAAGCTTTCCCAGGGAATGGGAATGTTCTGGATCTTGATCCTAGCTGATAAAGAGGTGTTATACCTAGAGGTAAAATCCACCCAGTTGTACCTTTTACAGCATGTACATTATGTCATAATAATTATTAGTATAAAATGCATGACTAGGAGCTGGACATTGTGAGACACTTGCACACATGCTGTATTCTTGAGCCAAATATACCGAGAAACTTTGCATACTATGGTCCCCTGGCATATTTGCAGGATATATTGGTATATTAAGGCTCTGTAAAGCCCTGCAGTAAGGAAGTCTGTTTAACTGATTACATCCCAAAGGCCTTTGCACGTGAATTCTCTTTTCAGTGTACCTGCCATCCTGCACAGCGTGAGTTGGAGAAGTGCTGATATAGGGACTTCTTCACTTCACAGATGGAGAATTCCCCACAGCCTTTTGTCCTTTACAACTTAAAGCCCTGATTCGGAATGTGCCTTTGAGGAGACTTGCATCTGCATCACACAACAAACAACTAAATCTGGAACTTAACATACGTTGCTGCTGTGGATATACACATCTTTGCAAGTGGTGAACAAAAGTCTCTAAAACAAAACTCTGCAAGAAGTAGGTCACCGTAAGTTCTAAGAGTGATTTCATGAAGCACTCTGGAATTGTGAACTCTTCTGGGGATCTGCAGAGGGCACCCAGAGTGAAGACTTTTATTCTGCTAACTTTGGGTGAGGAAAATCTTGCCATCCATTCAGAATCAGTCCACGGAACAGGGTAGGACTTGGAGGGTAATGGCCATGTACCATGTCCCAGGCTCACATTTCCTACACAGAAACAGTAGTATTTAACTATTGCTAGGCATGAGCAGTAACCAAGCATAGGGACACTAACCAGCTTACCATAACTGTGTGTAGCAGCTGAATATCACCTCTGCATAGTGCTAACGTGCAACCCTACTTATAGCTGAAAATGTGAATGATTTGATAGATACCAAAAAGCCTTAACCTACAGGCTCCTACAACGGAAGCAGTTTGGGTGAAGTGACATTGAGTCTCCAGAAGGCCTTCCCTAAAAGAGAAGATAAAATAAATGGCAAAGTTGTAGGCACTTTTATTTGTAGCTGAAAATCAACTCACCACAAAGTGGATTCCTATAATATCATAATGAAATACATGATAGGAAAGTTTGGTGAAGGGGGGAGGGGAGAAGAAGAGTTAGTAAAATTGCTTTTTGTTCTGTTTAAAATCCATTTCGTTTTGTTCGTATATATTTAAAACATTCACAGGGAAAATAATTGGCCTCTTTGCTTAGTTGCCTTTAAGAAATTGCAAGTAGAAGTAGGTTGGTAAAATGCTGAAGCCCGTAACTTAATGAATAAGCTTTCTCATTGCTAAAATAAGCATTATTTGGTGGTGGGGGGTGGGTTGGAGGGTGTGCTGGGAGAAGAGAGGAGACAGCAAGTAGCCCAGTTGCACAGCGACCGCAGAGTGGGGGATAAAATATCTTGCACACACCATCTGCGAGCTGTGTACAGCGAGTGCTGGAATGAACCCTGGAAGCAACCCACAGATTTTCATATGCATTGCTACAGAGCCAGCCTGGTCTCATAGTGACTACAAAGTGGGGGATAATATATCTGATGGTGGCTGATTTGATTCCTACCTTCCCCTCCCCAATTCAGCTCAATTTGGGCAAGGTGATGGGCATGGAGGGTCTGGGGAACTGGCAATAGTAACATGACAGCTGGGATTGTCCTTTCGGAAGCAGTGGGGAAACCAAGATTCAAGGGTGAGACAAAGCAAAGTTTTGGAAAGGATGATAATTATCGAGGGCACATTTTCTCCTTTTCTGATCATTATTCATCTCAAATATCTTCACAGTGGCCATAAGCTAGCAGTCATGTTTGTGCAGTAAAGGATTAGTGCAGCAGGTTTGGGTTGTCCAAACCCTGCACATGCCAAAGAAACTGGCCCTTGACTGGCTCCTAGGGGACAAGTTGCAAGCTTTGGAATATCCTGTCTGGTAACAGTGTCTTTGTATACCTGGGGCCTTGGGCCATACCTGATAGTTTATGCTAACAATGTGATTTATGGTGGGGGCTTTGGGCCATGCCACATCAGTTTGACCTCTGCAGGGACTGGAGACTGAATAACTGATGTCGGCCACATGGGCACTCCAGGCCTATGCGACCAGTCACAAAAACCCTGAACGCTAAGGCCCGGGGGACCTTCCCTGGTTGGCAAATCTTCATATGTGTTGTCCCACATTATTGCTGGGAGATGTAAGCGTTGTACATGGAACTCCACTGGGAGAAGACACCTGGAAGCTTGGGCCTGCCTGGTCTTTCCAAGACTTCACTCCTGTACCTTTTCCCTTTGCTGGTTTTAATCTGCATCCTTTCGCTGTAATGAACACAGCCATGAGTACAACAGCTTTTCTGGGTTCCATGAGTCCTTCCAGTGAATCATTGGCAAACTTTATCTGAGGGTGGTCTTTCTGTCTAACTTGAGGGTGGTCTCGGGTCCCCCTGACAACAAGGCTGTTTTAGCACTAACCTAGAGTGTCCTCCTCCAAAAAGCCCTGGGCTATGAAACATATCGCCTTCTCTTCCCTTTTACCACATTCCATTTCTGTCTGCTGGTCTCTGACCTCTGAAAACTCAATGACAAGCCCCTTCCAGGACAGGGTCAGTCTTGACCAAACCATGGCCACTTTTGGTGCCTGCAGCTAAGAGGTGCATGCAGGACCTAAGCTCATTCCTAAACACAATATTGTGAGACCGTGTCACCTGTGTCCCCACCATGTCTACCCAGTTTGTCAGGTGGGTGGCTTCCACTTTGATTTTCTAGTTACGCTGACCCTCCTCCCACCCTCAATAGAGTCTGGTCCTAACCACCAGCCAATAGTTAGAGCCCAGACTGTGTTTTCACTTCTTGGCTCTTGTCTTTCCCTAGAGCTAGATCCCCTTCTCCATGCTCCTGGTCACATACATCCCAGACTAACCCTCCAATCCAGGCTCTGACCTCATCTACTGTCTCAACTCCAGGTCCCTGACATAGCTAAAACCAATCCAGAGTTCCTCCTCTGAAACATATTGTCCCAGGGAAGGAACAGACCAAACCTCAAAAAGATATTTTCCAGCCTGGTGTTATTCCTATCTTGGCCTCTACCTGCTAAAGGGCAAGGTAATTTATTCTGTGTTCCCAGAGGAAACACAAGGAATTTCTGGACCATTCTAGGAGGTAGACAAATGTTGTAGCTGACACCATGCGGCACATTTGCTCATCTACATCCAGCTGCCCTCCTTTCCTTCCCAAACTGCTCGTTCAAATCTCACTGGTCTTTCAGGTCTCAGTTCATGTGTTAATTCTTCGGGACATCTTTCCTATGTCCTAGTCTAGGCAGGCGTCTTTGGTCTATGCTTTTATAAAAATGTGGTCTTTTCCTTCCAAGCAGTTCAGCTGTGTTTGTGATTATTAGATCAACATCTATCCTCCTGTAGACTGCAGGCTCTGTGTATGCTATGTCTGTTTTTGCTCACCATTGTGTCCTGGACCTAGCACAGTGTTGGGCACATAGTAGGGTACTCTAAACATATTTCTGAATTAAGTATGAAATGTATGAACCATGTCAGAATCACTTTGTGTTTTGTAAAATTATTACACCGTTCCCTTGTACATTTGTATACTCAATCTTGATAATCTTTTGCCCTTGTAATTCGGTCATCTGTTCACAACCTTAAAAAGAATTAGAGAAGCTATTAGTTGCCAAGGTAACCCTCCTAATTGGAAAAAAAGACAGATCTGCGGGACAGAGATGTGAAGGCCTGTGTGGATCAGCTGTGCTCCTTCTGCACGCCTCTTCCTGACAGTGAAAGTGAACAAAGGGCTAACGGCTCAAAGCAGCATGAACAACCGCAACAGAGAACAAGCTTCTCCCTGCAAAAATGGATAGAGAAAATTCTGACATGTGCTACAACACGGATGAACTTTGAAGACATTATGCTAATCGAAATAAACCAGCCACAAAAGAACAAATACTGTATGATTCCACTTATACGGGGAAGAGTCAAATTCATAGAGACAGAAAGTAGAATATTAGTTTCCAAAGGCTGGAGGAGCGGGGATGGAGAGTTATTGTTTAATGGATACAGAGTTTCAGTTTGGGAAGATGAAAAGATCTGGAGATGGATGGTGCTGATGGTGGCACAACAATGTGAATGTACTCAATGCCACGGAACTACATATATGTTTAAACATGGTTAAAATGGGAAATTTTGTGTTATGTATATTTATCACAATAAAACAAAATTTTAAAAAATGGATGGAGAGGTCTTGCCAGTTAATCATTAATTCAAAGGAAGCCAATTGATGCTTCCCTTTTTAAATACTACAATTGAAGAATTAGAAACTTTGTAAAGACACAGCATGGCACATGCAAAGCATGGCACAGGAGCCACAGGTTGGGTATATCCTTGCAACAAGAGGAAGGATACCTTGGTCAAATTCAGCAGTGGCCGAAGACTGAATGTGTTTCCGTTTATTTAATATTGTCCCATAAACGTGTGAGGAAAACTTCCCTTTTTCTTTTGGAGCTTATATATCAATTTTATGTATGTCTTCAGGCCTTATAATGGGAAAACATCACAGACAGTTTTAAAAGTGCTTTTCCAGATGATGGGAGTAGGAGACTGAATACTTGCTAGGATGTTGAGTACCTGCTACGTATCAGCAGGCACCTTGTCCTTCATTAATCCTCATAACAGTCTGGAACCCATCTCTGGAAGTGAAGGAAATCGAGGTTGGGAGAGAGAAGGAACTGTCTGGAGGTTACACAATTTCTAAGAGGTAGAGATGAAACTTAAATCTGTCTGATTTCATTGAGGGTGGCTCCATCAGAACTGAAGGTGGTGTCCTAGGCTTTCTTCTTGGGCAGCGAAAGTCCGGCCTCACAACTGTTCCAGACTTGATTGAGTTACCACCCTGTCGGCTTCACTTCCTCCCCTGCAATTGAGACCCCAGTTGTAGGCACTCCTTCTGTGTAGGATGCTGAGCCTTTCCCCGGTTGGTAACGTGGGATCTGTGTAACTTTGGGGATTTCCTGCAAGAGGGACTCAAATGCCAAGATGCCAAGCAGAATATCCCCAGAAAGCGAGAGCTCACCAAGAGAAGCTAGAAGGAAATCTCCCAACACAAACATTTTTATGTGAAAGGAAAGGTCCTGGTGTCAGGCCAACTCCTCTCATGCCTCTATGTTCTCACCACGTTCTGTCAGGCAATGCAGCTTGTTATGGTGTTTGAAGTGAGCTGATATTTGGAGAGGAAAATAAGATGTGGCAAATTGAGAAAAGGGTTTCCTCTTTCATACATAACTTATTTCAGAATGCCTCTTGTGGCACCCAAATGATGGGCATCCTATGTCCAATCATGTCCATCCCAACTAGTGACACCCTCTAATCCCTCTGATATTGGGAACCAGACTGGCCATTGCTTCCTTCAGTTGCTCCAAGACCCTCTGATTAGAGGGGTCCTGCTATCAAAGCTCTGAAGACTATGTTTTCCGTTATTGGTCTCCAGAAACACCTCAGCAATGGAAAGGGGCTATTAACAGATTTGACCAGACCCAGGGAGAAAAGTTGTCAAAGAAGTCAGGCAGATATCCATATGCAGAAGAATGAAACTAGACCACTATCTCTGACTATACACAAAAATCAAATCAAAATGGATTAGAGACTTAAATCTAAGACCTGAAACTATGAAACTACAAGAAGAAAACACTGGGGAAACACTCCAGGACATTGGTCTGGGCAAAGATTTTTTTGTGTAAAACCTCAAGAGCACAAGCAACCAAAGCAAAAATAGACAAATAGGATTAAACCAGGCTAAAAAGCTTCTGCAGAGCAAAGAAAACAATCAAAGTGAAGAGACAGCCTGCAGATAGGAGAAAATATTTGTATCTGGGATTAATAACCAGAATATCTAAGGAGCTCAAACAACTCAATAGCCAAAAAAAAAAAAAAAAACTGATTTAAAAATGGGCAAAAGGTCTCAGAAATTTATCAAAAGAGGACATACAAATGGTCAACAGGAATATGAAAAAATGTTCAATATCACTAATCATCAGAGAATGCAAATCAAAACCGCAATGAGATAGCATCTCACCCCAGTTAAAGTGGCTTTTGTCAAAAAGACAGGGGATAGCAGATGCTGGTGAGGATACAGAGAAAGGGGGACCCTCGTACACGGTTGGTGGGAATGTAAATTAGTACAGCTACTATGGAAAACAGCAAGGAAGTTTCTCAAAAAACTAAAAATAGAACTACCATATAATCCAGCAATTCCACTACTGGGTATGTATCCAAAAGAAAGGAAATTAATGTGTCAAAAAGGTATGTGCACTCCCACGTTTACTGCACCACTATTCATAATAGCCAAAATATGGAATCAACCTAAGTGCCCATCAGAGGATGACTGGATAAAGAAAATGTGATATATACACACAATGGAATATTATTCAGCCATACAAAGAATGAAATCCTGTCCTTTGCAGCAACATGGATGGAACTGGAGGTCATTATGTTAAGTAAAATTAGGCAAGCACAGAAAAATGAATATGGCATGTTCTCACTCACATGTGGGAGCTAAAACAGTGGATCTCATAAGATAGAGAGTAGATTGGTGGTTACCAGAGGCCAGGGTGGGGAAGGGGCAGTGGAGCATGAAGAGAAGTTGACTAATGGGTGCAAATATACAGTTAAATAGAAGAAATAAGATCTAGTGCTTGATAGATCAGTAGGTTGACTATAGTTAAAATGAATCTATTACACATTTCAAAATAGTGAGAAGAGAATAATTCAAATGTTCCTAGCATAAAGAAGAGATAAATACTTAAGGTGATGGATATCCTAATTACCCTGATTTATCTTTACACCTTATATGAATGTATCATATTATCATATGTACTTTGAAAATACGTGCATCTATTATGTATCAATTTACAAAAAACAAGACAGAAGTCAGGCAACTTCCGACTTCTGTGATGCAGAGGCTGGACACGGCCTTCCAGTGGCTGAAGGGGTGGAAGTGGCAGCAGCAGCTGCAGTAGTGCTGTCTGTGGCAGGAGCGAGCACAGAAAGTAGCTGGGAAAGGGGGCCGCAGACCCAGAGGGACATGGGGGTCATGCTGGCTCAGCCTGGGTGGGGCTCCAGTGAGGTGAGTCACCTGTGAAAGGCTGCGACGAATCACAAGTCAGGGGCCAAGGAGCCTGAGAAAGTAGGCAAGGGACCTGCGGGACCTGGCATTGTGGTCGTGGTGAGGGTGACATGGGATCAGGCACAACTGGAAAGCTCTTTTGTTCTGATAAAATAAAAAAAGCAATAGATGTTCAATGTCAAAAATTCAAACAATACAGAGACATGAGAGTGAAACTACAAGGCCCTGCCCTTTCCTGCCAGCAGTTTCTTCCCTCCACGTGATTACACGTAGTTCTTCTACCCCTCTAGCGTTTCTAAACATTTAGCTTCATCCCACAGATGTCACACTGTAGTCTTTTCTAATTTCTATGACTTTTCTTCAATGAAATCCGAAACTTAAAATTCCTTTTTATCCAGTTGTTGTGTTAAATAAAATGCATACTTATTAATTTGCAATCCACAGTCCATTTAATGAAAATATCTTAGTTGAAATGCGCATATCCCAAGACCCATTGAATGCAAAGCTTAGCTAGCCTTAAATTTATCACCACTCTGAAAGCTAGCTTAGCCTAGCATCTAATGTTCACAACTTTACTACAGTTGGAAATTCTCAGACTCTTTTTATCAGTGTTGAGATTTCACGAACTTGTGCTCACTGCCACGTGCAGCGTTCGAGGCCCTTGCATATCTAGAGGACCAATCCGGTTCGAAAATTCCAATGAGTTGCTACAAGAATCACCAACCATCGTAAAATTCCAAGTAACATCTAAGTCATCAACACACCATGTAAATTGAAATGTCAAACCATCAATCCCGGAACCATCTGTCTCCCAATTTTTCATCCCAACAAACTTGTATCCTAACAAACTTTCCTTTCCCACTGAAACTCTACCTAGACTACTGCCCATTTCTGCCTTTCTCCAGCCCCTCGAAACCACCAATATACTTTTTGCCTCTATGAATTTGACTACTCATATATCTCAGAATCAGATAATATTTGTCTTTTTGTCACTGGCTTATTTCACTTAGCATATGTCCTCGAGGTTCATCCATGCTGTAGCATGTGTCAGAATGTCCTTCCTTTTTAAGGCTGAATAATACTCCCTTGTCTGAACAGACCATATTTTTCTTAGCCATTTATCTGTCAATGGATGCTTGGGTTGCTTCTGCCTTTTGGTTATTGTGAATAGTGCTGCTGTGAACGTGGGTGTACACATATCTGTTTGAGTCCCTGCTTTCAATTCTTTTGGGTATATATCCAGTGGAATTGCTCAGTCATATGGTAATTCTGTGTTTAATTTTTTTAAAGAACTGCCATACTGTTTTCCACAGTGGCTACACAATTTTACATTCCCATCGGCAATGCACAAGGGTTTCAATTTCTCTCCACATCCTCACCAATACTTGTTATTTTCTGTTTACTTATTTATTTTTATTATAGCCATTCTAATGATTGTGATATGGTATCTCATTGGGGTTTTGATTTGCATTTACCAGTGATTAGTGATGCTGAGCATCTTTTCACGTGCTTATTGGCCATTTGTCTATCTTCCTTGGAGAAATATCTATTCAAGTCCTCTGCCCGTGTTTTAGTTGGGTTGGTTTTGGGTTTTTGGGTTGTAAGAGTTCTTTATGTAAGCTAGATATCAATCCCTTATCAGACGTATGATTTGCAAATATTTTCCCCAATCTGTGAGTTGCCTTTCCAATTCTGTTGATATTGCCCAGTGATGCACAAAATTTTAAATTTTGATGAAGTCCAATTTATCTATATTTTCTTTTGTTGCCTGTGCTATTGGGGCCATGTCCAAGAAAGCATTGTCAAATCCAATGTCACGAAGCTTTTCTCATATGTTCTCTTCTAAGAGTTTTGTAGTTTTATGTCTTACATTTAAGTCTTTGTGCCATCAGGTTAATTTTCATATATAGTATAAGGTAAGGGTCCAACCTCATTCTTTTGCATGTGGATATCTAATTTCCCCAGCACCATTGTTAAAAAGACTGTCCTTTCCCCATCCAATGATCTTAGCGCCCATTACTTTATTATTTAAATCAAATTATATCTGAATTTAAGTTCGTATTCCCATCATTGGAACTTCCACACTACCACAGTGACACAAAGACCCCTGGCCCCTATACCAGCCAAGGAGGTCTTCATCTGCTGTGTGAGCCCACAAGGTCCCTTCGGATCACATGGTTGCTGATGCTGTGCCAAGCTTGAAGCAAGGGCACTGGTGTCTTTGACAAGCTCAGAGAGCCTGTTCTCTCAGTTCAACCTCTCAGGGCACATCAAGTTTCACCCTCACTTAGGTTTGCCACCCCCTGAGAAATACGAAATTTCTCTCTTGACTTAAACCCCTACCTTCCGTTCCATTTTAGTCAAAGAGAAATCTCTTGCTCTCTCTTGCTTCTTGTCACTATAAGATACTATCTCTTATCTGTTCTCATCCTCAAAGCCACACCCCAGTGTAATCTCTTCAGTGAGTTTAGGATTTTACAAGACACAGAAAGGGCTATCAACTTCTAACAGCTTCTGTTTTCTGCCCTGCAAAAATCACTAAAGCAAGAAATTACTAAAGACCTAAGTGCCTTGAGGTAGGGAGTAAACAGAGATCAATGCACAAAATAATACAAAATACACACACAAATATAACAGGATTATATAACTGGGTCCTATAAAATTCTCCAGCTTGCTTTTTTCACCAAAGAATATATCATACAAAGCTTTGCTCCCCAATTAAAATTACATCAATGCTATCTAAAAAAAAAAAAAAGGAGACTATATCAGACATGCTTCCTTGCCAGAATATTTAGATCAACATCTTTTTTAAACAACTGGGTAGTATCATATTCCATAATTTATTTAGCTATTTCTCTCTTAATGGAGATGTTGATTGTTTCCATCAAAAAAAGAAAACAATACTGCCCTTGTACACGTGACCTTGTGCACATGAGCACATATTTCTGTAGAAGCGAAACTTAGAAGTGGAATTACTGCATTACTGGGTTGGTGGGCACATGCTCTTTATATTTTAGTAAATATTGCCAATTCTTTAAAAATGCTGAACCAATTTATACTTCCAGAGTATCTGAGCACACTGATTTCTACCTATCCTCACCAATCCTATCATTATCAGTTATTTTCTTTTTTGAAATCTATCTTGTGGATGAAAAACAGCATTTTATTATTATTGTCTTACGCATTTCCCTAATTACCGGAGAGGTTGAGCACCTTTTGGAGTTTATTGACCCTGTCTACTTCGTCTTCATAAATTATCTTCTCCTACTTCTTTCTTTTAGTTAAAAAAAAAAAAATCTTTTTCTCATCGATTCTAAAGAGAACACACTTTTCTATTTCATGGACATTAAACCTTTGTCTTATATAGATTATCATGTTTGGTTCCTGTTTGTTAGTTATGTGTCAACTTTATTTATGGTTATGATTCGGACTTCACTGGTAAAAGGTGGAGCCAAAGCATCAGTCAGTTTTCCAAAGCTCCCACAGGTCACTCTAACCAGCCAGGGTTGAGAACAATCAGTGTAAAGAATGAAACATACAGGGACCAAGAACCAGAGAAAGCTTCGAGATGTAATTGATTTAGGGAGCAGTCTCACGCCATTGAGATATAAACACAAGACCGTTGTTCTACCAGCCCTGCACTCTCCCTAGTTTTCTCTTACTTTTTGTTTCAGAGAGAGCCAAAGGGAGCACCATGTTGCCCTGCAGCCCGTCACGCCTTAAAGGCTTCCCATTGCCCTCCCAGTAAGATCTGAACTTCTCTCTGTGGCTCCTAATGTCCTACGTGATCTGGCCTTATCTACTCAACTTCGTCTTTAGCCACTCCCTGCCTTGTTGACGTGCATCCACCACTTCCTTCTGCTCTTTGACTACACCAAGCCCTTTTAGACCCAGGGGCTTGGCACTTGCTGCTGTCTTTCCTCCTCCCCTCCCTCTCTCCCTTTTGCACCAGGAGCTCCTCCTTCACCCTCCTGCACAACCCTTCGGAGCTAAGTAGATACCCTCAGCTCCACCGCTCATTCTCCGCCTCTGCACCCTAGGGTTTCCCTCATGACACCTACTATGATGTGTGATTATTTAGTGTATTTCTGTATGTTGTTCTTCGAAGCAAACATTCCCACTGATACGTAAACCCTATGTGGGTGGCCCATTGTATTCACCACGCCACCAGGATGTGACACTGTCCGGCAAACTTCTTGGCACATAGAGGCTGTTCGATCACTATGTGTTAAGTGAGCGAAACTCAGGCTGGCCCCACTGGTGTTGCCTCCAGCTCTGGCCCCTCACCCCAGCACAGAATAACGGCTGAGGGGAAGGGGAGGATGGGGCCCTTAAATTACGTGAACCGACACTGTTTCCCTTTGTGGCCTCTTCCAGGTCACCAAGGTGTTGGCCAAGCTCAAGAAACAGTGGGTACCCAAGGACTCTGCTACTTCCCAGAGGTGCCTAGCCCCCCACCTGTGACGCAGGCTCACTTACTGCCAATCCCAGGACAGGAAGAAAACTGTAACTGCAAGGAGAAGAGCAAACATCATCATTATGCCAACTACAAGAAACAGGAGTTCATGCCCACTGCATCCTGGGCTACTATTTTTTTTTTCTAAGAGATGGGTCTCACTATATCGCCCAAGCTGATCTTGAACTCCTGGGTTCAAATGATCCTCCCTCCTTAGCCTCCTGAGTAGCTGGGACTACAGGCGTGTGCCACCATGCCCAGCTAATTATTTTTTATTGTTTAGAGATGATGTCTTACCTATGCTGCCCAGGCTGGTCTCCAACTCCTGGCCTCAAGTGATCCTCCTGCATCAGTCTCTGCAGTAGCTGGGACTACAGGTGTGAGCAACCGTGCCCAGCTCTGGGTTACTGTTTAGGTTCACCATGCACTGATTACCAATTTGTCTGAGTCTGGCGAGGCAGAACACATTCACAAACAAGAAGTTATGCGAAGCAGGTTTATCACTTACAGATAGGCAGCAAGGGACAGAAGAAGTCTCAGACCCATTGTGAGCCCATCCTTCAAGGCTCAAGAAAGCTGCCCAGGGTGGATGCAGTCTTCGCTGAGTATGCCCCACTTTGCACCACAGCTGGGGACCCCTAAAGGCAGCCTGCTCTGGGTTATATAGCTCAGGGGCCATGTGACTCAGTGGGCAAAGTTTTGAAGGATATTCTGCTCATAGGGGAGAGAGGAACAAAGCTTGGCTGTCCCATTAACTCCTGAGTAACTCAGGATGTTACTGAAATTGCTTGTATTAAAGTAATGTGAGGCCATGAGGCAAGAACTGTGGTAAAAGTCTGATTTCTATGGAAGTGTAGACACAGCTAAAAGTTAACCAGCCATTGTTTCATAGCTTGCCTTCCAACAGTTGCTTACTGCTTAAGAGTCTTTTATCCTTGGCTGGTGTAAGATTTGTGACTTCCTCAATTGCTTCTACAGATAACATCACTATTGTAAAACCTAGGACTGATCTTTGAGATATCTTCCAGACTCTGCATTTGGGGGAACCAACTGATGCCAACCAGACTGGCAGCCATGTGTGGGAACCAACTCAACAGGTCCTGCGACTCTCTATCCAGGAACTGCCTCAGCTAAGATGACAATTTCTGCTTCCCAGCCCTATAGTTCAGTTCATCCCCAGCCCATCAGCAGACCCAATTTCCTAGCCCTTTGTTTACCAAACTACCTTGAAAAACCTTAGTCCCCAAATTCTTGGAGAGACAGATTTGAGAAAACTCTTCCCATCTTCTTGCTTGGTGCCTTGCAATAGTAAACTCTTTCTCTGCTGCAACCCCTACTGTCTCAGTGTGCTGGCCTCCTCCTTGGCAGTGCATAAGGAGCCTGACTGGGCAGTAACATTACATTCCCTAGGAGGGACGGGAACAAGGCCCGGGATGTCCTGGATAGTTCCTCCTGTCTCAGGAGATGGCATTCCCAGCACGTTCTACAGTTATTCTTGAGAATTGCAAGCAAGAAAGGAGGCAGAACGGTGTGGGTCCAAGACTACCCAGAGACTGTCCTGAACTGCCCACCAGCCTTCAGCTGGGGCCGTTGCTCTCTCTGACTGTTGCTCTTGCTCCCTGCTCTGCTGCACCTGAACTTCTCTGTCTTGGACCTTCTTCCAGCTCAAGGTGGCCTCCTTTCACCTTCTGCCATTTTGAAATTTCAGGAGTGAAGAAAAGGTGAAAAAGCCCCTTAGAAGCATTTTGACCCTTTTTTGAAATGGACTTACAGCTTCCCAGACAAGCCAGGCATGAACCCCCTCAGATTTTTCCATTTTCACCACCACATACTTGAGCTGACCCAAAGGATCCTGACTCCAAACCTTCACTCTGGTCTTCTCAGAAGCCCTCAGTAACCAGCAAGGGGCTGCCCACCAGGGGGGATTCTCAGAGGGGCACCCCACGGTGCTGGGTGATGGGCATAGCACCTGCCCAGCATCGGAGTACAATCACCTTGCCACTTAGACCATTTAGCATGCCAGTCTTGGCTGTGGCAAATTGCTACATCTCTTCACAGTGACAGTGTGCAACCCATCAGACTGGAAAATAGGAATTTTACATCCCAGAGCATACTGAGAAAATTGGTCACCAAATACTGCCAGCCACACCCACCCTAAAGGGCATTCCTGACTGCAAGGTGGTGTTGCTCAGTACATCTACACACTTCTTCAAGGTGACCGTGGACGAAGTTGTGGGCATGATGACAGGGAATTTGTCCCTCAAGCCACGACTATTTTTCTGAGAAGTCTTGGATCCTCTGAGAAAGGCAGCCACGTGAGGATGTAACCTCTGAAACATGAGTCATTCCCCTTACACTGAAGCCCAGCACATTTCCTGACATAAAGAAGGCTCCAGAAGTCCGCTGGGGGCAAAAGGTCATTTACCTGGAGAGGCCTCTAGGAATGGAGCCTGCGTCCAATAGAAATTAACATTAGTCCGTTCAGTTTATATCCATTTCTAGACAGGGTCAAACGGTCTTACAGCTGCACAAAAGAAGCATCACCAACACAACCTGTCCCTCCTTCCCTCTTACACTGCCACCTGTTTTAAATCTACCTAGAATTAGTTGTCCCACAGCCCACCCCCTGGGGCTCTGGAGGGGATCTTGGCACGACCTCTGCTTGCTCTGTACCCAGTTTCCCCTCCCCCAGGTCCTGGGCTCCATGCATAATTGAAATTACTGCCTTCAGCCTAGATTCAGCACTCTGGTTTAAGGTCAAAACTTTTTTTCACCCCCAGATAAAAATAACTTTATTGAGCCTCGTTAAAAAATGCATATTTTTTCAATTGGATTACCTACTTTATTAAATAAAGGGATTCGAGGAGAAGTCTGGGAATGCTTATTGGCCACTAAAATGTCAAATTTCTGCTTTATGTAAGAAGTAATAACGCGGAAGCAGCTTTCCAGGGTTTTGTGCTGAAATTAGATCAGGACTCTAGCTGGTACTGGACCAGGCCTGCTCTGCCGTCACACAGTAAGCCAATCACGGGTTTTGCAAAAGCGAAAGGTTTTATTGACGATGCAGCCAAGCGAGGAAGCAGGAGAACAGGTCTCCAATCCGCCTCCCGGAAAATAAAGTTTGAGGTTACTTACAGGATAGGAAGTGGGGTGGTCTAAAGTGTGGGGAAAGCAGATTGACAAGCGGGAGAGGTGGGGTATCCGGGGTTTCTGTATGAGCCTCATCACGCTACATGGCTCGCAACAGGACTCGTGCTTAGAGAATGGAGGCATTAGCGTGATCTTAGGGAGGAGTTTTTTGCCATCTAACGTAAAAAGGTCACCTCTTGGGCATTCATGCAGGCCCAGTTGAAGGGTCAGTGGTCTTAAGTGGCTCCAACTGGACAGGAGCTGTCCCCAAATTCCTGAAAAACAACTTTAAGCACCTGTTACTATAGTGACCCACAGTCAGAGATGTTATCTAGAAGGAAGCTAGTGGGAGTCTAGTTATGTATTGCTTGTGACTTGCAAGTGGCAGTTCTAAAGATCAACTATGAGTAAGCAATTAAAAGCAAGCAAGGCAGGTTAAGCTTGGCGGGCCTAATCAGGCTAGCCCTCAGTTCACACCCACACTAGTGAACTAAGGATTGCTCTTCACTCTCCCAGAGTAGTTTCATCCACTCCTTTGGAGTCAGCTATTACCCCAAGATAGTGACTGGGATGCTCCTTATCTTTAGCCAAAGCTCTCCCTTGGTCTCCAGCCTCCTGGATACAACCACACGAATGTCCTACAGAACCTTCAGACTCAACATGTCCAAACTGGCCCCACCAGCCCTCCCATAGTTGTCCTTGCATGTCAGCTCCTGCTGTACCATCCCTCCAGCCGCCCAGTGGCCCATTTAATTAACCACCGAGTGCTTTCAGTTATGCTGCAAGCATGCGTTTGAAATCTTCCGTCATTTTTCTTCCTGTAACTGCTAGGAACTTAGCTCCATTCAGACCCCTCCAGCCTGGGCTAGTTTTTCTTTCTTCGTCATCCCCTGGCATCTTGCGATACCCGTCTCATGTACCCACCACATGGCTTTATAGTCCTTTGATTCCTCAGCGTGGTGGACATCTATGTGCTCCATCCATCCCCCACCCTCTTCTGCCAGCAGACTCCCCTCCCAGGCATGCTCCTGGCTGCTTGGGAACTGCCACACTCCTGTGCCCCTGCTCCTGGGTCATGGTGCGTTTGTCCAGGGTGAGCACAGAAGACAAGCAGGGCCTACTCCAGGATCCAAATTGGATCACAGAAAGTGCAACAGTTTCTGGTAGAGGGAGGTATAAGATGACGTTCTGGAGAATTTGGCTGCCATGTGTTGAAAATGAAGCCAACATGTAGAGAAAGGAGACAGAAAACCATCTTGGGGAATATTTGAATTCTTGAGGCTCAGATATATCCCTGTCCTTCCTACAATCTGCTTGCTTAGCCTTTCCCTGGAATCTGTGAGCCTACGTTAGTTGAAATTGTTTTTTGTAAGTTCATTTGCTTGCTTTTAGGAGGAGGATTTATTATTATTTACAAAAAAAGAGGAGAGAAATGTTGTTTTGTTTGTCTCCTGCCCCCAGCATCTAACACAGTGCCTGGCACACATTAAGTACTTGAGTAACATTTTGGAATACTTATCTGTTTTCCCCTCTAAAATAGATCTTTGAAGGCATAAAGCTATGTTTCATTCCTCTCTGTATGCCCTGCACCGAGCACAGCGTTCGATACGCAGATGATGCTTGAGAATGTTTCTGAAATGAATGAGTAAATGTGCTGACGGTGGCAGTATGGTATTTGCATTGAGGCCACATGACTGCAGGCAGGGGGACCAGTTAGAAAGGTACTGCATTTGTCTTAAAGAGAGAGAAAGAGCCTGACTTAACGTAGTGGGGGCAGAGATATATTAATGTAAGAGGATGAATTGGAGTAGTATTCGATGGTAGAATCAACTGACCTCAATGATTCAATATGTGTGTTATGAACAGAAAAGAATCAAGGATTCATTCAACAAGCGTTTTGACTTCTGGCTGTCTGGCTTTGGTAACTGGTGAACGGTGATGTCCTTCATACCACAGAGGATACAGGAGAGAAGTACCTTTCTCCTTTGTTTGCTGAAGGTCCTGTGTGCCTCTGTTTGGGCCCAAGCAGGTTTCCAACACTTTCCCCAGTGTCCCCAGGAACATAGCTATGACAATCATCCTCACTAACAAACATCTATGGATACCTGCTCTGTTTAGGACAATGAGTAGCTATTACTGGATTCCTGTCACTTTAAAAAAGAAAAAAAGCCCACAAATTCCAAAATCTCAGAATTTGAAACATGAATAAGGGTTTTTTATTTAGCTATAGTTTTACTGGGAAATGACGGTTTTATTAATAACTTACAAGTTCCAAAATTTTATCAAATGACTAAAGGTAAATATAATTAATTTCATGCACTTAAGCTGCAGATTCTGTCTGTGTGAGAGGAGAGATTGGTGATGAGGCTGCAGGCAGGTCAGGGTATGGACAGGCTGCTGCCACCCATGTGGCTCTGAGGGAAACCCATTAATCCTCCCGAGTTTAGAGACTATGAGTCTCTCTGGGTTTGTTTGTTTCCATCTGTCATTTTGAGTCCTTTGGAGATAGGTTAAGCTACCTTCTCATATGATCACTATCAATGCTAAATTGAAAAACATCTATAAGCTGAAGGGGTATGTGTCAAGGTGGGGTGTGTGTGTGTGATGTGTGGTGTGTGTGTATGTGTCTACTGTGTGTGGTGTATATTGTGTGTTGCATGTGTGGTGCACATGTGTGTTGTGTGTTGTGTGTGATGGGCATTGTGTATATGTGGGGTATGTGTTTATACATGGAGTGTGTGTTTGTGTGGGATGTGTGCATGGTGTGTACTTTATGTGTGGGGGTTGTGTGTGTGTATGTGTGGGGGGTGTGTGTTTGTGTGTTGTATATGTGGGGTGGGGGGGCGTGTGCAGCTAGTTTGGTGGGATAAGCTTGGATTCGCTCCACCACCACCTCATCTTTTTGGTTGGAAATTAAAGTTGGGTTCTCAACATTGTGCTGAGATTTCTAATCACTTTGGTCCTCTAAATTCCTTTCATGCATGTCCATGGATAAACGTAGTTTTCAGATGGACAGTTCCAGTATCCTAAGCCAATACTCTAAAACTTTTTTTTGCAAAAATCTATAGCTCAAGCCTATCACATTACAATTTTTTGAGAGAATGAATTTATTTAGTATTTGCTATTTTAATCAGCAGTTCTCAACCATAACTGTGTCCTATAATCACCCAAGGAGATATTTTTTAATATGGCATGATATAAAGAGCCTCACCCCAGACCAATAAATCAGAATGTCCAGGGTGGTATCCAACTTCTTTTTTCAAGCTCCAAAGGTGAATTCTGATGAGCAGCCATTGACAGAATTGATAACTGACCAACATCAACCCTTTTGGAGTGCAGGTTTGTCCTTTGTCCCCTGAGGACTTTTGGTATTGATTTCTGTAGGCAGAACTACATCCTAGAGCCTGGCTCTGCCGTGGGTGGTCCACTGACCAGCAGCACTGACATACCTGGAAGCTTGTTGGAAAAGCCCCATCCCAGACCCGGTTAATTAAAACCTTTTCACAAGACCCCCAGGTGCATCATAGACACATTCAAGTTTGAGAAGTGCCACTGTAGTCAGCAGGTCTCAGTATTGGCTGCACACTAAAATCATGTGGGCAATTGTAAAAATACTGATGCTTGGGCCGCAGTTCCAGAGATCCAGACTGGCCTAAGCATTGGGAATTTTTTAAATTTCCCCAGGTGAATTCTAACAAGAGACAAGGTGGAAAACCATTGTTCCAGATGGCTTTCAGGGTCATTCGAGGGATTTACAACCCCACCTGTCATCCTGGTGGACTTTGTTGGAATAAGCTTTAGTGTGGGGGTCCAAATATTACAGAAACAATCCCAACCTCTTTGTCACTGGAGTAAAAACCAAGTCAACTTTAGGCCTTGGTCTTCACTCCCTTTTTGGTGTTTGGGACAAGACTTACATAGGGTTACATGGCAGGCAGTTTCCTCCCAGCAGACCAACAGTTGTGGTACAAATGTTTTGTATATTTCAGATCTTCAGACAGAGGAATACTCAGCCACGGTAGACCTACTAATAGTTGAAGGGGTTAAGAATATGCAAGCCCGAAATATGCTACTCTGGCATATTGACTATTTTGAGTGAAAAGCACTTAAAAAACAGCTGGTGCAAGAAGATCGCTCTGACCTTCATTCTGTTTCTTAAAATCAGAAGATTAAATTCCCATGTGAAAGATGTCCTCCCTATACCAAAGGAAAGTCGTATTCTTATCACTGAGGACTGGAAGTTGAAGCCAAGGGAAATCTATACAAACAAACCTTGTTAAACTAACCCTTATCTTCCTAGTCACCTCTCTACCCAATTACCTGCCCTAGCCTGAGCCGTATCACATTTTCACAGTTTACTACTCTTTTCAGCATATACGTCCAATTCAGCATATACGTGTTTGACTCTAACTGCATCTTTGGGTGTCCATTTCCCTATGAAGGCTCCCGTGCCACATAAAATTTTATTAAATACATTTGTATGCTTTTCTCCTGTCGATCTGTCTTATGTTAATACAATTCTCAGGCTCAGTCCAATCCCCTCCCCCCAAAAAAAAATCTCTAAAAGGAAGAGGTAAAAATTTTAAACTATCCTATATAGTAATTCCCAGAGTGGAAAATGTATAGACATCCTCATGAAAGTGGGGAGAAAAGGAGAAGAAATTGGAATTGAGCTCTGCAGCACACAATGCTGAGCGAGAGGAGGGCCCAAAGGTAAAGCGGCCCCTCGGGCCCTGCAACAAGCAGTCTACGCTGCGATCCGTAACTCCTCACCAAAAAGAAACTGCCTCAAACTACGCCATTATTAGGAATCTGACCACTTCAGTGATCTGTGTGATTTTTAAAGTGGACAGATCCTATGGAAAAGGGTTTTCTGCTGGATTTGCAACTTTTCACCTTGTTTTCGTCTGAGCTTGTCGGGCGAGTTCAAGAGATGTTGCAGAGGAAGTGGAGTTGAATTATATGTGCAAACATGGAGGAAAACACCTGTTTCAAAATCTTGAGCGATGATAGATGAGGATATGGTAGAAGGTAGGGCATCGCTGTTAGCCAGGCAATTTGTCAAGATATGGTTGCTGAGCAGGCCAGGGTAGGGGGTGTGTTTCCAGGAGATCAGATACAATAATCACAATAGCAACGACAAAGCAATGTTAGCAACAACGGAAAGCAACGTTAGCAACGGTTGACATTCACCGCTAGCAACAACTGATATTTACTGAGTGTTTAGTGTAAATGTGGAACATTGTGCTATAGCAATATTACAAATATTTTATAAAAAGCTGGAGGAGTATATGGTTAAAAGCATAAGATCTGACTCTGCCCCAGTTTGAATCCTTTGGTCTACCCTTTGTATCTATGATGGAGAAAGTTACTTCCTGAACTTCAGTCTCTTTATCTGAAAATAGGGGTAGTAAAAATATCATTCTCCTAGGTAAATGTAATTGTGATATTATGATATATATGTACATATATGTATATATGATATATGTGTGTATATATGTGTACACATATGTATATATATTGGGTTTTATCCACTTTATATATATGTGCATACATATGTGTGTATGTGTGTATGTTTTCATCCACAGTTCCTGGCTCATAACTCCCATAGCCCTTGTTATAGTATTGGGGTGATTTAGGACTCAGGAGGAGGCCTCAGAAAACGAAATCTCGCTCTCTGACCTTCTCCTGCCCTCCTTTCACCTGCCAAATGCAGGACTCTAATCTGACTGTGGATCGTAAGAACCTCATTTCAGTGGGGGTCCTGCCCCACACCTGGAGGACGGAATGCTGCACAGAGAGGCCAGGAAGAATCTAAACAGACAGGCTTTGCTGAGTTTAGATCGTACCCTTTTTGTCCAATCACGTTTCCACATGGTTGCCGATCATGCCTATCCAATGAAGTCTCCATAAAAGGCCCAAGAGGATAGGGTTTGGGGAGCTTCTGCGTAGCTTAACACGTGGAGGTTCCTGGAGTGTGGTGCACCCAGAGAGGGCATGGAAGCTCCACATCCCTTCTCACATGCCTTGCCCTATGCACCTCTTCATCTGGGTCCTTTGTAATATCCTTTATAATAAACCAGTAAATGTAAGTATGTGTTTCTCTGAGTTCTGTGAGCCACTCTAGCAAATTAAGTGAACCCAAAGAAGGGGTCTTGGAAATCCCAACTTGAAGCCAGTCGGTCAGAAGTTCTGGAGGCCTGGACTTGCAACTGATATCTGAAGGAGGGGTGCAGTTTGGGGAACTGAGCCCTCAACCTGTGGAATCTGAGGCTATCTCCAGGAAGATAGCACCAGAATTGAATTGAATCACAGGACACCCAGCTTGGTGGGACATCCACTGCTTGGTGGTAGGGAACTCCCCCATAAACACACATGGCCACAGAAGTCTTCTGTGTTGATTGCTGTGCTGGTGTGAAAGCAGAGGAAAAACTGAGTGTTTTCTTAAGAGTAATGCATGTCTAAAGCATACTGCATGATACCTGATATATCACAGCCCTCAGTAAGCACTAGCTATTATTAACAATCCTACTATTATACCCATTTTATGGATGAGGCAACACAGTCCCACAACAGGGAAGTACACCTAGCTCAAGATCACACAGCCCAAGGTGGAGGCAAGATTTGAACATAGGCATTTTGGTTCTAGCACCTACATTCTTAATTACTACACTGGGGACCTCTGACTTCTTGAAGACTGTTTTCCCATGTCCCAAGACTCAGTCAAGACTTCTCTATGAAGTTTTCCCTGACTTCTCTTTCCCAAGTGAATGTGACCCCTCCTTCTTTTGTACCCTGACTGTACCTATACATTCTTCTTTATAACACCACATCACTCTGTGGCTCTCTAGTTATTTATTTATTCTTTTTTTCTGGTTTTTTTTTTTTTTTTTTTTTTTTAGCGAGCAGGGGCCAGTTTGAGAACAGCATGAGCACCATCCTCCTTGAAACCCACCCGAATTCTGGACTTTAAAATT
Organism: Daubentonia madagascariensis; assembly: GCA_023783475.1. Lineage (NCBI taxonomy): Eukaryota > Metazoa > Chordata > Mammalia > Primates > Daubentoniidae > Daubentonia > Daubentonia madagascariensis. Next base: position 1,633,225 of record JAKFHU010000624.1, read on the forward strand.
AATAAGCTGATACATTCTTTTTTTTTTCGTTTTTTGCTTCCTATTTCAGCTAGTCTTTCTGCCACTTGCAGAAGAGTCCTGATGTACGCCTTTTGCATCCCAAGTTTTATTCCAATCGTGGATCATACTGTTGAACACAGAAGAGCTGTACAAGGGGTCCTGGAAAGCTTCCTTTCAGTGGACATCAGTCAATTATCAATATCCTTTGGGTATGGTTATTTAACCAGTGAGTATTCCACTTAATTGTAAACAGCATCTAATCCATATTCCTGTACACAGGCCACAAGCAGATCTTGAAAAATTGTCAAATTCCTGGTACACTTTCCAGACCTACCTGTTTAGCAATGCCATGCAGGTGGAAGACAGAATCTTCTAAGTCACTGCTTCTTGGACCCGGGCAGGCCGTCTCCATGGATAACACTGCTTGTGGTGGTAGTGGGGGGTGCTAATCCATGCAGTCTCCCGTGCCTCTCCTCCTGGACATTAAGGACCTTGTGAAGACTCTTGATGGAGTTTCTCTGCTCTCCCCGGTGCCTCCTCTTCTCACAAGACTGGTCTCTTTAGAGTTGGGGCATACACGAGCCAATCTTCCCTACAGCACTTAGAGACAAGCAGACTTGTGTTAAGCATACAGGTATGTTTTCCATACTCTGGCCCTTCTCAGTCAATTCATCATACTTTTTAAAAAAGTGATTGGTAACCTGCTTTTTTGACTTACAGCGGCTTAGACTTTTGCTACTCAAAGTGTAGCAGACCAACAGCATCAGCACCTCCTGGGAACTGTTAGAGATTCAGAACCTCAGCCTCTATCCCAGAATTACTGAGTCTGAACCCGCATTTTAACAGGATCCCAGGTCTTCTGTTTCCACGTTGAAGCTTCAGAAATAGACTTCAGCTTTCCACAGTGGAGGCCCCTTTGCCTTCTCTCAACCACCTGGCGAATGGTGTTCTTGTGCGTTGCTGTCACTAGTCTTCATGTTTTCTAACTCTCCATCATCTCTCCACACCACGTGTCCTCCTAAATGACAGCCCTCAGCCAAGGAACTGATCTTCCAATGCCTAAGTTATTAAACAAAACGAACTTTAAAAGTCCTTTGAATTTGCCTTAGCTTTTTTTTCTTTTTTTAACAAGCCTTAGCTCACTATGGCCTTTGCTTCCTGCTGTTTTTCTTATGTATCTGGACTGTTCTCTTATATTTGTGCATGGCCTCAGCCTTCTGCCCATTGTCTGCATGGCTCAGTGATACGCTTTCTGGACAGGCAGACTTCTTGTTTGGTAATAGCCCCTTTTCTTCCAAGATCATCTGCAATTGCCTAGTTATTTAGCCTGTGATGGCAGCCTAACCCCACATTGGTTTGCTAGCCCCTAACTTTCAATCACAGGTTTATCACAATTTTGATTAAATCATTTTAATTGTGACTTTATAGTTTGTGATTTATAATATTTATAAATATTAACTACACATTCAATATATTATACTTTCTTTCTTTTATAATTATTAATTCTGGATTTAGTGATTGCATCATTTTCCTTTTCTTAGGTATTAATGTGCCTATAGCCAGCTCTTCTCATTTCCTCTACAGCCTCTCAATATAATTTTCCACACGATCCCATAAATTTTAATTTTTTTATGATTTTATGGGTGTGTAGATAATTTTCCCCATGCCCTTCACAGCCTTTCAATTAAATTTTCCATGAGATGAGAAAAGCCATCAGTTGTCATTTTGTTCCAGAGACATCCCTCCTTGGAGCCCTCTGGCTTCCTGTTTTAATTTGAACTGATTGGTGGCTAGGCCAGCTGCCTGGCTACCATTCTGGGGCTTCTCGTCACTGTCATTCTGCATATCAGTGTGGGTCTGATCAGGAGACAGAAAAAGGGGAAGGTTAATATTAAAAATTATTGAACTATTATAGGAGAATAACTATAAAGATGTAAAGAAAACAAACAATTATACCCTAGGGTTGAGGGAGCGTCCCCAAGGAAGGACAACCTTGGAAAGGGGCCTTTTCCCCAAGATTGAATCCTCATTGGAGAAGGTGTGTTTGCAGCCTCTTGGATGGCAAAGAGGCTTGCTGGGCTGCTGGGACCTGAGCTTGTCTACTGTCACCTGGAAAGCAGGAAACAAGCCTCTGGGGTGCGAGCCAGCCAGGCTGGTGGTGGGCACCCAGAGGGAGTGGGGGCCCTCTGCAGTCACAGGCCTGAAGCACAGCATCTGTGACAGGAGGGCCACAGAAACAGAGTCCCTGGGCCCCAACCAGGGCTGCCAAAGCCTCAAGAGGCTCACGCTCTGGGCATGTGGCTGGAGCAGAGCACCCACAAAGCCTCCACACAGACATACTGCTGATGGTTGGTGTAGCAAGAGCAAGAAAAGCAAAACCCAGCAACTAGAACCAGAAAGAAGCTTCCTTAAGTGCCCTTCTAGTGCCCTCTACTGAGAAAGCTTAACATCACTTCACTGTAAGAGAGGAAAGCCTGCGTTCAGTCTGTTATTGCACAGCAGGTACTGAAGGGTGAATTTGGAGCTGAGAGACAGTACATAGACACCTGGCTACCCCTTTGGCTAGTTTGTTTTCATATGCACCCTTCTACACAGCTCATACAAAAACCAAACAACTCAACCTTTCTACCTAACAAGACATGGCTATCCTTCTTACAAGGGAAAGCATCCTCACCTTTCCCTAAAATAAGAAAATGCACTGGTACAACGGGTACTGTATCCATCACTGGCTCTATTCATTACTCTTCAAATTTAGTAATGGTCCCATGGAATATTCTGTTACCTAAAGACTAAGTTATAAAGTTGACCTCCAACAATTTGGATAAAAAATTAAAATGGGGAGATAGTAGAAGAAAATGGTTAATATGCCAATAAGCACGTGCATATAGTAAGCAAAGAGAAGATATGCAAAGATTCTCCAGTCCTCATTTCTATAGTTAGTCACGAGCTCATGGTTGATATCTATGGTTTCCTCCCTGCACTGTCCAGTCCACATCTTTCTTGCCCTTCTGACCAGAACCTCAGCTGCTTGGGATTCTCTCCCTGGTAGCATGACTGGAACCTTCATTCCTAAAGGGTCTGAGTCCCCAGTCATCCTGCTTTTTTTGGTTGCCATATAGTTTTCCATTAATCTTTACTATTGAACATGGGAGTAATAAGAGATGACTCAGTGACTCTCCTTGGGTTCCAGACACTGTCTTCTTTGCCTCTATTGTGTAGCAGCAGCCAGATCGACCCAGGTAATCGAGATCAACCAATTCAGCCAATCATCATAACATCATTAGTGGGATGTTTTGTGGAACATCGAATGATTAAGATCTCTGCAGACTATACTGTGGCAGAGAACAGGGGAATTGATGTAGCCCTTCAGCACCACTGTGAAGACACACTGTTGGCCTACACAGGTAAAAGCAAACTGCTCTGAACATTGGTAAGGAGGAAGGGCACCCGTCAGGTCAATAGTGGCATACCAAGGGCCAGGAGCTGTGTTGATAAGCTCTGGTAAAGATGCTACAGTGGAGACAGCAGCTTCAAGTGGAGTCTCACCACTTGATTTAGTTTAGAATGGTCTTCGGTCATTCTCTAGGATCCATCTGGCTTTGCGCAGGCCAAACAGGTGAGTTAAATGGGGTATGATAGATATTGCCCCCCCCTTCTTTCAAGTCTTTGATGGTGGCATTAATCTCCGCAATTCCCCCAAGGGTGCAGTATTGCTTCTGGTTTACTATTTTGGTAGGGAAAGGATGATCCAGGGGCTTCTACTCAACATTTCCCATCATCATGTCCCTGCTGCCAAGTATTCAGGAAGTGGAGAAATAGCCACAGTGAGTTAGACGCCATTGATCACCTGACCACCATGAGTCTCTGTGTTGACTGGTGGGCCACAGCATCATCTTGAGTGAGCTGACATTTGGCACTGCTTTCCCCCTGCCATTTGCTGATTCTAAAGCTGCACCTGAGAGGCTGAGAAGCTGAAATAAAAAGCAGCTGATCTGAGAAGCTGAGTAGAACTTTCAGCATTCCCATGGGCAGGGGAGAACATATTAAGACCCACCAACGAGCAGAGGCCCTGATAAACTGCAAGGCTTGCAGCTGGGACCCCCTAAAGGCCATATCAGAGAATGAAGGGCAAACTGGAAATAAACCTCCTTTCACAAGATTGAAGAAACCTGCCTCCCAATCAGCTCAATTATAAGATGGTCTGCCTAAACCTGTGTGCAGAAATAAAAGCTAATCCTCTCTGGGAGAACATAACATCATTCAAAGCCTCAAATTATCTCTCATATTTTTTATACTCAATGTCTAGCACTCAATTAAAAATAAAGACATATACAATAATGCAAAAATTGGGGGAAGGTATGGTTTTTTCAGTAAATGACGTTGGGCCAGTTACATATCCACATGGTAATGAAAAAATAAACCATATAAACATTAATTCCACATAGACTGAAGATATAAATGTGAAAAGGAAAACAATAAAACTTCTAGAAGATAACATAGGAGAACAATTTCAAGACACTGATTAGGCAAAGATTTCTTAAATAGAACACAACACACATTAACCATAAAGAAAAAGACTGATAAATCATATCACATTAAAATTAGGACTTCTGTTCATCAAAAAAGATGATAAAGAGATGGAAAATGTAAGACAAAGAGTGGGAGAAAATATTTAAGATACTCATAATGATAAAAGGTTTGTATCCAGAATATGTGTTTTTAAAAGTTCTGATATATCAAAAAGAAAAGCTCAAACAACACGACATAAAAATGAACAAAAGACCTAGACAGGAACTTCACAACAGAGGACATTCACGTACTCAATAGGCCTATCAAAATGTGCTCAGTAATCAGGAAAGTACACATTAAAGTCACAGTGAGATCCTGCAGCAAACCTACCAAAATGACTCAAATTAAGAAGACTGACCCTATCAAGTGAAAATATGGAGTAGCTGAAATACTCACATATTGCTTGTGGGAGGCTAAGTTAGTACTACTTGGGAAAACTATTGGGCAATATTTTCTAAAGCTGATCATATGCATGTTTATGACCCAGTGATTCCATTTTAAAGTATGTATCTGTGGTAGGCAGAATAATGGCTCCCAAAGATGCTAACATCCTAATCCCCAGCACCTGTGCATATGTTACCTTCCATGGCAAAGGGGAATTAGCAGATATGATTAAGCTGAGGATCTTGAGACAGAGAAATTATCCTGGATTGTCCTTGTGAACCCCTAAATGTAAACAGAAGTGTCCTTACCAGGGAAAGAGGAAGGCAAGAGAATCAGTGTGAGAGAAGAGGGTGTGACAATGGAAGCAGGGTTTGGAGCAACACAATTGCTCGCTGGGATGGGCCACAAGGCAAGGAATGTGGGCGGCCTCTAGGGGCTAGAAAAGGCAAGGGAACAGACCCTCTGCTAGACTCTCCAGAATGAACGCAGCCCTGCTGACACCTTGATTTTAGCCTAGTGAGACCCATTTTGGACTTCTGATCTCCAGAATTGTAAGATAATAAATTTGTATTGTTTTAAGCCACCAACTTTGTGATTATCTGTTATAGCAGCAATAGATAACTAATCCAATATCTAACAGAAATGAATATGTAAGTATACCCGAAATACATTCACAAAAATGTCTCAAGAGCATTATTAGTTCAATGCAAAACTGGAAACGATCCAAATATCCATCAACAGTAGAATGGATACATACATTGTGGTACAGTCATACAAGAGAATACCATACACAAAATATACAATGTGGATGGATCCAGCAGTGTACTGCTAAATGTTTAGCAACTGTCTTTCAAGATTGGGGGGGGATGCATTTATATATATGTGTGTGTGTGTGTGTGTGTGTGTGTAAATGCTTATTATAAATTTTACTGATATGAAGGATGTGTAGAACACAATTTACAAATAATAAAATATATAATAGTCCTTATTGTAAATTCCATATTGCCAATTGATTCTTAATCAGTTTTTTTGATTTTTGTCAAACTCTTGTATCTGTAGCCAACCTATGGTTGCAGTTGATGAACAAGTGTAGTTCTATCAACTATCTAGTTGATAGTTTTATTTATGTTAAATTCTAAGACAAAAGACAACAAAGATTTATGACAAAACTTCTCTTATTTGTCAATGACTTCAGCAACTTCTGTTCTGAATTAAATAATCGTTTTGAATACTGGAAGAATAGTTCCTCAATTTTTTGTGTTCTTTAGTGTAATGACCACAGACACAACACATTTTTAAGTTTAATCTGCAATATTAACGTTTTCTTCATCATTTACTTAAGTTTAGAGAATTGATAAAACAAGAAATCAAGCCCTGATTTACAAGAGCATTTGCCAATTTCCATGATGTAGCTACTTCTATTATGGCCAATTTCAAGCTACCACGGTGACATTATTGTAAACGAGGTCAGGAAGAAACACCCAAGAGCACCCCATTATATAATACTTATTCCATGTAGTTACAATAGATATAAACAGCCTCCAGAGCAGAGATAATAGCAAAATATAGTTAGATAAATAGGAAGTGATGAGTTTTGAGTATTTATTACTTGTGTTTTTATTATTATTTACTTGTAAGTTTTTATAATTTGATTTTTTACTAATAATTACATTTAACAAATAGATTTAAAAATTCTTGAAAATTTAACAATCAGCTGTCATGTGAGCTGGTACAAGACACACTCCTGGACACACTTTGGACAAAACTTACAAAAATAATGTTGAGTGAAATTAGCTACACATAAAAGCTTAACATATGAGTCCGTTTGTATAAAGTACAAAAAGAAATGAAGTTTAACTATTATGTTAGGTGTCAGGACAGCAGTCCAGCTAGGCCCAGTGTAGATCAGGTAATTCCCCAGGCACACAGGTGAACCCAAGTTAACAAAGCCCATTGTCTGAGCCCAGCCTAGATCGCTGACCCTCTACTAACCCACACATCCATGACAATAAGTGATCGCTCACCCATGACAATAAGTGGTTGCTATTTTAAGCCACTGAATTTCTGGACAGTTTGTCATGTGGCATTTTTGTGGCAATAGTTAGCCAATACAAAAATTGTACCCTCTCCTTTGGGGAGGCAGGTGAGGATAGTGGCCAGAAAGGGAAACAAAGTAGACTTCTAGGGTGTTGGTAATGTTCTAATTTTTGACCTGCTACTGGTTACAAGCCTGTGTTCCCCTTTTGGATAATTCACTGAGCTATACTTATGATTTATATACTTCTCTTTATGTGTGTTTTATCTCAGTAAAATGTTTATTTAAAAAAAATATAAATGGCTGATTTATTCATGGAAAAGTGCTCAACTTCTCTAAGAATCAAAGATAATGAAATTAAAATATTTAAATACCATTTTCCACCTGACTGGTTGGCAAAGCTTTTTAACTTTGTTACTCAGTGTTGAGAGATTGCTGGAAAATGAGCATTATAACATATTGGTAGTGTGATAACATATTGGAAGGGTGATTACATATTGGTACAAACTTTTTGGAGTGTTATTTGGCAAATTCATGAAATATTTAGCAAAATATATTTTGACTCACAATCTTACTGTTGGAAGTTTACACTAAGGAAATCATTACAACACCACTTTGCATAGATCTGGTTACTAACATGTTTATCACAGAGTTGCTTTTGATAGTGAAAAATCAGGAAAAAAGGTCATAAAATTGGGATTGGTTACATAAATAAGGTACATTCCTACAAATGCAATCATTTTAATATGATGAGAAAAATTTGTAGTGAATTCCACAAAAGGCTGTTTGTGATTTAATACTTAACGAAAAAGAACGCAGTTCATAAAACAATATATATAGTATAACCTGGCCTTTGTAAAAATAGCCACATATTTTACAGATAGATTTACATGTCCAGGTATTACAGATAGATGGAAGGTAGCCATGTCAGTAGGCAGGTACATAGATGAAAAGGAAGGTAGAAAACTATAAAGGAGACACACCAAAGCATTAATAGTTTTTATAACTGGATAGTGGAACCATAGGTGATTTTCATTTTCTACTCTTATCTGTATTTTCTAATTTCTTCTCCCATGTGTGTACATTTTGTTTAATTAAAAGTTATAGAAAAAAGCACCGCCCCCAAAAGAGACCGTAAATAGCTTCATGTCTGGTCAAGTTTTGCTGCCAAGGGAGTCGTGAATAAATGTTTTAGGGCTTTGTAGATCTTGCAGTTTCAGCTAAAGGAACGTGGACTATAACATATTTCCATTGGGACTTTATTAGCTATTTCCTCTAACAGGACAGATGGCCTATAGAAAGAATATGCCCCCTAGGGCACTGTTTTTATAATTTTTTCAGTTTTTACCCCTATGCTCCACCAAGATTTCCACCTCCAGGTTTGTGGATATACAGATGTATTGTAGAACCCAACCTTGCTGCTTAACTTTCTGCTTCTTTTGTGCAGAACAAGCTTCTTCATCCCTGGGTTCCATTTTAAGCAATATACTCCAAATCTCTGTGATAATCAGATTTACTGCTCCATGTTATAGCTCCAATTCACCTTATTTACTCTGCATATTCTATACAATAGAGTATAAACATCCAAGGTCGCGTCTTATGCCTAGCTCCCTTCCTAACTGCGTGCTCATGTTATTCATGGGAATCACTGGATACCCATTTCCTTGCCAGACTGCTGTTTTCAACAGTAATTCCATTTATCTATGTATCTTTCCTTTCTTACTTATATTCTCTTTAAATCACTCTTAATCAGAATCACCAGGCTTTAGGGAAATAATAATACAACTGTATCAAAAGGATATCAAATGTTTATATCACATCTTTTCTTTTCAATAAAAGAGCTCCCTAAGAACTCTCGTGGATTATAATTATTAATAAACTTGTAAAGTCAGATAATTTGGTTTTGAAATAAATGTTTAAATAAAGGGAGAATGTTGTTAGAATTTAGGAATCCCTGAATGTTAGAATTGGTGCAAGGAAAGAAAGGGACCGTCTGAGTGTTCACATCGTGACACCAGGGGTGCCAGGGTGCAAGAGAAGTTTTGCAGATGAGCAGTCATTCTCCTGCAGACCACAGCGATGTTGCTGCAGTTACCATTCCCTGCCACAGTTCTGCATAATGGTGCTTTTCACTGCAAAGCCACCCACCTGAATCATTTAAATAGTGCATAAATTATACCTATGTAATAATGTTATTTATAGCATGCCTTTCACTCAAGGATATGCAAGAGCTTTAAAAACTGCACTTACAGAGAATTCCAGGTGTTTCAGTTTGACCCATAAAAGCAGGTCAATGTTGCTGAGGTCATTAATTCTATAGATGAAAAAATGTGACAGTATCTTCATATCTTAATATATGCCGACTCTTCATATTCTTAATATATGCCAAGCTGTCATACACTCTTTCTCAAGATCACACATTTAATTCTTTAAATACATCTTAACCCACTTCTGATCTGTGTGACATTAGAACCTTTGGAAGCAATGCCAGAATACAGCATTGCAAATGATTTTATGTGAGAACTTTTCTACGAGCTGGAAATATGTGGATTAAAAAAAAACAAACTAAAAGATCTAGGTGCATTCTTAACATTTCTATGATTGAAAAGTCAGTCTTGTACTAATAGATATTCTTTTTTAGTTTTAACTTGCAAATTTCTCCAGGAAATTAACAACTTTGGGGCATGTTTGGGAACCCTCATAAGTTTCATGTTTTGTTTTTTTTTAGATGCAGCATCATAATCTTCAACAGATCTGTGTTTTGAAGATATTAGTTATTCCATGTTACAGCTTGGAGGAAGAAGGGTGGTGGTCAGGGCTGGAGTGGACAGAGCCTAAATGACTTGCCCAGGGATCCCTAGCTGGTCAAGGATTCCCAGGGTTTTAAAGTTTAAAATCTCACCTGGACTGTCCTACCTTAGAATGCAGAGGGCAGAGAATGGGAAGGTAAGTACACAAATAAGCAGCTTAGCTACCAAAAGTGAACATTAAATATATTGAAACAAGGAGTTTTAAAGGTCATATTTATAGGTCATATGAGAATTTAGGAGGTGCTCAAGAATTCCTTGCCATGATAACTACGATCCTCTCTCCATCCTTTAATCCTGCGGTCCCCAACACCCCGGCCGGCTGCAGATCTTACCGGTCTGTGGCTTGTTACAAACCAGGCCACACAGCAGGAGATGAGCGGCAGGCAAGCTAGCGAAGCTTCATCTGTATTACAGCCACTCCCCGTTGCTCACATCACCACCTGAGCTCCGCCTCCTGTCAGATCACCAGCCACATTAGATTCTCATAGGAGCACGAACCCTACTGTACAGTGCGCACACGAGGGATCTAGGTTGCGTGCTCCTTGTGAGAATCTAATGCCTGAAGATCTGAGGTGGAGCTGAGGTGGTGATGCTAGCACTGGGGAGTGGCTGCAAATACACGTGATCATTAGCAGAGAGGTTGCATTACGGTGAGTTGTATAATTATTTAATTATATATTACAAAGTAATAATAATAGAAATAAAGTGCACAATAAATGTAATGTGCATAAATCATCCAGAAACCATCCCCCAGCCCCCATCCGTGGAAAAATTGTCTTCCATGAAACTGGTCCCTGGTGCCAAAAAAGTTGGGGTCCACTGCTTTAATCTATCCTGGTGTAGCTTCAGTTTTATTGTATTCTCCAGCACTCGTCCCAGGAGTTTGCAGGAAATCATAATAGAAACAGGATGGAGGCCAACTATGTTATTCCCCCCAAGTTTCTCCAGCCTGACCCTGACCTTATGCTATAGCTAATTTTATACATACCTTTCTGTCCCCACTCCATCTGCCCATGATAAGTAGCCCCTGATCTGCACCCCTGTTATCATCATGGGTGGCTAAAAATTATTGCATAATCAGTCCTGGCCATAAAATTAGAAGAGCAGCCACATCTTCAGGGTCATAACAATGCCAAAGTAAACATTCTTGTGAAAATTCCCTGTTGAATATGTGCAAATGTGTGTAGAATGGATTTGTTCACCTCTGCCTTCCACCAAGGGGTGTTAATACTACCAAGAGTATTACACCAGAGGCCAGGAGATTTGGGTCCAAGATCCTACTCTACAGTAGCAGCAGCACCGAGCTGGCAGAAAGCAGCAGGCACACGCCTCCTTGGTGTTCTTACTAGAAGTGGAGAGGCACCAAACAGCAAAGTGAAGCAAAGCAAGGGAAAGTGAGCAGCTTCCCTCACAGCAGAAACCAAACTACACTGCTGATGATTAGACAAACAGGCCTGTGTTCAAGATCTAGGTGACACTGAGCAGAGGCCACCTTCCACCTACAAACCAAAGGAAGGGAAGGAAATGGGCCTTGTTAGCATATGCCTCATTAATAAATAGCTGTCCCTTTTTCCCTCCAGAACTCAGCTGTTGTCCAGACAGCCTCCATCTGCCTCTAATTGAAGTGGCAACCAGAGGTAGAAGCTTAGCAGACTGGCAGCTTAGGGACTTAGGCAGAGGGGCTCTTACCTGGGTACAGTGCCAGAGACTCACTGTCTGCTCTTCTTTTCTACCATCCTGCCTTACTCTCCCTGAGGGCTCTATGACAACAGGTCCTTAACAGGCTAAAAAAGTCTTGGGACTATCCAACTCCATCCCAGCCTGTGGGTGTATTAGTCAGGGTTCTCCAGAGAAAGAGAACCAATAGGATATATATATATATATATATATAAAGAAATTTATTATACCATATTGGCTTATGCAATTATGGAGGCTGAGAAGTCCCACAATCTGCCATCTGCAAGCTGGGGACACAGGAAAGCTGGTGGTGTAGTTTGAAGGCTTGAGAGCCAGAGAGCTGTTGGCATAGACACCATTCTGAGTCTGGAAGCCTGAGAACCAGGAGAGTTGAGGGCAGGAGTAGATTGATGTCCCAGCTGAAGCAGTCAGGCAGAATTAATTCAACCTGCCTCCACCTTTTTGTTCTATTTAGGCCCTCAGCAGATTAGATGATACCAGCCACACTGGGGAGGGCCATCTTCTGCTTTTCTCAGTTCCCTAGTTCAAATACTAATCTCTTCCAAAAACACCCTCGCAGACATACCTAGAAATAATGTTTAGACAGCTATCTGGGCATACCATGGCCCAGTCAAGTTTATACATAAAATTAATCATTACAGTTGGTAAAACAAATACTGCAACTCCCAAGAGCAAGACAGATGTAATCTATAAGGACAGTGCTCTTTCTCTGAAGGAAACTCTGCCCTGAGTTTTGTCAATTACAGGGAGGTTCTCATCTTTCTTCAGTTGGGTTCACTAGAAGCAGACCTTGAGTTGAGGATTCTTGTGCAAGTGATCAATTAGGGAAGTGCTGATGAGTGAGTAGGGGCAGCCAGAAAAGGGAGAGAAGAAGCCAAGGAAGAGTGTACTTTTAGGCAAAATCTCAGCTTTAGCCTGATGGTGCAGGGGAGCTTTGAAGGCTGTATTGTACCTCCAAGTGTGTCTCAACTCAAGGCAGAGAGCTGGGCTTTCACACCCTGTACCATCTACCATTTGCTAAGGCCCACCCTAAAGGAACCTAAATTCCCAGGCAATTCTGGCTCTCTGCTGGTGCGGGCAAAGTGGCTCAGGACTATAGTCCCAAGAGAGTCACAGGGGACATCCATCAGGAGAAAAGCACACAGAAGCCAAGGGATGGCCATAGAAATGGCCAGGATCCAAGGGTCCCTGGGGGGAGTGCCATCCTAAAGAAGAACGTGATAGAAAGCAGGGGATACAGGAGTCCATTCTGCACACATATTTGCACATACTCAAATCGGTACATGCACAAGAATGTTCATTTCAGCCCTCTTTTTAAAATAGAAAAAAAAAAAAAAAAAAAAAAAAAACCCTGGAAACCATCTATATATCCACTAATGGTGGGTTGGGTAAAACACCCAGGTTATAATATTCAGCAAATACCAAAAATATAATAGATTTTTATGCTCTTCAAGCTATATTATTAAGTGAAAAAAAAAAAACCTCAAGTTGCAGATTAATGACCTTATCATGTAAAGTATTTAAACTAAATTAAATGTGTAAATAAATTTAATTTATACACATCCATATACAAAAATACCCAGAAAAAAAGGTCTGGAAAAATCTATGCCAAAGCAAGGAGATAGTAGAGTTGGTGTGTCAAACGGGACTCATAATATTTTACTCAATTCACGTGATTATTAGACTATTTTCCGGTAATTCTGTGTTTATGTATTATTTGTGTAGTTACAAACAAAATTGCCTTGTAAAAGCAGGCATGATATTTTGAAATGTGGAGCTACAACAGGAGATGTATGACCTACAGGAAAAAAATCAAAATTTCTCCTTCCCATCCTGGTCAGTAGCTGTGAATGATTTCCCAGGTCCATCGCCTTCACGGCTATTCAGCTCTCTCACTGGACTCCACCCCACCTCTCTCGCGAAGATCATCAATATTTTTACAATTTCAGAATCTGATGGAATATTTTCAATTCTTATTTTACTTGAGAGGCAGTCAGGTGTCATGAAATGAACCTCAGCCTGCTCCTCTTTCGAGATGTGACTTAAATATCAACTGTTTTCGGCGAGGCACATGCTTACACTTCTCCAAAGAGTCAGGTACTATTTTCATTTTGGCCTTTTTGTACCCTATACATACATTCCCTTTAGAATTTTTTTTTTTCATTTTTATGTAACTTTTTTTTTTTAATTTATTTTTTTAATTTCAGAATATCATGGGGGTACAACACTTTGGCCATACACATTGCCCCTGTTCTGCCCGTGTCAGAGCCACAATCGTGGTCATCCCCCAAACTGTGCTCCCCACATCCATTCAGTGAGAGTTTTTCCCATCCCTTCCACCCCCCTCCCGCCCGCCCTCAGATGAATGTTATTGCCCTGTGTGATGTAAGTGTTCATCAGTTAGTACCAGTTTGATGGTGAGTACCAGTGTTGCTTGTTTTTCCAATCCTGTGACACTTTGCTTCGAAGAATGGGTTCTAGCTCCAACCAGGATAATACCAGATGTGTTAATTCACTGTTGTTCCTTATTGCTGAGTAATACTCCATGGTATACATATACCACATTTTATTGATCCACTCGTGTATTGATGGGCACCTGGGTTGTTTCCACAACTTTGCAATTTTGAATTGTGCTGCTATGAACATTCGAGAGCAGATGTCTTTATTATAAAATGTCTTTTTTTCTTTTGGATAAATACCCAGTAGTGGGATTGCTGGGTCAAATGGTAATTCTACTTTTAATTCTTTGAGGTATCTCCATATTCTTTTCCATAGAGGTTGTATTAATTTGCAGTCCCAACAGCAGTGTATGAGTGTTCCTATCTGTCCACATCCCCACCAACATTTGTTATTTGGGGATTTTTTGATATGAGCCAATCTCACTGGAGTTAAGTGATATCTCATTGTGGTTTTGATTTGCATTTCCCTGATGATTAGAGAAGTTGAGCACTTTTTTATATGTTTGCTGGCCATCATTCTGTCTTCTTTGGAAAAGTTTCTGTTCATGTCCTTTGCCCATTTTTTAATAGGGTTGTTTGATTTTTTCTTGTTGATTTTCCTAAGTTCTGTATAGATTCTGGTTATCAGCCCTGTATCAGAGGTGTAGCATGCAAATATTTTCTCCCATTCTGTAGGTTGTCTGTTCACTCTAGTGATAGTTTCCTTGGCTGTGCAGAAGCTTTTCAATTTGATCAGGTCCCATGTATTTATTTTTGTTGCTGTTCTGATTGCTTTGGGGGTCTTCTTCATAAATTCTTTGCCTAGGCCAATGTCCATAAGAGTTTTTCCAACGTTTTCTTCGAGAATTCTTATGGTTTCATGTCTTAGGTTTAGATCTGTTATCCATTGTGAATTGATTTTTGTGAGAGGTGAGAGGTGTGGGTCCACTTTCAGTCTTCTACATATGGCCATCCAGTTTTCCCAGCACCATTTGTTGAATAGGGAATCTTTTCCCCAGTGTACGTTTTTCTGGAATTTGTCAAAGATCAGGTGACTGTATGAGGTTGGTTTTATATTTGGGTTCTCAGTCCTGTTCCATTGGTCTATGTCTCTGTTCTTGTGCCAATACCATGCAATGTTGGTTACTATGGCCTTGTAGTATAGTTTGAAGTCTGGTAGACAGATGCCTCCCAATTTGTTCTTTTTGCTTAAGATTGCTTTGGCTAGACGGGGTCTTCTCTGGTTCCACACGAAGCATAGAATTATTTTTTCTAGATTGGCAAAAAATGATGTTGGTATTTTGATAGGGATTGCATTGATTCTGTAAATTAATTTAGGTAGCAAAGCCATTTTTACTATGTTGACTCTGCCTATCCAAGAGCATGGTAGGGCTTTCCATCTATTTACATCCTCTGCAATTTCTTTTCTCAGTGTTTCATAATTCTCTCTATATAGGTCTTTGACCTCCTTAGTTAGATATGTTCCTAAATATTTAATTTTCTTTGTTGCTATTGCGAAAGGTATTGCATCTTTAATTTGTTTCTCGGCTTGATTGTTATTAGCATATATGAAGGCTATGGATTTGTGTGTATTAATTTTGTATCCTGAGACTTTGCTGAATTCATTTATCAATTCCAGTAATCTCTTGGTTGAATCTTTGGGTTTTCTATGTATAATATCATATCGTCTGCGAATAGTGAAAGTTTGACCTCTTCTGCCCCTATCTGGACGCCCCTGATTCCTCTGTCTTGTCTAATTGCTGTGGCCAGGACTTCCAGCACTATGTTGAAAAGAAGTGGAGATACTGGGCACCCTTGTCTGGTGCCAGTTTTAAGGGGGAATGCCTTCAATTTTTCCCCATTCAGTATGATATTGGCTGTGGGTTTATCGTATATGGCTTTAATAGTTTCTAGGAATGAGCCATCTATGCCTATATTGTTAAGAGTTCTTATCATAAAAGGGTGGTGGATTTTGTCAAAAGCCTTTTCTGTATCTATTGAAAGGATCATATAATCTTTGTTCTTGCTTTTATTTATATGGTGAATTACATTTATAGATTTGCATATGTTGAACCATCCCTGCATCTCGGGAATAAAGCCCACCTGATCGTGATGGATTATTTTTTTGATGTACCTTTGAATTCGGTTTGCAAGGATTTTATTGAGAATTTTTGCATCTATATTCATAAGGGATATTGGTCTGTAGTTTTCTTTTTTTGTTGTGTCCTTTCCTGGCTTTGGTATCAAGGTGATACTGGCTTCGTAGAATGAGTTTGGGAGGATTCCATCCTTCTGGATATTTTCAAATAATTTCTGCAGTATAGGCACCAGTTCTTCTTTGTAGGCTTGGTAGAATTCAGGTGTGAACCCATCTGGTCCGGGACTTTTTTTTGTGGGTAGATTTTTAATTACTGCTTCAATTTCGGTGCTTGATATTGGTTTGTTTAGAAATTCTGTTTCTTCCTGGTTGAGCCTAGGGAGGTAGTGTGTTTCTAAGAATTTGTCCATTTCCTCCACGTTTTTGTGTTTGTGGGCATAGAGATTTTTGTAGTATTCAAAGATGATGTTTTGTATTTCCATGGTATCAGTTGTGACTTCTCCTTTTTCATTTGTAATTGAGCTTATTAGAGTCCTTTCCTTTCTGCTTCTGGTCAACCTGGCAAGTGGCCTGTCTATTTTGTTTATCTTTTCAAAGAACCAACTTTTCGTTTCATTGATTTTCTGTATTGTTCTTTTGTTCTCGATTTCATTTAATTCTGCTCTGATTTTGGTTATTTCTTTTCTTCTGCTGGCTTTAGGATTGCTTTGCTCTTCCTTTTCCATTTTCTTAAGATGATTCGTTAGTTTACTGATTTGTGACTTTTCTGTCTTTTGGATGTGGAAATTTAGGGTGATAAGTTTTCCTCTCAGGACTGCTTTTGCTGTTTCCCACAGATTTTGGTAACTTGTGTCCCCATTATCGTTTAGTTCAAAGAATCTTTTGATTTCAATTTGAATCTCCCCCTTGACCCAATAATATTTCAGCAATAGATTGTTTAGTTTCCAAGTTTTTGGAGGAAGATGTGAGTTTCTGTTGGAATTGATTTCTAATTTTATTCCGCTGTGGTCTGAAAAGATACATGGTATGATTTCTATTTTTTTGAATTTGTTTAGATCTGTTTTGTGGCCTAGGATGTGGTCAATTTTAGAGAAAGTTCCATGAGCTGATGAGAAGAATGTATATTCAGTGTTATTTGGATGGAGTGTTCTGTAGATATCTGTTAGGCCCAAACGTTCTATAGTCCTGTTTAGGTCTTTTATTTCTCTATTTGTTTTTTGTTTGGAGGATCTGTCCAGTTCCGTCAGTGGGGTGTTGAAATCCCCTGCTATTATGGCATTGCTGCTTATTATGTTGTCTAGATCTAGCAGTATTTGCTTTATGTACCTGGGCGCTGCTGTGTTGGGTGCATAAATGTTTAGGATTGTTAAATCCTCTTGTGAGATTTTTCCCTTCACCACTATATAGTGTCCATTTTTGTCCTTCTTTACTTTTATTGCTTTAAAGTTTATGTCATCTGAAATGAGGATGGCTACTCTGGATTTCTTTTGGTTTCCATTAGCCTGAAAAATTGTATTCCACCCTTTCACCTTGAGTCTGAATGCGTCTTTGTGTGTAAGGTGTGTTTCCTGAAGACAACAGATACTTGGTTTGTATTTTTTAATCCATTCAGCCAGCCTATGTCTCTTCAATGGGCAGTTCAAGCCATTTACATTTATTGAGAGAATTGATATTTGGGGTAAATTTCTGATTATTCTGTTGGGTGGTATCTTTTGTTTTACTGCTTGCGTCATTGTGGAATCTGGTTTCTGGGGTTTTAGCTTTTGTGTAGTTTTACATAGGTGGGTGTCTGTTGCTCTGTTTAGTGTATGATGCAGGTCTAAGCATTTCTTGCAAGGCTGGTCTGGATTTCGCAAATTCTATCAGTGATTGCTTATCTGGAAACGTCTTTATTTCTCCCTCATATAAGAAGCTTAGTTTGGCAGGATACAGAATTCTGGGTTGACCTTTGTTTTGTTTTAGGAGATTGATGATGTCTCCCCATTCCCTTCTGGCTTGTAAGGTTTCAGCTGAGAAATCTGCAGTTAATCTGATAGGTTTCCCTTTGTAGGTTACCTGCTCTTTTCGTCTTACAGCTCTGAGGAGTGCCTCTTTTGTGTTTACTTTGGTCAGTCTAATAATTATGTGGTGTGGTGAATGCCTTTTCACATTGACTCTCCCAGGAGTCCTGTGTGCTTCTTGTACTTGGATATCGAGATTTCTGGCTAAGCCATGGAAATTTTCCTCTATTATTCCTTCAAATAAATTTTCCAGTCCATGCGAATTTTCTTCCTCTCCTTCAGGGATACCTATGATCCTTATGTTTGGCCTCTTTACATAATCCCACATTTCTTGTATGCTTTTTTCCTGCCTCTTGTTTTTGTGTTCTTTCTCTTCGGCTGATTTATTTAGTGCATAGGAGCTGTCTTCTAGCTCTGAAATTCTTTCCTCTGCATGGTCCAGCCTATTCTTAAGGCTTTCCACTGTGTTTTGTAGATCCTTGAATGCTTCTTTCATTTCTAGGATTTCTATTTGATTTTTCCGTAATATTTCTATTTCTTTGGAGAATTTTTCGTTCATTTCTTGCATTTTTCTTGTGGTTTCTTTTTGCTGGGATTCAATTTTCTCTTGAATTTCATTGAGCTTTCTTATAATCCATAAACGAAATTCCTCTTCTGTCATTCTGCCCATTTCATTTGGGTTGGTATCCATTGCTGAGGAACTGATAATTTCTTTTGGGGGTGACTTTTCACTCTGATTTTTCATGTTCCCTGAGTTCTTTCGCTGGTTTTTTCTCATCTGGCCTCTTGGTTGAGAGCTGGGGGTGTTAGAGCTAGTTTATGGCCCTGTCACCAGGCCCACAATTATTGTTCCTTGGCAAAGCCAGGGAGAGAAGTAGTGGCCTGTATTGCCTTAGGTGTATTTTAGCAAGTTTGGTGGATCTTGAGTTAACTCTGACCTGTGGTCTTCTCCTCTTCCCAGTGGAGTGTGGTGAGAATGAAAGTTGAAAGTATGCAAAGGTGCAGTTCTGCGAAATTAAGTTGGTCAAACTCGCGTACTGATTTCTTGGCTTAAGGGCATTAAGATGCACCCAGTTCTTTCTTGGGTCCCCACGAAGGCCGGCTCAGGGACCCACCCTCCAGAATTTTTGTCATTGTCTCATCGTTACATATAGATTCATCTCTCCCAGTGGCATGTGAGGTTCTTGAGGGCTAAGAATGTGTCCACATTAGTATCCTGTCCCAATGTCCAGCTTAAGATCTGGCCAATAGAAGGTGTTCAATAATAGCTGTTCAGTGAATGCATTAATGAATAACTGAATGAATTAGTAAATGAATACTTGTAGGTAAGTCTGAAGAACAAAGACACAAAAGACAATAATTCTTCATAGCTGAGAAAGAAATAGCTATAACTTGGGTTGAGGTGCAAGTAAAGGAGAAACCAGAAAAGAAGGCTGAAGAACCCCAACTCAGGGTCTAAAAACATAAGCTCTGGGAATAAAATACAGAGAAACAAATATCCTGAGTAATGATGAATGAGTTAAAACCTCCTTTAAGTTAGGTTAAATGATAACAAAAGGTTTTCCTGTAGCCTCTCTACTTGTACAAGGTACATGATTCCAGATATCATCACCTTGTGAGTAAAATAGTTTAACTCTACTCAGTTGACACAGTCTGCATTTACTCCTACCAGACAGTAGGACAGGGAAAGGCTTTGGTTCCAGTGACTCAATGTGTAAAAGAAAAATTCTGCCAGGTTCCTTGAAGGGCAGGCAGGCAAAAGGCTATTGGGCCATAATGTTGGGGAACTGATGGTCCAGGGCCAATTTTATCAGGAGGAACAACATAACTATTCAAAGGTATCAGAACATGTTCAAATTTGTATTTCAGATGGAAATTTGCCTTGGCTGTGAGGCCTCAGAAAGAGGCCCACATCTTTCCCTAGTTTTCATATGTCTCCCCTAAGGACAGAGATGAAGAAGGTGTCCTGAGAATGGCTGGTCACACCTGTCTTGGAACAACACCTGACCAGCCAGTGCCAATCAGGTCAGTGTCTGGCTTTGGTGTTGATGTGCGTATCACAGCTCTGCTCAAGGGGAAGCATCTAAGAACTCCACCAGCTGTTCCTGGATAGGACCATCCCAGAATTGGCAGAGAACACCGAAGCCTGGGGAAATGACGCTGATATAATATCAGGTATTATATTATATTAATATGAGATATTAATGACTGGGTATGTGGGCCTCCTACCCACTTTGTACCTGCAGACCAGCCACGGAGGGCCAGGTAAAAAGGTTTCTTACCTCCTGATGCTTTGGAGGGGATCGCTGGAAACAGCAAAGCCCTATTGCTCCAATCCTCAACCCACTCAGCCCCATGATTCCCTTATACATATTCTGGGAAAGCACCATGGACTTGGACATCAGACAGCCTGGGCATACATTAGCTTTTACATTTGTTAGCTAAGGATCTAACTTGACCAAACCTTAGTGTCCTCAATCAGTGAAATAGAGACTGTAACAGGAACTCCCTTAAGGGGTCATTCAGAAGATTGAACACGATAATGAATGTAAAGGGCTTAGTATTCTGCCTCGTTAGTGGTGGTCATTATTGGCTGTGGGAACCACGGAGCAGTCTGTCCAATCTGTGCTTCCAGTGGATTGGGAGCAGGGGGCTCTTCGTGGGCAGTTTGATTCACTACACACCCAGAAGCTTGATTTTGTTGTCTAAGTCAACATCGACTCATATGCATTTTCTGGTTTTCCAACAGGTTTCCAGTATCTACTATATTCAAGATGGAAACTGTGCCCATTGCCCCACACAAGCTGTCCATGTCCGTTGCTATGTTAAATGCTCACACATAACCTCATTCACCCACCATTGCATTTCCTATTATCCCCGAGCCCAGTGGAGGGGCTGAAATAAAAGGGCTGGTTTGGTCCTGTACCAGTTAGGTTCAATCCTGGAGGCAGAATCACCAGGATATGTGTGCACATGTATATGTGATTATATGTGTGTGTGTGTATGTGTATGGATTTGTTACACAGATTGGATCTTGCACAATTGTGGGAGGAGTTAGGCAGGCTCTGTAAAGCCTACAAAACATTGCTGTTATTATTTTATGTAGCCATTTAAAAATATATTCACCCCTGTATATTTATATATTATCATTTTCTTTCCTCTTTAATCCTTGCATCTCTGAACTTGTGTCTAATATCATCTTCCTCCTACTTAAAGAACATCCTTTAGAATTTCCCTAAATTCTTTAACAGGACAAACAGTTTTTGTTCGTCTAAAAATGTCTTTGTTTAGCCTTCATCCTTTGAATACAGGAAAAACAGTTTTCCTCTATACTTACTCTCAACACTTCTGTGACCAGCTATATAGGTTTTTTTTCCCCACACCAACCGATTCTCCAACGTTCTGGACACCAACTGGGTGTCCTGTGATTCAATTCAGTTCTGGCGCTGTCTACCTGGGATTAGTGTCAGACCTCACAAGTTAAGGGCTCCGTCCCACAAGACAGCCCCCACTTCAGACACCAACCACAATCCAGGTTGTCCCCAGTGCTTCTGACCAGATGGCTATAAATCAGAGGTCCCAGCGCCCTCCTCCTTTCACTCAATCCTTTGCTAGAATGGCTCAGAGAAATTAGGGAAACACTTATGTTTACCACTTTATTATAAAGGATACAGATGAGTGGCTGGATGAAGAAGTACATAGAGCAAGGTCTGAAAGAGCCCTGAGCACAGGGGCTTCTGTCCCCATGGAGTTGGGGTGAGCCACCTTCTTGGCACATGGGTGTAGTCACCAACCTGGAAGCTCTGTGAACCATGTAGATCGGGGATTTTTATGGAGGATTCATCACACAGGAATGATTGATTATTAACTCAATCCCTAGCCCCCCTCTCCATCCCAGAAAATGGGGTGGGGATGGGGCTGACAGTTCCAAGTTTCTAATCATGGCTTGGTCTTTCAGGTGACCAGCCCCCATCAAGAAACCCAACAAGAGTCACCTCATTAGGACAAAAAACGCTCCTATTGCCTAGGAAATTCCAAGGGATTAGGAGCTGTGCATCAGGAACAGGGTCAAAGACCAAGTATTAGAACAAAAGATAGGCCAGACGTGTGGCTCACACCTGTAATCCTAGCACTTTGGGAACCCAAGGTGGGAGGATCGCTTGAGGCCAGGAGTTCAAGACCAGCCTGGGCAACATAGAGAAACCCCATCTCTACGAAAAATAGAAAAATCAGCTGGGCATGGTGGCTCACGCCTGTAGTTCCAGCTACTTGAGAGGCTGAGGTAGGAGAATTGCTTGAGCCCAGGAGTTTGAGGTTGCAGTGAACTATGATCGTGCAGCTGTGCTCCAGCCGGGGTAACAGAGTGAGACCCTGTCTCAAAAAAAAAGAACAAAACATACTCCTAGTACCCCTATAGCTGAGGAAATAACAAGGGTTTTAGGAACTCTGCCAGGAAGTGGGACAAATACCAAAATATGTATTTCTTCATATAAATCACAGTATCATACCCTTAAAACGTATTTTGGCTGGAGGGATCTGTGTGTGTATGTGTGTGTGAGAGAGAGAGAGAGAGAGAGTTATTTTCTCTCAGTACATTTGAAAACATTATTTTGTTGTCATCTGACTTCTACTGTTGCTGCCGAGAACTGTTGATGTAACTGTTGCTCCTTTGGAGGTATTTCTCTGTTCTCACAGATTCCTTTCGAGATCTTCTCTTTGTTGTTGTTATTCTGCAGTTCCATTATGTTAAGTATTTTTTAAACTTCTCATATGTGCTGGATTTGTGTCTTTCTAAAGCTCTCGAAAATTTTCAGCCATTATCTTATCAAATATTGTCTCTGCCTCATTATCTCTTTTCTTTGCTTCTGAAAGTTTTGTTACACCCATGTTAAACTTTATTACTCTGCATTTCTTGCTTTATAACTTTGCTTTCAAATGTTTCGTTGCTTTCACTGTCTATGAGGCATTTCGTGTAAGTTAAGAGTTATATTCCTACTCACCGATCCCTCTTTGTGTCTAATGTGTCATTAAAACCATCCATACAGATTTTGATTTCCAATCAAATATTACATTTATTTCTAGGCATTCTACTTAATTCTTTTTCAGATCTCCTTGGACATTAAAGTTTGTCTATTTTTTAACACAAAAAATGTTTTAATTGTATCTGATAATTCCAGTATCTAAGGTCTTTGCAGGTCAGTTTCTAGTATTTATTGTTTCTACTGCTCCTCACTCATGGTAACATGTTTTCTTGAACATTTATTATATTCTTCCCTGAGCTACTTGTTTTCCTTGGAAATTTACTTGAGGAAGTTCTTCAATGCCTGGAATTAAGGCAGATTTCAGGATTCTAGACAGAGTCCACAGGATTTATGCTTATTTTTGCCAGATGCCTGGGAAACCACTAGTCCAGTGTTCCTTGAAGCTACATTTATTGCTGTTTGTTTTATGCAGAAGATGTGAATCTGTGCTGCAAATGTGTGTAAGGTGTAGTCTGTGGTTATGACTTTGTGGAGTTTTCTGCACCAAACAGCTGGGCAATTTTCCTTGCAGTGCTTGAGTGTGGTAGTGGGGAGAGTTGGGTATGTTTCCAGGCCAAGCTTACACTGAGGGTGAGGTTCTCTGAGTACCAGCTTTGTGGGAAGAGGTTGTCCCAGGGTGCTCCACTTTGGCAGTCCCATGCCATGTCTCTGTCTCAGGTGCTCCCAGGGGCAGTGAAAACTGGTGCTCAGAGTCACCAATGCTGGCAAATTCCCCCGGGGCTGAAATCTCACTCTGCTGGCTTCTCTGGGTTCCTGCTTCCTCTCAGATTTTGCCCTGTGTATTTCCTGGTTTCTTGCCAGATCATCAATGCTTTTAAGAAGGCCTTGACTTTCAAACTTCTTAGTTATTTTCAGCAGGAAGAATGATTTGGGTAATTAGATTGCCATATTGCCAGACAGAGACCCCTGCAGGGCTTGTTTTTGTGAAACATAAAGAGAAGAAAATGATGTTTAATAAAATGCACAGGTTGGTAAATAATGCTCTGCTATTAATCTTATAAACAGGTATTTCAATCACATTGTGTATGATCGTAAAGAGCAAAGTGACTTTTCCTTTCTCCCTAGGCGATATGAAGTGTTACAAATCAACCATGTAACTTTCTAAAGAAAAAGAGAGAAAGACATGCGAAGAAGGAAATAGGTCACAGAATGAGGGAAGGATCCCTTCCCCTTGACTAGGATTGTGAATTTTCCAAGTAAAGGCGAATACATCTGTACCCGTGCGGAACAAGTATGGGAGTATAAACAAACAATCCTGAATAAATAACGTGAATCCTTTGACACTCTTAAATCAGCCTTATTAAAAAAGTAGAGTTTACCTGCTAACTTTTCCACTTTTCCCTAAGTACAGACACAGAAATAAACTAAACAGGAATTCTTCCCTTTCACCCAGATGTAAAAATGATTTTTGTCCAGGTGAAAGTGGTAGGCACAAGAACAAAGTTCTCTTATTTTAACTTATCAAAAAATGAGCGAAAATACCCCCAGCGAGCATCTCCTTTCCGAAGTGCCGTAGGCTAAGTTGCTCCTTCATGTGCAGCTAGCCCCCTTCATACGAGGCTAGACTCTGAGAGTCCTTCCTTTGGGGACAGAGAGGTAAACAGCAGGTGCTGCCAGCCTGGCCTGGGAGGCTGGAGACCAGGACTGCCTGTGTAGGAGCCTGGGCTCAATGCCTTATGAGCAAAACTAGGAACTGAACTGGATTATCTTCCAATTAGACGAACAAACAATCTATCTATATGGAGCTTTTGCCCTCTTGTTCTCGGAGGTCCCAGGCTCCCATCTAGAATCTAAAGCTCCTTGCATGCACTGGGGAGGGTTGCCCTGTCTCTCCTGCCTCTGCAAGGCCTGTGCGCACACCCTAGCTTCTCCCACAGCTGGGCCCATTTTGGCCTTGGCCAGGAGCAGCACAGTAGCACAGTAGCAGCTCAGATGGACTTCAGCCTCTAGAACGTTCCTATGGAAGGACTTGTATGAGGGAGTGAGTGGTTATGGGAAGAGATTTTTCTAATCGGGGTGAGGCTATAGCAGTGTGCTGGGAGTGGAGAATTTAGGCTCACCTCTGACCCTGAGATGGGCAGGTGGCCAGAGGGATGAGAAAGGATGGCTTCTGCTAAGTCCAAACTGATGTCCTCACACTGGAAAGTAGCCACAGCTTTTATAGTTTCTCCCACTCAAATTTGTATTATATGCCATGGCCAGTTTAATTTTCCTAAACATTGTTATCATCACTGAATTCTCATGCCCCAAATCATTCATGGCTGTCTTCTGCTTGCACAATAAAGTCAAAACACCTTTGCTTCGCTGGCAGGGTCTTCCAGGAGCTATCACCAATTGATAATCTCCCTGGTGCTCTTCTAGAAATGCCTGGATCCACACCCACCCTTGAGCTTCTTACTTTGTACAAGTACTGCCACTTAATTCTTTCTGTGAAATATAGTGGGACTTTGTGCTGGAGTTGGCTTCTATCTGAGTAGGAAGAAGAGGAAATGTTCCAGCACAAGGCAGACAGCTGTCTCGGCTATTAAGGCTCTTTGATTTGGTTCAGTACATTCCAATCTTGCTTCTGTAAACCATCCTCATTTGTGATCACACTATCCACCACCTAAGTCCCACTGTGGTTACCTATTTCTAACCTTTCCACCTGATCCTGGGACATTTCAAGGTCTAAAGGGCCTCAGGAGGCTGCCTTAACTCAGATGGATTTACCTGTTCCTGAGCCTTGGCTTGACACTTACCTGGTATGTACATATACATCATGTGTGGTATTCATTAATTCTAAGTGTGTTCATTATCTATGGCTGTGTAACAAATTAACCCAACACTTAGCAGCCAAAAATGATAAACATTTGAGTAATTATTATCTCACATAGCTTCTGAGGGTCAGGCATTGGTAAGCAGCTTGGCTGGGTGGTTCGCTCTCAAGGTCTCTCATGAGGTTGCCATCCAACTGTCAGCCAGGGCTGCAGCCGTCTGAAGGCCAGACAATACACTTACAAGTTTATCTGTGTGGTTGTTGGCAAGTCTTCTTTCTTTGCAGGCTGGTGGGTGGAGGGCCTCAGTTTCTTACCACATGGGCCCCTCTCCAGGGTCGCCCAAGTTTCCTCAAAAGCCAATGACGAGGGGGAGGGAGAAGGGAGGGGGACAGAAGCTGCAGTGTATTTTAAACCTAATCTTGGAATTGAAGTACCCTCATTTCTTCCCTATCCTATTGGTCACACAGAAAATGGGAAGGTGCTACACAAGGGTGGCACTACAGGATGTGGGGATCTTTTTGGTCCTCGTGGAGACTGGAGACCACACTGAGCCATATTTTTGTGCCGCCCCAATATTCTAACGTCTTTGAAATTAGGATACATCCTATAATCAATGGTCTGTCGTAGTTTAACTGGCAAAATTCCCATTTAGTGGTATATAAAGTAATCATATGTCTTATAATTGTAGTATCTTATTGATGGAAATATGTGTGCACCTGCAGGCTTTGAGGTGGTTTCCTGGCTTGTGGCTACTTGTCCTGACCACAGTTGCTCATGGCCCCATTGACAGTCTAGTTACAGTCCCATCCCACTGTATTCACTGCATTCCTCTTCTGTGCCCTTGCCCATGCTGGCCCTCTTCCTGACTTAAATGACCACATGAGGCCCAAGTCCTCCAGGAGTTTTCTCAGAGCACCCTAAAGCATCATCGTCTCTCTCTTTCCTCCATATTCCTATAGCTCTTTTTCCTGGATCCATTCATTTGGTGCTTGCAATTTTGTACCTTATAGTAACTGTTGAGTTTTCACGTGTACATACTGTATACATGCACAGCATGCACAATAAATGTTGCTATATGCATTTAGAGTCCTGTTTCTTTAAAAGCAGAATTTGGGGACTCTTCATAAAACAACAACAAACAATGACAAACCTCTGCTCCCCGGGTAAAATTTTATAACTAATCTGATATGCAAAATTATTATATAACCATCAAAAAATGCGCAATTATACAAAAATGTACTAGTCAGCTGCTATAAGTCAAGATGCAAAGGCTAAGTTAGAACACCTCAGTTTCCAACAGTTTATCAAATTCATGATTGTTCTCTTCTCTGTGACTTCTAAATTCTAAGATTTATTTGAACATGACTTCTGTGCACCCCATTGCATCACAGCGTGGGGAAAGGGGTGCCTGGTCTATTTTTGCCCATGAAGATAGGAGTTTTGTCTGGCAACAGGGTTAGGAATAAAAGATCAGTACTTAACAAAACTCTTGTAAGTGGTTTAATTTATTGTCTTGTATTTTTTTCAGGTTTAATTTAAACAAGTGACTCGATCTACAGAAGACAATTTAAAAATAAAAGGATGGTAAGATGCATGAATTTAAACTAAAACTGATAAGAAACCCAGTAGATAGTATTGCTAAATTTGGGGACTTTCTTTCAGTTCCTCAGATCATTAACTGTTTGCCTCCGCAGAAGACAAGCTACGTTGGACCATTGCTGGAAACGCATTAGTAAAGGCCCAGCCTGGCTCCACTGTGACTGGTTGGGAAGCATTTCTGTCACTGGATATATGTATGGAAAACAGGACTCATCACTTTACCTCATACCACATCTGAAAATTATCTAGAAATGGATCATAGGCTTACACATAAAAGTTAAAACTATAAAACATCTAAAAGAAAGCCTAGGACAAAATCTTCATATCCTTGGAGTAGGCAAAGGTGGGTTGTGCCAGGTAGATGCTGGGCACCAATTTTCAATTTGGGGGCAGGAGGTAAGGAGTCCTATTTTGGTCTTTGGTCTAAGCTGTGTTGACTCACCTACCCCTAAATACTTGACATGTTTAACTGAATTTGGCTTGTGTCTATTATCAATCTAGGTTAGAGCCCAGAAAAAGGGATGATTCATTGGCACCTCCCCTGACATCTAAGAGCACATGAGTCTAATGTTCTTTAGTTTTTCCAGACTTGGGAACAACTATCTTACAGTAGACACTGCAAGGGTGAATGAGATGGTGTCTATAAAACACTCTGGGGTCTCTGGAAGAATGATGTCTAAGATTCATAAAAGACCACTACAGGTAACTGCTCTTGCCAAGAATATGTTCTGACTTGTTGCCAAGGGCCTGTCTTTTACCTATCTTGAAATGTCTGTTGTCTTAGTCCATTTTGTGTTGCTATAACAGAATACCAGAGAGTGAGTAATCCATAATAAATAGAAATTTATTTCTCACAGTTATGGAGACTGGGAAGTTCAAGGTCAAGGTGCTGCATCTGGTGAGGGCCTTCCTGCTGCATCATCCCATGGCAGAAGGCAGAAGGGCAAAGAAAAAGAGAGAGAGACAGACAGACAAGGGGCTGAACTCATTCTTTTATAAGGAACCCACTCCTGTAATGCTATGGTTTGAATGTGGCCCTCAAAGTTCATGTGTGGGAAACATAATCTCCAATGCAACAGTGTTGAGAGGTGGGACCTTTAAAAGGTGATCAGAGCCCTCATGAATGGTTTAATGCTATTAATGGTGGAATGGGTTAGTTATCATGGGAGAGGATTCCTGATAAAGTGATGAATTTAGTCTCCTTACCCCTCTCTCTTGCCCATGTGTTGCTTTCTGCCAAGTTATCATGTAGCAAGAAGGCCCTCACCAGATGACAGTACCTTGATATTAGACTTCCCAGTCTCCAGAACCATGAGAAACAACTTTCTTTATAAATTGCCCAGTCTGTGGTATTCTGTTATAGCAGCACAAAACAGACTAAGACACCCACTCCCATGATAATGAAATTAATCCATCCACGAGGGCAGAGCCTAACCCTAACCCTAACCCTAACCCCCAAGCTCATCTTTCATTAGGCCCTACCTCCCAACACATTGGGGATTAAGTTTCCAACACATGTTTCTGGGGACACATTCCAACCATAGCGTCTGTGTTTAAACATTCATAGTTAATTTCAGGGTTAGGATGGGGGTGGGGGAGCTGGTAATTTCACACAATGCACCCCACCTGTTCTGTGCCTTCTGTCTTCCTCTGTGTTCTCCAGCCCCCCTCAAGCATGATGACAGGCAGAATCCACTCAAATAAAGCAATCAAAGACTTTTCTGTTAACTTGGTCCCTGGGCATCAGAAGAAACAGCCTAAGTCCCTGAAACATGAAATGGAGATGTGTCCCCAACCTAACAATGTCACAGCCCCACCCCTTGCACACTGTGGGAAGCACTAATCATATTCATTAGGGATCTGGTTGCAGGGCATATATCAAAGGAGGAGGGCAGAAGTGAGGAAAAACAATTATGTTTAACAAATGAACTAAAACAATTATGCAGCCACCCACTGAGTGCAAAGCTTTGAGCTCTGCTTCAAATGGGACATGAAATAACCAACTGAGAAACTGCATTGCAACCAAGCTGGACCACTATTTTAGAGAACTCTTTCATGAGATGAATCAACTGACATTATTGGTCAGAGACGTCCAAGAGGTGTTCTCTTATCAGATCTCCTGTGAGTCTACAGCAAGTAGACTCCATAATTTTTAAAAGCCCAGTAATAGCCATTTGAAGACTTTAAAACCCTGCCGCTGGTCATTTCATGGCACTTAGTCACATTTGTCATAATTTGTGACTGTCCAGCATCTTCAGGACACTCTTCCTATAGTGGGGGGATTTCTCTCATTTTGCTTTGCCTCCCCAAAGTAGAAGCCAGAAATGTTCTTTCCCATCCTCCCTTGCCACTGATGCATGGGACCTAGGTTCTGTCAGACGTGCCCACGTGAGGCTTTGATGGGGAGAAGAGGAAGCAGGTGCCATGTAGATCTTTTTCTAAGAAGGATAGAGCCTTCCAGCAGCCATGGCCGTGGTTCTCTCCAAGCTCATGGTCGGGGTATCACTGCGGTCTCTCCCTGGGCAGCCCTGTAGTGTGTGGTGCCCAGTTCTGTTGGCATCACAGCCCTGAAGTCTGACTTTGGCCCTCCTTGTCTCTTTAAGGCCCCTGATACTCTTGAATAAACCCCTTTTCTGCTCAAACTAGTTAGAATGTTGAGTGATACATGATGCTTTTCTGAAGCTAAACAACAGGAGAAGAACATGTGAGTGCTTTGGAAAACTGTAAAAGGTTGTACCAATCTATGGTTGCAATTACAGTACTTGGCTTTTTTGGGTAGGAAGCATCAGCCCAAGCTTGCAAATAAATAGACCACTCACTAGCTTGCTGAGTGTTTGCCAACCTACAATAGTACATGGGTCACAGAATAAATGTCATACATGTTCCTTTCTATCCATATGACAGGAACTCTTGCCCAGGATGAAGAGGTGGGTTTCTAAAAGTTGCCAAGGCCACTCAGTGTAGGGACTCACTCAGATAACTCCTTTGCCCTGTACTCTGACATTGGACACTGGCCCTTTGGGAGGGCAGACAGCAGGAAACCCCCAATTGGTGGTCAGCCCCTGAAGGCTGCAGAAGACTTCAATTTAGTATAAATATGACCCAGGAGAGACAGTGCATGGAAGCAAGATACCTGCGCTATGGTCTGACCCCTTTAGCTAACCAGCTTACAAATTATAACTTCCTTCCATCTGTAAGGAGCATAATATGAAGTGAAATTATTGGAAAGGATTCCCCAAACCAGTGCCCTCACTACAATGTCTTTATACAAATATTAGACATGGAACACATAGAGCAAGCCAACTGCAACTTGTCTAGACAATTATTTTTATAATCTTTTGCTAAATATTGTGAAAATTCCAGTTTGTGGGTATGTATTGATGATTTTTTTAGGTAGAAACACCTTTGGCACCCCAATAAGTTCCCCTAAGTTAATTTTGGGATTCTGTGCTAGATAGGCTCTCTCAGGACAAAGAAAGTCTCCTGATCTCAAGAGATCAGAGCCTAGTGTAGAAAGACCTAGAGAAGCTGGCAAGAAGGTCTCAGCATTGGCTATCACTTGGGCAGGCTCTCAGACAGCTGGAGAGTTGGCTGTAGTGATGAGTTATCTTGGAGCTATCCTCAGCAGTGGGCACCTGCCTGGCTGTCATGCTTGGTCACTGCTGTGATTCAGTTCCATTGTCCCTTCTTCCTCTGCTCCTGCCACTATGGATTACCTTCCCTCTTGTCTCCAGAATTCTCTCTAGCTCATGGCTTCTGCTTACTGGTAATTAATGCTGCCTTGTGGCTTCAGTTGAGTGCCTTTTCTTTGTGTCTTTCAGCTTCTGCCCCTGCTCCTGACTGCTGATACAACTATAGAAATTATCTTCGGATTCCTCACGAGAGGCTTCAATGGCTTCATTTAGTCACTCTGCACAGCAGATCCTATTAGGCAGAGCTCTCCAGTGGTCCTCCAGAGTGCAGATTTCGACAGATTTGGGCATTGATGATATGGTGGAAGTAGTGGTGTGCCTCGCTTCACCTTGCCACTCCCAGGTGTCATATATTAGAGTACAGCTAAGAGATGAACAGCTACCTTATGAACATCCTGAACTTGCAAGTAGCAAGTTGCACAGAGACTATCTGGACAGATTGTATTCTCCAAAGATAACTGCACCAATATATTCAATCCCACATTCTCAGAATGGGACGCTGACACTATGGGTCTATGAGCCCATTTCCCATTGAATCCAAGCAGACCTGTGACCACAGTGGAAGTGAAGCTATGTGACTTCCAAGGCTGAGTCATAAAAAGTGGTATGGCTTCCCTTTATCTTCTTAGGCCCTTGCCCTCGGAATCTAATCATGATGCAGTGGGGGAAAGGTTGTGTGGAAGTGTTTTAGCTCAGCCCCAGCTGAGGTCCCCGCTGACAGCTGGCATGAACTACTAGACACATGGGTGAGTGAGACTTCAGATGACTCCAGCCCCTAGCCCCCAAGCTGCCATAGCTGATACTGAGCAGAGCAGAGACAAACCATCCCCATGAAGTTGAGCACAAATTTGCAGATTTATGAGAAAAATAAAAAGCCCAAAACCTACTTTATTTTAAGCCATTAGGTTTGGGGTATCTTGTTACCCAGCCTAGATAACTAGAAGTATCTCTTATTGTCTCCTCAACGATCTTATCCCATCAACAAATCCCCCTCTTTCCTGAGTCCTCACCCTCGTCCTCTCCAATGGCTCCGTCACCCTCAGCCTTTCCCTTTATCAAACCAGACTCTTTCTTTCACATTCAAATTTACCAAAATAATTATCTGCTTTATGCTGCTACCTCCGAACTCCTATGTCTCCTATGTTTACCACAAGCAAGCATTTCCCCTCTGCCCAGTGAGCTCCTAGTTGCAAAACCGATGGACACCACTCAATACTTATCTTCCTCCCCATCCTCGTCTAATGCCACAAATCTCACTTTGGGATGTCATCTGCTCAGTTGCTGCCCTACTACCTAAATGCCTACAACGCTTTATATACTGATGGCTTTGAGCTGGAAAAGATCTGGGAAGGGAGGAAAGAGAAGGAACAAGTTCATATTTATTGAAAGCCTTCCAGGTGCCAGGTGCCTGGCTAGGCACTGAACACAAAATTTCAACAAATTGAATTTAATGATCGGATTGGCTTTTATTAGCAATTCATGAATTGGGCAGCATCCTGTATATGAAATGTTATAGATGAGCTGAGCAGAGGAGATGGGCTTTATCGACAGAAAAGGGCTAAAGAAAGCAAAAACAAGGAACACAAAGCAGATTGGTCATTGCAAAATTACTTTTCTTATAGGGTTAAAGCAGAGGAGACTTCCTTATCCTGCTGCCTCAGGTTGACTGGGCCCCTTTGGATTGGTTACTGTGAATCTCCTGTTGTTTAGGAAAATTGTCCTATTTTTAAGTTCAGTTTGATTATGTAGCACCTAGCACAAGTGATTCCATTCTGGTTTGGCCGGGTCTGCTGGGGTCTAGTGCAGGAGCTCAGTCTAAAACAATGACCTCTCATTCCCATAAATTTCATTAAACAGCACTTTTACATAGGTCCCAGGACAACAAAGGAAAAGCGTGGTAGAGATGTGGTAGCTGGCCCCCTAGATAACCCCCAGGGATCCTCACTCCTGGAATCCATGCCCTTGTGCAATCCCCTCCTACAGTGAATAGAGCTGATCTGTGTGACTAATAGGATACTGCAGAAGCAGCATGGTGTGGCTTCTAAGAATAGGTCATGAAATGCATTGCAGCTGCTGCCTTGGCCTCTGGGGAAGCCAGCTGCTGTGTAGTTAGATCACTCTGTAGTGAGGCCCCCCATGGAGAGGAACTGGGGCCTCCATCAATGGCCAGCACCTGCATGCCAGCCGCTGAAAGGAGCCACCCTGGGAGTGGATCCCCTTCCCCCAAACAAGTCTTCAGACAGCTGCTTGTCCATCCCACATCTGCGTGAGCCTCATGAAAAATCCCAGAAACTGTGAGAAATAATAAATGTGTGTGGTTTTACGCTACAACATGTTGGGGTATTGATTATGCAGCAATAAACAATTAATACAAGAACTTGGGTTCTACAGTCAGAGGAACCTGTGTTTGATTCCCATTCTATCATTTACCCAGGTAGGAACCACAGCCAAGTGTCAACTTCCCCAGGCCTTAATTTCCTCCTGTATAAATGACAGTACCCACCTCCTAGAGTCATTTTGAGGGTTACATAGATAATGCATGTAGGATGCTAAGCACAATGCCTAACACACAGTAAGCTCGCTGCAAATGTTAGCCATCCTTATGATTAGTACTTTATCTCTACCTGTTCAAATCTTTGCATGGGTACCAAGACATTACTCTTACAATGGCTTCTGAACGTAAAAGGACAGTAATAGTAATGAAGGAACCCACTGGGGCCCACCCGAATGGCATAAATGTTGCCTTAAACTGAAGACATTTGAAGTACAGCAAATGCAGAAAGAAACCTTTTCAGAGTTTCCCTTATCTGACTAAAGACAGAATAAATCCCCTGTCTTGGGAAGCTCCCAGCTATGAAGGAGACTGACTGTCAGTGCCACGATCAAAAATTGCATAAACAAACCTTATCAAAAACTGTCTACCTTCCATCTGTTCTCCTAGAAGCCCTCTCTTTCCCTGTCCCTCTACTAAGCTGGTGTATACCCTTACTCCCAGCTGTTCCGGGGGTCCTCCCACACGCGTGTGCACATACTTTGCCTTTTCTCCCGTTAATCTGTCTACTGTCAGTTAATTGCAGGCCCTTTGCATCCAGACCTAAGTTGACAGAGGAAAAGTTTTACTCCCAACAGTAAGACAGCTCCTTCAAGGAAGGCCACAGGTGTCGAAATAAATTAGAAGTATTAAATAATAAAGAACCAGCATCATCACCTTGGATTCAGAGAACCTTACCCCTGAAATCCATTTTGTCCAATTCCCTGTCTGATGTAGGGACAGAATTCTGCAACTTCTATCAGGGGCTGAGCAGTACCTTTAAGCCGCCTTCAGACAAGGATTGATACAAATGTGCTTGAGCCAGTAAAAACTGGCAGCTATTAACAAGAAAATCTTTTAGAAAAATTCTTCTGCGCCAGCCTATGCCTGCCGCCTGCTCTTATCTTGGGTAGCTGATTAGCCCCTCTGGCTCCCAATTTGGTCTCCCTCCTGGATATAAGATTTCTGAATGCCCTTAATTACCCTTTGCAAATGATATATTTCACATTACCATCTTGTGGCACAACAGCAGATGGAAATGTTTGAATCAAAAGGACTCTGATGCCCACTCACCCCAATTTGTAAAAGAGTCCATCTTTCTTGCTCCATTCTCCATGCTAGATGGTCCTGAGGACCCCTACGTGGCCCACACTGGCTCCTGACATCTGGCCTCCTCACTGTCCACCTGCCACTGCTGGCCAGGAGATAGTGAGAACGCAGGTGAGGGTGGCCTCTGCTCCTGCTGTGGTCCCCCAGCCTTCCTGGGGAGTCCCTGGTCCTCCAGCTTAGAGTGCTAGGGAGGTCTGATTGGCCCTGAGGTGGGCAGGCCTGCAGTGCCAGGCCTTTCCCCACAGGTAGCCTTGCCCAGGGCTGGAAGGAGACCCCCAGGTGCCTCAGGCAGGCTAACTGGGCTATGACTTGGTCAGCATTGTAGGGGACAGCCCCAGGGCAGTGTTGAAAATCTCTGCTGCATACCCCATACAAGAAAATACACCCTGTGCTTAATGCAACCCACCCTCTTCTTTTTTTTTTCATTTTTTAAAAAAATTGTAGAAACTATACATAATACAAAATTTGCCATTTGTTATGGTTTGAATGTCCCCTCCAAAACGCATGATGAAACTGAATCCCCATTGTGGCAGTGTCGGGAGGCAGGGCCTTTAAGAGGTGATTTAAGGCCTTTAAGAGGGCTCTGCCTACCAGAGTGTGTTGATCTCTTCAAGGATTAATGCATTAATGGGTTATCAAGTGACGCCCTGCGCTGCTCTGGGATGCCTCAGAGAGTCCCCACCAGCAAGAAAGCTCTCACCATATTCATACTCTCGACCTTGGACTTCTCAGTCTCCTTAACTACAAGAAATAAATTCCTTTTCTTTATAAATTACTCAGTTTCAGGTATTCTGTTATAAGCAACAAAAAACAAACTGAGACACCATTGTAGCCATTTTTAGGTATAAAAGTCAGTGGCATTAAGTACATCCACAATGCTGTTACCATCACCACCAGCCGTCTCCAGAACTCTTTCATCTTGCAAAACTGAAACTCGGTACCTGTTAAGCAATAACTCCCCATTTCTTCCTCCCCCAGCCCCCGGCAACCACCATCCTACTTTCTGTCTCTATGCATTTGACTAGTCTGAGTACTTCATATAAGTGGGATCACACGGTATTTGTCTTTTTGTGACTTAACATAATGTCCTCAAGGTTCATCCATGTTGTAGCATGTGTCAGAATTTCCTTCCTTTTTAAGGCTGGATAATTGATATTTCACTGCATATATGTATCTTGTTTTGTTTATCCACTCCTCCGTTGTTGGACACTTGGGTTGCTTCCACCTATTGCCTATTGTCAATTATACTGCTTCAAACATTGATGTACTCGCTCCTCTTTTGAAGGGAGTTGAGTGATCCTCAGTTGTCACTTAATTAAGTCCCTGACAAGCTCCAAAACTACTACTCGGAGTAGTCCTTTCAGCTCTACAGACTAATCTTGAAAAGGTTGTGGCAATTTTATGTTCTCATCCCATTACATTTCCAGGCTTGTTTTAGTGCCTCCCTTGTCGCCCACCTGGAGGAATGGGGACCCCTAATTCCGGCTTTGGGGCAGAAGTGTCTGCTCTTTCTGACAAGGGCTTTTCAATGCATGCACACACAGCCCTTCCCGGGGACATAGGTCTGCGCTAGAACGGCAGGCAGAGCCCTTCTGTGCCAGTTGCCTCACAGCCCAGAACCGAATTTGCCTTTTTACTGGTCTCTGTGCCTCCCACGGTGGTTTCTCTCTCAGAGCCAAATCGCCCTTCTTTGGTTTGGGGCCTTGATTATCACGGTTACTCCCGCACATTTTTATACTTTTCACCTCTTTGGTGGGGGAAGACTACATACTGCCATCAGATGGGAAAAAGGAAAACATCCTCGCCATTTTTCATGTCCATTCTTCCTTGTGGACCCCCACCTTGGAGGGAAAGTGAGGGGAGGAGGAATTTAAATATTTCAATCTCTTCTAGTTTAAATAGCATCCTTCAGACAACTTGAATGCAGCTCCCTCTTGAGGATGGGTTAAACCCTCTCGCTTGTGCAACCCACTCTTTTCCAGGTGAAGGTTCTCTTTTTCTGTGTGTCCTCCTTCACCTCCTCCCCACAATGGGTCTGGGTATAGGCTGGGTTGAGACCTTGGGGCAGGGGGCAGAAGGGCCTTGGATTGATGCTGCGTCCTCTGGCATTGCGGGTCTTTGCTGGCTTGAGTCATGGGTGTGTCTCGTGAGTTTCCACCACTGGAGTGTGGCTCCTGTCGTGAACTGTGGCCCTCTCATTGCACCCCATTCCTCTTGGTCTCGCCTCCACTCTGCACTGGGAGTGGGGGCCTCCTGTGTCCTTTGCACACCACAGGCAGCTGTGTGGAACTGGGAGCCCTGGCACAGGCTCAGCCTGCCAGCTCTCTGCCCTACTGCCCATAGCCTCCTGTACTCGAAGATATGAAGCCTCTCAGCTCAACTCTAAGGGTAGAAAGAGGTTTCTCTCTACACTAAGAAAGAAACTCTATCACAGAATCTGTAGAGAAAACTTCCGCTTCGCTCTCTGAAGGTTTGCTGGAAATCAACTACTAAAAGGCAGATTAGTTAGAGGAAAGGCATACAAATTTATTAGTGCAAACCAAAGAGAATCACAAAGTGATTACCCTACCATGCAATGGGGTACAGATGGTTATATACCCTTCTTCTCAGGAGGAAGGGAGATGAGGAAGTGTGGTTGAGTTTAGAGGGTAGTATAACTGTAATTGTTTCATTGCCCAATGCGTGCAGCAAGTCAGTACACCGAGACTGCAACCAGGTTGCAGCAGGGAAAGGGGTTTAATCACAGGGCCACCAAATTAGGAGACAGGAGGAAACCTTAAATCTGCCTCTCCAGGCAGTTTGGGGCTAGGGATTTTCAAGGGTTTGGAGTGGGCGGAAGTGTGGAGACCATTGACTGGTCAAAGAGCCGCAGGGTGAAGCGCAGGATGGAGAGATGAGGAAACTGTATTGTCATGCTGATTCAGCTCCTGGGGGGGCGTCTTCAAACTGGTTGGCATCAGCTGTTCCACTGGAATTCAGGGAAAAACATCTTTTTTTTTATGTTTATAATTACAAGATTTTTTTTTTATTTCAGAATATTATGGGGGTACAACACTTTGGCTATATATATTGCCCACACACTGCCTATGTCAGAACTACAATCGTGGTCAAGGGAAAAACATCTTAAGCAATGCTTAAACCAAAGCCTTATGATTCTAGTGTCAGAGATCCTATCTGTAGGAACAGTGGGGATGCAAATGGTCAGTGTCCCTACCTGAGACTTTCAGTTACAAGGAAGCGGGCCAAAGTGCAACCTGATGAATGCTAAATTATAACTACATTTCTGTCCAGAATTCTTGTTTGCCCTGTGAGGACAGCTTCAGTAGTAAATGATTTTTAGGAGAATTCAATGAGCTTGAAAATATACAATAGCCTGCTACAAAGTCTGTTGGGCCTGCAGAGCAGACAATGGTTTGTGACACATCTGTCTAGGTGTGTTGACAGAGTTCAGTCTTTCTTCCTGTGATATGAGCTCAGTTAATGAAAACGCAGGGAAAGGAACAGAGGTAATTGTTTTCTTCTTTGGAAGGTCTGGACTTTAGGCAGAGAAGGGAACTTCAGAGAACAACTTCATCCTGTGCTTTGGGAGCGACAGAGAGTTGAGAGACAAGAGGAGAGGGAGGTCAGAGAGACCTTGAGGCTGGTTCTTTGGTTCAGCATGTCAAAGTGCCATATTTTGGGGTATCAGTTTCTGAGCCGCAACAAGTCCATAAAGCCTTGATCTTAAAAGGTTTACAAAAAGAACATTTTTCTAGCTGCAGATTCAAAAAACCTCAACTTCGAGACTCAAAGATGATCAATGACTACTTTGATTTCAGTGGTACCTGCTCTCTTTCCTGAGACTTGTGGTTTGATAGTAGGAATGGAAGTCCACATGGGAATACAGTTTCATGCCAAATTGAAAATACATTGACTTCATTTTTAAAAAAGATAATCTTCATTACCCAAAGTCAATCTTAGAGAGAACAAGCAGGGTTTTTGCTCCCTTCCCTTTGGGAGAACAAAGTGTTCTGGTTCTGCCAATTTTTCCACTCACGGCAGACCCCAATGATCATGGGAAAGGTGAATATGGGCCCATTCATCCAGAAAGGAGGAGGGGGTGCTCCAGCCAAATGAACATATCTGGTTATACCCTCACTGCCAAATAATGGGTGGATCCTTGCTTTACTTTTCAGTTTCTTCTTAAAGAATTAAGATGTAAACTGATGTTTCCATCTTCAGAAACCAAAACTTGCCAGCACCCCCCAAATAGCCTATCCCAAATAAGTGAAATTTACTAAATTCCTCTTGTCCCAGCTCTCTGCCACATGGACAATGTCTACAAATTTGACCCTGCATCCTGTGCCACAGATGAAGCTTAAAGCCCCTTCATGTGCTCCTGTTACTGCCCTTTTTAAAGTCTGGGAGGCATAGCAATATCCAGAACCAGACCTCTTGAATGGATGCAGAAATTCCTTCCAGAATACCCACAAATAACCCCAATGTCTCCCATTTACACCTGCATTCCCTCAAGTGCTTGGTCTACCAGGAAATTTCTGTAAGAACCTGGGCTGGGCATGGTGGCACACACATGTAGTCCCAGCCACACCTGTAGTCCCTGCTGAGGAGTGAGCTATGACTGCACCTGTGAATAGCCACTGCACTTTAGCCTGGGCGACATAGCAAGATCCAATCTCTAAAAAAAAAAAAAAAAAATTCTATAAGAACCTAATTCATTCAATTTAACTTTATTTTGTATATACACTAGAATTACTCTTTATGTTTGTTTA
The DNA here is from genome assembly GCA_023783475.1 of Daubentonia madagascariensis. NCBI lineage: Eukaryota > Metazoa > Chordata > Mammalia > Primates > Daubentoniidae > Daubentonia > Daubentonia madagascariensis. The sequence goes on from JAKFHU010000624.1 coordinate 1,672,755, forward strand.
TTGTTTTGAGTCAAATGTACAGTGTTTAAAATAAATTATAGATTAGGAACATTTTTAGGAGAAGCTCACATGCAAATCTGTTACTTCCATTCATCAATTCACAAAAGAATTTTTTTTTTTTGAGACAAGGTCTCGCTCTGTTGCCCCGGCTAGGGTGCAGTGGCGTCCTCACTGCTCCCTGCAGCCTCAAACTCCTGGGCTCCAGCGACTCTCCTGCCTCAGCCTCCCGAGTAGCTGGGACTACAGGTATGTGCCCCCATACCTGGCCACAAAAGAAATTTTACTTAAAATAACAGTAAAAATGACGTAAGCTCAGAAGGGCAGGGAGTACTTCTCTGTCACTGCTTATCTCTAGTGCCTCATATGGTACTTGCCACATAACAGGCTTCAATAAATATTTGTTGAATGAGTGAAAAGGTGAGGGTTCAGAAACAGTATCTTTAGCCTCACATATCTGTACGCTAATGCCAAGTTTAATTTGAGTAAACAGTTTTTTTAAAGTATTTACTAAGGTGATAGAAGTCCTAAGCCTGCTTGAGTCTCTCTGTCACCTTGAAATCCATTGAGCAGAGTTCCCAGTGGCTAAAGGGATTGCAGAAAGGGAAGGCTATAGGTTAATTTAGGAGCCAATTTGGGGACTCATATGCATGTCTCATCATCTTCTGAAAGGGAGAACGAAGAAGGCATTTAAGATAGAAGAAATATTCACCACATAGTAGCCAGGGACACGCATACTAGTCACTATTTTGCCACTATTAGCTGTATATTTTTTATGAACACTTAACCTCTAATGAAACTTTATCACTAAAATACAGAGATTGGTCCAGACTCTGAAAAACTACCAAAACAGCAGTTTTCAACTTTTTAAAGCAATGGCACCCTTTCTCAAATGAAAATCTAGAAAAAAAAAAAAAATATTTGCAAAACACAAATCTGATAAAGGACTGGTATGCAAAATATACAAAGAACTCTTAAACCTCAACAATAAGAAAACAAGCAACTTGATTTAAAGAAGGGCAAAAGATTTCAACAGATAATTCACCAAAGAAGATACACAGATGGCAAATAAGCATATGAGAAGATGTTCAACAGCTTATGTCATCAGAGAAACACAAATTAAAACAACAGTAAGATACTACTATACATCTATCAGAATGGCCAAAATCCAAAACTCTGACAATACCAAATGCTGGTGAGGATGTGGAAGAACAGGAGCTCTCACTCATTGCTGGTGAAAATGCAAAATAGTACAGCCATTTGGGAAGGTATTTTGTCAATTTCTTACAAAACTTGCCATATATGATCCAGCAGTCATTCTCCTTGGTATTTACCCAAATGAGTTGAAAACTTAACATTAATATCGACACAAAAACCTGCACATGGATGTTTCTAGCAGCTGTATTCATAATTGCCAAAACTTGAACACAACCGAGATGTCCTTCAGTAGATGAATAGATAAATAAACTGTGGTACATCCAGGTAATGGGATATTATTGAATGTTAAAAAGAAATGAGCTATCAAGCCATGGAAAGTCATGGAGGAAACTTAAATGTATATCTAAGTGAAAGAAGCTAATCTGTAAAGGCTACATACTATATGATTCCAACCATGTGATATTCTTGAAAAGACAAAACTATGGAGACAATGAAAAGATCAGTGGTTGCCAGGCGTTGGGGAGGAAAAGGGGTGAATAGGTGGAGCGCAGGGTATTTTTAGGGCAGTTAAACTATTCTATATGATACTATCTTGGTGGATGCATGTCATCATATATTTGTCCAAACCCATAGAATGTACAACACCAGGAGTGAACTGTGGGCTTTGGGTGATAATGACATGTCAATGTAGGTTCATCAGTTGTAATAAATGCACCACTCTGATGGGAGATGTTGATAGTGAGGGAGGCTATGCAGAGTGAGGGATGGGCGAGGGTTATGGGAAGTCTCTGTTTCTTCCCCTCAATTTTGCTGTGGACCTACTGCTCTAAAAAATAAATTTTATCTTTAAAAATGGGGAAAAAAAAATTATCCGAAATCCATTGCATGTACAACTGATAACAGTATATTTTATTACTATAAATTTATTTTATAACTGAAAATTTATATTTACTTAATTTATAGTCAATGAATAAGAATCATGAGGTGATATAAAAAACGTGGAATGAGGAGTTATGTTTGACAATCTGAGAGTCAGCATCCCAATTATATCTGTGTTTTGTGTTGTATTCATTTGTATTTTGTTTTGTTTCTTGATCACAGAGATAAATAATTGCAAATAAAAATTTACTCAACATTTTGCCTTAAAGTCTCAGGGTAGTCTTTAATTTAACTTGAAGAAAAGGTGGTAGAAGATCTTTACTTCAAATTTGAATCACTAAGAATCACTAATACATGCTTACATTCCTAAATGCAAACATAAAAATTAGGAAGTACCCCAAATTTACACCGTGATGTATTAGTCTCTTACACACTATTGCATGGCTGGCTGTCCTGTCCTATAGAGAGCATAAGAATCCAAGCGAAGAGCATGAGCTGAGATTTGACCATTTGAGCAAAGGTAGTGCATGTTTAACACATTTGCCTAAGGTCTTACAGGTTAGTACAGCATGAGCCCAGGTGGCCAAGAGTCCAAAAGCCAGCCTGTGCTCTGCTCCCCAAGCCATGCACCCAGTATGGTGGAAGGAGCTTCTTTCTCTAATTCACATGCAAGCACCTTTTAAAGGTAATAAGGCACCATATAGCCTGCAGTGTGAGGTGCAGTTGTGTATTCACACATTTCAGTTTTATTGGCATGGATATGCACAGGCCTAAATTTTTTTAAAACAGCAGTTCAGAGTTTCAATTTTCCTAACTAATTGCATATTTGGAAGATCAAATATATGCACAGTAATGAAGAGAAAAAATTATTCAATAGTCTTCACAAAGATAAATTAATCATGACTGCATAAGTTAATGTGGCAGTGGTCTTTAAAGTGTTGAAATTCACTATATAACACATCTAAGAATGTTGTTTGCATCATTTTAATAGGAAAAATGAATAAAAATACTTTAAGACATTTAAGTGGAGACTAAATGTGCAGTCTCCCAGGCTACGAGTATAAAAATGAGGTCACATATCCATTAAGTCTAAATAAAAATGACTTAAAGTTCTTACCCACTTCCCTAGAAGGAACTTGAAGGTCAAAGACTACTGGGCTGTTGGCTGGGATACCATTGCTGGTACTGCCATCATCGCAATGACAGAAGTGTGCAAGAGGTATTATGAAATCATGAAGAAAAGACACCTAAACCTGACTTATGAGAAGAGGCTAAAAAAATGGTAGGTAAGATTGTATTAACCCTGCCTTTTCTTTTGTGTATTCTGATGCTTTGACATCAAGACTTGCTGACTCTGGAAGGACTGCCTTTCCCAGGGCTAATTCCTAGAGACAGCAAATGCCTTGCCCCAGAGTGGACCTTTCATATGCAAACCAAAAGAGCCCACGCCCCAACCACCTCCCTTATTGGGCTTTCCTACTCAGGGCCACTATTCTCCTGCCTTAATCACCCCAGGGGCAGCTACCAGACAACTAGGGACAGTCCCTGTGCCCCAGAGTGAGCCCGCTGAAATTACTCAAACTAGACAATCCTAAACCTGCTTCCCTGCCTTACCCATTCCTTCCCACAGAAACCACAATAAAGGCTCTCCCTGTGTCTCCTGACCAACCCTGTGCTGCCTCATGTGGTCCCTTATGATGTGGTATGCCCCCTCCTCTTGGGAACTGTGAGTAATAAATTATCTTTTCAATGATAGTCATCTCCTGATTGGCAGGCCTCATTATATCTGAATAATAATAAAACCCACATGTTAAAACAAACACTTCCTGAGGTAATGTATGCAATGAGTCCTAAATGATGTGGAAGTATTGTAGCAGCAAAAACCAGAGTCACGCTGTCAAGGAAACACCGAGAGGTACACAAGGACGCAGAGAGGTCAGGTTTATTAACTATTAACGCCAGCGGGCTCAGAGGAGTTTTTTTTTTTCCCAAAGTCTGAGCACCCCTGGTCAGGGGAACTTGTCTTTTATAATTTAAAACAAGGGGGAAGGGTACAGAGCGGTGCATACAGATAAGAGAGTTGCAGGGAGGGAGCTGGTGCAGGAACATAAGCTGGGTCACTAATTATCTTTCTGGCAACAGCTGTGGCCTTCAAGCATTCCTGTGACTAGGAGGGTAACAAGCAGTCTTACAGAAGCAGATTAAGCAATCTAACATAAACAGGGCTATAACTTCTCTTTTCAAGGTAAAAGGTTTTCAGTGAGTTTTATTATTTTTTCCATCTCAGTATCACCTTTGTACAACAAGGCAGCAAATAGTGTTTTAGGTACAGCGAGCACTATGTGTGGCCGGCTGGAGAAAGGAAAAGCTATCCAAGAATTCGAGTAGTTCACTGTGGCTAGAGCACAGAGCATAAGGAAGGAGCAGGTAAAGGTGGAGTTGAAAAGGTCCTCAGGCACCAGATCTGGAAGGCTTTATGTGCCATATTTAATAAACTGTGAAAGCTACTGGCTGTTGTGTTGTGCCTGACTACAAGCAGTCCCTGGCTTAGGGACGACCTGACTTACGGTGTTCCCTACTTACAAATGGGCTCCCAAGGCTCCCCATAAGGATAACTTACAATTAAATAATTAAATTAATAATTCAGGAACTAGTTTCTTCCATGCATGTAAACAAATCTGCATGGCATAAGCAGTTCGTTGGTGGTGCAGCATCTTTACGCCAGAGGCTAGTCTCCTTGTTTATGTGGCCCATTGTGCACAGCATCACTTTCATCTTAGCTTTTTTATTTGATTTTGTGAATCTGTGTTTACCCTTATTACCATGCCTCCAAAGTGAAAGTCCACTGCAAGTCCAGGGGAGCCTGCATTGAAAAGAAAGGTGATTACAATGGAAACAAAAGTAGAAATAATTAAGTGTTCTGAGAAAGGCCAGATGCCGTTGTTCATTGGGAAAGCATTAGGCGTTAGTCGCTCCACTATTGGAACAATTATAAAGGAATAAAGTGGGAACAATGTAACATATGAAAGGCAGTGCTCCAATGAAAGCATCAATTATTACTAAGCAGTGTAGTGGATTAATTATTGAAATGGAAAGGTTATTATTGATTTGCTTAGAAGATCAAAATAAGTGTAAGATTCCTATTAGCCCAGGAAGTAAAAGAAAGAACATGACAGTTTCTGTAACTTATTATTACAGTACGGGGTATTATGATTATTATTATGGTATTACACTGTATTATTACCACATATGAGCCATTATAGTATTGTTATTATTATTATTACTTTTACCGTATATGTGCTGTTCATCAGGAATCCCAGTTACATCCAAATCCGACCTAAAGATGTTCTCAGGAATGTATCTCATCTGTAACCTGGGGACCACCTGTATTATGCTTTCTCATCTTCTTCCTTTGGGGACACCATGCCACTTCCTCTGGGTAATTTCTCCCACACTTTATGCAGTCTGGCTGGGCATGCCTGATTGGTCCACCTGACCCAAATAAGCCCCATCAGCGTCCTCCCTGGGATTTATATATAAAAGGTGGGAAAGAGACATTCTCTTTCCACAGAAGTCACTAGCCTTGGTGGATGTGATTCTGGAGCTGGCAGTGGCTGTCTTCCCTGGCACTGGAAGAGAGGTTGGCTGAAGAAGGAAGCAGCCAAGTGGAGACAAGTACACATGAAACATGGACAGCACGAAAAAGTATTCCACTGATTTTGAGTTCTGAGTTCTTGATCCTGAAATTCTAGTTCTTCGGCTCTTCTTTGGTTACTATGAACGACCACAGTATCCTATTCTATATGAACATGAAAATTCCTTTGTTTAGTTTTGTTTTGTATTTTTTTTTCCATGTGTTCAATCCAGTTTGCTTTGGATTTGCTGTCATTTGCAAGCAAAGGGACTTTTAAAAATCCTTCACTAAGGAAATCTGGACATCCCTAGGAGACATTGAGTATTTTAAATGGGAGAAAGTCAAAATGAGATATGCATTTTAGACTGATCATTTTGGAGGGAGTGTAGAGAAGGAATTGGTTAGGGAGAGGAGACGAGGAAGCATATGGCTGGAGATGGCAAGACAAATTGGAAGGCTGTTACAGTAAATCTGGTAGAGTATAGCGAGGGCCTAAAACAGAAGGGGAAGGGGGAAATGGGCAGTTGGAAAAAATCGGGTAGATACAGAGGAGGGATGATTAATGAGATCTTGGTAAAATCTGAAATTGTTAGGCTTATTTTAGGATTTAACATTAAAACTTAAAAAAAATTATCTCTGGTGGTGATGACACCACAATCTTTTCAGTAATTAAAGACTCTGAAATCTTAATCTGGCCTGGCTTGTAAAGAGTAAACTATACTTTCCCATCTTCTTTCTTCTGGGGACAGCATGCCACTTCCTCTGGGTAATTTCTTCCACACGTTATACAGTCTAATTGGGGACAACTGATTGGAGTTTAAGAGCAATGAAAAGCCATTAAAGGGTTTTGAAAGGTGGGTGACGTGGGGTGATAGCATTCCTCTTGCATTTTTAAAATATCAGTTTGGCTACTGTGTGGAGAATGGATAGAAGGCAGGCAAAAGTAGAAACAAAGAGGCTAGTCATTCTTGTTTATGGAACACCTAGTAAGTTCCCAGTACTATTCTAGACCCTAGAGATGGAATAGTTAACAAAAAGGATAAAGTTGCTGGCCCCATGGAGCTTCTATTTTACTGTGGAAGTTAGACAATAAGCAGACAAATTATCTATCTATCTATATCTATCTATCTGTCTGTCTCATCTATCTAGCTAGCTAGCTATCTGTCCACCTCTATCCTGTATCTATCCATCTATCTAATCATCTATCTATCTCTATTATCCACCTATCTATCTATCTCAGGAGTTGATAAGTGCTAGAAAGAAAAGTTAAGCAGGATATGGGGACATGGAGGGTGGGGGTTTAAAGGAGCAGGTTACTATTTTATATAGGATTGAGCCAGGGAAGTTTCTCTCATTTGAGCAAAGACCGGGAGGAAATAAAGAAATGAGCAGGGGTGATACTGGGAGAAGAACATTCCAAAAAAAGTAAACAGCAAACTCAACGTGGGATCATGCCTGCTGTGTTTGAAGAAAGACATAGAGACCAATAAGGCCGGAGAAAAGCAAGCAAGAGGGGAAGTGGCAGGAGGCAGGGAGGAGAGGTAGCGGGGCTCTGATCATGTAAGGCCTCAAAGGCTTTTGTTAGGGTTTGTCTTTACCTTCGTAACAGATGAGAAGCTGTTGGATGGCAACGAATAGGGAAGAGATTTGCTCTGACTTAGATTTGAAAAGCATCCCTCAGGCTGCTGTGTGGACAATAGGCCTGGACGGGGAGGAGAAAGGGTAGAGGCAGGGAGACTAGTTAGGAGACCACTTGCATTAATCCAGATTGAGGTTTCAGAAGCTCAGCACTATTGACATTTGGGGACAGATAATTCTTTGCTGTGGGAGCGGCCCTGTGCATTGCCGAACGTTTAGCAGCACTCCTGGCCTCTAACCACTAGATCACAGGAGGACCCTATCCCTGGTTCTGCCAACCAAAAATGTCTTCAGACATTGCCAAAAACCTCTGAGCAGTAGAGTGGACACAACCTTCTCAGGTGAGAACTACTGATCTCAAAGAGAGACAACATTGGCACGGACCAGAGTGTGGATGTGCAGGTGGGGAGAAGTGGTGAGGTTTTTGATGTGTTTTGGAGACAAGATATGTTGATGCATTAAATGTGGAGCCTGGGAAAAATGTAAGGGTTGGGACAATTTTCTGATTTTTGGCCTGAGACACTGGAACAATGAAGCTGCTGTTTACTAAGATGGGAAAGACTATAGGAAAAGCAAGTTTGACAGGAAATGAGGAGTTTGGTTTCAGATGTGTTGAATTTGAGATGCTGGTTGAATCTGCATGGAGATGACAAGTAGGCAGTTGGATACACAGGTCTGGAGTTCCGGGATGAGGCCCAGGCTAGAGACAGAAATATGACAAGTATTAGGATAGGTGATGTTTAAAGCCCTGAGACTGGGTGGGGTTATCTATGCAGTGAATGGATAGAGAAGGTGTGTTATAAGATGGCCCTCTGATATCTGCACCTGTGTTACGTCCTTTGAGTGTGCACAGGACCTAGGACTTGCTTCTAACCAGTAGAATATGGCAAGGTAAGGGGTTGTCATTCCTGTGATTCCGTGCTGTTACATAAGACTGTTTTTGCTGATTGGAGTGAAGCCTCTCTTGCTGGCACTGAAGAAGCAAAGAGTTTCTTGTCAACACTGTAGAGAGGGTGAGGTGGCAGGGAACTGCAGGTGGCCTCTAGGAGCTGAGAGCAGTCTCCAGTAGACAGCCAGAAAAAAGCTGGGGCCCTCCATTCATACAGATGCAAGGAAATGAGTTCTGCCAACAACCTGGGTGAGTTTGGAAGCAGATTCTTTCCCAGTTGAACCCGCCGATGTGAACACAGCCCAGTTGACATCTTCATTTTTCTCTTGCAGGAGACCCTGTGCAGAGGACCCAGTTAAGGGAAAACAGAAGGTCTGAGTCCTGGAGCACAGCAGCGTTGAAAAGTTGGGAAATTCAGGAGAAGACAGCAGAGAAGACTGGCAGAAAATAAAGGCCAAGTCAGATGCTAAGTGAATGAAATATAATATTTCAAGAAAAACAGAGGGACCACTGTGTCAATTAGGACTGGCAGGTTGAGTAATTTGAGGTCTGATTTCTCAATGGTGATGATGAGTGACCTTGCAAAACAGCTGTCTCAGTGTAGCAGTGGGACTGAAAGCCAGATGGCAGTATCTGAGGTTAAAAAAAATGTCAGGGCTTGGATTCAAATGGCGGCAGTGATCAAGTTTGAGTTCTGTTTTAAAGGCAAAGTCAATGGGACTTGCTGACAAATGGGGGGTGAGAAAGGGAGGAATTGTCCTGAGGGCTGAGGCTTTTAGCCCCTAGGTAGGAGGGATGCCATTTACTAAGATGGGGAAGACTGGGAGAGGAGCAGGTTGAGGAGGGAGCAGATTAAAAGTTATGTTGACAATCAGGTGTCTGTTACATACTCATATGGAGACATTCTTTAGGCAATTTGGATATGTAAATTTAAGCTCGATGAGCAGGTCAGGATTGGAGATCTAACTTCAGAGCCTTCAGTCTATAAGAAGTACTTAAATCAATGATACTAGATGGAATCATCTAGACCAGTGGTTCTTAAACTAGGGGGTTGGGCGGGGGGAGAGAGAGGAGGTGGCAGTTTTGCTTCCAGGGCACACTGGGCAATGTCTGGATACACTTTTGGTTGCCACAGCTGGGGGAGAGGGTGCTTCTGGCAACTAGTGGGTAGAGGCCAGGGGTACTGCTAAATATCCTGCAACGTACAACAAAGAATAATCCAGCCCAAATGTCAATTGTGCCAAGGTTGAGAAACCCTAATCTACAACACACATGGCTATAGAAGGAGATTCAGAATCAAGCTCTTGAGTATTTAAAAATGTGGAGATCAGTTAAAGAAGAGTAACTCTTAAAGGAAGTTTAGAATGTAGATCTGGGATAGGAGAAGAAAACCCACGTGACTAGAGTGAACTAAGAAAAGAACAGAAAATGAGAATCTGGAGACTGTAAGGGCACATTGCTAGTAGTAGATGTTTTTGCTCACATACTCCCTGATAGGATTTATGGACCACCTTGAACATTTTTAAGTTGATACCTGAAATATCTCATCATACATTTATATAAGTTTTTAAAATTAACTATAGGTTGAAAATATTAAGCATTTAAAAAAATGATATAGGAAAAGATTGACTTAATTAGAATAACATTTTCCTGATACAATTTGATTATTTTAAAAAAACCCAACAACCTAGTTTTCAATTATTTCTTTTACTAAACCACACTTAATCTTAAAAAAAATAACAATTAAAATTCTTTGGACTGAGCTCCTGCACTAGGCCATAATAGACAAGACCAAAATGGAATCATTCATGCTGAATGCCACATAATCAAACTGAAACTTTAAGGAAGCAGATAGATCCCCAAACAAACCAGTTTTTCCTGAAAACAGGAGATTTCAGTCTACCAAAGTCAGCATAATAAGGAATTCCCCCCTGCTTTAACCCTTACAAAAAAGTAACCTAAAGTAACCTGATGTTAACCAATCAGGCTTTTTTTTCTATTGTTCTGTTTCCTTGTTCCCACCTTACAAAACCCACTGTTCTGCTATTGCCCAGTGGGAGCTTTCATTCTATTTTGTAGAATGGAGGTTGCCCTGATTCATGAATCATAAATAAAAGCAAATTAGATCCATAACTAAATTGGCTATAATTCTGTCTTTTGATAGTACCAAGATTACCCATTGGAAATGATTACTTGAAATAAAAATCAATATTTTAACTTATGCATTGGTATCACCCCAAGGCATGCACTATAACAAGAATTAAGAGGGGGAAGAGCATGTTACTCTTTTGGAAAGTGAGAGAAGGAGTATTGTGATATCCAATTCATTCTTGGGCATATCAATTTTTCTAAAGAACAAATATTGGGCTGGGCATGGTGGCTCACGCCTATAATCCCAGCACTCTGGGAGGCCAAGGCAGGTAGGATCACTTGAGGTCAGGAGTTTGAGAACAGCCTGAGCAAGAGCGAGACCCCGTCTCTACCAAAAATAGAAAAATTAGTCTCTACTAAAAATAGAAAAATTAGCTGGGTGTCGTGGCACACACCTGTAGTCCCAGCTACTCGGGAGGCTGAGGCAGGAGAGTCGCTGGAGCCCAGGAATTTGAGGCTGCAGGGAGCTATGATGATGCCACTGCACTCTAGCAGGGGTGACAGAGCAAGACTCTGTCTCCAAAAAAAAAAAAAAAGAGCAAATATGAAAGTAGAGAATCTGGAAAGAAACTCCCTTAAAATCATCTGCATACAAAGATTCTTTAGAGAGTTTTCAAGTATCCCCAGGGACATGGTAACCCACTTGGGCAGCCATGGTATAGATAAGTATTTTACAAGTTATACTGTGAATGAGGGGGAAGAAGCTCAGAGGTTGCTGCTGATGGGAATGATCCATTAGAAAGAAGAGGTTAGCTCTTAGAGTGAAGTCCTTGAAAGGGCTGAAGAGAATGAATCCCAAGCACAAGTGGAGGGACCCAGTGTTACCAAAAGCTCGGCACTCGTCCCCAAGGCTGCATCAGAAGAAAGAGGACAAGTGGTTGAGGAAAAGGAAAGAGGAGTTATTAATTTGCCAGCAAATGAGGAGGATGGAGACTCCCATCTTAAAATGCCATCATCCTAATCGCAAGCAGAAATACAGAACTTTTAAAGGGAGGGTTTCCAGCGTCAGGCTATTCCTGTTTAACTATAGTTGGTGATTTTGATCCATCCCATCCCCTGCGAAGATAATCTCTCAGGACCTCCACCCACCTGGACCTCCACCCAGACAATTCTGTTGAGCCATCTCCTATGGTACAAAGAACAAAGGACACTCCCCTGCTCCTCTGACCACTGGCCTGAGGCAGGGATGCAGGTTGCAATTCCCAAAAAGTATGGGGGAGGTTCTGATACATTTTGCCCTTTTTCAGGCCGTTCCCTCTGCTACACTAGCTGAGTGACACCAGGGACACTTACTCCCCTACAATAGTCTCTCACTGCTCTTCTCACTAGCTCTGCTCTATCTTTACTGAACATTTTGCTTTTATTACTTTATTATGCATCTCTTCAATGACAATGTCAATTCCATGACCACAGTATTACTGAAAGTTTGGTACTTGTCCCTGCGACCAAACGACAAACGAGGACAAGTGGTTTGAGGAAAAGGGAAGAGAAGTTTATTAATTTGCCAGCAAATGAGGAGGATGACAAACTCTCGTCTTAAAGTACCAGCGTCCTCCCTTTAAGCAGAATTACAGAGCTTTTAAAGGGAGTTTTCAACTTTGGGCCATTGCTGTTTAACTATAGCATCTCCAGTGAAGACAATCTCCCGACCTCTGCCTGGACAATTCTGTTGAGCCGTCTCCTGTGGTACGAAGAACAAAGAATACTCCTCTGATTACTGGCCTTGGGCAGGAATGCAGGTTTTAATTCCCAAAAAATGGGGGGGGAGTGGTTATTAAAGAGACAACTTGTAATACATTTTGCCCTTTTTCAGGCCCTTACTTCTGTTACAACAGGGACTTTTCTATATTGTTCTCCACTGAATTACACTCAAGGCAGCGCCTAGCACAGAGTAGGTGCTTAATAAATATGTGTTGAATAAATGATAAAAATTAAAATATGTGGGCACAGATGCAGTATGGATTTGTGAACTAAAATAAAATCTTAAGCCCCCCAGCTGACTGAATGGACCCCCTCTAAATACCCTAAAGCTGGGTTGCTGGCCATGAGAAGGGAGGTCAGACAGGCCTCATCATGCCCCCCTCCCTTCTTGGAGATGTCCTTTGTGACTCATCAACAGGCCTAAGGCTGTGCAAGACAAAGCTTAAACCACACCTGAAGGTCATCAAGTTACTTAACAGATCACTTGAGTCTGGGTATATGTCTGGTAAATGTCTGGTGGCTTGTCTCTGATTAAAAGACTTCCTTATCTTAACTTAAAACATTCCAAGGCTTTGGTCAGAGCTTCATTTCTTTAACCAATTACAAATCAAAGAACCTTTAAAACCACCTATAACCTGTAATGCCCTGCTTCGCAATGTCCTGCCTTTTCCAGCCAAACCAATTTACGCCTTCCATGTATTGATTTATGACTTTACATGTAATTCCTATCTCCCTGAAATGTATAAAACCAAACTGTAACCCCACAGCGAGACCACTTGCTCAAGGCTTCTTGGGAGTGGCTCTCTGCACCATGGTCGTACATATTCAGCTCAGAATAAACCTCTTTAAATTATGTTATAGAGTTTGGGTCTTTTTCCTTTAACAGATTTGATTTGATGGTTGGAACATAAGGGAATTCCTGTCTAATTTGCTTTTATTTCCTCAACAAAGTGTGACACTAGGGCATGAGCTGAGAGTGAAGGGGGCGTTGTAGGGAAGAGGTATGTAGGGGGAGTTGAAGCAAATCTTGAAGGTGTGAACTAGTCATCTTCATTAGAGGGAAGCAAACCCATTGGACAGATAAGGGAGTTTTCAGTCAGTGGTGAGTACCCTGTTGGGGCTCAGAAACCAGTTCCCCAAAATACAGCACTGTGACATGCTGAACTGCAGAAGCAGCCTCAGGTCTCTTTGACACCCCCTCCCCCAATCCTTTATCTCTGGATGAGGCTGTTCTCTGCAGTTCCCTTCTCTACCTAGAAAGCAGACCCCCAAAGAAGAACATAATTGCCTTCCATCCTCCTCATTTGCTCCCTGAAATCTCATTTTCTATTGCAGAAAAGAAGACTGAGAAATGCAGCCACACCTGGACAGACTTTTTCACAAGATAATGTCTGCCTCTTGGGCTCATCCGAATTCCAAAGAGAATCATTTACAAGTTAATTTCTGCCTCCTGGGTGCATTCATTTCCCCAGTAAATCATTCACTCCTACACCCTCATCTCCCCTCCCCCCAGTGAAGAGACTGTGTAAATGTCAACCATCTGGCCCTTTTTTTTTTGAGTTTTCATGACTCCCATGCACACATGTGCAAATAATAAATCTATTATGCTTTTCTCTTGTTAACCTGTCTTTTCTTTTAGGGGTGTCAGCCGTGACCCTTTATGATGGGGAGGAAGGGGATCACCCCTTTCTGCCTCTATACCCATTTGAGGTTTGTGGTTGTGTATTTTAAAGCGCAATAGGCTGGCTTAGTTGTGTGATTGATTCCTGGGTTTTTGGCATAGGCAGCTGGCATTTGGTGGTGCCATTAATCAAGAACCAAAATGAAGGAGGACAAAAAGGCCTTTTGGGAAAGATAATGAATCAACTTTTGCACATGCTGCCTTTGAGGCATCAGTGTGTTAGGGACAGAAAAACAAGTGAGAGGTAATGGAAATTAGAAGAGCAGAAAGGAGAAAGCGTTTATAGAAAAACAATAAGGAGGAAATGGCTACAGAAAAATAACCAGGAGAAACAGTTCTTTCAGTCTTAAAGAATGGGGTAATTAAATCATGGAACACTGACCACCAATCAGAAAATAGAAAAACACCCTAAACGGTGACTTTCTCCATCACACGTGTAATTCAGTCCCCAAACCTTGTGACATATAGTCATAGGTGATTATGACTAATCTTGTTACTAACCTTTACATCCACATAAATTGCTAACATATAAAAGGAGGAAGTTCAGAGTTAATTGGGGTCTTCACCACTCATGGAGACAGACCCGTTTCCCCTTAGGAAACGTCTGTGCTTTCTTCCCTATGCTATCTTATAACTTCACTATTTCCAATAAATCCTTCACACATACTCGCTGAGTGTCTGTCATCTCTCTCCGTTGTGTGGGCCTGGCTTGCGATTCTTCCAAGCCAGGAGCCCAAGAACTGGGGCAAAACTTCAAAGTCCAGCCGTGGACACCGGACTGTGACAAGTGGGACATCAAAGCGAAATACTACAAGTACGTGCTAAATTACAGGGGTCTAGTGGGGAAGAAAGAAGCTCGTGGTGGAGTTGCTCCACGTTTGTGAGCATGTGGACAGGAGCTGAAACCAATGGCATAGCTGAGATGACTACAGGAGAGGGTAGCGTGGAACAGAAAGGTTAGGAGAACCCCAAGGAACACTGATGTGAAAGAGTCACATACATTCGTCATGCTTGAAGGTCTTGTCTCTCTAAGCAGATTCAGAGCTCCTCAGGGTCAGATGTCGGGTCTTGAGCTTCATCCATTCTTAGCCTCTGGCATAGTGCTGGCCACACAGAAGACAATTCTAAAATTCACTCTGACTTGATTTCTCTGCACTTTCACTTTCGAGAATCCAATCATGGCTTATTATTTGAAATGCTGTGAAGGGATAATTTTTTTAAAAATCATGACTTTCATACAAATATAAAAGGAATAATTATAAAGATTTTATTTAACCCAATTAACTAATAAGGGAACCAGTAAAATGTTACCACCACTTCAAGGGAGAATCTAAAGACCGGACAACGTACACAATCATGAATGTGCAAATGAATTTGCTTAACAGATGCAAAACTGGCTTTTTCCAAAGGAAAGGGAGGATCAATTGTACTTCCACTGGACATAAATTTATCTGCATGTCTAAACAAGTATCATTCACATTGATGTCAATTATCTACAATTTATAGAGTTGTGAAATAGCTCAAAGATAAGAAAGGCTCAGAATACCCCATGGAATCACATAACTTAGAAGGGTGTGCTAGACAACACCTATTTTTTCTTTGACGACACCTGTAATCTTTTTGGCCCATTTCAAACTCACAATGTTCCCTATAATGCTAAAAAGAAAAAGGTATTATCCTTACCATTTCTATTAGTTGAGTCTGTTACAAAATATACATGGAGGTATATTCAGGTACCACCATAATATTTACTAATTGATTAGGAAGATGAGGCATAATTTGGGACCACCTAACATTAATCTGTCATCTAATTGGAATGGAAGTGTTCAGGAATCAAACCAAAACATCTTGGCTGGGCATGGTGGCTCGCGCCTGTAATCCCAGCACTTTGGGAGGATGAGGAAGATGGAGTTCAAGACCAGCCTGGGAAACATAGTGAGACCCTTGTCTTTACAAAACAAACAAACAAAAACCTGCAAAACAAAACTACCTCAAATCCACTCTGGAATGAAGCATGGTATAGAAGATGTTGAAATGGCCCAGTT
The DNA here is from genome assembly GCA_023783475.1 of Daubentonia madagascariensis. Taxonomy (NCBI): domain Eukaryota; kingdom Metazoa; phylum Chordata; class Mammalia; order Primates; family Daubentoniidae; genus Daubentonia; species Daubentonia madagascariensis. Next base: position 1,688,528 of record JAKFHU010000624.1, read on the forward strand.
GGTTCATTGCTGTGAGCTTTCCAAATCAGAGTGGAGGCCCTGAAGGAGGTGATTGTCTTCCCTGCTTCCTCCTGCTGCCAACCCCCATGACTGCCTGCAGGTGCATGTCTGTAGGACTGTCAGACTGTACACTCAGCCTTCAGTTCCAGCACATGATCCATTTAAAAATGGAAACCCTCCTATCCTTCAGTAGTGAACAAGGGCAACTCTGATTGCTGTTGGCAAACTTGGATGTTTTAGTATAACAGTTCAGGAGAGGATCAGAATGAGAACTTAGTGATGATTACTAGGGAAAATGCCCATATAAATTTCCTGAGCATAATATTTCTCTCTGCAATTTTTGAGTGTTCTGTAGCAAACTGCCAAAAATGTGAAACCTATAAATAGGGGAGAGTGGGAAGAAAAAAATGGGACCTGTCACAATGTCTTTGAAAATAGGGAACTAAGAATTTTCCAGAGATGCAAAGTCAAAGGGAGATTAATATTTACTTAGAAATGAAGTAGCAGGTGCATGCTGTATAAAGAAATGACGAGAGGATGAAATTAGGGAATAGACGAGAGAGACTTAAAAGGTAGAAAGATGTGTCATCTAAGCTTCATTCTGAAGAAAGATACAGATCAGAGAAAGGAGAAGAAAACTAGGGTACACTGACTGCTTATTACGTCTTATACTGATTCGGTAATTTATATCTACTTTTTAATTTACTCCCTCTCCAAATACTATGAAATCAGTATCATACCGATGATATTACCAGAGATGATATTCAAATATTTAATAGTAGACAAATATTTAACAGCATAGGCAGTAGCCAGTCAGAAGCTGGCTAGAAGACTCCTGCTGAGCCAGGCATTAACCCTCTAAGGGCTGGATCATGAGGCCAAGGTAGGGGTCAGAGCAGCAGCAGGCACACAGCAGGCTCTGGACAGAGGCTGTTCACCAACCTTTGAGGTTGTTAACAGAAAAAAACAGACTCTGTAAAATAATTTAATGATGTTTATTCTGAGCCAATATGAGTGACTGCAGTCGGGGGAACATAGTCTCAAGAGGCCCCAAGAAAATGCATCTGAGGCAGCTGGGTTACGCTTTGCTTTTATACATTTCAGGGAGACAGCAATTGTAGGTAAAGTCATAAATCAATACATGGAAGGTATACATTGGTTTGGCTCAAAAAGGTGGGACATCTTGAAGCAGGGGCTAACAGGTTATAGGTGGATTCAGAGATTCTTTAATTTATAAATGGTTAAAGGAATAAAGCTTTGTCTAAAAGCTTGGAGTCAGTAGAAAGATTCATTTTAAGTTAGGATAAGGAAGTCTGTTAATCACAGAGGAAGCCATAATATAAGAACTCGAAGTGATCTGTTAAGCAAATTGATGGTCTATAGGCATGTCTTAACCTTTGTCTTGCATGGCCTTAGGTCCTGTTTATAATTTAATATCTTACTGGCACAGAGTATGTTTTGTCAGTCTTATGATCTCTATTTTAACATTAATGCTGGTCAGTTGTTGTGTCTAAACTCCAAAAGGAAGGTGGTATAAGGAGGCATGTCTGACCTCCATTCCCTTTCACAGCCAAGGTTTAAGGTTTTCCTCGGGTCCCCTTGGCCAAGAGAGGATGCATTCAGTTAGGGGATGGGGCTTAGGATTTTATTTTTAGTTTACAAGGTGTTAAAATACTTACCAAGTAGCACGGCTATAATGGTGTGTGCCAGTTGACTATCAGCTCTGTGTGGAATCCCAGGGCCATGTTCTCTGGGCAGATTTGGGCTTCCTCTCTTGTCTTTGCCAGCGCCAAGGTCCTTCCTGCTGTTCCTGGCTGCAGTGGTCTGCACCACTGCCACAGCCTATGTCTCCAAGGGGCAGCCCACTCAATGTGGTCCTGGTGGCTCCTTACTGAATCTTAGAAGGACAGCGTGCATCAGGGACCCTCATTCCCCTTTGCCATCTAATCCCTTCAGCAGCCCCACGATTAGCACAACAGACTGTACAAATTTAGGTTCGTTTCTTTGCTAAAGGCCTGGGAACAATGTCAGAAGGGAATTACAATGAAGAAAGGAAAGAGTTCAAGTTCTAGCTCATCTAGACTTCCTGCAGAGCCTCAAAAGAGGAGGCAGGGTCTCGCAGACATCTTTGTTTCATCTGCCCAGCATTCTCTCCCCTTCCGTGGTGCTGGGCTTTGAAGCCAGGCTGCCTGGGTTTGCAATTTGCCACTAATTAACAGTGTGACCTTGGCTAAAGGCCCACACCTCTCAGATCCCCTATAGGTTGGTTATTAGAATTGTTGATTTTGTTAGGTGTGATGATGGCATTGCAGGTTAGTAAGGAAATGTCTTTTTTTTTCATTTTTGATGTGTAAACTGAGGTCTTGAGGGACAGGAAAAGATGTGATGTTTGGGATTTGCTTTAAAATATATTCCAGTTAAGGGATGGCCATATGTAGAAGACTGAAACTAGACCCACACCTCACCTCTCACAAAAATCAACACACGATGGATAACAGATCTAGACCTAAGACATGAAACTGTAAGAATTCTCGAAGAAACTGTTGGAAAAACTCTTATGGACATTGGCCTAGGCAAAGAATTTATGCAGAAGACCCCCAAAGCAATCACAGCAGCAACAAAAATAAATAAATGGGACCTGATCAAATTAAAAAGCTTCTGTACAGCCAAGGAAACTATCACTAGAGTGAACAGACAACCTACAGAATGGGAGAAAATATTTGCATGCTACACCTCTGATAAAGGGCTGATAACCAGAATCTATACAGAACTTAGGAAAATCAACAAGAAAAAATCAAACAACCCCATTAAAAAATGGGCAAAGGACATGAACAGAAACTTTTCAAAAGAAGACAGAATAGTGGCCAGCAAACATATAAAAAATTGCTCAACTTCTCTAATCAACAGGGAAATGCAAATCAAAACCACAATGAGATATCGCTTAACTCCAGTGAGATTGGCTCATATCAAAAAATCCCCAAACAACAAATGTTGGCGGGGATGTGGACAGATAGGAACACTCATACACTGCTGGTTGGACTGCAAATTAGTACAACCTCTGTGGAAAGTAATACGGAGATACCTCAAAGAATTAAAAGTAGAGTTACCATTTGACCCAGCAATCCCACTACTGGGTATTTACCCAAAGGAAAAAAAGACATTCTATAATGAAGACATCTGCTCACGAATGTTCATAGCAGCACAATTCACAATTGCAAAGATGTGGAAACAACCCAGGTGCCCATCAATATGCGAGTGGATTAATAAAATGTGGCGTATGTATACCATGGAGTATTACTCAGCAATAAAAAACAACGGTGAATTAACACATCTGGTATTATCCTGGATGGAGCTAGAGCCCATTCTTTGAAGCGAAGTGTCACAAGAATGGAAAAACAAGCACCACTGGTACTCACCATCAAATTGGTACTAACTGATCAACACTTATGTCACACAGGGCAATAATATTCATCAGAGGGCGGGCAGGCGGGAGGGGGGTGGAGGGGATGGGAAAACTCTCACTGAATGGATGCAGGGAGCACAGTTTGGGGGATGTCCATGATTGTAGCTCTGACACAGGCAGTGCATGGGCAATATATATAGCCAAAGTGTTGTACCCCCATAATATTCTGAAATAAAAAAAATAAAAAATATATATTCCAGTTAAAAAAAGAAGGTGGTGGTGTAGCGAGTAGGTAGGGAGAGGACAAAGGAGACAAGCTGATAACAGTCGAAGCAGGGTGATGAGTCCATGGGGTGGGGTCCTTGTGCTTTCTAGACTTTTGTGTATGTTTGAAAATTTTCATAATAAGAGTAAACAAAAAAATCAAACAGAAAACAAGGCTTTCATTCCTGTCCCACATCCAAAGGAACATAACAGGGACTTAGGATGCACTTTCCCCAATCACTTCTCTGGCAGTGTATTTTGATCCTCTGGTTAGGTTCTGTAACAGTGGTAAAAGTCTAAAAAAGGGCAAAATGTTTTATGAATTGTGTCTTTAAAAACTCCATCCTTTTTGGGAATTAAAACCTGCATTCCCACCTGAGGCCAGTAACCAAAGGGGCAGGAAAATGTTCTTTGCTGTTTGTTTTCTAGTATCTTAAACCACAGGAGATGGCTCAACAGCACTGTCCAGACAAAGGTCATGAGAGGACAAAGGTCACAAGATCATCTTCCCCGGCGATATGGTCCACTGAAACCACCAACTATAGTTAAACAACAATAGACCAAAGCCATGACACATGACACTGGTCACTGGACCCAAGCCCAACTGCTAAAAACCTTCCCGTTAAGAAGCCCTGTATTTCTGCTTAAAGGCAGGATGGCCATCTTTTGAGACGCTAGTCTGCTGCCCTCCTCGTTTGTCAGAAAATTAATAAACTTCTCTTTCCTTTTCCTCAAACCACTTGTCATCATTCTTCATTCTCACTGATTTGGCCTCGGGAACAAGTACTGAACTTCCAGTAACAGTTCCAGCTCTCAACGCATCCACTGTGCTCTCTAGACACTGACCCAGGGAATAATCTGTTTACCAAGGCTTGCCAGGTCCAATGCTAGGGAGTTGATAGTTTTGTATTCTACACCCACATATTTTTTAAAAATGACCAGTTTGGGGTAACCTGAAATACAGAAGTTTCATGGTAAGGTATCGCCTTCCTTCGTCCCAGTTGTTTGTAAGCTCTATCATGGCATTAATGTTATCTCCAGGGAGAAAAATTGAGAGGAGAGGCCTAGATTCATTTATAAAAGCAACCCTGAAGGAAGGAAAGATTTGCAGAGTGCAGTGTGAAGTGTGCGTCTGCATATTCACTTTTAATCTCAACCAGGAAAGGGCAAATTTTTGTGTGTGGCCAGTATTGGTGCAATCAAACCCCACCCCCCAATTTCTCAGACTGTCTTCCTCCTCCCCCCACCCCTGTGGTTTGAGTTGTCAGAGCCTCAAGGAGAAAAGAGAAATGAATCATTATCATTTGACCACAATGTTAATAGTTAGAGGAAGGGACAAGAGGAGGAAAAAAAAAAAGCAAGGAAAGAGAAAAAGGAAGATCATCTCAGAATAAAATGCTGGTGGGGGGAGGAGGAAGACAGTCAGAGAAATTGAGGGGTGGGGTTTGATTGCACCAATGCCGGCCACACACAAAAATTTGTTCTTTGCAGGTTGAGATTAAAAGTAAATACGCACACGCACATGTATTTATCTGCCATGCTTGAGTAAGCAGGTAGTGAGGCATTCTTTTAAGCAGCTTGATGACCCAAAATTGCGCTCAGAGACCGCCCACTCTGGGACTGAGCCCCACGTAGAGCAGGGAGCCCCCAGGGCCGCCCAGCTGACCACCTTCTTCTTTCTGAGTTCCCCGTAACTGAGCCCACGGGAGGGGACGCTACACTCTGTGGGTGCCCAGGCTACGGGCGGAGGCGGGAGTCTCCATAGAGGACAGTGACAGCCCGCAGGGAGGTGCGCAATGAGACCAAGCGGTATGTCCAACCTGGAAGACGGGCCTGAGAACCAAAGGGCCGACTTTCGGCCATGCAAAACGAAACGGAGCGATCTCAGGGGAGAAGACACCGGAAGAGCACTGCAGGCCGATTTTTCCCAGTGGAAACGGCGGGCGGGGGAGGGAGCCCCCCTTGCCCGGCTGCCCCATTCCTATAGGGCTCAGGCGCGCCTCCCTGGGAGCTGTGCAGCCCTGCAGGAGCCTGCGAGAGGCTGCAGCTCCGCCCTCCGCCGCAAGGAGGCAGCACGCTTCGGCGGGCTCAGCGGCGGGGGTCCCCGCGCCCCTCTTGGCGACGGCCAGGCGCGGGTCGGCCCGAGGCGCCCTCGCTCATTGGCTGCGGTGCGGGCGCTGCCATGTTGGCGGAAGCGGAGCCTCCAGTGCGGTGGAAACTGGCGGTGGCCGTGGCCGCCGCGTCGTCTGCGCAGCCTCCTGCGTCTTCTCCTAGGTTGGGTCTCTGCGCTGAGAGGCGGCGGCCGGCGCGATGGAGAAAAGTAGGATGAACCTGCCCAAAGGGCCGGACACGCTCTGCTTCGACAAGGACGTGTTCATGAAGGTGCGCGCGGCCTCCGCTCCCCGGAGTTGGGCCGTGGGGTGCTCGCCCCTCTGTGTCCTCCGGGGCCCTCTCCGCGGGCTGCTACTCCCGCCTGCGTCCTGGGCCGTGCACGCCCGGTTTCGGGTCCTCGACCGGGACCTTGCTGCACTTCGCAGTGAGTCTCTTGGCCTCAGGTTTGGCAGGTGCGGCCTGGAGAAAGCACTTCTGCAAAATCGTGCATGTTAAGTGAAAAGGCCTGAAAGTTCTGGGCAAGTGGTTTTGAGCTAAATGTCAAAGCCCCTGTTATTACCCGGCCCTGTTACCATGCAGTGCGGTCAGATTGCCGGTCCCCTTGTCAGAAGGCACTTTGTTGACCAGTGCTTTGGAGCTCAATCAGTGTTTACTGAACAAATCTCTGAACCCATGTGCCTACCTGGGGGTCGAGTCGGGGAAAAGAAAAGAAGTTAATCTACAGTTTTGCCTAATATGCATCTAGAGCTTCTCGAATGGGATATTTAAAAGCTTGAGACATTCTTAGTGACTTCGTTGCAGTACAACAAAACAAACCATTCTTGTTTTCTGAAGTTGCCCTACTTCTTTTCGTAAAATGAACTTGGAGTTGGTTTGCAGGTAATTGTAGGACATAAGGTTACAGAAAATAAATATAAACTGAAAACATTTCACTGGTGATAAAAGTTCATCAGGCACAGCCTTAAAAACGTCCAGGCTTTGAGTCAGAGCTAGGAAGAACTTTCCCTATTTGGTGTATGCCTCTCGTCTCAATTTAAACTATTCAAAAAATATGTTTATATTTAATTTCTTAAGGAATGGGATTTTTGACACCACTTGGTAGCTGGTTTCAGTGTTAAAAGTTAAGTTTTGGCTCATTAGACACCTAAAATTTTGAACAAGAGAGTTTAAATCTCTTATTCTGCCTTTTTTGATGATTTTTCAAGTCATAATGTATTTTTTCTTTTTCTAGGTTGATTAGCCTATCTCTTTTTGATTATTTGCATTTAGATCACATCTCCAAAGCTCTGGTTTTAAAAAATTATTTATATCTGGATCCTCTGCGGTGTGGCCATACCATTTTTAATATGTGAGACTTACCTACACCCGATATTAATGCACCTTGTTCTTGTGCAGTGATATTCCTGCTAAACCACTGTAATAAAAAGATGACTTGAATGAGTTGTCCGAAAGAGTACACAGAGTCAACTCACTGATCCAGAAACCCTTTGTTCTACCCCCTGGCTAAAAGCTATCCTGAAATAAGGGTAGAAAGAAACAAGTAAGGATACATGATGGGGAGAGGTGCACTGGAAGAAGGCAGGCCACAAACAGATCAGGAGTCTTGCTTTGAATTCAAGAATCTCAGAGTACTGAATAATGTTAACTTGTCCATCTCTCAGCGTCTTCAGGCTTCCTTCAAGCCCAATACCAGCATCCTCTCTGACTCACTAGCTCCACCACCTTTCTCACTCTGAGCTGACAAAATGCCTTTGCTAAATGCAGCTTCAGGAAGTAGAAATCACAGAAAAATGTAAGTTCTAAAATAGAGATAGGAAGAGAGCAAACTGGAGAAGTGGCTGGAATGCCAGCAATTTTATATTCTTTCATGGCTCTTACACCTCTGAATATGCCATACATTTTGTAGTGCTAGTGAATGTGACAACTTCATATGCAGAAGAAAATACATAGAACAGCTGTTCTTTATAAAATGATGTTGATTTTCTAGGTGGAACCCGAAAATAAAGGTTATTCACAATCTGTACTTCCTTTAAAGAGACATTTTATAAGTTATAGCTCCGTGGCAGAAAGGATGGGTGGAGTGCTTGCTGTCCAGCTTATATTTCTATGTGTGTCTCATTCCGCATATTTTGTAATTGGATAGATTTTGTGCACGTGAGAAGGTTGGGATACCAGGTTTGCATTAGGAGAGTTGAGATTGCTTGAAATCCAGTTGGTGGGAAACTGTCATTAGATTGTTAAAGATGATGAGGGCATGCTAGTGCAATGGTAGCAATTTTTCAGCAGGCATTCAATGATCACCTACTGTGTGCCAGCCAGCAATCTAGACATGAAGGTACAAGGATAAATAAGATACGGTTTGGCTCTTAAGCATGGGGCCAGGAAGAAGGTATGATTTGAGAAGCTGCACTTAGTCCCAAGTGGCTGGAGTATGGAAGAATGGCCAGGAATAAGACTGGAGGGGTAGATGGAGTGGGGTTGCAAGTTGCAACGAGCCTTGTGTACTCTACTGAGGGGTGTATGCTTAATGTAGTATTCATTGTGGAGTTAGAGTCAAGTTGAAAGTGGAAAATTACATGGTCGTATTTGTTGCATTGGATAGGAGGCCACTTAAAAAGTTATTTCAGTGGTCCTTATGAGGTCTGCAAAATATAGAGGAGGGCACAGGTTTGTGAAAGATATAAGTGATCAAAAAGCAGGAGTGGCAGATGGAAGAATCACTGGGGCAGGGTTGGTGGCGGCATCGTACTGTTCATTTTGTCAGCTTAAAAAGTGTACAAACACCCTTAGGGTTGACAGCCCACTAATAGATGAAATGGGACATGAGAGATTGGTAGTAGGAGAGAGAAGGTGGTGTGCTAACAGGGATAAATTAGACTCACTTACCTAGGTGTGCTGTTGAAATCATATCCTTCCCTTCTGTCTCAGCGTGTGACTTCAGCTCCTGTTTTACAGAAAAAAGAGAGGCCATCAAGCAGGAGCTCCTTCATCTTGGTGATAACAACCCCATTCTAGCCTTTGCACCTGATCTTGCCATCCCCTTGCCTGTTGTGTAGGGAGCTTTCCTTTCTCCTGAGGTCTGCCTCCCAGGCTTGGATCCCATGCCCTCTCACCTTCTCAGGACCCTGTTATTTGCTGCCCCTCCACACTCCTTCCCATTGGCTTTCAGACACGCTCCTGTTCTAGTCTGTTCCACTCGATCCTCCCACTAACAGCTATTGCCCCATTGTTCTCTTCCATCTCATAGCCACATGTTCCAGAGTTATCTTTACTTTCTCTCCTTTTCGCTCTTAAATTCACTTCATTCTGGCTTCTGGCCACATCATTCCACTAAACAGTTCTCACCAAAGTTAACTAGATGTAAGTCAGTTTAGCAGACTTTTTCTGTCTCCTTCCTTGACCTCTTAGCTGACCAAATGCTCTCTTCATTTGCTTTCTGAGACCCCATACTTTACTTCTTTGGTCTCCTTGTCTCTTTTGCGTAATCATTCTCCTATAGCCAGTAAGTGGCTGATTATAGCTGCAGTCGCGTGTCCTGTCCTTTTCACGCACTGTACACTTTCCCTGGGTAACCCACTCCATGACCACCTGTAGGCAGGTGACACAGATTCATATCTGTGGCCCAGACATCTCCTGATCTCCGATTTCGTGCACACTCAACTCCTTGACATTTCTTTTTGGATATCTCCGTGGCACTTGAAACGCAGCATGCTTAAAACTGAATTTGTAGGAAAAGCAAAAAAAAAAACAGAGCCACCTCCCCTCAAACCCAGCTCTTTTCTAATATTACCTATCTCACTGAATGGTCCACCATCCATCTAGCTGTGAGTCAGAAAACCAGGAGTCATCCTTGATAATGCCCCTCTCCTTCACCTTCCCAAAACGCAATCTCTTACCAAGCCCTGTGATTTTACTTCCTGAATATCTCTTGAATTCATCTACTTCTCTCCATTCCTCTTTTCCCATCTTCTAGGTTACCGTTATCCCTGGCCATTATCCTCTAATGGCTTCTTACCGGTCTCCTTGCATCCATTCTTGCCTTTTTCTGGTCCATGTTCTACGTTGCAGGCAGGATGCTCTTTTCAAAGTGCGTGCCTAATCTTGTATGTAACAGGTGGCTGGGCGGACTCTGCCTGGTCATGAGAAATGTTTTCCAAAACATTTGAAGTATTCCAGAGCAGCTCATGCATTGATGGATAGTTTCTATGCATATGCAGTTTGTTTCTATGCTGAGTCAAAAGTCTGCCTGCATTGAACTTCTATCCGTCAGTTCCTTTCTAGAAGCCCACCTCTTAGTGGCCTCGTTGACCCTCTGGGTTGGCACACAATACCTTTTTAATGAAAGTAGAGATTGAGAGCCTCCTTCTGGTCAGCATCCACGATGTTAATGAACTAGTAGGAGATAAACTACAGTAGTTCCTCCTTATCCGCGGTTGGTTTCACTTTCTGAGGTTTCAGTTACCCGGGATCAGCCAAACTCTGAAAACATTAAATGGAAAATTCCAGAAATAAACAATTCCTGAGTTTTAAATTTCATGCTGTTCTGTGTAGCATGATGAAATCTCGTGCCACTGTCCTGTTCCTTCCTGCCTGGAATGTGAACCCTCCCTTTGTCCAGTGTATCCATGTTGTTACCCACCTGTCCCTTAGTAGGTGTCTGTCATCAGATTGAAAAAAGCATAGTGTACATGGGGTTTGGTACTATCCGTACTGGAAAAATAATAGTATGAGACTTTCCTTTCTAGATGTGGGAACTTTGGGCTGTGTGATATTTGGAATGTAATCAAGAACAGCCCAAAAGATGTCACATAGTCCATATGCTTAAGCTCATGCATTTTACCAATAGGGGCAAGATTGAGGCCCATCTCTTCTTTTAGAAGAAATTCTAACACATCTAGTGCACTGGACTCTTGGTCTGTGGATGAGATACTGTAAATGTGACAGGAGGAAAACTGCTATTTCAGGTAGACTCAGTGACAGCAGTAAAAGACACTGCTCACGCCCAGCTGACAGAAAAGGAAAAGAGAAAAATGACAAAAAGCAGATACAAGTCCAGTGTTGCTGAGTGCCCTACACAACTCATCATTTTGCAGCAACTAAAATGCTTACCTTATAGGTTCACAGTTTGACTCTTGTCTTATGAAAAGCTTGAATTCTCTTCAGCCTCAGTTTGAGACAGAAATAAATAATATTATTTGAGACTGACTGCCACAAAAATTCTAATTATCCATATATGGAACTTACACTATACTTCGTTTTATAGAAAAATTGTCTTAAATGAAATACTTTTCTTGATGATGTGAGATCATTACCATTGGACATACACAGTTCATTCCATTGGCCCTTGGTAAATAGAAGTTTTTTCTTTGCCAAAAAAAAAAAAAAAAAGTTTTTTGGGCTGTGCTTGCTTTTGATTTCCCAATTCACTTCTTGCAATATGATAAAATCTATCACTTGAATGAAATGTTGAACTTATGACTCCTTGAGTTACTGATTATTACTTGTGATATTTCTTTGTTTTATGTAAATAGATCATTTTGTTATTTAATTAGTCATATAGCATGTAACATCAGATTTCTTTGAACATTTAACTAAACAATCACAAACTGGGACTTGGGCTTCCTGAGGTGATCCTAATACACAGAGTTGAGCATTTCATAATGAAATCATTCCACTAAAGAGCTCAAGAAATTAGGTTGAAAAAGTAAGCTCAAACACCACATAGATTATCATTAGTATTAAATTGGGGTACAAAGGAGAGAAGAAAGAGAAGAAATCAGCTGGAACAGAGCTGAAATATTTGTTAAATGAATTTGACAGGATATGGTTTTTCTTTACCTTTCATCAATATGTCAAACACAGGTATAGTACTGAACAGAGCAGTTAGAAAATTGATTAATCTATTTGAACGTAAGGTCCTTAGAATTTACATGTTATTATTTCATAAAACTTTTAAGATCATCTGTCCGTGGATGCTGGAAAGCTCTTTAGCATGCATTTTGAATTTCTCAAGCTTGAGTAATTTTGTAACCAAACAAAGGTTTAGAATGAGCTTTGGGAGCCACAAGTTCCAGACTAACTGGGTCATATGCCAGCAGGGCCACACTGCACTGGAGACAGGACTAGGTTTGAGGGCAGGGCTGGAGGGGAGCGCTCCAGGGATGTTTTTGCCCACGTGCTTTTCTCTGAGGTAGGATGCTTTTCCCACAGTTCTTCCCCTGGCTAGCTCTTTGGTGTCATTTGGATCTCAGCTCAGATGTCACTTTGTGCGAATCTTCCCTGGTCATCCAAGTGAAAGTACCTCCTTGTCATCACTCACTTTCAGTGTCCCATTTTATTTTCTTTGTAGCCCTTTTCACTATTCATTAATATCATGTCTATTTATTTGTTTACATGTTTATTTTCTCATTTCTCCATTAGAATATATGCTCCTTGAGAACAAGGACCTTGTCTTTGCTTTTCATTCCTCCGTCCCCAGTTCTTTTAGCAGTGCCTAAGTCAACACAGTGAATATTTAAATGTTTATTGAATACACAGGACATTTACTCATCTCTGTTCTTTGGTCTTGACGAATGGTTCAAAACACACAAACACAAGAGCTCATACTAATTTTTTTCAACCCTAATTTAGTGCAGAGATTAGCACTTAATATATTGTATTCATTTTTGTCTCAATGAGATTGAACATGTTTTGAGGGCAGAGATCATGTCTTTAGCTTGGTGTTCCCTCTTAGTAGAAGCTCCCAATATTATGAACACAGAATGATGTCCTCAGGGGGATTTGGGTTCTGTCCTGGCTATAGTAGCTAGTGATTTTATAATTCCATATATGTGGGAACGTTTTACTTCTTGGCATTCAGCAGGAGGCGGTTTGGAGAAATTCGATCTTTACTGTAGCTAGTTCTGTGAAATTTTCTCAGTGTTAAAGATATTAATATTTGGGTCTCAGGCAAGCTTTAAATGATTAATCCCCCAGTTCTCTTGTATTAGTCATTGTTTGCCATCCCTGAGTTCAACAAGTTATTAAAGGACATAAACTTTTAAACTTTGTTTGGTTTTAAATTTGATTGATGTCACTGCTATTCTAGTTAATGGTTCTTAATTGTCTGCAACTGGTTTGTTTTGCTGGCTTATTTTCCTGTATCCCAATACCTCTTGTGATTTGTTGATCAACTTCTAGCTTTTCCAGGGATTTGTGCTTTTATGGGGGTTCAAGTCAGAAATACCTCTGAGTTTAAAGAGTACTTATTTTTCTTCTAATTTCTGGGCTTACAGAACATAATTCTTGACTCCTTCAAGCTTATCAGACATAGGAGAAAGTGTATATTTTAACAAAAAAATAAAATCCACTTTAAAAAAATTGCTTTTTAGCTGGGCGCAATGGTGCGTGCCTGTAGTCCTAGCTACTTAGGAGGCTGAGGCTGGAGGATCACTTGGGCCCAGGAGTTCAAGTCCAGCTTGGGCAACATAACAAGACCCAGTCTCTTAAAAATATTGCTTTTTAATTAAAATACCTTATATTTTAAAAGTGAGTACTATTCCATTCAGGAAAAGAAAGTTCATCTACCTTAGAATTTTTTTTTATTAATAGACTATTTTTTAGAGCAGTTTTAGGGTTTTTTGTTGTTGTTGTTTTGTTTTAAAGCAACAGTGTCTCTGTTGCCCAGGCTGGAGCTTCTGGCCTCATGCGATCCTCCTGCCTCAGCCTCCTAAGTAGCTAGGACTACAGGCACATGCCACCACACTGTCTAATTTTAAAAAGCTTTTTTTTTTTTTTTTTAGAGATGGGGTCTTGCCAAGTTGCCCAGGCTGGTTTCAAACTCCTGGCCTCAAGTAATCCTTCTGCCTCAGCCTCCCAAAGTGCTGGGATTATAGGCATGAGCCACCATGCCCTGCAGTTTTTAGTTTTATAGAAAAATTATGCAGAAAACACAGAGGTCCCATATATCTTCTGTCCTCCTACACAGTTTCTTCTATTAATATCTTGCATTAATGTGGTACATTTGTTGCAATTGGTGAACCAATATTGATACATTATTATCAACTGAAGTCCATAGTTTACATTTAGGGTTCGCTGTTTGTGTTGGACATCCCATGGGTTTTAACAGGTGCATAATGTTGTGTATTCACCATTACAATATCATACACAATAGTTTCACTGCCCTAAAAATCCCCTGTGTTCTACCTATTCATTTCTCCCTCTCTCCTGGTGCATGACCCACACCCCTTCCCAACCCCAGCAATCACTGATCTTTTTACTGTCTTCATACTTTTGCCTTTCCAGAATATCACATACGTAGCTGGAATCATGTGATATATGTAGCCTTTTCAGATTGGCTTTTTACACTTAGAAATATGCATTAAGATTCCTCTATGTCTTCGTGGCTTGATACAGCTTGTTTCTTTTTATTGCTGAACAATATGCCATTGTATGGATGTACCACAGTTGGTTCATCCATTCACCTGTTGAAGGAAATCATGGTTGCTTCTAAGTTATGGCAATTACAATAAAGCTGCTATAAACATTCACGTGCAGGTTTTTGTGCAGACGTTCATTTTCAACCCATTTGGGCAAATACCGAGGAGGGCAATTGATAAGACTAGTTTTATAAGAAACTGCCAAGCTGTCTTCCAAAGTGTCTGTACCCTTTTGCATTCTCACCAGCAATGAATGAGAGTTCCTGTTGCTCCACATCCTCACCAGCATTTGGTGTTGTCAGTGTTTGGGATTTTAGCCATTCTGATAGATGTGTAATGGTATCTTGGTTGTTTTAATTTGCAATTCCTTAATGACATATGATGTTAAACATCTTTTCAGATCTTTTGTTCATTTTTAAATTAGGTTGTTTGATTTCTTATTGCTTTTTTCTCCCAGCTTTATTGAGATCTGATTAACAAATAAAAATAGAATATAGTTAAGGTGTAAAGTGTGATGATTTGATATATGTATATATTGTGAAATGATTTCCATAATCAAGCTAATATATCCATCACCTCATATATTTAACCTCCCTTTTTGTGTGAATGCTTAAAATCTACTCTCTTAGGAAATTTCAAGTATACAATACATTGTTATTAACTATAGTCATCACGCTATACATTAGATCTCCAGAATTTATTTGTCTTATAACTGAAAGTTTGTACTCTTTGACCAACATCTCCTTATTACCCCCATCCCCCATCCCCTGGTAACCATCATTCTATTCTCTGTTTCAATGCGTTTGACTGTATTAGATTTCATATATAAGTGAGTGTCTTAGACTATTTTGTGTTGCTGTAACAGAATACCTGAGACTGGGTAATTTATGAACAGTAGAAGTTTATTTGGCTCACGGTTCTGGAAGCTGGGAAGTCCAAGATTCAGGGGCTGCATCTGATGAGGGCTGTCTTGCTGTGTCATAACGTGATGGAAAACATCACATGGTGTGGAGCCCCCATGACCTAATCACCTCTTAAAAGTCCCACTTCTCAACACTGTTGCATGTGGGATTAGATTTTCAATACATGAACTTTGGGGGACACATCCAAACCATTGCAGTGAGATCATGCAGTATTTGTATTTCTGTGTCTGACTTACTTCACTTAGCATAAAGTTCTCCAGGTTCATCCATGTTTTTGCAAAATGGTAGGATTTCCTTCTTTTTTAAGGCTGAATGATAATCATATGTATACATCCTCTTTTCTTTATCCATTCATCTGTTGACGAACACTCAGGTGTTTCCATATATTGGCTATTGTGAATAATGCTGCAATGAGCATGGGAGTGCAGATACCTCTTTGAGATAGTGATTTTATTTCCTTTGGGTATATACCCAGTAGTGGGATTGCTGGGTCTTATGGTAATACTATTTTTAATTTTTTGAGGAACCTCCATACTGTTTTCTATAATGGTTGTGTGTTTTCTTATTGTTTTTAATAGTACTTTGTGTATTTTCGATTGAAGTCCTTTATCAGGTCTCTGTTTTTTAAATATTTTCTCTTGGTCTATGGCTTGTCTTTTCATTCTCTTAATCCTTTTGCAGAGCAAAAGTTTTTAATTTTAATGATGTCCAACTTAACAATTTTTATTTCATAGATTGTGCTGTTGGTGTTGTATCTGAAAAGTCATTGTCAAATCCAAGGTCACCTAGATATTCTCCTGTTATCTTCTAGAAGTTTTATAGTTTCATGTTTTAAATTTAGGTCTGTGAGTCATTCTGAATTCATTTTTGTGAAAGATGTGAAAGGTCTATGCCTATATTCATTTTTTTACATGTGGTATGTCCAGTTGTTTCAGCACCATTTGTTGAAGACTGTCTTTTCTCCATTATATTGCCTTTACTCTTTTGTCAAAGATCAGCTTGCTATATTTGTGTAGATCTATTTTTGAGCCCTTTATTCTGTTCCATTGACTTGTCTATTTTTTCACCAATACCACTCTGTCTTAATTATTGTGGCCTTACTGGTAAGGCTTGAGGTCGTATAGAGTCAATCCTCTGAATTTACTTTTTTACCTCAGTGTTGTGTTGGATATTCTGGGTCTTTTGCCTTTCCAGATAAACTTTAAAATCAGTTTGTTGATATCCATAAAATAACTTCCTAAGATTTTGATTGGGATTACATTGAATCTGTAGATCAAGTTGGGAGAACTGACATCTTAACAATATTGAATTTTCCTATCCATAAATATGGAATAGCTCTCCATTTTTAAAATATCTTATATTGCTTTCTTTCATTAGAGTTTTGTAGTTTTCCTCATATAGATCTTGTACATATGTATTTGTACCTAAATACTTCATTTTTTTGTGTGCTAATGTAAATGGTATTGTGTTTTTAATTTCAAATTCCATTTGTTCATTGCTGGTTTACAGGAGAGCAGTTAGCTTTTGTGTATATTAACCTTGTATCCTGCAACCTTACTGTAATGGCTTATTAGTTCCAGGACTTTTTTTGTTGCTTCTTTGGGATTTTTCTACATCGTCACATCATCTGAGAACAAAGACAGTTTTATTTCTTCCTTCTCAATCAATATATCTTTTATACCCTTTTCTTGTCTTATTTCATTAGTTTGGACGTTCAGTACAATACTGAATAGGAGTAATGAGAGAGGACATCCTTACCTTATTCCCCCATCATAGAGGGAAAACTTTGAGTTTCTCACTATTAATGTGATGTTAGCTATGGGGTTTTTGTAGATGTTCTTTGTTAAGTTGAGAAGTTCCCCTCTATTCCTAGTGTTCTGAAGGTTTTTATCATGAATGAGTGTAGATTTTGTCAAATGCTTCTTCTGTGTCTATTAATATAATATTATTCTGTTGATGTAATAGATTACATTAATAAATTTTCTATTGTTGAACCAGCTTTACATATCTGGTAATTTTTGGGAATAAATCCCAAATGGTTATGATGTGTGATTTTTTTTGATACATTGTTGGATTTAATTTGCTGTTTTTTTTGAGGATTTTTTCATCTATGTTCATGAAAGATATTGGTTTGTAGTTTTCCTTTGTTGCAATGTCTTTGTTTGGTTTTGGTATCAGGGCATTGTTGGCCTATTAGAATAAGTTAGAAAGTGTTCCCTCTGCTTCTGTTTTCTGGGAGAGATTGTATAATTGTGTCATTTGTTATAATTGTATAATTTCTTCCTTAAATCTTTGGTCACATTCACCAGTGACCATGGGATCAGTAGTGATGGCCCCTCTTTCACCTGATATTAATGGTTTATGTTTTCTCTGGCTACAGGTTTATCAGTTTTATTGATCTTCTCAAATAACCAGGTTTTGTTTTCATTGATTTTTCTCTGTTGATTTCCTAGTTTTAATTTCATTGATTTGTGCTCCAAATTTTATTTTTTCTTTTTTCTGCTTATTTTGGATTTAATTTACTCCTTTTTTCCTAGCTTTCTAAGGTAGAAGCTTAGATTATTGATTTTAGATCTTCTTTTCTAATATTTGCTTTCAGTGCTGTATTTTCCCTTGAAGCACTGTTTTTGCTGCACCCCACAAATTTTGCCAAGTTGTACTTTTATTTTTACTTAGTTCAAAATGTCTTTTATTTTCTCTTAAGACCTTTTTTGTCTCATTTGTTTTTTAAAAGTGTATTTAATCTCCAAATATTTGGGAAGTTTTATAGCTATCTTTCTATTATTTATTTCTAGTTTCATTCCACTTGGTCTGAGAGCATACTTTGTATGATTTTTATTTTTTTAAATTTAAAGTGTGTTTTATGGCCCAGAATGGGTTATATCTTGGTGAATATTCCATGTAAGCTTGAGAAGGAAGTGTGTTCTGTTGTTGTTGGATGAAGTAGTTTATAGATTCTCATCATATTCAGTTGGTTGATGGTGCTGTTGAGTTCAACTATATTCTTACCTATTTTCTGCCTGCTGAATCTGTGCATTTTTGATAGAGGAATGTTGAGGCCTCCATCTGTAATAGTGGATTCATCTATTTCTTCTTGCAGTTCTGTCAGTTGCCTCATGTATTTTGATGCTTTGTTGTTAGGCACATACACATTAAGGACTGCTGTGTCTTCTTGGAGAATTAACTCCTTTATTATGATGTAATGCTCCTCTTTAATAATTTTCCTTGCTCTGAAATCTGCTTTATCTGAAATTAATATAGCTACTCTAGCTTTCCAATTATTGTTACCTTAGAATTTTTAATGTTTGTGAACATTTAATTGTTAATATTTAAGTTTTGTCTTTTTTAAAAAATTGAGATACATTCACATAACATAAAACTCAGCATTTTAGAGTGTACGCTCCACTCATTTTTAGTGTATTTACTGTGTTGGGCAACCATCACAACTATCTAATTCCAGAATATTTCCATCATTCCAAAAAGAAACCTTGTACCTATTAGCAGTTAGTTCCAATTTTCCCCTCCCTCCATTCCTTGGCAACCACTAATCTACTTTCTGTCTTTATGGATTTACCTATTCTAAACCTATTCATATAAATGGAATCATACAATATGTATATGGTTTTCTTCACTTAGTATAATATTTTCATAGTTCACCCATGGTAGCATAAAACAGCGCTTTATTCCTTTTTATGGCTGAATAATAGTCCATCATATAGATATACCACATTTTGTTTATCTCTTCATCAGTTGATGGGCATATGGGTTTTTTTTTTTCTGTTTTTTGGCTGTTATGAGTCATGTTGCTATGAACATTCATGTACAAGTTTTTGTATAAACATCAGTTTTTAACTCTATTAAGTGTACCTAAGAGTGGAATTGCTAGGTAATTCTATGTTTAACTTTTTGAGGAACTGCCAAACTGTTTTCCACAGTGGCTGCACCATTTTACATTCTCATGAGGAATGTATGAGGGGTCCAGTTTCTCCACATCTTCACCAACACTTATTTTCTGCTTCCCACCTCCGCCATTTTTCTTTTTTTTATTATAGCCACCCTAATGGGTGTGAAATGTTATCTCATTGTGGTTTTGATTTACATTTCCCTAATGACTAATGATGTTGAGCATCTTTTCATGTGTCTGTTGGCCATTTGTGTATCATATTTCTTTGGAGAAACATCTGTTCACATCCTTTGCCCATTTGTAAATTGGGTTATTTGTCTTTTTGTTGTTGAGTTTTAAGAGTTTTATGTATGTTAAACCCTTGTCAGATATACGATTTGCAAATATTTTCTCCCATCTGTGTGTTTGTTGTCTTTTCACTTTATTAATACTGTCCTTTTATGCACTAAAGTTTTTAAGTTCAATTTATCTCTTGTCTCTTTGATTGCTTATGCTTTTGGTGTCATATCTGAGAAACCGTTGCCCAAGGTCATGCAGATTTTCACCTTTGTTTTCCTTCTAAGAGTTTTATAGTTCTTATATTTAAATCTTTGATCCATTTTGAGTTAAATTTTTTGTATATGGTATGAAGTTGGTGTCCAGATTGATTTGTTTGCATGTGGATATCCATTTGTCTCCACAGCATTTCTTTCTTTACTGAATGGTCTTGGTACCCTTGTCAAAAATCATTTGACCGTAAATATATTGGTTTTAAGTTCTTTTTAAATGTTTAATAGATCTGCAATATAAAAAATATTTATGGCAAATGAATAAGTGTCTGTTGTTATAAGCCATTGTGAGTTTGAGATTGTTGTCACAGCAAAAGCTGCCTGATGTACATGTTCTAAGTAACTTAGTTCTCATGCTATGCAACATATGTTTATCTGAGAACAAATACATAATTGGCAAGTTGAGTACTAATATTACCTAATAGAATTTGTTCATTGAAGCTAGGGTATACAATTTAGAATGGCTTCATGAAGTTCAGATCTGGACAGAATTTCAAAGAATATTTAACTGAGGCAGGTAAAGTGATCTTGCCTTAAGTCTTACAGCTGGTTAGGGTCAAGGCTGGGATTATAAGCTGAGTCCTGCTCCCACGTTCTTTCTGTGACATGCTATATAACTGTGAATGTAAGGTGTTATCTGAGGTAGTCTCAAGGAGCAAAATGTCCTGGCTGATTATGGCCACAGATAAAGAAGTAGATGGTTTTTCAGTAGGTGGCTGTGAAATTATGGATTGGTAAGAAGTCATCTTATCTGACATTATCAAGGCAGGTATTTGGTTGATTAACTAAAACCATTAAGTACTTTTAAGGAATGGTACATATAGACTGTAATATTTTATTTTAAAACATATATGTGTATATTTATTTTCCATTGATGTGGTGCCAAGCTCTTTTCTCTGAAAAATTGATGTGCTCATTAAATTTCCATGTCGTCCTTTTTGCATTCAGTTTGTTTCTTTCAGTTCAATTAGAACCTGAAAACATTTCCAAAGAATCTGGTTATGGTGTCCTTCTAGATTTGTATTGTCCTCCTGCCCCCTGCCCTCCCAGGTTCGTGGTTATCTCATCCATATCTAATTCAGCAAAAATTTTCTTAGCGATTTGCCTGTATCAGATATTTCCAAAGCATCTGCCTTAGTTTTCATAAAAACAGTTATCTTGTTTCCATTCATATTTCATTAGTTTATGCAATGTTTAATAAAATTATGTAATTGTGATAGTAAGTTCAAGTGGCCTTAACACGTTTGGGAATCATCATATCTGATTCTTGGTGTCCAAATAGCTCAATTAGCGAGAGTCAAGGTCACAGGAGAAGTAGACAGTAGCTACAAGTGTGTCACCCCACCAAGGCATCAGAATGCCGTAAAGGGGAAGCAGAAAGCATAGCTAATCCTCTGAGACCAACACTTGGAAATTGGTTAAGCAAGCATCTAAACATCTGTTCAAATAGAATACTCAAAATCCATATAAAATGTTAATTCAAATTTCTATGTATTATGAAAAGACATCCAAGTTGTATTGTTGTATGGAGAAAAGCAGTTTACACAATAGCATGAGTATGAAGATTCTGTGTGTGCATGTGCACATGTAAAAATTCTGGAAGGATGTGAATTGCAATGTTAAATAGAGAAAAAATATATTAATAGTGCTTATCTCTAGAACATGAGAGTTTGGGTGATTTTTTTACTCTCTTTTATATAATTCTTTGTTGCTTCAAAGTTTTACATTGAACATTTATTCCTTAAAATTAAGGGGAAAAAATCTATTTCTATTTTGAGAAAAACCTAATGGAAATGTGTCATTTTGAAAAATAAATTCACTTGTAGAATTTAGGCAACAGAAGAGAATGTTCTGGGTTGGGGCCATCCTTCTTGTCATGTTTATAAAGTGAAAAAATGCCTTTATGTTATTATGTATAATCAAAGGTACTTCCTTTGTGCAGCAATATAGCCTTATAAATTATTAGAATGGGCTTCCTCTCTCATTCTGTCTCTCATTTTGTCTTTGTACGTAATGTGATATCATTGCAATATTTTTTCTTTTCTGGTTTTATTTTTCAGGAAGATTTCGACGTCGATCATTTTGTGTCTGACTGTAGGAAGCGGGTCCAATTGGAAGAACTGAGGGATGACCTGGAACTCTACTATAAACTTCTTAAAACAGCCATGGTCGAACTCATCAACAAGGATTATGCAGATTTTGTCAACCTTTCTACAAACTTGGTGAGCTTTAAATCCATGACTCCTACATTTACACACACGGTTTCTCTCTCACTCAGTTATTTTTAAAAGTGCCGAGTGTTTGTAGAAACCTTTTAGTTGATTTCTCCCCAGAAATGTGAAGAGATCATTAATCTCATTAATAAAAGAACGAAACTAGGTGTACATTTTTGTTTTTAGTTTTTATTCATTTAAGACTGTTCTAGCTTGAATATTTTTTGAATTTGATATTATTGAAGGAACATTGGCCAGTATCGATCTTTAGGAGGCTTGGTTTTATAAAATTTAATAATATATCATGAACATATAAGTTGTTTGTAAAAGTAGTTTAGAAGTGCTTGGGCTTTAATACTCTCAAACTTTGCTTTTTAGTCTTCTTGTTCATATTTTATTTTGCTTTTAAATCTGTTTGTCCAAAGAAGTAAGAAAGTAGCCATCTCTGTGGGAATTTTAAGAAGCATTTAAATTAATGAGTCATATTTGCTTTTGGGAAATGCACTACTAAGGTAAATGCTCCAGTAGGATTAGAAACCCAGAAAATTTTATTTCCATTCTATTTACTTTGGATTTTTCTCAAGAGTTATAATGTTTATGAGAGAGATAGTCCATCAGAATTTTACATCAGCCGGTTGACTATCATAAATTATAGACAGGTAGCTATTCACTTCCAGTTAAAATTTTTCAAATTCATTAAAGATTTTTTTCCAAAGGCAAATTGTGCATAGGAGGTTTTCATTTATAATGACTTCCCTTATTTTTATAGTTTTTGTGTATTATCAACAGGTTTTGTCATATTCTATCCACACTATGGGAAAATAACATTTATTTAGTTACTTATCAATATTTGGTTGTGCATTTTTCTTGTACAGAATGAATAACCTAAGTTTAGTTCTGCTTTGATCATTAAGTAGATGCTTGATTGTGATGTGTTTGTGCCAGCATGATTTTTGCCTTTAGGTTGGCATGGACAAAGCCCTCAACCAGCTTTCTGTGCCTTTGGGACAATTACGAGAAGAGGTTCTGGTGAGTTCCCCAAATATTAAATAATTTACCATAAAGCATGATGTGCTTGTTTGCCTCCTCCAAGAAGAATTCCTTTAATCTGTTAGGCTGTTGGGTTTTTTTGTTTTTTGAATGGTTAGTGATTACCATACTCACCCTCAAAAAAGTTGTGAATGATTCTATATTTTTTGCATGTGATACCACAACCTAAAAGACATGTTTGATTTGAAGATGACAGATTCTTAGAGTAGACAGCTCTAAAATGTGGAGGGAAGAGAAGACAACTATTTGAAAGTTCAACTTGTTAGTGCCACCTCACTCATGTGTAGGTAGTCACCAACTTAGGAATTAGGCTTATATTTTAAAAATTTTTAGTTTTATAAGTATTTTCCCAAATCATATTTTACATGTGGTTAGGTTCCTAGACGAGTCCACAAAAGGTCTTTTAAGCCCAAATGTAACTGAAGGATAACATAAAATTAATGTAATACCTAATAAGCATTGTATTTTCATGTTTCTCTGAGATAATGCCTACTACGGGAATGGGACTCCCTACATATAAGCCATTGGGGACAGTAATTCCATCTGGATAACAATAGAGGCAGGAGTTTTGGTGTCATTTCCAACAGAAAACTGTGCTTGTTACCCTGTCCTCTCCCCACTGGTCCACTGCCAGGTCTGTGTCAGGCACCCTGACTTCCAGGCTCCCTTAGCATTGATGAGCTACCATAAACTTGGTGCACTACACCATTGTTACACATGTAAGTCACCACTAGGTCATGCGCAGCTTGAATGGCCTTATGTACCTAGCCTCTAAGATAGTGCCTGGCACGTAGTAGGCTCACAGTAAATGACATTGTAAACATTCAGTGCATGTATAGTGCTGAAAAAAATGTAGAATGACAGAAATGTCAGTACTTAGAAGTCCACAGGAGTAGGCAAGAAAGAAGTTGTGAAAGAGAGCAGTCTTGAGCTGTGCCTAGAACTAGCAGATATCTTTGAATGTTTATATCTTGTTTGATTTTTTA
Organism: Daubentonia madagascariensis; assembly: GCA_023783475.1. NCBI lineage: Eukaryota > Metazoa > Chordata > Mammalia > Primates > Daubentoniidae > Daubentonia > Daubentonia madagascariensis. The sequence continues at coordinate 1,712,348 of JAKFHU010000624.1, forward strand.
AAAAACTCGTTAAAGTACTTTTCCTTGGAATGGAAGGGAAATGGTTTTTGTGGTTCACTGTTGGATTTCACACCAGCCTCGGCATGGCTGGCGTGGCTTCCCTTTGGCGTACCTCTTCCTACCCCCAACCGTGGAGATAGGGTGTTTCCTGAGCCTCGGCCTGCAGCCTTCCACTCTCCTCTCTGAACTCTCTTCACTCTCCTGACTCCTGCTCTGACTCTGTGGACTACTTTCACACCCACAGGCTGTAGTCTTGCCTTGCCACCTCCCGGTCCCCTCCCTTTTCCCACACCTGTCTTTATTGCTGCCTTTTTCCTAATTGGTTTATCCATAGACCTGACCTTTTTGACTTCCAGCTTAAGAAGCTACTCTGTGAGGTTCTAAGATCATTGCGGGGTGAGACTGTTTCTGTCTCGGTCATCATTGCATCCTCGTTAGCTGGCACAATAGCTGACATTTAATAGTTATTTCATAACACTTGTTGAATGAATAGATTCACTTTTCTAAAGAGTTTTTGTGATTTGTCCAGTTTATTCTGTTGTTTCCATTACCTTCATTTTGGCCCTAATTTCTAATTATTTCATACTTGGCTTAATTCATTAGCTTCTGGACATGTTTCTCCACCTGTGACCTCTCCCTTTTCCTGGCCATCCTTTTCCTGATTTCTTGATTCCTAATTTCCCCAAAACAACATTTTCATCATGATATATTAGTGCTTAAAACATACAGAATTAGAATCTAGTCTAAAGACCTTATCTGGGCAAATTTCTCCTAAATTGACCCCTTCCTATTTATTCTACTTTTATCCAAAATGAAGCCTGCAGTGCACCTGGATGTATGCTTCACTGGCCCTGAATATGTCCTACCAGTTCTGTCTTCCTCCCTTTTGTCTTCTCATATCTTCTGTCTATGTTTGTTGGTATCCACGGATTTTTAGAGTCTACTTCAAGTCCCATTCCCTATGCCAAATGGCCCAGTACTTTGCCTCAAGTTATCTTTTCTCTACCCTGACCACCTGTGATGCTCATTGTGTCTGTATTAATTTTCTTTTGGCAGTTAATCCTGTGTGACCTTGGCTATATATGTCATTTTGCCCCTAAATCATCAGTACCCTAAATAGCAATTGTGTCTAATGTTTTGTAATTTTGTCAATATCTGTATAATACTGGCCCATAGATATTAAGGCCTGTGGAATTGAATTAAATGTGTAAATTTCATAATGTTACAAAACAATTTCTGCAGTACAGTTTTGTTTTTTTTTAAATTCTTTAAAGAGTCTTAGATCATCTGTCAGTGAAGGAATTCGGGCAGTAGATGAACGAATGTCTAAACAAGAGGACATTAGGAAAAAAAAGGTATGCTCAAGTATTATAATATTATAATATTAAAGCATTGACTCACTCTAGCACCTTGTAGTAACAATCACTTCCAGACATATGGTCTGATTTCCTCTTCCTGCTACCTTTGCAGAGAGAAGCGTGATGTTTGTCTTTTATATTTAGGGATCGGTAGCTCTGCAAGGCTAGTAGGGGGCAGAGCCCAGGTCTTCTCACTCCTGGTCTGATTAAAGTCCTATGAACAAGAAGGATGGGGCAAAATAATTTTTTTTAAAAAAGGCAAAGAAAATTGCATATTCTTATTGTGCTTTATTTATGGTAGCATGAACATTTTTAAGGAAAGCTGTAGATTTCTCATGTTACATGCCGGCTAAAAGCCCCTCCTCATGTCTGCTCATATCTTCAGTCTTCTTATTTGAAATAAGAAGACAGAATCTTAGCGGTACCTGAGTGGTCACTAAATTAAAATTCCTCTTCAAAAGAAGAAACAGTAACAACCAACAGTGAAGCACTTTAAAGTTTTACAGCGTATTATTTTTTCAACACCCCTGTCAGAAGGTGTTTCCATTCACGTTTTAGAGATCAGGTAACAAGTGGGCTTTCTACAGCAAGCTCTTTTGATATTTTGCTGGAGGGTTGTAGTTTTGGAAAAAGGAGTGTGTTGCTCTCTCCACCATGTTGTTGCTGCTTTTGTTTCTCCCTTTATATATTTCTCTGTATGCACTGCCTTTACTTTTCAGTGATCTATGTTTTCTGATTTTTTGTAATCACAATTATATAATGGCAGAATTGGAAGTAGAATTCAAGACTTCTCACTCTAGCCTGGTGCTCTTCCCAGTGTTTTCCACATTTCTTTGTTAGCATGCTTGTTTAAAATCTCAAGGGAGAGAAGCCTTTGTTTAATTCTCCTTTAGATCTCCTCTTAGTTTTTTGTCCAAAGATTCAAGAATATAGTGCGTTGCTAAAAAAGATTGCCAACTTCACGAGAGCAGAGGGTTTTTGCCTGTTTTATTTACTCATGTCCCTAATGTCTAGAAGAATGTCTTGGTTCATAATAGACGCTTAATAACTATTTGTTTAATGAGTGACTTTGTATTTTTTTGTTCTTTTGAGGGTGAGAGTTTTTAAAATGCTTCTCAAACTTTTTGATAATATTTGCCTTGTGTACTAAATATCTTTAATGAATTGGCACTTAGGTATTTAGGTGTATGATGCATATGTAAATGGAAAGGATAAATATGATCAGAAACTAAAATTAAAACATGAAAAAAGATCTTAAGAAAGTAAATATGCCAAAAGAAAGGTTCATTTAAGATGGAGAGAAGAAAGAAGGAATAAGAATGCAGAATATAAGAAAGCAAAAAGGTCTAGTTTTTTTTTTTTTTTTTAACTAGAAACTTGTGATAGAATATTGAAATATGCTTGTTTTAGAAAGCCAGAATTAAGGTTTGCATTCTTGGGAATTCAGTGTTACGTAGAAATATTCAAAATGTAGAATGATGTAAGTATTCTACCGTTGACTTTTGGCTTTGTATTTTCCTGCACTTAGGATGACAAAATAAGATAATTAAGCTTAAACATCATGATAGCATTTTTCCCTTTAATTTTTATTTTTATAGATGTGTGTGTTGAGGCTTATACAAGTTATTCGATCAGTTGAGAAAATTGAAAAAATCTTAAACTCTCAAAGTTCTAAAGAAACATCTGCACTAGAAGCTAGCAGGTAAGTGCTTTTTACTAAATAACACATAAATTAATACTTCACACCCGGGCTAAAATGTTTTTTTGAGTTAGAACTCATTTCTGGTAAAAAGAAATCAAGTCTATGGCTTACTGTTTTATTTTTATTTATTTATTTATATTTCAAAATATTATGGGGGTACAAATGTTTTTGGTTACATGGATCACTTTTGTAATGCTTTAGTCACAGCTATAAGTGTGCCCATCACCCCGATAGTGTAACCAAGTCTATGGCTTAATGTTTTTAAATGTAGGTCAAGAAAAGTAGAGTGCATGAAATGGTAAAGTTTATGATACATGTTGTTACAAAGCCTTGACGGGTGTGTAGGCCACAGTTCCAATACACCACCTTTCAGGAAATCAGAGGCATTGTGCTTTCTGTGGCAGATATTTATTTTTGGAATTGCCTTACCCATGGATTAGCAAAATCCTCATTGATCTTCAAGATGTAGAATAGCATTCATCTTAGATTTTTTTATTACAGTTGATGTATCTTGAGGGTCAACATATACTAATATTGTATCATTAAGAAATAGCTCAGGACACATTTAGTTGAAATTTATACACAGCAAAGAAAAAGCTTATGATACAAGAAAAAGATGACCATTTCTTTTTTTATACTGTATCTGTCTTATTACCTTCCTACTCTGAATTTAAAATCAGCCAGATAGTGAATGACTCACAAAATGAGTTGAATAGATCATATCAACACTAGCAGGAAACCCCACGGTGCAGTGGAAAGAGCCTGGGCTTATATTGCACGTGTCAGCTGGGTAGCCTAAGTCAGGTTACTTGAACTCTCTGTCTTAGTGTTGTCATCTGTAATATAAAGCTAATAGTAACTCTATTTGCAGGGCTGTTTGATGATCCATTGAGATACTGCCAGCCAGAACCTGGCATATAGTAGGCCCTTTTAATACATGTCCAGTTTGGGGTCTAACACTAGCATCTCTTAAAGTCACATTGACGGCCATAACATTTTTCCATGAGTTATACAAGATAAGCTGCTGGTGAACTGACCAAGACCAAATTGAATATACCTGTAGTTCAAAGTCCTGATCACGTTATGAAGGCATGTGGATTTCTTAGGGAATCAGAATTTTAGATTTGGAGGGACCTTAGAGATAACATGTTGCACATCTCTCATTTTATAGATTAAGAAGCAAGGCATCCAGAAAGGAAGAGATTCTCCTGTCCTGGGTCTCTACTTCCTTTTCTGATCACGACATATACAGAAGGGGTCAGTCCCTGCCGTCTTTGTTCCTTCAGCTCGCTGTACTTGTGCTTCTGCCCCTTCCACTCCCCTTCATCTGCGCTAATCAGAGTCACCATTGGTGTCCACTCCGAGGAGTCCAGTGGAGCCCAGTTCACGTCTAACTGCTCTGCTTCTCTCTTGCACTCAGCAGCTTTGACAGCCCCTCCCAGCTCTGTCCTCACTCACTCGGCATCCGTGATGCCTTCCTCCCAGTTTTCTTTCCGTCTTTGCCCATTCCTACTCTGTTTCTTCAGTGGACTCCACTCCCCCCTTTAATGCCGGCTTCCCAGGGCACCACTCTCAGCACGCTGCTCTTAATCAGCACTCTCTGGGGAACCCCTTCCAGCCTCATGGTTCACACTGCCCCTTGAATGGTGCCTTCCAGACAAACTTCTCTGGTCCTCAGACGCACATCCGTCTGACTGCTGGGAGTCTGTTGTATATTCTGTAGGCACCTCACGTCTCGTTGAAAACCGAACTCATCATCTTTCCCTGCCTCTCTCCGTGGGCAAAAACGGGTCACTGTTCTCTTTCATGCCTTGTCTTAGGAATGGTACCCGCACTTCCATCAATTACCAGGCTGGACATCGAAGGGGAGTCGTTTCCACCTTCTCTTGCCCTCGTCTCCCTCTCTGTCAGCTGAGCACGCGCAGTAGCGTCTGCACTGTACCATCTCCCAGGCTGAGAGCCGTCTGTCTCCGCCCTCCTGGCGCTTCCTCCGCTGCCGTATTTCAGGCAGTGGCCTCCTCACCGACCCTCACCCTGTCTAGGACACTGGCTCTACGCCGCCGGAGTGACCTTTCAAATATGTCTCATCACACTCACTCTGGCTCACAGTCCTCCAGTGGTTTCCGAATGTTCTTAGGATAAATATTAAATTCTTAAGCCACCCTTTGCCACTTCTCCCGTATTCTTCACTAAAGCTATTTAGGGACTACGTGTGGCTCCCTAACTGCCATAAACATTGCTAATTTAAGCATTCATAATGTCATGTACGGCCACCCACCTGTACTGAAGGCAGGTGGCAATACTTTCACATCCACCTCCCTTTGTCTGCCTAATTCCTCTTTGCTCCTTCCATATCCGGCTCATAACGTGCCTAAAGTATGGAAAGGGAGTTGTTCAAGATACTGTGCTAGGTGAAAAAAATGCAGGTTATAAAACAATATGGATTTGTTTTTGTAAAATTTGTTCTCTATTGTGTTCGATACTGTTAATCCCTTCTGCTTTCTTTAAACTGTCCCATTCAGTTCTATAAGAGAATGTACAAACAAGACACTACAAAAGTTACCTTTTATAAAACTTGATTATAGGACCACCTCCTCCAGGAAGTCTGCCCTGACCTCTCTGATTTAGATGCTCCATATCTGTGCTTCCATCTAGGCCTCCAGGACACCTACCAGAGAACTTATATGTAGTAAACTGTTGATTGACTTCGATGCTTTCCCCATCAGTCTGTAAGGTCCCTGACATCAGGGGCCAGGCCTTACTTGTTATTCTCACAGTGTCCTAAGAAAAGGTACCAACATCACCCACTAGTGAGGAACAGGCTTCTGATTACCCCAGGGATTTCTGTTTCTGTACATACTATTCCTTTGGAATGTTCCGTCTTTACTATAATAGACATTGTCTCTTCTGCTCCGAATCACCTTTTAGGGGCTTTTCTTTAATTCATGTCAGCAAATTTGAGCTGTAGAGAAGGTAAAACCAGGGCAATATTAGTGAATAGTAAATATATCATGCTTCTTAGGCCAAGAAATGTTTAGATCTAAATAACTAATTCACATGAGGTTATTCAGGAAGAAAGGAAATTCAAGACAGAGTTAACTTTTTCTGTTGGTCACATTGGGCAGTTACTCTCCTCTGCCTTTAAACTAGTCTGGATGCTACGAATACAGGACTGGGTAGGCCACTGGTGGTCTCTATGCGGCATTTTATACGTCCTTATGATGTGGAGGTTTTTCCTCACTAACTGATTTGTTATCATGAGACATAGGATGCCTCAGCAAAGCTCAGCAGGTGCTTCAAGGCCTTTATACTTTTCCTTTGCTATTTGACTTCCTTTTGAGTGGTGTTGACACTTTATAATGTGTTTTGGGGAAAAAAGTGTATTTATTACACTTTGTGGCAATATACAAATAATATCCTCTCACCAGGACCCAGAGCATATAGGTTGACTGCTTTTTCAGCTGTTTGGCAAATGTAATTTTAAAATAAGCTATTTTGAGATATTTTATTACTGCTGGAGGGCTAGTTTTATTTACTGAGGAGACAAAAGTATTTGGTATTTTAAAAATAGTAGAGGTGTTTTAGAAGGGAGAATGAGGCAGGTAGAGAAACAGAAAAGGATCCAGGTGTAAAACAGGATAGGATGAGAGAGAACGAGAGAAGGAGGTTAAAGATGAAGAAAGACGGTCGTGATTGGGAGAGCTTAGAGCACGTGGTAGAAACGCGTAATTGCACCCACGCTGCCTGGCCAGCTCTGCGTCTGTCTGGGCCCTGTGGCTCGAGGCCAGGCAGCATCAGTAGCTTGCGCTTAACTGACTTCCCATTGCATCGAGAACGTGCTGTGCATGTGGCTCATAGAGAAAGTTGACTGATGGCATGAAAGGCACTTTAGCTTTCTTTCACCTTGTGACAAGGTGGCCACGGAAAATCACTGTGATAAAAGTTAAAACATAGTGGGTATTAAAGCATTACACTGCTAATTGTGTGGTGTAGTCTCTTGTAAATAGAAACCTCAGGAATTAAATTTCTATAATTGTTGTCTCTACCAGCCCACTTTTGACTGGACAAATTTTGGAGAGAATTGCCACAGAATTTAACCAGTTACAATTTCATGCTGTTCAAAGCAAAGGCATGCCTCTTTTGGACAAAGTAAGACCAGTAAGTGTTGTTTTGGATTTTCACAGTTTGGTGTTTAAGAATTTGCTAAATAATTTTGGTTTAACCTAGTAATGCCCCTGATATTAATTGTTGATCTATAGGATTTTGAAGCTGGCCTTGAATTTTTTTCAGTTTTTGTTTTTTGGACCCCTGCTTCCTAAGTGTCACACATTATAGGTTTTGTATGAGGACCTAGTCACATTCTCTAAATTATAAGAGTAAAATTAATTCTGAAACATATTTAATTTATCCAAAGCCCTTAATTGGGCTTTAAATCCATCATGTTTATCATAAAGATTGACTCTGTAGCTTAAGAGGAACATAACTTTTTTCTCGTTCTGTAATTTTGTCTAATTTCTTTGATGCAGCAGAGATTTACTTGTAAAGAGATTGTGGGGAGGAGGAGGGATTCATTGTTACTCTTCAGGAAATGTTAATATTTTAATTTTACATATATCATCTTCTATTGGTGTAAGCAACTTGTTATGTACATATTTGAATTTTTAGAAATTGTTCCAACTGGAGCTTTCTTTACTTATCCATCTTTTCTTGCAGCGTATTGCTGGCATCACAGCCATGTTACAGCAGTCACTGGAAGGTCTCTTATTAGAAGGCCTTCAGACTTCCAATGTTGATATAATACGACACTGTTTGCGGACTTATGCCACGATTGACAAGACACGGGATGCGGAGGCCTTAGTTGGTCAAGTACTAGTGAAACCATATGTAGGCGAGGTCTGTGCACCTCATTCAACAAACATTCACAGAGTATCTGCTCTGTCTTCAACTCTTTACTGGGTGTGGAGGATATAAGCAAATACAACACAGATCTTTCTGGAAAGATTCTTATAGTTACTGCAGTATCAGCTGTAAGAAAGGGTTGGTTCCTGTTGGTTATAATTGGCATGGCAGAAATTGGGTGTGCTCTAGTATGTTCTAGTGACGCTATGGCTCAGCATCATCTTAATTTAGTGGAGGTGAGAGTCTCAGTAGGAAAAAGGTATGCATCAAAATGTTTTTTAGGTCAATTTCATGGTATGTAAATTATACCTTAATAAAGTTGTTAAAAATTTTTTTTGAACCACTGGTCTTGTGGGTGGAGTAAAATAATTCTGCAGTGACAACACCTCAGCGTACAAGGAACATACAGAGAGTGCTGTGAGCCTGGAAAGGTATGTGAGTGAGGGAGGACAGTGGTACACCCACAAGTCTTCAGGGAACAGATGACATTTGGCCCAAGTCTTGAAAAAATACAGAGAAGTTTGCTGGGCCAGGAAGGAGAGAGGGGAGGAATATTCAAAGATGAAGGACTTTTACAGCAAATTAGCAGAGTAACACCTTAAATCCAGAACTTGTATACCAGTATCCTTCACCTATTAGGACACAGTTAAAATATAGGAAGTAATACATAGTAAAAGTATAGTAAAATACAGGAAGTAAGTATATTCTGCTCAAAGGATAGATTGGGTTGTGGATAGGTTGTGCCATATAAAGATGTTGATATTCAACAGTTTTCTGACATACAAAAACAGCAGCTTCATCTGGTTCAAACTGATAAAAGTCACAGAGCCTGTCCTCAGTGTCTGGGGACTTTCTTCTGGTCCCTTGTTAGTGTGAATGTTCTTTCTGTCCAGTAGGTGCAAGGGTTATACTTACCATGCCTTCAGGGTGAAGGTCTTTTATTTTTTTAAAGAGGAAAATTGAAACCCAATGATAAAAATGAAATTTAGGGATTAATTTCAATAATCTTATTGGCTTTGTTATGATTACTAGAAATAATCTTTCAATTCCCTCTGTATCCTAAATAGGTGAAGGATACTAGGTATCCATAGCATGTAGTCCATAGGTGTCTCTATGGGGGTGAAAAAAATATGTACATTATTTCTTTATTAATAAGTGAAGATATTTAGTTTGTTTTTCATTGAACTGAATCTGGTGTGCTAAATTAAAGAAATATTTGAAGTTTCAGTAGCATGTTAAATAAACCATGTCTATATTGTACTTTATTTAAACTCATATACTTATCCTGTCAATTCATTCTTGACTCCCAACTTTATCACAAAAAATAAAATAATAAAGTAAAATATATTTTCTTCCCTCAAATCCTCCCCTAATCTGAATGGTGGTAGAAGAAAAGCCAAGGTAAAGACAGTGAGGAGTTGTAGCAGGGAATTGTATGCTCTGCTTTAAATCTTTTTTAAACAGCTATTATTTTACTTTCGAACTTGAAGGGAAGCAGACTTGTGTGCGTGACTTATAAGGTCAATCTCTGTCACCTAGCCCTATGTGTCCCCCACAGTCAGAACTGTCAGCCTAATCCTAGGAACTAGTTTTGAATGGGACTTATTATTTACCTTACTATTTAGAAAACGTCAATTGGGGAGGGGGGTAAGTGTGAGGATGCATATTTTTAAAGTTTTCTCTTTCTGCTGAAGTATATAGTTCATACTTCTCTTTTAAGTTTTTTTTTTTTAATGATATTCCTTTTAATAGGTGATTGCAGAGCACTTTGGTGAGTCTCATCCCAATGGCCTTCAGATCATGTATGATAAACTCCTGGAGTTTGTTCCTCATCATTGCCGCCTTCTTCGGGAAGTTACAGGAGGAGCTACCTCAAGGTAATTTAAACGACTCTGCTTAGACCCTGCTTCAGTTTCAGTGGCCGCACCTGTTAACTGCCAGTGCGCGGCTGGTTACGACTGTCCCGTGAGAACTGGATCCGTCACAAGCCTTGTTATTTCATTGTTTCCACCCCCAGTGCTTTGAGACACGTTCCATTAGCCTCGTTTCACAGATGGGGTAACGGATTTGAAGCTAAGACCAGAGGCTGCATCTCTGAATCCAAAACCCATCCTTTTTTCTTGTCTGCATTGTCTTTTTCCTAAATCTAGTTTGAAATCAAAGTTGCTTTTCTTTTGTGATTCTAATGTCACGTCTGTCTATAAATGTCAGTTGGGTTTAATTCAATAAGTTTTATACTCGTGAAATCATTTTCAATTTTCCCTTTTATTCAGTTTTCATGACTTCCCAATTCTCTTTCATAAATATCCCATTACTTTTCACCATTGCCGTTTCCCAGTCCAGGCCTTGCCATCTGCTGTACAAAATGATAGCACCTCCCCACCTGGCTTCCCTGCTGCCAGTCTCTCCCTCTCAGCCCAGACCATGGACTGTCACATTTACCCCAAATTCTGAGGTTTGTAGATTGCACCTTCTTCATAAATCTTTAGTAGCTTCTCAGTGCTCATAGAGGACAATCCAGGCTTCTTGGGATAGGCTATATGGCTTTTTATGATCTGACCCCGGTAGCTCTCCACTATAGAACTCACCACCATGGGATTTCCCTTCTGTGCCTGTAGGTGCTCTGCACACAGTGCTGGTTGCCTTTCCCCAACACCCTTGTATTCTTGTGCATCTCTGTTTTTCCTCTTGTTGCCCCTGCCTTCCTATATCCTTTGTCTTCCTGTGGTACTGTCGCTGCACATGAAGCTCCAGCTCAGATACCACTTCCTTCAAGAGACCATCCTTTATCTTAACATTCAGCATTCATCATGTCCTCTGGATTCCAGGACATGTTGCTTTTGCTCCTGTTGAGGACGGATTTCCATCTTTCAATATGGTCACTTGCTGCACTGCCCACATCTTCCCCACCTCTTCACACAGTGTCTTGAAGACAGCAGCTACCCAATCAGTGCTTGCAAACGAAAGAATTAAGCTATTTTTAACGATAGAAAGGCAAATAAAGTCCCTGTCTTCATAGAGCAAGCAGTGTATTTGGTCTTGAATTTTTGTTCTTTGAAAAAACCTGGAGTAATTAATACTACTGCTTGACCTTTGAAGTACCCACTCTGTTTTCACTGTACTATCAGTTGAAGCCTAGTTTTGCCACTTTTGTTTAAGTAATCCTGAAGATTTTAGTCGTATTTGGGGATAAGAATTTAGTAGAAGTCATGATATAAATTAAAGAAGCCACAGTTGTGAAACAACCAGTCATTAGGTTTGACAAGGCTAATCTTGGTCCTGAAATGTCATTTCAAAGCTTCAAAAGTTCTTTTCCACAGTTTTCAGTGTGGCAGAATTCATGTAGAAGCCTCAAAAATTTGAAGGATCTAAATTGTACCTTGCTAGGTCGTCTTCACCTGCTTCTAGCCTTTTGTGAACTTTATAACTGGCAACACCAGCAGCATTCATGATTTTTCAGATAGTCATATGTGTCAACTGTTAATCTTGCAGGTTTTTAAGTTTCTTTTGGGGGCTTTAATTAGACATTAACTTTGGGAACAAGGAGATTTGGTTGTTTAATATTGATTGCATTATGTGTATCTATAGTTTGCAATCCTCAATTTTCATGCCTGTAGTCCCAGCACTTTGGGAGGCTGAGGCAGGAGAATTGCTTGGGGCTAGGAGTTTGAGACCAGGCTGGGCAACATGGCGAGACCCTGTCTTTATAAAAACTAAAAAAAAAAAAAAAAAATTAGGGTGTGGTGATGCACACTTGTAGTGGTAGGTGCTCAGGAGGCTGAGGCGAGAGGATTGCTTGAGCCCAGGAGTTCAAGGCTGCAGTGAGCTATGATTGTGCCACTGCACTCCAGCCTGGACGACAAGAGTGAGAGCTGTCTCTTAAAAAATAAAAATAACCTCGATTTTGTTCTTTCCTTCTTCAGGTACCTTATAGAGCTTACTCTTTTTATGATGGAAAGTATATAATATGATATGTGGAATTGGATATGTAGGAAGCAGGCATCTTCTTTCCCCTCCCTGGCCTTTCTCTACCCCCACCAGTAATTTTTTTTAATCAATACTTAGGTGAACGTACGGTAAGATAATTTGATAACTCTTTCTGGACAGTGAAGCAAAGCTTCCTTGATAACCTATCCATGTTGATAATTTTTGCTAAGCAGGAAAATGATGAAAACTTTTTTTTGTTAATTTTGATACTTACCAGAATGTTAAGTCCCAATTTGGTATGACAGACTCCCTGTTTTAAAGCTAAAATAAGACCATATATTAAATTGTTTACCATTTTTAAAAAATTACCTTAAAATAGAGTATAACATTCAATACACAACCATCAATGTGGGCAAATCAGTGAGATGGTATTTGCCTAGAGGGTGTTTACATGTCCTTAAGTTTGTGAGAAACTGAAGAACTCTGCCTTGCTTATTTATTTACTTATTTATGTAACCATTATTAACATAGGACATTTACTGTATGCTAGGTACTATCCTAAATGCTTTACAAATATAATCCTTATAATGACTCTGTGAGATTGACAGTGTGATCATTCCTGTTTCAAAGATGAAGGAACCAAAGCCCAGAGGTGTTGAGTGATTTGCCCAGGCTTCAGGGTTTGAACCCAGGCCTGGCTCTGGGGTGCATGCTTTTGTCTCAGTGCTGCTTCTCATCCAAGTTTGTGAATTAGGAATCTAAAGTCCAGTGCTAAAAAAAAAAAAAGACAAAGCAGGCAAACACAGAACACATTAATCTGTTACCAGCTTTTTGTATCAAGGTTTGTAATCGAGAATTTACACAAAACAGTCATAGAATTTTAGAACTGAAAGTAATCTTAGAGATAACTTAGTAAGTGCAAAGCTGTTAGTAATTGATAGGCTTTGGTGGTGTTCAGGTTGAACGTGAAGATTACTTTTCTTGTGGTATTAGACTACTGTACTTTTTTTCCAAGATAAGAGTGCAGAAGGTGGTAGCCTATTTTAGAGGGAGCAATGGTACCCAGGTGATTTTATGTAGAGGTTTTGCCTTATCCTTGACACTAGGTGTAGGAGTCAGGACCCAGGACATTTGTCAGGTTCAAGGTGAAACTGAGATCAAGGAGTGAAATAGAAAGTTGAGTCTAGAAACCAACTAACTGACTTTAAAAAAAGGTCCAAATAAATTTTAGGCTGAAGACCTTTTTAGTAGAAGCAACACAGTGGAAATTTGCTCTTTGTAAATAGAAGATTATGGTCTATTTTACTGAAATTTTGCTCTTATCTTACAGTGAAAAAGTCAATACTGTTCCTGGATATGACTTTTTGGTGAATTCTGTCTGGCCAGAAATAGTACAAGGATTAGAAGAAAAGTTGCCCTCTCTTTTTAATCCTGGGAATCCCGATGCATTTCACGAGGTAACTTTTCCCCCATCATCTTGACTCTTGAAGATATTAACCTGAGACTTTAGAAAAATCATGTTCTCTCCTACACAGTCTTGGTTCTGTGGTTTATTAAAAATAAAAATTTGAGTTCTGGAGTGAACATTTACCTTAAGACACATAGGTTGTTTTCCCCAGGTTATGGTCTATGATAATTTTAGGAATAAGAACATTTTCATTTTAGAATGTAAAGTGTAATTCGGTCTAGATACAATTGTGACTAGATATGTACATTATTTTCTAACTTTCTTAAAAATGTCCTAAGGACCATTAAAAGCCAATGTTTTTGCAGTTGTTTTCCATGAAAAATTGTTTGTACATCTCTGCTGTATAATTTTGAAGGAAAACAAAAAGCATTGATTGGATTTGAAAATGTACTATATAAATGTTCTTTATAATTAAAAAAATTAGGAAGCCCTAATATTTATTTCCTTTTTTTAAAAAAAAAATCATGTTCTCAAGATTTTATGGTTAGGATTTCAAAAGCAAATTCCTGAGTTTATTTCCCATTGTGTCGTTTTGAAAGGCAGTGCGTATAAGAATGGAGGCAGCTGGCCTGAGTTCCAGTCCAGCTCTCCTGCTTGCCTGCTGCTCAGCCTCTTGGTGCCTTTCTTCCTTCTCCTTCCCTGGATTGTGATTTTTGGTTTTCTTATCCAATGAGACAATCTTTGTCTCTCAGTTAGATAGTTTATTAAATATACAATGACTGTCTTGCTGTGGCAGGGCTAAAAGTATATATATGTGTACAATGACTGTAATTACTGATGTATTTGGGTCTTATTTTGTACTTCCTATTTGTCCCAGTTTTCTTCCCTCTTTTCCTTCCTCCCATCTTTTTCTCTACTCTTCCTTTTCCTCCTTCTTTTTATGTTAGACTTTTGGGGATTTGTTTTACTCCTTTAGTCTGTGTTTTCCCCTCTACTGATTTAGAAGTTGTGCCCTTTATGTCTGTGTATATGAAATAACCTTAGTGGTTACTTAAAGGAATCTAGAGTTCGTTGATGTTCTTGAGCCTCCTCCTGAACAGTACACAGAAATTAGAACTTTATTGCCAGCCATCCCTTCTCATAATATATATAATGTTGTTTCCACGCTCTTACTTCTATTTTAAAACTAGGTGTTATTTTTATTGTTTTATATAGTCGTCGTCCTTTGAGAATTACCCCACATGCTTGTCATTTCTGTTGCTTACTGTTCCTTCTTGGATGTCAGCTCATCCTTCTTAGATCATTTTCCTTCTTCCTGAAATTCATGGTAGAAGACTTTTTAGTAAGGTTTTGTTGATAATAAACTTTATTTTTTTATAATAAACTCTGTTTGTGTTTGTCTGAAAATGGCTTTATTGCTTTTATGTTTGAAACGTTATTTTGCTGGGTATAGAATTGTCAGTACTTTGAGTATTGTCTTTTGACTTCTGTTATGATTACCTGTTAATCTAATTGTTTTTCCTTTGTAGTTAATGCCTTGTTTCTCTGGCTCTTTTTAAGATGTGTGTGACTTTGATGTGCTAAGCTTCACAATATGTCTAGTATTAACTTCTTTTTATTATTATACTAGGGATTTGTTGGGTTTTCTGAATCTGAGAATTGGTGTCTTTCATCTGTTCTGAAATATTTTTATCCATTGTCACTTCAATTGTGCTTTTCTTTTCTTCCTCTCTTTTCTCCTTCTAGAACTCTGTATTTGCTGCATTCTGGATAACTTCTCAGTCTTTCTTCTAGTTCAGCAATTCCTTCTTCAGTTGTGTCTAAACTCTTTTTCTCCTATACCTTGAGTTTCCAATTTTAATTGTAATTTTCATTTCTAGAAGTTTTATTTGCTTTTCGTAATCTGCCCGGTTAGTTTGCTTATTAGTTTTTAAAATGTAGAGAGGCGCAGGGTAAGTGTGGAGAGCCTGGGGCCTAGCAGACTTCAAAACAGATAAGCAAACAAAGTCAGAGCCTTATTGTCTCAGAAATACCACTTACCTGTTCTCTTGGCTAATTGTCTCATGTTATAATATATTGAATAATATGATTGCGTCATTTTCAATAAATTTTGTTACAACAACTTTTGTCATTTCAAAAAGTAGGGCTTTTAAAATTAGATACCATAAGCAGAGTGAAATAATGCTTTTTAGCGCTAGCAATTTAAGATGCTTTACATTTTGCTGTGCTCTTCAGAGAATCATATTGATAATGTTAAGCTGAGGAAATGTTTCTGCTCAGAAATGAACTTTTCCAATAGAACTTTGACTTTAGGGTTTTGGACCAATACTTAACGTTTGCAGGTACAGTTTCCAACATGTATCTGTAAGTTTCTTTCCAGAAATACTTTCAGCTTGAAGCCTTAATGTAAAGTGTTTCTTGTGAAGGGGAAAATATTTTTGTATTCCTCTAGCATCCATTATATGCAGAAGTATAGTTTTATCCCAAAAGGAAGGAATAATCCATTTCTTTGTCTCAATTCCACACACCTAGACCACCCTCAGGGGTTACCATAGTGTTGCTCAAAACCAGCTGCAAGATATTTAAAGCCTGTAGTTTTTACTGTACTAAAATTCCTGTCTAAACACAGACTTCAGCATATTTAGGTTAATGGCTTAATGACCTGGGATTGAGTCCCTTTTAATTGAGAACTATATAAAAAGTCCAGCAGTGTTCCCCATAAAGCCCAGGGACTTGGGGAATAGAGTACCCACAAAAGGAATGTGCAGCTGCAGTTTTGCTCAACTGGCTGACTCATTTGCTTACTTCTTAGCTTTGTCTTTTGGGCAGGTTCTCTCTGAGCCTAAAGAGAAGAGGAAACATCATCTGTAAAATGGAGGATGATAATAATAGTAGTTACCTTCTAAGGTAGTTTTGTGGGTTAAACTAAGATACGACAATTCTAAGTGCGGTGTGTTAATGATAAATGCCAAGTGTTAGCTGCCACTCTTCATGGTGTTGGAAAATCTCCCTACCAGTTTTCATGCTTTCTCATCTATAAAAATGATGATTACTCACGTGGTTTGATTCTTTCTCTCTCTCTTTCCTTTTTGAAATTTTCTCCTCCTCTTCCTCCACCTCCTCCTCCTCCTCCTTCTGGAGAGGATGATGAGTTATACCATTTAATCTGCTATCTATTGCAGTTCCAGTGGACTGGGTTAAAGGTGCCCTAGAACATGAGCACTGTCGTTTAGAGAGCACCGGACTTAGAATGCCTGGGTTTCAGATGGGCTTTGCTACGTAAGACTTTGAGCATGTCACAGAACCACTTTGGGTGTTATTTACTTCATCTTTAAATGGGGACATTGGAAGGAAAATCTATCTTGTAAGGTCCCTGTTAACTCTAGAAACTGTGATTCTGTGTGTTGATGATCTTTATCCTGATTAGTTTTCAGTACATGCTCCCAATTCTGGGGTTAGTTTGCTGATAATGACAGTTCTACCTGTTTGTTCTTATTTTAGAAATACACTACAAGTATGAATTTTGTAAGAAGATTTGAACAGCAGTGTGGATCACAGGCCAGTATAAAAAGATTAAGAGCACATCCTGCCTATCATAGCTTCAATAACAAGTGGAACTTGCCTGTTTATTTCCAAATAAGGTTAGTCCTTTATTCACCCCCACCTCCACCCTTCTAAAACAGAATTTGAATGCCAGTTAAGGTTGTTGCCTCCAATTAGTAACTCCTTCTCTGTGGTCATATTATCCTTTGGGAAACAAAATTGAAAGTGGAAATGTACAAGAAGTATTATGGTTGCCAAAGTCTGGCTTGCATGACAAAAAGGTAAGTTTTATTTTTTTGGTAATTGGAGAGCTCAAACACTAGACTGGGAATGAGCTGACTCCAAGCCCAGGCTCTTTCCCACGCACTATGTCCTCATTCATTGTGAAGAGAGAGAAAGTAGGAGTTCTGTAGCAGTTCCTCCTTTCCATTCTCCCTATTTCATTATCTGCCTCAAATAATGGATCTATCCCACGTCTGTTGTTTTTGTTCATCTGCGATATTTTTTCCCCCAGAGGCAGTGAGGAGAAGCATAGCTTTAAGTTTTCTTTGTAGCTGATTCCATCTGTCAGTTTATGAGAATCCTTGTTATCTTTCCAGCTCCCCTTGTAATCTTTGTGACATTTGCTCTCTCCGTTCTGGAAAACAGTGACATTTTTCTTCCAGGTTTCATGGTGATATCACCTATGTTAATTAGCGATTCTATAAAATACTTGGGGAAATTTAAGGTAACCCCTTAACAACATATGTTGCACTTGTAAATAGATAATAATAGCCATTTTTGCAGATTCTCTTGAATGAGGTCATGGTAAATTCCTCCATAGAATGGAGTTTAAATGCTCTTTGAAGAATCTTAGGCTTTTTTGTTTAAATTGCTGAATGCTTTTATTAATAATGATGCAGCCCCTTCCCCAAGTTCTGAAGAATAATTGCAGAGACGGAAAGATATCAAGAATTGGGTACCTTGATGATAATTGCTTGAGATGATTGGGAGTGTATATAATCATCTTTTGATAATTAAATCACAGTCTCAGAATGAAGTAGTATGGTGCCCTTTCACATACAATACTGTGTTTCATGCTTAATTTTCCAAGGTCACATCATCATCTAGTTTGTCATTCAGTGGGAGATGAAGGATTTGCTCATCTAAGATATTCATGGGCTGCACTGGAAATAGTTGTTATATGATAATCAGGATCAAGCTGGGGCAAGAAGCGTTTTTGATTCGTGAGCAGGATTTAAAAGAGTGAAACATCATTTTACAGAATAAGACTATGATAGAGAAATAATGTTTAAATTTCCCCATTTCTTTCATAGCGCGGGTTTGGAGTTAGATTGCTTTAGTTATCGAATGCCACCACATCACAAACATACTCCTCTACCTGCTGCCTCCAAACTCCTCTTTCTTGGTCCTTTTCCTAAGACCCTGTGACCCATGCTCGGTCGCCTCACACTGCCACCCCGTCCTGCAGCCCCCACAGGCTATTTCCAGCCCATGCACGCGGTGCGGCCGGGCTGGGCCCGTGGTGACAGCACAGCCTGGCCTCGGCTGCCTCTCCTCTCACTTCAGTTTCTCTCAGAGCTGGTAGTTGGGCCTTAAACTATGTTGAAACTCAGCCAGTTCCCTGAAAGACTTTTTTATCTTCACCAGATTTTAGCCTTAAGTATTCAAAGGGGTTGGTTAACTTTTCTTTTAAACGGTTTTATTTGAAATTTATGAAATTTTTCAATATTGTATTTGAGTTATGAAGTGTGGAACTTGTTTTTAGTACATTTGTTTTTCCATTGAAAAAATAAATTCAAGTAAGACTTTGCAGAACTTTTCTATTGATTTTTATCGTGTTGGATTGTTTACTCTGAGGGATGACAAGAAGTTCTACAAACATGGTTAAGGGCAGAGTTGCATTGTCATCAGATTCACTTCAGGGTCATTTAAAGTAAACCTAAAGACAGCGGGGTGGTGATGTCTGGACATTTTTCTAAGAAGAAATATCACTGTTGCACATCTCAGTAACAGATTCCTGCTCCTGGATCTGACTACATGCATCCGTCCCAATCATCTTTAGGAAAAAAGGCACCGCCACCACCACCATTCTTGTGAACCCATCTGTATCCCCTCGCTGTTCCTGAGACCCCACCGTGTCCACATTTCATTTGCTCTTACAGGCGTATTGGAAAGTTGGTTGAGGACTTAGTTTCTCGTAGGAAGAAAATAAATGCAGACGTGACTAAAACAGCCTCAAATTGTAGTGAATCAGTGGCTGCCTGGAAACCTCAGGTAGGCCCTTTAAGTGCCGAAGGCTAAGTTTTAGTTGTGTGTTTTATTGAACTCTTTTTAGAATGTGATATACTCCCAGAACAGTCACATGTATATACTGTATGTAGTATGTTCAGTATATGCTGAACATGACAGATGTCCTTATGATGTGGAATCCATGTAGTATTAAGGTACAGGTAGCCCTTTGCTTCCCTTTCCCTGTTCCCTCCTCAAACATGCGTATCTACGATGGAGATGGACACACCTTACAATGTTTCTGGTACTTCAGAGTGGAGAAAAAACCAACACCCACCACTATTATTATTGCCATTGTTATTTTTATGTAACTACTTTTATATTATTATAGACCTGTGTTGTTCATGGAGGAATATATCTAGAGACCTTCCCCAAACCCAAATTTAAGAATTTACAAATGTTAGTATTTGGGGTTGGCTTTCATACACACATATTATTGAGAGTATGTTCTATTGAGAGTAGAATGGCATTCTGTATGCATGTGAAAACCACAGCACAGCTTTTCAAATTTCACCAAAGTGTTCTCTCTCACTTTTTGCCATTTTCCAAGAAGTATGATCTATTGCTTTACTTCCGGATGTTATTGCACAGCAAAGCGACAGGAGGGGCTGTTCCTGGGCTCCTGGCCAATAAGGCACTATGTCAAGTGACTTAGGCAATTTTAATTTCTTGCATCTTTGCACTTGTGCACAGATTGGCAGAACATCTGTGTGAAAGGCACAGATATCAGGGTTCTGCTACAATTTTTTTGTATTTTTTCATTTGTATGCTTATCAGAATTATGATAAATGTACATATAACTTTGTATTCCATGTATTTGCCTAATACTAAATGATACTTACTTTTCCTGATCACTTTATAGCATCAAGGTTTCTGCTTTACTACTGCATCCTAGTCCATTGAATGTACCACGATTTACATAACCATCTCCTTACTTTTGGCTCTTTAGGATGCTTCCAGTTTTTCCCTGATATAAACAGTATGTGCTGTCAGGCCTTTTCTGTATTGAGGCTTACTTCCTATGTTTTGTATAGATATTGAAAAGAGGTAGAGGTTGAGCTCTAAGTGCTGGTTTGCTCCCCCAGCTGCAGAGCAGTTCCTTCTCCCTTGTCATTGTGCTCAGTGTCACTGTTCCCTCCTGCTGCTGTTCCTGGGCTAGTCTCCAATGCTCTCTCGTCTCACTTTTCCATCTGTCACTTCTTCCTTCTGTGCCTCTCAACTGCAGCTTGGAAAGACAAGCCTTTTGTAAGCTTCACTAGGCAATTACAGAGTTCCTTTCCTTCCATGGTGCAGACAGGACAGCTACAGGAAACCAGCCAGCTACAGTGGTCCAGGGTGGCCTTAGTGTCTTCAGCACTCAGCCGTGTTGCGTAGGGCTACTGCTTTTTATCTGAAATGCTGTTCTTTTACTCTTCAGACAATTGCCTTTAGCTCAGTCTCTGAACTCCTTTTAAAAGCATATATGTACTGTCAGAAAACCAAGATTATCAATTAGATAAATTGATCGTAAGCATGTGTCAGAATTTGTTGCTAGCAAGGGAACTAACAGGTGACAAAAGAGTGTGCTGGTACAGAGAGGTATGAAAATGTAAGAATTTAGAAAACAGAATGCCTATGGAAGCGGCTCCTTAAAAAAATAAATATATAAAACAGTTACAATTCACAAAATCACAAAAACATATCCATATCTGTTATTAAAACAGAAGTCTGTGACAGGATGATGTAAGGTGCCAGGTGGGCCAGCTGTCATCAGGGAAAAAAGCAAGCACATCTAGGAAGCCATAGTGCAGATACTGGCAGTAGTGACCAACAGGCAAGTCTCGTGAAAGCACAACAGAGGGTCAGCAGAGATTAGACGAGCACTAGGCAACGAGTCCTGGTTTTAACTGGCTACTTCCAGTGATTCTGCAAACAAAGGTGCAGAATATAGCTTTCTTAGTTTGGGTACATTTACTTCCCTGTGATAGTGTTAATATAGATGGATTAGAGAAACCAAGGTTTTATGGCCTTGAAGTGATTAGATGATTATAACCAGGTGGAACTTACCAGGAACACCTTCTTAATAAAGAATTAAGTGGCACTTTGTTTAATTTGATAAACATGGAGTTAGTTATGATTCAGATCAGCTGCAAATAACAG
The DNA here is from genome assembly GCA_023783475.1 of Daubentonia madagascariensis. Lineage (NCBI taxonomy): Eukaryota > Metazoa > Chordata > Mammalia > Primates > Daubentoniidae > Daubentonia > Daubentonia madagascariensis. Next base: position 1,733,616 of record JAKFHU010000624.1, read on the forward strand.
AAACCTTACATAACAGTGGTTTAGTCACGATTTCTTGTTGAGTAAAAAAAAGTCTGGGAGAATAGGCATACCAACGATGGACTTATCAGCACTGGAGTGGAGGAAAGAACTGTTAGGAGAATGGATAGGGAAAGGCATCTAGCAGAGTCGTAAATACTAATTTGTGTTCTTGTTTTTGTCTCAGATTTAGAGAAATAGCGGGGTCCTTAGAAGCAGCACTCACAGATGTGCTGGAAGACGCCCCAGGTAACTTCCTTAAAGTGATAAATGGCAAGGTGTCACTAAATGAGTTTGTTAAGCTCGGGAGTCGTCTAGATCTTAATACCCTGAGGGTACTTTCACCTTTTCCTACCATACAGTACTTCTTTAATATATCTTTAATCACTTCTTTTTTTTAATAAGGTAAAAAGAAACCGAATTTTCTTGTTTCACAGATCTCCTTGCTTCACAGAGATGATAGAAAGGATGCTTTAAGAATATAGGGAACAGACCTTATTTTTATTCCCGAATATATTAATAACATGTCAAGAGGATATAGTGCCTGGTGTACTTAAGTAATAGCTCTTTTTTGTATCAAACTGGCTGTGATCTGCCTTCCTCCGAGGGAAGACATCCTGGGCTGCGTGGTAAAGGGTCAGGATGTTCCTGCCTCTCACTGAGAATAACTCCCAGCTGGAGCATGTGCCCTGGGCCTCCCATTCCCTGGCCAAGGCCCTCAGCCTGGGCAGATCACAGTGGTAGGTATGCAGACTTACCAGAACATATTTGCATACCCTGACAGCCTCATTAATATTTGCATTATGTTGTGTTCATTCCTAGTGACTGCTGAAATACTGTGTGGCTGTTATTTCTATAGCCACATAGGTTGTAGGTTCCTCAACTTAAATTTCTGCTCTCTTTTATGCAGCTAAATTCACTGGCAATCTGAACCACAATATTTTAGCTTCAGAGTTAGTTTTCATCTGTCTTGGCCAAAAATGGTCATATGTAATTGACTTCCTCTAGATAAGTAGTAAGTATGTTGAGGTAGAGGAACAGAAGAGTAGACAAATGAAATAGGAGACAAATTTGAAACTATGATTTAAACCCTTGCAAGTGACTGGCACTCTAGCTCGTGTTTGTTTATTTGGTATAAAGTACCCATTAAAACATTATTTCTTGAGACTTCTGAATTTCTCTAAAAAAAAAAATTATTTCTGAATGTTGTGTATGTTTGGTATTTATCCAGACTCCTAAAAGATGTCATGTAAAATTATAAAATCATGGCATCAAAGATGTGGGAAACATGAATTGTGGCCACTTGGTCATCCATGTGCCTCCACCAGCAGCTTTGCAGACGACCACATGGCATTGTTCAGAAGGCCAGTTTTTAGAATCACCTTTGAATCATACATTAAAAAGTCTAGCATTAGATTGTAGCCCATAATTGACTGAAATTCCTTAAACATGTTTTTGTCTCTAGCTGAAAGTCCATATTGCCTTTTGGCTTCTCATAGAACATGGAGCAGCCTTAGGAGGTGTTGGTCAGATGAGATGTTTCTGCCATTGTTGGTGCATCGTCTGTGGAGACTCACTCTGCAGATTTTGGCACGATACTCCGTGTTTGTCCATGAGGTAAGGGCTGGCCGTGTGGCTCATCAGTAATCAGTACTGATAAAAATTAAAGATACATTAAGCTAAATACTCAAATGAGATTTTTTTAAATGCCATGTTGTCATGAGGGTTAATTCGGCGGATAGTAGGCTGCCTTCTAGGGTCTGTGCAGCTCTGTTTCTGTGCTTCATTTTCACGCCTGCAAGTGCTGCCTTTAGTGGTGTCTGTGTCACAAATGCAGCGTTTTGTCTTGTTGAAAAGCACCACCCTGGCAAGTCTGTTTTCCCTTCTCAAAACCCAGATCTTTGAGGTGACTCCAAATTAACACAAAGATGCTTATCCTAGTGAAAATGATTAGAAATTAAAATATGTGTATTTTAATACTTAATATTTGGTAGTTTAAAAAAACTATGTGATCATTGAGATAAAAAGGTAGTAAAATTAATCATTCCTTTTTGGAATATCCTACTTTTTCCTTTTTTGAATAGTCAAATATATTAAATATCCACATAACCCTGATGGTTTATTAATATTATACATAAAGCCAGAAATTCTTGATCCACATGAGTGTTGGTGCAGTGCAGTGCTGAGCAACAGCCTTGCCAGGTCCTTGTCCTAGCCTTGGTCTGCAGTGCTGCCCTGCCTCTAGGGACAGTCTCAGTGACAGACACTCATATAAACTAGTCATCCCAGTGTGAGGAGTATGAAAAAAGAGATAAGTTTTTTTTTTAAAAGAAAAGACAACATGAAGATAGCACGCATTGAGAAGAATAAAATCTTTGTTATCTGGAGTCAGGGAGGAACCCAGTCATCCTCTTGCAGTGAATTTTAATGGAAAGAACATAGGCTCTGGAGTCAGGCAAAATCAAACCTTGGCTCATCAACTTTTTAATTCTGTGGACTTGGGGAAATGAAGCTGAGTCTCAGATTCTTCATCTGGAAAATGGGGAAACAGCTTCTATATGTGGCTGTTACGAGGATTTATTTGTGGACTGAAGCCCCTGGCAGATAATGGGAGTTCAGTGGAAGTTAGTTCCTCTTTCCCTTCTGCCTTCCCTCTGCTCAGGAGGGTCTTAGCACACTGCCTTGGTCCATCGCTGTTTCTGGAGATTACTGTACGGTTCCCAGGACATCAGGGCTTAATATGATTCTTCAGGTAGGCCTGTGCCTGCTAAGTTGTGCGTTCCTGCTAGCCAGTAATTCTTCTCATTTTATCTCTAATAAATCACTTGCCTTGAATATTCATTATCCCGTCCTTTTCTTGATGCTAGTGTGTTTCTCTTTGGTTTTTCCTTTGCAAACAATACATTATGCAAAGAACACTTTGCATTCTTAGAAGCATAATGAGGTTTGGGGTTTGATTTTTTTACCCTTACTGATTATAATTATGAATTTATTAAGTAAATATTGTAAGTTATTTACCTAATATAGTGAATTAATTTTTTAAAACCTATCATGTTCCAGAAATTAATTTTACTGTGGTTTGGGACTTAAATTTATTTGTTTTTTGCATGTTACTTTGTATCACTAGAAATTAGACATGAATTCAAGAAGGGTAAATGCACATGGGGTTATAGTTTGTCCTTATTTTGCTCTTAGTTCTTCAGACCTTCCTGTAAAGATACGATATGGTGTTCTTTCATTAATAAATTTTTACTGAATGCTTTGCAGACAGCTAGCATTTTATGGTGAGTTGTTGAACTATATATATATAAAAATGTAAATGCTCATGTATCTTGCTAGTGTAAAAATACTTAATCAGTGAAATCCTTTTGCAGCTTTCACTCAGGCCCATTTCTAGTGAAAGTGCCAAGGAGATCAAAAAACCTTTAGTAACTGGTAGCAAAGAACCTTCTCTTACCCAAGGAAATACTGAAGACCAAGTAGGTAGTCCTTCAGAAACAAAGCCTGCAGTTTCCATTTCCAGTGCTCAACTTGTATATGTGGTTGCAGACCTGGACAAGCTTCAGGAGCAGGTAAGCCAGAGAATTCTAGGTGCTTGGTTCAGTGTTTTCACAGGAGTTAGTATGTGCAATGCCAGTTGGCCTTACGGGGCTTAGAATCGGGGGGCCCATGGGTACCCCAAGAGAGAACATCTCATTCGTCTCCCCTTCTAGGTGTTTCTCCAACTGTCCCTGACAGATCATCACCATATAAGGTGTCTAAGAACGTGCTGTCCTCCTTGCTCACAGTGCAGTCTAGTGTTGTGTTCACCTCTCCCCTGCTTCCTTTGCAGTAGTAATATGACAAGCTCAGGGCAAAGTCATGCTCCACTTATTTTTTTATTGCCTCAACTTACTCTGCTCAGGTGTGATCTTTAGTGGGCTGAATTTTCGTTATTTTTAATTCACTCACCCAAATATTTTCTGTTAACTTTTAATCATCAGCTATACTTCGAAAGTGCTACAATATGAAATCATCTTCCTCTGTTTTCTCTGTATAGGTCCCTTAGGTCTTTGCTTTTAACATTAAGAGAACTTGGTGGGGTGAATTTAGTGGTTAAGTCCTCTGATACACAAGTCTGCTTTCCTCAAGTTTAAGTATTTGGTGGTGCTTGAAAAAATACTGTTTTGAATAAAAACAGTTGTACGTTTTAAACAAGAATATGGTCTTTACTGTGAGCTGTTTTTGTATCATGGAGAGCTGCAGAATAGATGATGTTTTTGCTTACTCTCTGGGCCTGTGAATAGCTATTAAACCCTGTGGTTTCCCATGTTGTTGAAATCTTTTATAGTGAAAGCATTAAGACTGTTGCTTTCATTTGATGAAAATTACTAAAAGTTCCGATTTTAATTTCACCATTCATTAATAGTATTTTAGAGTTTGTAGATGTAAAAAGAATTGCCTCTTCCTTTGATTTATAAAAAGTAACTGAATATATAAAGTGCATATTTATTTCAGCTTCCAGAACTCTTGGAAACAATCAAGCCAAAACTTGAAATGATTGGCTTTAAGAATTTTTCTTCTATCTCAGGTAAAAATGAATCTTTAGACTCAGCAAATCTTTGAATAAAAAATAATTTAAAATAAAATTCAGAGACTGCAGGATATATTTAAATTAACATTTTCTTCTCTAGTTGTAAATCCTTGGTTGTTTCTATATTCTGTTCTGTGATTATAACTTCCCTAAATAAGACTTTTGTTTTAGTTCTATTAATTTGATTTGATTTATTATAGTACATGCTGTAAATATTATGACAGTATTTCAAATGACGTTTACATCTGGGCCTGAATAGAATGATTAAATCCAATCTTTATATCTCAACAGCAGCCCTTGAGGACTCCCAGAGTTCTTTGTCAGCCTGTATGCCTTCCTTGAGTAGCAAGATCATCCAAGATTTAAGTGACTCTTGCTTCAGCTACCTGAAAGGTGCCCTGGAGGTTCCCAGGCTTTACCGAAGAACCAATAAGGTCAGAGCCATTCAGTGAAAGGAATTTTGAGATGGGAAAACATATATTAGAAAAGCCAGAGAGAGGGAGGGAGGGAGCAATAGGTTTCAGGGGTGGCCTGAGACAGGCTTAATTCATTCCATTCCGAGAATCGTATTTGTGAAGAGAGGGAAGATCTGCAGGGGGTTGGTCGGGTGCTCTGGGCAACATAACTGAGGTAGTTGGACTTGTAGTATGGCCTTTTTCTGGATTCTTTTGGCTTTAAGGAATGATACTTTTTTCAAAAGAAAGCATCTTAATAACACATTTAAGTCCTATACTTTTTTGTCTTCATACCTTATATTCCAAACTTTGTATCTTGTTCCCTTCATATTGTTATAAGAAGTACAGTTGGCCTCGATATCCCTGGGTTCCACGTCCACGAATTCAGCAAAAGTGAGATAAAAAATATTTTAAAAAAACAACAAAAAAAACCCCAAATAACAATACAACAGTAAAAAATAATACAAATAAAAAATATAGTATAATAACTATTTACATAGCATTTGCATTGTTTTAGGTATTATAAGTAATCTAAAAATGATTTAAAGTGTACTAGAGGGTGTGCATAGGTTATATGCAAATACCATGCCATTTTTTATTTGCTCTTTCTGGTCTGATTTGAAGCTCCCACTTGAAAGTGGGAGGGAGAGACCTGTTTTACATTGCCAAGTACATTATTTTTTTTTTTTTTTAGTAATCTACCAACTTTCCTTTTCTGTTCAATAGGCTGTGATAGTAATATATTTATCGAGAGTTTGCATTGTGGGTCGGGCACTATGCTAAACACTTTGCACACCCTTTCATTACTCCTCTTATGAAGCGGGTGCTGGTATTTACAGATGAAGAAGCCAGAGCTAAGAAAGGTTGAATTGCTCACCCTGGATGCATGCTTCTCAGGGGGCGGTCTCTGGACCAACAGCGTTAACTTCCCCTGGTGGGTGGGAGCTTGTTAGAAAAGCATAATCTCAGAACTCAACCCTTCCACTCCACCTCCCCACCTCCCAATTAGAACTTGAATTTAATGAGATCACCAGGTGATTAGTGTGGACATGCAGTTACAGGAACCGGTGCCCTATGTCTGTGGTCCCCAACTCCACCCCACCCCACCCGGGCCGCTTGGCTGGAAGTGAGAGGCAGGTGAGGGAAGCCCCACCTGCACCCTCAGCTACTCCCCATCTCTCGCATCACTGCCCGAGCCCCACCCCCGTCAGATCAGCAGCGGCATCAGACCCTCATAGGAGTGTGAACCCCACTGCAGACTGTGCATGTGAGGGATCCAGGTTGTGTGCTCCCCGTGAGAATCCAACACCTGATGGTCTGAGATAGAGCTGAGGCAGCAACACCCCACTTCCCGTCTGTGGAAAAACTGTCTTCCATGAAACTGGTCCCTGGTGTCAAAAAGATTGGGGACTGCTGCCCTAAGTGACTGCACTGTTGGTGTCTGGCCCAGCACCTGAATCCACCCTGGCTCCAGCCTCTTCATCTTGTGCTTGCTCTCTTGACTTCTTCCTGCTCTCCAGGAAGCCCTCTGCAGATGTGCAGACAGCTGTGTTACTTTGGGGGAGGGATGGAAGTGGTACATTTCTTAAAACTGAATGTTCGTATTCTCCTTTTGAACTTGAGGTTTGGGTAACTTACTCTTTTTTTTTTTTCTGTGCGTCTTTAACCCCTACCAACATTATTCTAGGAGGTCCCAACTACGGCTTCCTCTTATGTGGACAGTGCTCTGAGACCATTTCACCAGCTTCAGAGCAGACACAAGGACAAGCTCAAACAAGCAACAATGCAGCAGTGGTTAGAAGGTGCTCTCTCTGAGAGCACTCATAAGTAAGTAAATTAGGAGACCATGTGGGCTTGGCTTAGAAGAGTTGAAGGCAGAAATCCCTGAGGCCATGTCAGGGTTGCATGGAGATAAGCCAGTGAGAACATCCAGCATTTCGTCACTGGATGAGTTAAAGGGTGGTCCTTGGTCCACTCCCTCCCCTCCCCATGCCCCACATGGACAGCCCCTGGGGCCACTTCCTCTCCCTGGGCTGCAGCTGCCGTGGCCTGTTCTCAGTGCCCCTGCATCTCCAGGGCCTGCCTGTCTTTGCTGCTGGCACCATGCTCCCAAGTTCAGCCATGTTCCTCTGGGAGGTCCTGTCTCTGCTCAGGCTCTGTCAGCCCAAAATGGCTCTAATCATACCAGATAATGAAAGGACTTATGTTAGTGAGACCTTTGTAATCAGGGAAGAAAAAACATTCATTTTAAAGTATAATTACAACTGATGAAGAATCAATTTCTAAAACCTCTAAAACTCGAGTGTCTCTTCATTTCTAATTAAATCTACTTTTTCCCAAATGCCAGTGTTGAGTTACATCAAAGAGATTATTATTCAATTTTATTACTGATTTAGTTTAATTATTAATAATCATTAATTTTGCAATAGTATTTTATTTCATTTACCTAAGAGTTAAGGAGCCATTTGTGGGTTAATTTAGAACATAACAATGATGTATATAATACTGTTTTTGTGGGCAAATGTATTCCAAATGCCAAGTAACTAGCTTGTAGAGAAACTTTTGAAATATAACTCATTTATAATTGGAAAATTATATTGAGAATGTTTTGAAGGCAGTGAGTTTTATTTAAAATTCTGAAATACTGTACACTTTAAAAGATGAACAGTTCCTGGAACTGATTGGAAATGAACTTGTAACTTGATTTGGGGAATGAGCTACAGCTGTCCACCCTCAACATATGAAAGACAAATTGGCCTATCATTTTCTCTTAGTGTTAGAAATTAAAATTTTAAACAAAATCCCTGCACTTATTTCTTAAGTTCTGGGAGTGCTGTGCTGGAGACTTAAGACGCTGTTTTTCTTACAATCTTAAAAAACATTAAATGTTCATCATGGCTGAATTTTTACTGGAAATTAATTTTTATCTTAAAAATCTCTTTTTGGGTCCGCAAAGCCAGTTACTCTATCTGGTGTTACCACAAATGTCTCTGTCTCACCAGTAAACATATCTTATGCTCAAGGTACTATGAAACCGTGTCAGACGTGCTGAACTCCGTGAAGAAAATGGAAGAGAGCTTGAAAAGGCTGAAACAAGCCAGAAAAACCACTCCTGCCAACCCTGTCGGTCCCAGTGGCGGCATGAGCGACGACGACAAAATCAGGCTGCAGTTGGCCCTAGACGTTGAGTACTTAGGAGAGCAGGTAACCCGTCAGCTGCCAGCAGGTCTGGCAAATCTGAAACCAAATTCTGAGGACCCAGCCGTTACCTGGTGGTTCCTGTGAGCCCAGAGATGCTGTTGCAGTGGCTACAGAGTCAGTCCCCCAGGCGTTAAGAGGAAGAGCCTGGGCCCCAAATTACTTTGAAGGTGAAGGATTTGCTTCTTGGTATTATGAGAAAGAAAAGGTAGAAGAATACTTAGAATTCCCTTTTTGAAGTCTGATGGAGAGCTCTTCGGTGCTGTTGACCTCTGTTTGGTACCCCAGTGTCTGGTGCTCACGGAGCCCAGTGCAGGGTGGGCTCACGACAGAGACGGTGTCCTTTTGGTCCACTGCCTAGAAAGTGCCTGATGCATAATTGGTGCTAAACCCAGGTGTTTTGAAATTCTTGCTGGTTTGGCTTAGAATAACTATGAAAGCATTACCCTCTGTGGTATGTGAGAGTTGTCTGAGCACAACTCCTTTGCTTCCCTGTCTGGGTTTTGCAGGTTTTCTACAAAATGCAGATTTTAGAATCACAGGACATGGCTGAACACTAATATGTACATTATCACTTAGGAGGTGATATGGATAATACGCAACAAATGCCTTTTCATTCTTACTGAGCTGTCCTCACAGTATCATAAAACTTTTAGATGTTTAGAAACTGGTCTTCTAAACTTTTTAGGTTTCCCACATAGCAGTAGATCTTCAAGGAAGACCTTTGCCAGAGAAAAAGAAGTAAATTCATAAAATTTCCATCAGAAAACACTTTGTTTTCTAGCTCACTAAGAAATTTCTTTTATACATCAGGGTCATCACTGAAAATCTAAATTTTTTCTGCTTTGAGGTGAGTTTAGAGATACATCCTGGCAAAAGCCAATTGCCATCTTTCTTTATTTCACAAGAGAAACTTAGTCTTTTTACAAGCAAGAAAATTTGTTATAGAAAAACGGAGAGCCAATAAGCAAGAGAAAAGGAAGGAAAGAAGGAGGGAAGGGGGAAAAGAGGGGAAGAAAGGTGCTCCCAAAATCCCAGAACTAACCACAAAATGCTGGCAAATACTTGGTGTTTATCCTTCCAGATCTCTGTGTGTGTGTGTGTGTGTTTGCTGCTATAGTTTATAAACAAAAGTGGGAACATAGTATGCCATGTCTTGGTTACCAGAATAATCCACAGTAGTTGCTCTGCCAAAGAGTTTTCAACTCATCAGATTCTAAAGGGTTGTTGGTGATATGTTAAGAAACTAAGAGCTCAGGCCAATACTTTTTTGAAAATTCTCCACTTACAAAACAGTTCACTTTTTTATTTCTTTTAGTGTGAATTTTCATTTCTAGAATTTTTTTTTAAGTCCACAAAAGAGGCTCTTATCCTGTCTTATTTGATGGACTGAAATAAATTAACATACTGGCTTCTTAGAATGCTAAGTGCTTGACCCCAAAAACCTAACATTTTACAATAAGTAAATCCTTTGCTCTAAAGAAGAAAATACCCTACAAGTCTTTGGGGAACTATCTTTTTCTGGTTTATGAGGGTGGGAATGGAGATTTTTGTTCTATTTTTTTATAAGGGTCTGTTTGCCATATTCAGCTTAAATTGCAATAACATAATTCATTCTCATGGCCTTTGCAGATACAAAAGATGGGCCTGCAAACAAGTGACATAAAAAGCTTCCCGGCTCTCGCAGAGCTTGTTGCTGCTGCCAAGGACCAGGCATCAGCAGAACAGTCTTAAGCATCTTGGAAGGTCCCAAGTGGGGAGGAAAGTTGGACTTCAAGCCTGAAAGGAAGAGAGCGGCTCTGTTCTCTCAGCAAGCCTCTGTGGCAGAGAAGTGCTTCCAGCGTCGCTCCAGCAACACACCCACGCATCTTCTCTCAGCGTATTTGGGTCTTCTCTCGCCCAAAAAGAACACAAAAGCCTTTTTCCATTGTATGGAAGATAGTTTTTAAGACATTTGAAACTTTCTACTATAGTTTACAGAACAGATTATTTTATTTTTATTGTGAATCTTAGCGTGGAAGAGCTGATTTCTAAAATATGATTAAAGTAAATATATATGTATGAATATAAAAGGCTGTCTCCCTGAGCCTGCATTGGGGGCGGCGACTGCAGTGGAGTGGCTGTGTTGCGTGGAAACGCCCTTCTCTGAAGTGACCAGAACTGTGTCCACTCCTGGGCTTTCTGAGAGAGGCCGTAAGACAGCGGTTCTCCATTCTCACACTCAGTATGTCGTGCTCCTCACCCAGGCCTCTCTCAGGAGCCAGATCCAGTAGGAAAGATTTACTTCCTGAATAAAAGAAGAGTCTGCCAAGAGTGTGTGTACCGTTTATTTGTAAATTCCTCTCACCACTCACGCCCTAGAATGACACATGTTCCCTCATAGGCATATGCTCCCCTTAACTCCTATTGAAAGGGTCCTGTCCAGCACAGACCTTCCCTTTAGATAGGCAGGAATTCTGTTTCATGGAGGAATAACAAATGCACCAGGGTCCGCCCTTCCTGGTAAGCTGATAAGGATATAGGGAGGAAAGAAGACTGTCCTACAAAGAAGAGTTAGGAATATTGGGAAGGTGCATTAAGATCATAATGGGTTCATTAACTCATATACATGCAACATGCAGTGTCATACAGGCCTGGCACCTAGCTGTGGCACCTGCCCTTTCAGCTTGATGATGAAGCAGCTATGTTGATTCCTCTAGCTCTGCATTCTTGTGCGCCTCAGTCCCTTTGTTCAAAGGTTAGCTAGAGGAAGAGGAAGGAAAAGAAAAATGGTAGGGAATTGAAGCCAGTCCTGGAGTTAGCAGGAGTGATTTTCAGCACTGTGATGAGGAGGGCTGGAGAAGTCAGGAAACCCCAGTTGAAGCACCGGGAGCTGAGTGTGTGGAGTCCCAGGAGCTTCCACGTGCCCAACAGGCCCCCACGAGGAAGACTTCTACTTTCTGTTTCCGGATTGTGGCCCTCAGATAGTGGCCCTCTCGGCCTTTTTCTGCTCCCTGTGTAAAGAGCATCCGCTCCATGCTTAGCCGTGGAGGCCCTACCGCTGGAGGGGCCTAAGTATTGGAGTTTAGTGTTGTGGTGTTGGGGAGTTTGGTCAGAGAGACAGAACTGCAGGAGAGAGCAGAAGGGATTTCTTCTCAGGGCCTGACACACCTGACGGGCCTTGTGTGAGAGCTGGCTGTGCGCTGTGGTGCTGGGCCTGTCGCCAGCAGGGGGGGCGGCAGAAGGAAAGGCGTGAAGCGGGAGAGCAAGGGTGAACTGGCACCCATGGGGATAAATGGAGCGCCCATCTGGCTCTTGCTTCCTCCAGGTCTCCCAGGTTCGGTGATGGGGTGACCTTCAAAGGAAGCTGGCACCTTCTGGAAACTACATGTGCGCCTGGCCCAGGATCTGGGGAAGCTGAAGGAAGAGATCCAGCAGGAGCTGAAGGAGCTGCAGGCCCACCGCCTGCCCCACGCTGACAGGAGAGCCTGCAGCTCTGCGACAACACGCATGAGCTGTTCAGAGGCCCGGCCTGCAGCAGCCTGCTACACATGACCACACTGCTGTTGCTTCACTTCACCTTCTGAGCCTCCTACAGGTGCGTCTTGCGGCCAAGGCCAGCCTCGAGCCATCCCAGGACGGGAGTTGTGGGGAACGTAGTTCCAGCCCAGCTAAGTCGATCCAGGGTGAAGCTGCCTGAGTAGCCACATCTGCCAACCCAGACTTCATCAACCATAGACCCTAAGTGCTTGTCCCCACCTCTGTGACTCTGCCGTTCTCGTTTGTTTCAAAACACAGGAGGGGAAGGATATAATTTATTAGCCTCCTCCAATTCCATCATTATTATTCCCATTTTACAGACGAGGAAACAGATTAGGTCACTGAGATAACTAATAAATGGAATTTAAACCCAGGCCAGATAGTTCCAGAGTCCAGTTTATTAACCATTAGTTAATTCCCCCTCCCTAATATCAGCACTAGAACAGAGAAGTTAGCAGTCCCGGATTGGAACCCAAATTGTTGATTTCTTTGACCCCTATCAAGCCTGGACAAGCCCTGGACTTAATAACACCACCTTTCCCAGTTTGTCTCACAATAGTGACAGCCTTGATGTCGTAATACCTATTTCTAGGCTTAAGAAACAAGACTGTATGGGTAAAAAGCTCAAAGTTTCAGAACGCTTCTCTGTGGTTCCCCAAAACATCCCTCCTTTCTTTGATATGTGTTTTATTCCCTCTGCTTTAAAGAATCATCGTTATTGAGTCAAGTTTAAAAGTGAAATAATACTTTTTTACTGTAAAACTCTAATTATTTTCAATTTTATAATATATAGACTCAGCAGAGGGGCTCAAACACAAGAAGTACACAGGAAGTTTACTTCTTGCTGGTGTAATATTACACTGTTAGGGAGGCTGTGAACAGGGATCCCAGCTGACTGGAAGTCTGCCATCGCTATCCTGTGGCTTCCAAGTTCACCCTGGAGGAACCTCCTGTATTCATTTCCCGGGGCTGCCGTAGTGGTGGCTTAACGCAACAGAAATGTATTCTTTCACAGTTCTGGAGGCAGAAGTCCAAGGTCAGGGTGTCAGTTGGGCTGTGAGCACTGCCTCTGAAGGCTCTAGGGGAGAGTCTTTTCCTCCAGCTTCTCATGGCTCAAGGTGTCCTTGGCCTTGGCCTCTGGCAGTGTAACTCCAGTCTCTGCCTCCGTCTTCACATGGCCTTCTCTGTGTCTTCTCCCCTTCTGACTCTTAGAGGGACGCAAGTCATTGGATTCAGGACACCCCGCCCCTCGAGTTAATCCAGGAGGATCTCATCTTGAGATTCCCTAACTTAATTACATCTGCAAAGACCCTCTTTCCAAATACAGTCACCTTCATAGGTTCCCGGGATTAGGAAGTGGACTTATTTTTTTGGAGGCCACCATTCAGCCCACTCACCCTCTACTGCAGCCAACCAGAAAGGGAGAAGAGTGTGAGGGGACACACGGGGTGCTGTGGCCCCCGTTTGGGTGAGCACACAATCCTTCCACTCACTCCAGTGTCTGCAGCTCAGTCATACGGGGCCGGAAACTAGTCTAGCTGTGTGTCCAGAAGGAATAGAAGAAAATGGATTTGGAGCTTCTTTAGATGCAATCCCTAATCTCCTATCTGGGATCTTTACCAGTAAGTCCTTGCAGCTTCCTAGGACTACTATATGGAGCAGCCCATGTGAGAACCATACAGTCACCAAAACCTGCTCTTGTTGACCCCTCCAACAGGGCTGCCACGTGGCTTAATAACCCTACAGATTTCCTGTAATGCAGGAGTTAAGTGCTGATTTTCCTTTGTTGTGCCTTTTTGAAATAACCATGAAACTCTGGTATTGGGGTCTAGATGTTGCTCTAACAGCAGCAGCAGCAGCTCTGGTGGTGCAGCAATTGGTGCCAACATGACCATATCGTTGACAATGCATAGACCTTCATGCTATGTTCATGTTTCAGAACTCAAGAACAGTGGTAAATTCCAGACATTGAGCTAGTGTTAGATTCTTAAGCAAGATCTGCTAGGAGTCCATGTTTGAAGGCACTGTTATTTTCTCTATTCACGGCATCTGAATACATCTGGTAGATCTCTCCCTATCAGCAACCAAGCATTCCAGATGGTTCCAGCGATTTGTGAAAAAGCAGGCCTTTGCTAGTTGGCAACCTTCTCTCTCCTCGTAAGACCTCAACCCCAGCAGCTCTAAAGGAAACGCTGTTTGTCTTTGAGATTTGCAAACATTCCTGGTGTGAACCTGCTTCTCTTGTTTTGCCACTAGGCTCTGTGGTGGTTGGCAGTGAATATCTGTTAACTATTGAGTGTTACCTTTGTTTGACTTTGAAAGTCCCTCCCTCCCTGTTCCACCCAACCCTCAATTATTAATAGTTTTCTCTTGAGATTGAATTTCAGAACAATCAGGATTCTTCGTTTTTCTTGACTCCCACTATGTTTGAACTAAAACGTATTTTTAATCTTCGAGGTAGCATTTTGATTGGTTAAATTTCTTGTGTAATCCAACTAGATGGATTTTAAACGACTGAGAAAATAAGACACAAGGTAGGAATCGGCACTGCTCAGGCATTGGACATCAGCAGTGCAGGGCCCCAGAGAGGAGGGAACAGGTAGGCTGGTCCTGCAGTGGCCTGGCGTCCTGTGTGGAGGGTCGCTTTGTTTATGTAGCTGAGTACTGGTAAGTCTACCCGCGTGAAGAGGCTGTCAAGGCCAGGGAAAGAATCCCCAGAAAGGAGTGGGTGGAACAATCCCCGGAGCTCAAAGGGCCCAGACAGAGTGTGTTCACTCCAGCCAGAACAGAAAGACTCTGGAGGACGTGTCCTCAGTGGTGGAGCCCAATCAGCCTAGATGCAAAAGGCTTCTCTGAGCCCACCAAACAAGACTTAAAACCAAGCCTCAAAGGATTAGACTCTTTCTCAACATAACAGAAGTATGAGGCAACTTGAGTGTGGGGATGTGGACTCCAAGACCCCTACTGTCTCGAGGCGATGGAGTCACTGACGTGTCAACACACAGCGTTTGTGAGTCTGTCAGTGTCACCCAGGACATCTCTGATCATTCTGCAACTTTAAAAATTGCACGGGGAAAGTATGTCCATGCAAAAACCTGTGCACGGCTGTTTATGACAGTTTTACTCATTAATGGCCCAAACTTGGAAGCAACCAAGATGTGCTTCAGTAGGTGAGTGGATAAATAAACTGTGGTACTGCCAGACAACAGAATATTATTCAGAAATAAAAAGAAAGGAGCTATCAAGCCATGAAAGATGTGGAGGAACCATAAATGCACATTACTAAGTGAAAGAAGCCAATCTGGAAAGGGTACATACTGTGTGATTCCAACTGTACGTGACGTTCTGGGAAAGGCGAAACCATGGAGAAGATGGTAAAAAGATCAGTGGTTGCCGGGCGTTAGGAGGGGAGGAGGGATGAACAGGCAGAGCAAGGAGGATTTTTAGGCAGATGATACTGTGATGGTGGATACATGTCGTTATACATTTGTCCAAACCCATCAAATGTACAACACCAAGAGTGAACCCTGATGTAAAATAAACTATGGACTTGAGTGACAAAGATGTGTCACTCAAGATGTAGATTTATGGGCTGTAAGAAATGTCCCACACTGGTCGGGGATGTTGATAGTGGGGGAAGTGTTGAAGGATAGAGGATATATGGAAATCTCTGGACCTTCCTCTCAGTTTTGCTGTGAACCTAAAATTGCTCTAAAAAATAAAGTCTATTAAAGAAAAATAATATGGGACGGTATTCAGATCCACAATCCACTGTCCAAAACCTTCAGTGCATGTTTTAGTAGTTGGGGTTTTTCAGATTTTAAAAAGGTAAAGTGGTTTATATCCTATATATCCTGGACCATTCCCAGGGGGTTGTGGAACAGCACCTTGTAATCAAACACATACATCTCTGAGCAGCAAATTTAGGAATATTCACGCTGTCAACTTTTATCATGTAAAGATCTTAGATAGCCTCACAGCTATTCAGGTCTAGTTTTGCTGCCAAATGAGTAACAAAAATCTTTCAGTTTTCCAAATTCCTTAAGAGATTTGGGACCTAATGAATTTCCTCAGAGGCCACTCGGAGCATCCCCCAGCTGTGGTCCCCTCCAGGTCTCACACTCAGCCAGAATCTCGATTGACAGTAACTGTAGTAGCTAAATAATGGCCTTGTCTAGTGGATAGGCACTCTGCTACCCCAGGAAGACTTAGAACATAGTAAAGAATTGTTTAAGAGAAACAGACCAGATCCCTAGAGTTAATTTGTGTGTGTGTGTGTGTGTGTGTGTGTGTTAAGTAACCTGCAAAATGTTGGTATCTTGTATTTTTATAACATCCCAGAGATCTGTCTGACCCAGCTTCCCATTTATAACTCTGCACAGAAAACATGGCTGGAGAACAGTGTTGGTTGGCAACATCGTGCCCCTAGAAACTTGCAGAAGCTGAAGCAGCTGCTAAGTAGAATTGGTTAGTCTACTGCCAGCTGCCTTTAAAATCAATTCACACACTCAAAAACTCTGTTTTTCTAGCACACGGCTGTGCTGTCTCGGTTCGTAATCAGCGACTTCAAAGCCTGGGCCTCCTGTAAAAATGCAGATTCTGACCCTGTAGGGCCAGGCACGGCCTGAGATTCTGCATTCTTAAGAAGCTCCCAGGGCTGCTGCCATGGCCGCCACCACTGCTGCTGCTGATCCGAGGGCCATAATTTGAATAGCAAGACTTTGAAGGACTTCTGCTCCCGGTACGTCCAGTTCTCCCAAGAGACTTGGCATCTAGTAGCCCTTTCAGAGAGTACTTGTGAGCTAGCATCTATCCCCAGGGGCCCTTTGAGAGTAGAGCAAACCAGGGAGCACTGACAGTAAAAGGTGACCCCAGATAAAACTAGTGACATGCATTAAGATGAAGGGACTACAGGCACTGATGTGGCAAACAGAATCCCTAAAGCCTGAAGCAAAGGACGAGCAGTCCTCTTGACCTGGAAGGCAGGGAGATGCTTTCAGGTTCAGAGGGAGATGCTCGGGGCTGTGTGGGGAAAGGCTAGGCTCTGAAGGGACTGTCATAGCAGGTTCCCCTTAGCGCCGATCAATAGTGAACATACCACGTTGCTTACTTATTTATTTCAATGTTTCTGGAAGGGAGGAGGATATTCACATATGTAAGGAAGCATCGTCATTGTCACCAACCCACAGCAACAGGCCTGCCGGGAGCCCACCTCCTCCCCAGCTTTGCCCAGGACGTCAAAGCTGTGGGTCTAACCCCATCGAGGTGAAACAGGCAGAGACACTCAACAGATGGAAAGGAATTTGCAAATATTTATTTGTGAAGATTTATTTCTCTATCTTCTATTCCGCAGGCACAGTATGAACAGCAATCTGACCCTGTGTCACTGTGTCACTGCCCACTTCCTTTCCTGGGTGCCATGTGGGGTGCAGGCCTCCCCTGTGCCCCACCCCCTCTCCATCACACAGATGGCCACCACTTCTTACAAATGGAAGAGTCCAGAGAAACCCATTACCTAAAACTTCTCCAAAGGTCTGCTAAGTGCCGGCCCCGGCCTGCCATGGAACCTCCATCCACAGTCCTGGCGGGCACTTCTGTTTGCACAGAGTGTCAGCTCAGTCGCATATATCTGTTCTGCCGCTAAATGAAAGGTAGAATTTTTTGGCTTATTGTTGCAAAACATTTATTGCTAACACAAAGGAGGGATAACCAGCCGTGGTTTCACATTCTAACATAAATTCACATGTTTGCGTCTTTCATAATTCGTTGTTCAAAAATCACAAATATCTATGGAAAAAAAAAACTAAAGTATGGTGGAAACTGCACATATTCTCACATTCGTTAAGCTAAATATAAACCAAGGCAGTGAAAAAAATGTATATTTTAATTTTAAAACTCAATTTCTCTTCTCAACTAAAAAGGGAACACTTTTTGGTTTTACAAACAAGTTGGTCTGTCCAAATTCTTTCTGGAACTGCGCTGAACACCAGTTCCTTGTTCCCCCACCCCCATCCTCCAAAATAAACCCAACAACGTGGGAGGCCTGTTCTTGTGCTCACTCTGCACAGCCCCACTTCTACCAAGGCGAGACAGCTGCTTTACAGCTCAAAGTTGACTCATGGAAGCAAAGGTGGGAGCCTGGACAAATCGCTGATTTTGCCCAGGGTTGCTGTCCGCTGCTGGCCTTCGTCCCAACGGCCAAGGGCAGAGGCCTTGCAGGGCCCTCCCTCTCGGGGCCCTGGCCTCACGCCACGCTCAGCGGGTTGGCCACGCGGCCCAAGAAGTGCAGGGCAGTGGAGTCGCGCTCGTACACGGCAAACAGGAACGGGCTGCTCAGGGTCACCTCCAAGACCTCGGGTCCGTCAGGCTGCTGGGCAGACTCTGTGGGTTGCTCTCTGTCGTCCGCTTTGAGTTCAAAAAGAACATTGTTCAGCACCTGCAAAGCAGCAACATTGAGATGGCACCCGAGGGCGCACTGGGCGCAGGGAGGCTGCGCTGCACTGTCTTGGAGGAGAATGTTTCTCCAGCCTGCCAGGAAGATGCATAGTACACACATGCCCCTCAGTGTAGACAAAGGTGTGCGTGTGAAGACGACCCTTACTTGCCCATCCTGGCCCAACTCACTGATGGCTTCTCCCTAACGTGCCCCTCACACCCTCACATGTCCACCCTCCACCTTGCTGTCCAGGGTGGAATTCCTGGCTCCCTCTGCTGTGGCCCACCAGTGCTTAGCTAACTTAGCACAGAGGGCTCGTGCCCCCCTGGAGGGGCCCCCATCTTCTCTTCAGCACTTAACACAGTGCCCAGAGCATCCAGGTGTGTGTCCGTGGTAATTGCAGATGTACGTCGTTCCACATGGCAGAGGGAAAGTCTGCCTACTGCTAAGCGTTTCCCTGAAGAAGGGACTTGGGCCTGCGGGTGCTCACTCTCCACATCCCAGTCCCAACACTGCTACAGCATCTGGGGAGGACGCCAAGGCTGAGGCTAGCCAGGCTGAGCAGGGCCACAGAACACACAGCAGGAGCAGGGGTGAGAGGGGTTTGCTGCTCTGCACCTGTCCCTGGAAAGCCCCAGAAAGCTCTGGCTGCTTCTCTCCCATCCTGGCACCATTCTCCTCTCCCTCCTACCCCGCTGGCCCCACCCACATCTTCCTCTGTGTTCTTCCCATTGGCACGTCCCATCCTGTGCACATCAAGAACCCAGGTCAGACGCAGACACGGACTCGCGTGGTACCTTTCCCACTCTGATGTCAGCATCGCTGATCTTGCCCAGGTTTGCCTTGGCACCCAGCAGGGTGGGCAGCTTGGCCTGGGCGAGTAGGTCCTGCAGGTCGTAGGATCCTCGCAGCACCAGCTGGGGCACGGTCAGGCGCATGGCCCTGGGAAGATGACGCACAGTTAGGAAGGTTCCAGAGGCTTCCACTATGACTCTCCAAGCCACACAGCGAGGGAAGCCACACAGCGAGGGAAGCCAAGTGGGCATATGCTCCTTGCACCTGTCCCTTAAGAAGGGGACATTTGCCCTTCTCACCCAGCTAGGTCATCCTCACCCTTGGAAAAAATTTTAGCAAAAAATACAATTTAAAAAAACCTTTATGTCATTTGAAATACTATGAGAAGGACATAGAACATTTACCAGTGATGCTCTCGGGTGATTAACAATGAACAGTTGTCTATTTTTTGGCCTATTCTGTTTTTAGGTTGGCTCTATTGAAGGTGTGTTACTTGCATAATTTTTTAAAAATGCTATTCTCTAAAATAATGCGTTGCATCTTACTAGCTACCCCTCAGCAGTGTTCTTGGTGGCAAGACACCCAAGGAAAGGGGAGTGGCAGGAGTGTGCAGCATCAGCCTCTGTGCTGGGCACGTTGCTATGCCAGTTCGATTGACTGTCCCCGAGAGCCCATGGACATTTCCAGCGGCACACCAAAACCTTGCAAGAACAGCACTGTTCACAACAGGCAAAAGGTGGAAGCAACCCAAGTGTCCATGGATGGATGAGCAGATAAACAAAATGTAGCCCATCCACACAACAGAATATTATTCAACCTCAGAAGAGAAGAAATTCTGACACCTGCTGCAACCTGGATGAAGCTTGAGGACATTATAGGGGTTGCCAGGGGCTGGGGGTAAAGTGGGTGGGGATTTAGTATTGAATGGGTACAAGAGTTTCAACTTGGGAAGACGAGAAAGTTCTGGAGATGGATGGTGGTGACAACTGCATTGTTGAATGTACTTAGTGCCACTGAACTGTACACTTAAAAATGGTTAAGATGGCAAATTTTATATTATGTCTATTTTACCACAATAAAGAAAAAAACACTTAAAAAAACAGATTTGACATCAGGAAGTGTCCCTTAGTGTCTGTCTGCGGGAGCAGATTTCTAGGCCTCACTGATCTGGACCTGATACGTAGGTCAAATCCAGTGCTCCATTGAAGGAGATTGCTTATTTTTGTCAAGAGGAGCTAACGACACTTCTTTCCCTTCTCCCAGCCTCCAACAACGGGGTTCTATAGTCGAAGGAAGCTCCCTGAGAAAGCCAGGGGAGTCCAGACCCTCCCGGGAAGTCGGTCCCGGAAAGCTCTTGTGTGCTGCAGATGTGCATGTGTATGGGGCGTGGGGTCCAAAAGGTCCCCTCTCAGAAAGGGGACTGAAATGCTCTCTCTCCCTCTGAAACTGGTGGATAAATATAGTCAGGAAAAGCATTCTTTCTCCCCTCCCTTACCTTGCCTGCACCTGAAAGACAGACGCCAACTCAAGAGCTAGCAGATGGCTGGAGAGATGACAATGGACACACAGCCCACCTGGCCAGCCTGGTGCCACGCTCCAGGCCCCCGGCTCAGCTAATGCCAGCATGTGTGTGCTCCCACCCCGCCCCCCCAACCCTGGGCAGATGGACAGTGCAGCTCCCCTACTTTCCCGGGGAGACCCAAGGGGTTCCTACCGGGGAGACAGGTTCTTCATCCAGCTGGAGAAGTCATGCTGGAAGGCGAGGGCCTCAACCTTCTCCAGGTCGGAGGTGCAGTGAGGTTGGACCAGCAGCAGGCAGGCGCTCTCGCTGAAGGGCACTCGAGTCACCGAGAAGTTGTTCTGGACGTCACTCCAGTGTTGGAAGGTGCCCGTGCCCGAGAGCATGGGGACAGACACTGAGGTGCTGTTGTCCACCCAGAACTCCTGGAGCCCGGCCAGCAGGGAGAAGCCCTTCATCTTCCCTGAAACCCAGATGGGAGGCCAGGAGGGAAGAGTTAGCCAGGGTGGGTCAGGGGCGGGGGCTGGCTGACACGGAGGCCCCTCTCTGCCCTCTCTCCCGCCTCAGCCTCCTTCCCTGGCCTGACCCAGGCCACTCTGCATCCTCCTGGCCACAGGGCCTCACCTGCCCCAGAACTCCGAGTGTTGCTCAAGCCTTCTTCCTGCAAAATCCAGCCACTTGAGTTCACTAAGGTAGCCCTAGCTACCACGTGTGGCAGACACAGGACATGCTGGGCACTGAACCTGAGGTTTTGCATTTGTCACCTTAAGGGACTTACCCTGCTGGCACCTGACCTGGTAAACTCAAATCCAGATCTGTCCTGGTCTGAAGCCTGTGGTTTGCCACACTTGCTTTTTTTTCTTTAAATAAGTGTTGCTTTTTAGAGTGGTTTTAGGATCACAGCAAAACTGAGCAGGAAGTACAGGGCTCCCATACACCTCCCACTAACAACATCCTGCACCAGAGTGGTCCATTTGTTACAATCGGTGAACCTACACTGACACGGTGTTATCACCCAGAGTCCACAGTTTACTTGAGGGCTCCTGGTGTTGTGCATTCTGTGGGGCTGGACAAATGTGGGATGACATGCATCCACCGTTGTGGCATTCCACAGAGTCGTTGCACTGCCTTAAGAGTCCTCGGTACACGCTTACTTTTTCACCTCCATCCAGCCCCAGCTGTGGCAGAGCCTGCTGGCTGTCCTCTGGTCCCCATACAGAGCCGACCACACAGCCTCTGGGAACGAGGGCTCCATTTCTCAGCAGCCCCTGCCACTAGGGATAGTCGCACGACCTCGTTGTGACCCAGGGGTTTGCACTGGGCCTTGGGGGCAGGGGCCAGCCCTCTGTTTCCCCTCCTGCTCACAGGGCTGTGGGCAAGGTGGAGAGCTAGGGAGAGGCCAGCGCGGCAGAGCCAAGCAGCCTGCAGGTCGGGCCACCCTGGGAGAAGAACACAAAGTCATGTTCAAGCACCGTCACTCGGGGTCTCTCTATGACAGCGGCCCACCCTCCACCACGACCTTACACTGGCACATTCCCACCCTCTGCAGTCCTCTCACGCCTCTTGAAAGGCCCATTTTGTGATTATTTTTAGCAGAATTGGGTGAAGTTGAGTACGAGTCCATCATGGAGCAATCGCCTGAGCATGTGGTACTTGGGGGTCTCAGCGGAGGTGGTTTAAAAGGAGTCGGAGCTCCTTTTTTACGACTCAGAGGTCGCCAGCGTGAGAGCAGGGGGAGGGGGGAGGACAGCATTCCTGGCAGGAAGGACCTGGATGTGGCTTTGCCACCCCGGGTCCGGGTCTCATGAGAGCACAGTGGCAGACCTTGTCCTCCGTCCTCAGCGTGCCCCGGCGGGTGGCAAGAGCAGCTCCCGAGAAGCTGCCAGCGTCCCTCCTCACACCCTCCCTGCGGGGACCTGGGCACTGGCCCACCTGCCTGGCAGGTGGCTTTTTAGTTTAGAGGAAAAAAAAGACTCAACTCTTTTCCTCCAACAAATTAAAACAATAAAGGGAAGCTGCCTCCAAAAGGACACTGGGGTCTGAAATGAGGGTGGCTGCCCTCTTCCCTCTGCTCATCGGACACACCCAGCTCCCGGTCCTCACCCAGAGGTTGAGTAAATCTCTCGAGGTTAAATCAGCCGGTGTCATGGAACCCACCAGGGCCAGCACCCCGTGCTCAGGGGCACAGCCAGTGCTGGGCAAAAGGCACCCCAGAACTCATCAGCTCCCAAATCCTTGGGTCCTTGCTAGTTGGACACATCCAGCTGTTAGCTGAGGTCATTTTAATAGAACATTATTGCTAAAGGGAAACCTAGAGTTCCCGAGACCGTGGTGGGCAGGAAGGGAGTGTGTCTCCCTTTGATGGAAACCGAGGCCGGGGAGGGTAGAAAGCCGGACGAGGTCAGGATGGAATGAGGTGGAGGACGGTGCAGGTCCAGGGCTTCCTACCAAGTCCTGATGTGAGTCGCTTTTTCCCTCTGCCTCTTCCTTCTCCTTCTTGTCTGGCTCTACAGTCTGGATCAGGGGGACAGACACTCTTCCAAAGTGAGACCCCATTTCTGATGCCAGTGGCTCTCTTGCCTTTGCCTTTTGGGGGGCGCTCCTTCCTCAATGAGCTCTCCTCCCGGGGCTCCTCTTAGGGACGGCAGGCTGAGCCCCTGGGTCCCCCCCTGCCCTGCACAGGGTGCGGCCACCTCAGCCAGGTGACCTGTGGGTCGGCCTCTGCCCCCTTGATGGGTCAGCACTGGGACCTGAACAACCCTCGGTCTATCATTTTCCCCTGCCCCCAAAGGCAGGTGCCCGGTCTTTCCCTCTTTGTGATTTTACAGAAACCTTAAGGATATTATCGTGGTGAGAAAACCACCATGTGCTATTTAACCCCTCTCTGCCTCTACAGTCCTTTCAGCTGCCTGACCAGCTCCCTGTCCCCCATGAGGTTGTACATCTTCCTGATGGAACCTCCCGACACTTGGTCTTGTCTTCCCCAGCGCTGCCGCCTGAGCTGGCCGCTTCCCTCCACTCTGGGCTCCTGGCTGTCTATGAGAACCTTGTAGAGCGCTGTGCCCTGCGGCTTCATACCCCAGGCATTTTTGCCCACGGGATCTATCTCCCCTGTTAATCTTTAACAACCTGGGGTCAGGGCCTATACAGCCTTTCTCTCGCCCCCTCTGAGACATCTGGCTCAGAGTCTTACAAATCGTAAATCCTCTACGAGTATTTGTTGAATGAATAAGCAATTTTTGTAGTAGGCATTTTTCAGTAAGACCCCCTCCCATGTGAAAGTGATTTAAGCAAGCTAATTGGCTATTTCTGCAAGGGCCAGCGACTCTAGTCCTTGACCTTCCCAAGAGACAGAAACTTGTCTCTGTGAGGAGGGGGGTGGGTTTGAATCCCAGGACCCCCACTTGTGGCTGTGCCATCCTGAGCAAGGCACTTTGTTTCTCTGGGTCTCTGTTTCTTCACCAGTAAACAAAGGCACTGATACCTTTCACTGTGTTCTCAGAGGATTTAATGATGAAAGCAAAAGGATATGGTATAGTGACAGCACATAGTAGGGTGGCAGGTCAGGTGGTGAGTGCCCATCCAAGGACCCGGTGGGGCAGGCACTTCTCCATCCTGGAGGGTGGTCTCCAGGCACGTCCCCACAGCCATGCCC
The DNA here is from genome assembly GCA_023783475.1 of Daubentonia madagascariensis. Classification (NCBI taxonomy): domain Eukaryota; kingdom Metazoa; phylum Chordata; class Mammalia; order Primates; family Daubentoniidae; genus Daubentonia; species Daubentonia madagascariensis. The sequence continues at coordinate 1,757,763 of JAKFHU010000624.1, forward strand.
TGCCCACCCCCAAGGCCTGGCCCGCTTAGCTCAGCCACACTTGGGCACTAAGTCCACGGAGTCAGGGAACTGCCACCCTTTGGCACCAGCGTGGGGCCAGAGCTGGCCGAAGGGTTTGCCTTACCTCTGAAGTGGACGTAGGTGTTGAAAAGCAGGGTGCTGTCTGCTGTGACTCCCGTCGGGCTGTTCATCCTCCACCCTGTCACAGCCTGCATGAAACTATTCATTTTCTCAGCGGCGCGATCCGGGTCCGTGGAGAAGTCCAGAGAGTGTGGAAGGACAACGGGGGCGAAGAGAGCCAGGCCCTGCACGAATGGCTGCTTCAGGTGCAGGCTTGGGTCTGTGAACAGGCCCACCACCGTGGACAGCAGCAGCCGGGCCTGGCCGCTGGCACCACCCTGGGTGACAAGCAGGCCCTGGATGGCCAGCAGGGCAGAGAGGACCTTGTGCCCATCCAGCCGGGAGGTGCAGCCCCGATCCTCCCCAGGGACGCCCAGGAGCGCCTGTAGCCTGTTGGCGGTGGGGTCTAAGGCTCCCAGGTAGAAAGAGGCCAGGGTGCCAAAGAGAGCCGTCGGGGAGAGGACAGCAGCCCCGCCAGCAGCGCTCTGTGTCTCACTCAGCGTCCTGTACATGCGGAAGCCCAGGAAGTTGGCCAGCATCCCGACCATCGCGGCCCTCAACTTGTCTTCAGCCTCGAGCTTCTCGGCGACCAGCACCAGCTGCTGGCGCAGGGCTTCCTCTTCCACCGGGGCCGTCTTGGCCGGAATCGGAGTGGGTGTGAAGGTCGGCTCTTTGAGGGTCTCTACGTTGGATTTCTCCAGCTGCTCACAGCTGCTCTTGCTGTAGACGAGGAGGTGGAAGGGGTGTATGTACACTCGGTCCCCAGCAGCCAGGCCAGCCCAGGCCACAAGGCAGAGGACGGTGGCCCTCAGGGTCAGGCTAGCAGGAGCCATCTCTGACCGGAGCACTCACTTCTGCATACCCTGAAATATCATTTTGTGAAGGGTGAAAGGTGATTATTAAGTAACCACTAAGAGCCCTCTAGCCAGACTTTTAGTTGTTCCAATATTCCCTGCAACCATTTAGCCCACGAGAAATCCGTCCATGTCTACAAATAATGAAGAGAGGAAATGGAGTCAAGTCTCCGTGGCAAATATCTGATCCAAGTGCAAAGTGCACTGTTACGGGCCGAGTCACGTCTCCCCCGCCCCCACAAAATTCGTATGTTGAAGTTCTAATCCTCAGGACCTCAGAACATAACTGTAGTTGGAGATAGGGCCTTTAAAGAGGTGATTAAATTAAAATGAGGTCACTAGTGTGGGTCCTAATCTAGTATGACCAGTGTCCTTTTAAGATGAGGAGATTAGGACACAGACACACAGGGGGAAGACCATGTGAGGACACGGGGAGAAGATGACCATCTGCCAGCCAAGGAGAGAGTCCTCAGGAGGAACCAGCTCTGTCTACACCTTGATCTCGAGCTTCTAGCCTCCAACTGTGAGATAATTAATAAATTTCTGTTGTTGAGGCCCCTCAGTCTATGGTATTTATCATGGCAGCCCATGCAGACTAAGACACGCACACGCCTGTGGCTGTAATTTCTCCCCTAGGGACCCAAGTGTGTGCCAGTCAGTAGGTTTTTGTGGAAGCCTCCCAGCCCCCTGAGATGATAATTAAATGGCCTGGGAATGGGTTTTTTACTTTCCTCCATGGTCCTAACAGGCAGCCAGGGCTCAGCCAGAATTTCCCACCTGTCTTGACCCCAAACCGGTTCTCAACTGTCCCTGCATAGCACCATTGCCCATGGAGCGCCAAAATCCTACCTGCCAGCAGGGCATGCCCACCAACAGTCAGACGCATTAGAAGCATTAGTCTATGCTAGGGCCTGGTATAGATTTTTTTTAAAAAACTTCTCAAGTGACTTTGATGTACAGCCAGGATTTAGAACCCCTGCCCTAGACACAGGTCACCAGGGTGGGCCAGAGGAGCTCCGGCGCCCTACTCCCTCAGAAGTCCTGTGACTCTGCTCCAGCCTCACCTGTTGCAAACAGCACAGTGGGAGCTAGCCTGAGACCCTGGAAGAGAAGGTTCTTGGGTTGGCCCTGTGAATTTATTCCATCTGACTCTTCTCCATGGCGGGGGCGTGGATGAATGTTCGTTCTGTTGGTCCATTCAGTTCTAACAATTTGCACCACACCTCACTCATTTCTCCTCGAGGGGGTGAACTGTGATACCATGTCACTTCTCAGCCCTCTTGTCCCCTGCCTCTCTATTCACTCCTGCCCCCCAGTGCCGGTCAGGGCTTTCTTGGAGCTGTGGTATGTCGCCAGTGACTCAAGGTCACCTTGATGCCTGGATTTTCCTGCCTCCCCTAAGCACACCCGGTCGCCTCTCTCGCATTGGCAGCCAGGCTGGCAACCCGCACCGGCCCTCAGCACAGCGCAGGCACTCAAGGGCACAGTGTCTTTCCTTCTGCTCTCGTCTTTCCATCGCCAAAGGGACTTTGACTTCTGACCTCGGCCGCCATCTCGCCCACCCTCCCCACGCATTTGACTCCATCCGCTGTTCTCATGCAAAGCCACATGACATGGAACAATGGAACAGGAAGGTGTCCCTGCTCCTTGCAGGCCTCCCTGAGCAGACGAGAATAGGTTGCCAGTTCACGCCTGATGCAGACAGTCAGACCAAACCACGTCAGCACGGAACGCCTGTGGGAACCGACTGCGGGAGAAGCCCGGCCTGACAGGCACCCCCAGGGCCCGGGGTATGGACGATGAGGGTAAACGCAGCCCACCCTGCTCTCCTGCTCCCGCACAGACGTCATGTATAGGGAAGCAATTTCGTGGGCCTTTTTCGAGGCAGAGGTTTTTGTTCTCAATCATGATCTGCTGCTGCCCCCCAAGCTGGTTCTAGGTGTGCACACAGCAAGGTCAGGAGTGTGACGGTGCTTGGTGTGGCGGACCTGACACCCTCCCCCAGCACTCCCCCCTCCTTCACCCCCTCGCCCTCCCTCTTCCCCAGCCTCCCCTGCTATATCGCCCTCCTTCTCGGGGCTGCTGAAGGCCAATGGTGAGGGTGACAGCTCACACTTCTGTGATGCCTACCACTTGCAGGGCACTGCTCTGAGCACTTTTCTTATATCAGCCCATCTGATCATCACAACAGCCCTCACCTTCCCTGGGATCCTTTGATGCCACATTGCACCCTGTAACTTCCCCTGCCACGCTGGGTACTCTCAACTTTCTTATCCTGCTCGACTTTTATCACCTTGTTACATTCTGTATCACTTAGTTATGTATTTATTATGCTCAGTGTTTTTTGTCTGTTTCCTCCCATGTGAATGAAAGCCCCACGAGAGCAGGGTTCTCCCTCTCTCGTTCACTGATACAGCCACATTCCCAAGAGAGCGCCTGGGACATAGCAGGTCCTGGATATGTAGTTTTGAAATGAATTAGTTGATGGTATTTTGCAGAGAAACAGAGAGGTCCAGTGACTTGCCTAAGGTCAAACAGCTAGTAAGAGACAGAACTAGGACTCAAACCGAGACGTCCCCCACCCAGACTCTATTGCCCACATGCTTAAGTACCAATCTATACTGCCTCTTGAAAAAAACAAGAATCTTCCTTTTTAGCTTATCCTAAAGTTTAGAAACACTTTCATGTTATATTAGTTCTATTAAGTTTTACTGCAACCCACAAGAGAGGAAGCCCAGGCATTGTTATTAGTCCTGTTTTATAGATGAGCAAATAGGCAGATCCAGGCAGTTTATCTCAGGGGAAGTGTAGGTTGACCCTTTGGTGGCCCAGCTGGGGGCTGACTGAGCCTGACCCCACCCTGCCAGCCCGCTGCCTGCACCAGCCTTGCTGTTCCTTCTCATGGGAAGAGCACCCAGTAGACTCTCGGCCACCGTGACTCTGCTCCTGTGCCTGTCCCCTCCATTCCCAAGGACCCTACCTCTGCTCAGAGGAAGCAGGAGGACCCGACCATCTTGCCCTATTGCTAAGGAGGAGCAGTTCCTGTGGGAAGACTCAGGGTGAGGTCCCAGGGGGAGGCCACCCCACGTCCACATGTCTGGTCTTATGGGGGGAGAGGCAGCTTCAGTTGTCACGTCTCCTGCAGTGCACAGTCACCACCGACCCTTTGCTCCTTGCTCCCAAATGCAGTGTAACCACCACTTCCAGCAGCATTTCCCCACCACCCCCTAGGACTCCCTGGCCTTCTCCTCCCAGCCCACAACTCAGCTGCGTCTGAAGGAGACAGGGTGGAGAAGTAGCTGAGAGGGGCTCCCGGCTTACCTTCCACTTTAGTCCCCAGAACAAGGGCAGCCTCTTCCCTGGCTGGGCCACCGAGGCCTTATTTATATCTGAGGGGTGGAGATGGAGCCGTTCCCAGGCCGTTCTGTGCACAGGCTGGAGGAGGGGGCTTACATCACTTGGCCAGACCACACGCAGGCTAGCCAGGAGGACGGACGCCAGAGCAACTCTCACCCTGGGACCCCTTCCAGGACGTCACACTGATCGATGCACAGTTTCACTGCTCAACAGAATGAGCCAGCGCAGGGTTGGGTTACACATTTACTGAAGATTGCTGGAGTGAAGGCCACTGTTACTGGACACTGGAGCGTCCCCTTAGTTGGGTGGTGGCCTGAGGCCAACCCCCCAGGCCTTCTGACCAAGCCCCCCTTGTGATGTGCTTTTGAGAGGCCACGAGGACAGCTGGCTGGAAGGGAGCAGAAGGCCAGGGGCAGGAGAATGAGCTGTGCTCATGCAACTGGGGCCACTTCTGACCCCACTGCTCACCCCTGAGGCATGTGACCTTGAGCAGCTCCAAACAGCCATTAGGCGCCCACCACGTGGGAGGAACCTCTAATAGGCATTGGGAGAAACACACCACCAAGTGAAAAGCACCTTCTGGAATCTTCCAACTTAGCTGTGGAGACAGATAAACACCAACAACAGTGCAGCCAGATGGAAAGGCACAAACAAATGCTTTCAGGTTGAGAAAAAAGCAAACCGAGAAAGCTGGGGAAGGTCCAGGGAGAAATGTCATTGGAGCCGCACCTTGACGCATAAGTAAGTTTGACTTAGAAGTTGCAGAAGGGCTTTTCAGGGGGAGAGGCTTGGGTGATACCCACGCAGAGGGTGGAAGTGTGGGTGGTGGCAGCAAAGACCTGGCCAAATTGCAGCTGCCACCTGTGCCTGCCACCCATGGGGACGGTGGCAAGGTTGCGCTGCATGGATGTCTTTCCTACTGAGCCTCCAGGACCCAGAGCTCCAGGATCAACCCTCAAGGAGTTGGGGCCGACACACACGAAGAAACCTGTTTAGCATCCAGACCCAGGGTGCGGGATCTTGATAACAGAAGCCCTTGAATGCCAGCTCAGGAGGTGGGCATTGAGGCCTCCTGGGGAGGGACTGAGGGTGTCCGAGCAGGGGAGTGAGGCAGTGGCATGAGGCAGGACCTCTGATTTAGAAATCACTCCCAGAGTGATACAGTGAGGAGCAGGCTGGAGTAACGACGCAGAAAGGCGCAGTCATCGAGGTACCAAGCTCAGGAGACTGGGAGAGTGATATAGCCCATAGCCAAGAAGGGGCACAGGAAGTAGAAGAGCTTTGGGGAAGGAAGGTGCTGTGGTTTGCATATAGTTTGTTTGGCCCCACCAAGTCTCATGTTGAAATGTGATCCCCAGTGTTAGAGGTGAGGCCTGGAAGGAGGTGTTTGGGTCCTGGGGGCAGATCCCTCGTGAAGGGCTTGGTGCTTTTCTCAGGGGAGTGAGTGAGTTCTCTTAGTTTCCACAAGAGCTGACTGTTAAAAAGAGCCTGGCACCTCCCCGCCCTCTCTCTTGCTTCCTCTCTCACAATGTGATCTCTGCACACACTGGCTCCCCTTTGCCTTCCACCATGAGTAGAAGCTCCCTGAAGCCCTCACCAGAAGCAGATACTGGCGCCATGCTTCTTATACAGCCTGCAGAACCATGAGACAAATGAACCTCTTCTCTTTATAAATTACCCAGCCTCAGGTATTCCTTTATAGCAACACAAATGGACTGAGACAGAAGGCAAAGAGTTTGATTTTTGGATGGGTTTCTTTTGAGGTGTCTGTTGGAAGCCAGTGGTGAATACTCAGGTGGACATTTCCAATGCTCAGGAGGGAGATTTGGGCTGGAGACACAGGTGTAGGGTACGGCATAATAAGAAATACATATTTGGTCTCCCCTGCTAGTTCCTGGCACAGAACTTCTAAAACCCTTGTAACCCTGGGTGTTAAGTGCAATCAGAGCATCTTTTGTCCTAATATTTGCTCTTAGTCCCTAGTTCCTAACACAAGAGCTTTAAGACCTTTGGAATTTCCAGAGTGATAAGAGTGTCTTTCTGTCTGCTCATAAGATGATTGATAATGGTTGAAAGTCCCTAGATAGCTTCAGGACAAAGACTGATGGCCAGAGGAACCAACCATGTGATTAGAGGGTGGGAACTTTCAGCCCCACCCCCTGACCTCCAGGAAGGGGAGAATGGCCGGACATTGAGCTCAATCACCAATGGCCAATAACTTAATCAATCATGTCTATGTGATGGAACCCACATAAAAACCAAACAATGGGGTTCAAAGAGCTTCCAGGTTGGTGAATTCATCCACAAGCCAGGAGTGTGTTACATCCCAATTCCATAAGGATAAAAGCTCCTGTGCTCTGAACCCTTCTGGGCCTCACCCTACTTACCTCTTCATCTGGCTGTTGGTGTGTATCTCTTCTAATAAAACAGTAAATGCACATAAGGTGTTTCCCTGACTTCTGTGAGCCATTCTAGCAAATTATCAAACATGAGGAGAGGGTCACGGGAACCCCTATGTGTAGCCAAGCTGGACAGAAGTGTGGGTAAGCTGGGCACCCACTATTTACGACTGGTGTCTCAAGTGAGGGGAATGGTCTTTCAGCACTGAGCCCTCGACGTGTAGCCAGGTGCACACTAACTTCAGGTAGCTAGGGTCAGGACTGAATTGTAGGACCCCCAGTTGGTATCTGGAGAGTTGGAGAATTGGTCATTGTGGGAAAAACCCCCCCACTCATGTGGCGTCAGAAGTGTTTTTTGTAGAGAAATAGGTTTTCCTTTAGGGAGGCAAATGTATCAAGGTATAATTCAGGTCCCACAAGTGGAGACAGTTTACCCAGGGAGAATTAAAAACGAGGAGAGAGAGAGAGAGGAGGGAGATCCAGAAGTGGGGGATGGGTAAGGAGTTCGGGTGGGAGGGGTCCGCAGGCCAGTGCAAGAGGCAGGGGATGGTGTTCCAGAAGCCCAGGGGGAGGGGTTTCTGATGTTTGGAGTCTGGGGATGAACGAGGTCTGTTGGGCAATATGTCATGAAGGCTGAAAGCTGTCGGTGCTGAGATGCCTCTACCCAAATCATTCCTGATCAGTCATTTCCAACTCTGCACAGGTCATCAAAGACCAAAAGGACATTGCTGGCTAGCTAGAGAGTGGCCTCAGGGAGGGCCAGGCGGAGATGGTTAGTGAAGCCAAAGGGAGGACAAGGGGGATACGTTGAATTGTGAGCTCCTCTCTAAAGAAATGTGGTAAGGATGGGAGGAGGGATTGGGAGACTCTGTGTTCTCCACCTAAGACAGAAGGAAGAATTACTGTCTATCGAGCAGCTGTTACATGCCAGCTCCATAAATCTTCTCAACATGTCTGCAACACAAGTCTTACTACACCCAGCCCTGCGGGGTGGGGAACCTGTGGCCTTGGGGCCACATGTGGCCTTCTGGATCCTTGAGTGTGGCCTTTTGACTGAATCCAAATTTTCCAGAACAAATCCTTTTAATCAATGGATTTGCTCTGTGAAGTGAGGGGCCGCACTTGGGGATCGGGAGGGCCACATGTGGCCTTGAGGCCACAGGTTCCCCACCCCTGCATGAGGTCAAAAGAGATTCAGCCATTTGCTAAATGTCTCCCAGAAAGAAAATGGTGAATTGAGGTCTGACTGATGCTTGTGCTTTTTCTACCACATCCATTAATTTGTTCAACAGCTTCTTATTGAAGACCTACTACATGCACACAATTCATCTCTGAGGTGATTACAGAAAACAAATAAAACATGGCCCTACCCTCATGAAGCCAACAGTCCCACATGGAGTCAGGATTAATCCATCATTGCACATATAAATTCTCTTGCATTGGGATAAACGTTAGGAAAGGAAGGAGCAGTGAGTTCCCTGAGTACACAGCAGAAAGCCTGGTCCAGCCTCAGAGGTCAGACAAGACTCTCTTTGAGAAAGGGGCAGTCAAGGCAGGACCTCAAGGATGAGTGGTAGTACCCCCAGGAGCAGTATTGGTGGAGCCCAGATGGTCTCCATCACCTCTCCCAGGTATAATGGGCTACAGGGGTGGTGCATGCCTCCATGCAGGTTTCTATCCTTTCCCTCAGCCTTTGCCCTTTCAGACAAGGCTGCACACCTGCCCTGAGTGAACAGGAGCCTCAGCAAACTTGCCTGATGCTGCAAGACAGAAAGACGTACACAGTCCCAGGGATAGTCTTGGCTAGGAAAGGTGCTCTCTAAGCCTATTCGGCAGCCCACTTCCACTCAAGCATGTGGTTTGAACATTGCAAATGAAATTTAGGTTGTGCTTGTTGATGTGGAATTGAGGTTTCATTTCTGATAAGTAGTCTTAGCCCCACTCTCCAAAGGCCTGCAAATGCCTCACAGTGTCTGCCTGAGCAACAGTAGTGAGACCTCCTCTCTACAAAAAAATACATAAATACACAATTTGCCTGGCATGGTAGTGCACAGTCCCAGCTACTCTGGAGGCTGAGGCAGGAGGATTGCTTGAGCCCACAGTTCAAGGCTGCAGTGAGCTATGATGACACCACTGCACTCCAGCCAGGGCAACAGAGCAAGACCCTGTCTCCAAAAAAAATTAAAATGAAAAAAAAGACAATCAATATCAAGGTGTGGGAGGACACCTGCTCTATAGGCAAACCATTCTGCACACTTTTTTAATTAAACTAGTGAAGTTTAGAGGGAGAGGTCCTGAACCCCAAGTATGTACATAACCAGATTTTTCTGTATATCTCCAAATGGCCGAAAGATAGTGTATAAACTAAGACAAGAAGAGTAAATCATGAGACCATGAAACTGGAAGGACCCTCCCAATGGTACTGACCTTAGACCCCAAGCTGAACCTAAGAGCGCTTTCCTCTAAATTTTCTAAGTGCCCCTCCAGTGCCTGGAGCTGGCAGAGTGGCAGGACCATAACCTGCATAGTCCCTGGTTCCTGTTTCTCCCTTTCAGTGCACTTCCCCACCCTCTACTCATCCCTAAGCTGCACCAGGGTTGACTGGATGTCCAGGTAGCTCTGAGACTCCTGCCTATGGGGCATTCCACAGTTCCAGGAGGACAGTCTGCTAATTGAATCACTCTCAATGACTGCCACAGGATTTATTTCACTAGTATTAAACAGCAGGATCACATAAGACTGGGCTGCCAGAATGGTAGTGATGTGCTCCTTTGGGGTGATTCTCATGCCACACACAGGACTTCAGAGCTCTGAGCTACCAACAGCCCACTGCCAATCCCTGGGCTTGTGTATGGGCTCAGGTGACTGCTGTCATCTGCTTGTGTTCCATGGTGTTCTGTCTGCTCTATAGCACCCGTGGGTACAGGTGGCAGCAGTGTCTTTCTGCTTGTGTGCCCCTGCCTCTAACTTGGCATGGTCACTTCACTCCCTCTGCAGACTCTGTGCCTTATGCCAGGCAGTCCTCCAGGGGAAGTTGTCCTATCTATTCCAAGGACTTTCAAAACTGTTGCTGTGTACACTAAAGACCCTCCTGACAGGTGCCCCCTTGAGCCTCAAATCAATGTAGTGACATCATGCTTCCAGGGTGGGTCTTCAGTCATGCCAGGCAAGGGAGGAACATTCCTTGGGACAATGAGACTGTTCTTTTCCCTTAGCCCATGCCCTTGCCTGTCCTCCCACTGGTGTTCAGGTGTAGAAGATGGGTTAGATTAGCACTGAAAGAGATCACACTCTAGGAGTGCACCCTGACTGGATGGCCTGCAGAGTTCAAGAGAAAACATGTTAGGAAGATGTGGTGTTCTACATTTATGCTGTAAAAATCGCAAACAGTAAATTTAACATGACCAGAAAAAGAATTGTAATTCTTATTTCCCTATAGGCAAAACTTGCATTCATGGTCATGATAGCAGCCTTGGTGAGAGTCAGTGGAAGCCAGTGATCACAAGCGACATGGTGGGTGATGCAGTGTCAGGAGTGCTGATGCACCCAGCCTTAAATATGTGGTATTAGGGAACTGCAGGGGATGGAAGGGCAATACTGCTTCAACACAAACAGGTTCCAGGAGCCACAGCATATCCTCTGTGGCAGATATGAAATCATCCAGGGATGGCACATTTAACAATAAAGAACAGGAAGAGATTGTCATGGAATGCCCAGGCACTGTCATCAAAACCACAAGGGGGTTCCGGCCTAGGTCTAGTTACTCACCACACAGAGAGACAATTTACTGAGACAATTAGGATTGCCAAAGAAGCAAGGAATTTTTAATATGAAAGATGTCAGCCAGGAGAACAGGGGAAGCAGCCTCAAATCCATCTCCCTGACTAACGGAGAGTAAGGGTTTTTAGCTAAGGCCTATGTGTGTTGGGGCAGGTTAGTGAGGGGTGGTGAACCTTGGCATCAGGAAGTCTACATAGGGGCATTTAGAATCTAAACTCCTTTGTCTTGCAGACATTCCGTTTCTGGGAAACAACTCAAAAGTTCAAGTGGTTAGTTAAAAATTACGGTACTCTTAAAAGTAGACCTACCATTCAATCCAGCAATCCCACTACTGGGTATCTACCCAAAGGAACAGAAGTCATTACATCAAAAAGACACATGTACTCATATGTTTATTGCAGCACAATTCACAATTGCAAAGATATGGAATCAACCAAAATGCCCATCAACTGATGAGTGGATTAAAAAAATGTGTATATATACTGCAGAGTGCTACTCAGCCATAAAAAGAATGAAATTCTGTTTTCTGCGGCAACCTGGGTGGAACTGGAGACCATTATCCTAAGTGAACTGTCTCAGAAACGGAATAACAAATACTACATGTTCTCACTTACAAGTGGGAGCTAAGCAATGGGTATACATGGTCATACAGAGTAATATAATGGATGGTGGAGACTCAGAAGGGGGACAGTGAGAAGGGGGTGAGGGATCAAAAATTACCTATCGGGTACAATGCATACTATTCAGGTGATGGGTACACTAAAAGCCCTGACTGCATCACTATACAATTCATCCATGTATCAAAAAACCACTTGTATCCACTAAATCTACTGAAATAAAATAAATAAATAAACAAATAACTTTAAAAAAAAAGTTACAGGGTTATGGTCATCAAGCCCTCCTGGCCTGGGAATCTAAAACATGAGAGGAAGAGGATTGTAAAAAACATAGAGGAGTCATTGAGTTTTGTTCATAGAGCCGGTTATAGCACTAGGAAGCATCGTTATGTTCACTGATTGGACAATAAACAAACACATAAGTACCTCTTGTCTGCCCGTTACTCTAAATCTTCATTTAAAAACAAATCGTCATATCTCATATGGGCCTGTGAATTCTGTAATGTATTTTTAAAATGACTTTGTTCATATAGACAAGGCCTCCTCAAAAATTACTTGTCTGGGGCCCCACATACCTTAGGGGTGGCCCTACCCTCAAGAGACCACCCAAAGTGCCCCTACCTCTGAGTCAGTTAGTTGGGACACCAGAGGCCTGGGTCCTATGCCTGGCTCTGCCACTAGCTGGTTGTTTGAGGATCAACAGGTTGTTTAACTACAATAACAAGCAGACCTGGACATAGAAGGGGGATGTGAGCATCTAATGTTGATCGAGCACTTACTGTGTGCCCAGTGTTTAAATATTTCAGCTCTTAAGGCTGAATATCCTGTTGTGTGTATTATACTGTGTACCACATCATCTTATCCATTCATCCACTGACAGAGACAAGTTGTTTCCATACCTTGGCTATTTGAATAATGGGTTCACAAAAGACCATGAGATCTGTGAAGGGAAAAGGGAGAGTTTTATTGTCTATTTTTTAAAAATCTGCAGATTGGAGAGGCACAGTCTTCAGTGCAAGTGAAAGCGTGCACTCTGAAGAACAAAGAAAAGGTTAGAGGCTTTATAAAAAGGAGAAATATTACACATTTTTATAATTCTTTGAGGAATTTTCTTGGCACTAGCAAGGTTTTGAGGAGCTGGCAAGCTCTGATTGGTGCGTGACGGCAGTGGGCAAAACTAGTCTGAGAGTTGCAATAGGTTGCTTCAGGAGTCATTAGATAAAACTGGTTCCCAGTTACTGCAGTCGGTTTCAGCTGCCAGGCTTGCAGAGAATTACATTTTTGCAGCAATGTTTTGTGCCCTTTTCCCCCTGACTTAATGACTCTGTTTTAGTTGCGTGTGACAAGACTGACCCAATTTGTATGACCAACTTTCACATGAAAGTGCTGACTTCATTTCCTTTGGGTGTACACCCAGAAGTCTGTTTCTTCTGTTGAACCCTTTTAGACACCACATGATGCCTTGGGCAGTGCCTTGTGGCGTGCTATTGATTCCGATATAGTCAGCCGTGGGCTGGAGGAGAACAGTGATCTGACAAAACAAGTTCTGGGAAATTCTGTGATTGGAGCATTTTCAGAAGTTACAGCCACGCTGCTGGCTTCTCTTGGTCACCAGTCGCAGTTGTGTAAATAGGAAATGGGTTGTTTGCGTCTATCAATTTCAACATTAGCTGATATAATTAGTGAATCCAGTTACATGTTCTTGTGAAAAGTGGTAATAAACTTTATGCCAAACACTGTTGGATGCTCACACACACACACACACATTTCTGATCTCTTTCTCCTTTTGTTCACCTCCACATAAAAATTGAGAAAATGAAATACTCACTTTCCTACTCCCTTCTGTAGCCATTAGTGGTCAAGTAAGATCGTTCTGGCCAATGACACAAAAACAGAAATCTGTGAGGGCTTCTGGGACACTTTTGCTGTCCTTTTATTAGCAGAGTCAGTGGCTCAGACTCTACCCCTTCTTCCTGCTTCAGATGTTGATGCAATTGCTGGAGACGGACCAGCCGTCTTGCAAGCATGAGGCAACAAATGTAAGGACCAAAAGCCAACAATCTAAGAATGATAGAAAACACCTGGGCTTTTGATTGGCATATAAAGCTATTTAAACTAGTACCAATGATTGCCTACCTCTGGACCTCTGCTTGTTTGAGCACTATTAGCATTTTCAGGCAACTGTGTGTAGCTAAAAACATTCCTAAGTGACACAACCTTTATTCTCATTCAGAGGCCAGAAGAGCATTACTCAAGAATTCAATTCCATTAAGTACAGTATATTTCCTGTTGAATTTTGACCTCTTTGTAATGAGTTTTGCTTTTATGTTTGTTTTAGTTGTTTTTGTTTTTAAGAGGAGTCATCAAAGTGTAGAGTGTAACATTTGCCCTGTTAAGTCCAGAGCTTGTCTGCTATGCCCAGATGGGTTGATGACTGTAGGTCATGACTGAATAACAAGGCTAATGCCATGCCTTGCTTTGCTATTAGCTTTTACTGTATTGTCTAACATGCTCCATCCATAATTAACCTTGTGATGTGGGTCTGGGTGATTTTTTTGCTTTCATTTTCAATAAGCTAGGAAAATGGTTATCTTCTCTCTATCCACTCCCAAGAGGTTTTATGGTTCTTAAGTCTGCAGGGTGTTGAGCTCCTCTAAGAAAACCATATGTGACCCCAGCGACACAGGCATTGTTGGTGTACAGAGTTTTTTATAACAGTGTGATCCTGAAAAACTGGGTGAAAAGACAAACATTTCTAATGTGCATTCCAGGAGCTTTCTGTTTATGGTAGTCCACGGTCAACCCTGACAAGTAAAGAATAGTTTTATGAAACAAATAATAGAATGAACATTCATCTATTCCAGGAATTGACAAACTGCAGCCCATGGGTCAAATCTGGACCGCCATCTGTTTGTGTAAATAAAGTTTTATTGCAACACAGCCAAGCTCATTAGTTTATGAATAGTTTATAGATGCTTTCACACTACAGTGGTTGAGTTGAGTAGTTGCAACAAAGAACATGTGAGTAAAGCTTAAAATACTTATTACCTGGCCCATTACAGAAAAAGTTTACTGATCCCTAATCTATTCTGTTAATTCAGATTGTCAATGACAGAGGTGTTGGATACATACTTGGATATTGTCCTTTCATTCAAAATTTAGCTTTAGAAACATCCACTGTATTTATAGCCCTTATATATTATATAATTTTATTATTCCGTTCCTATGTGAAGGGATGATTACTCAGGGAATTCTGAACATAATGACACCAAAATAATTAGACAATATGTTTTATTCAATTCACAATGAATTGTCCACCAATCTATCTGGGCAATGGTTAGAATTGCACATTACAAACTTTGTCACTGAATAAAAATCAATTTAAAAGGATATTATTTGAAAATTTTAGATCTGCAAAATTTGAACCTGGGACATTGGACTTGACTATAGGGAAAGAAACAAAACAAAACAAAAGGAAACTTTGGATCTGGCCATAAAAGAAAACTCTCAGTGGCAGAAGCTATAATCAGGAAAATTTGATGGGGACAAAAGCTAATTGATTAATCATGTCTTTATTATAAATGGAGAAGAATTTATCCCGATGGAAATTACTTTCGACAAATAAAAATGGAAAATGTTTCATTAATTAACTTTTAGAAAAATAAAAATGATTTAACTAGACTATATAAAAATTGATTAAGAGATTAAATTGGCTTAATGGATTTTATTCCAGAAAATACTTTTTCAATTAAAATTCATCATTAGTCACATAAATCTGAGTAAAATATTCTTATATAAAATGGTGCGTTCTCAGGCACCCGCAGTTTGTTTGGCGGAGTGCCTCCCTAGTTCAGGGATGGCCCTGGACAGGCCTGGGATGCAATTTCTGTGTCAGTAGAGTAAGGCCCCATGAATACAAAGACAGAAAGTACTGTTTTCAAATCTATTTTTTCCATTCAGACTTATTTGCACTTATACGACTGCAGCAATGTGTCACTGATCCGAACTCTGTGTGTTTGCTTTGGCGCTCCTGGTTGGGGACAGTCTACAGCGAACAGTTCTCTCTCCATTTAATAAGTTTAGATAAGAAATGCCTGTCCAAATGGAAAAATGCTGTCACCCTTTTCCCACCAATGCCCCATAGCTGCTGTCCTTCTGGGCCTGAGATGCTATCTCTTGTGAAAACTGAGTTCCAGAAATACTATTTATTTAATGTTCAGTTCATCTTCTATGGAAAACATGGCAAATAAACTTGTAAAGAGAAATATCAGTTAGTGCCTTTCTACTGCCAACGAGAAGGTGAGGCGAATTCAGAGTGGAGTGGAGAGGCCAGTCGTGGTAGGACTGCTAGGAAAGGCTGCCAACCGGAGCCCTGGTCACCTCTAGGGCCTCCTGCCAGCCGTCGCACAGACAGCTAAATGACTGAACATCCTGGCCGAACATTGGTACAAGGAGAAGTACCCACATCAGTTGTTTTGCTCATCTTAATGATAAGAAGGACATGCCTTATAAATGGTTCACTGGCAAATGGTCGCGCTAACTGGACATAGGACTTAGCCTGAGATGTCACACTACTGGCTAAGGTGGGACAGGGCTCTATTTGGTTTGCACTTACAATGTTTGAAAAAAAAACAAAAGAAGAACTTAGCTGGATTGACCAGTTACATCACTTTATTATATCCTGAATCAACAGTACAGAGTCTAATGGGTGAATGGATCTCTCCTATTATACTTTCCAAACATCCCTGCTCCACCACTCAGCAGAGTCTTTTATGTATGTTATTCAAACTGAGAGAATCGTGAGGTCCCAGACGACCCCCAGAGTCTTCATCTTGTTCCTCCTGTCTGCAGGTTTGTCTCAACCCCACAGCAGGGCCTCAAGGAGGAAAGCCAGACACTGCATCTCCCCAGCCCTTTTCTTCTCACCCCGCACTATTCCCTTCGATCTCCCAGTGTTTACCGAGGAGACATCTGGGCTATCAGTGTGGGGAATAAGGAATTTGGATAAGAAATCTGCAAGTTCTCTCGTCTCCTTTTCTCCTAAGTGGTCATGTGAACGGTGACCTTCTGGCGTCAAGGTTGCTATCTCTGCTGTCTACACCAAGGATGGCGAATGGTAGGATGTTCAGGTGAGGTGGCAGGAAATTAGCACCCCAGTGGTTCTTGGAGAGCCCTAAAACCACACCAGTGGTGCTCAGGGTTGACCCTGATGCCTAGAAAGGACGTTCTCACCTAAAGAGTCGAGACAAGAGAAAGGCATGACTCACCTCAGCTCTCTGCTCCAGACTTGAATGACCCTTCCTTGCCAGGAATTGCTGCTTTCACCCCTGTTTGGGTTGCTCCCACCAAGCTAGGGCAGGGAGACTATCTCATAATACCAAGTATTACACCCAATTGTGCACCCGGATGTCTTCCCCAGGAGGCAACCTCCAACTGCCCTCACCGGGTTATTCCGTGATCTTAACCAAAACTATCAATCAGACTCAACAAATATTTACTGAGCACATATAAACAGATTACAGTTACAGAGGAGATTAGAAAATTAAGAGGGAATACTCTGTACAGCTTTATGCCATTAGGTGAGAAAACCTAATTAATGGGCACAATTTCTAGCAAAACTTAAATAACCAATACAGGCTCAAGAAAAAATAGAAACCCTAAGTAAATAACTAAGGAGGACACACAAAGTTACAGTTGAAGTTCTACCTCCCCAAAAGACACTATGCCTAAATGGAAAAATGATAAGTTCTAATCACTTCTGAGGAATCAATAATTCTCATCTTTTGTGAATAATTATCGGGTGCCTACTCTGTATAAGGTGCTGGCCTAGTGCTGGGAACCATGAAATATACGACATTTTCCTGCCTTCAAGGGTCTTAGCCACATTGGAGAGGTAATATCTATACATATGAAGGCATCACCAGCAAAATAATAGCTACAATAATGAAATGCTGGCACTCACTAAGGACTTTTGATGTACAGATTATCCTTCCAAGCATTTTATATCTATGTCTTTGCATTCTTTGTAACAGGGTATGCAGCAAGGCTCAGAGAAAGGGAGAAAGGTCAGTGCGTACTATCAGCACATACATTTATTTTGCTCTTGCATTATATTCTCTTTCATTAATGTAAAAATATGACACATTTTTACATTCCTTGCAATCCCCCAGTAGAAAACTTCCTGTCTCATGGGTGGTGGTGAGGGCTGAATTAGTTAACGTAGGAAAGCATCCGGGACAGAGCCTGACATGCGGTGAGCCTGCGTAAGCATTAGCTGCTATCACTCCTGAAAGGTCTGCCAGGAATGTGGTTGTCCCCCAGTAGATCAGGGAAAGAGAGTCAGGCACCCAGGGGGCTCACTTGGCTACGCTAATGGCAAACAAATAATGCAAAGGCGATCGGACCCTCGACCGCAACACTAACACCGACCCCCCAAGCCTAAAGCTTCTGCCTGGTGCAGTTTCTCCACCAGCGGCCCAGGGCCACCACCCTGCCCTTTGGCCCCGCTCTCCACTCCCTCCCTGCACTTTCAGCCACACTCAGCAAATAGCCTCCAGCTGTACGCACTCTCCCTAGCGCCTGGGTAGTGTTCCCAGCAGCCAGTGGACACTGAAAGGACAAATGCAACTTAAAAACAAAAGGCTTAATTGTCCAGGTTGAAAACCAGGAAAGAGATTCCCCTCCCCTCCTTTTTCTCAGAGCACTTAGCTTGGAAGACTTGTAATTATAAGTACTTTCTCCTCTCTTTGAAATATACACAAAATCTTTTTGAAGACTGGATAGGACTGTCTTTCTCAAGGACCCGGGAGCCCTCTCCAGAGATAGCGTCCCCTGGCTCCAGCTGCTGGGGGAGGGTAGGGGTCTCCCCCAGTGAGCTCCCAGCTCCAGGCTGCCGTGCTGCCTCCTACAATAAAGACGTGAGACATTTGTTTTCCCTCTGGATAAAGCCAATGGGCTAACACAGATGGTCATCCCAATTGCCAGGTAAAGTTAGGATGAATTATGTGTGACAAAGGGTGTTGTCAAGTCCTCTTACTTGAGGACTAATTACTGCCCACCTTGAAAACATGTGGAATGAGCTGTATCTGCTTGGCTGTATAAGGGGGTGCTATTCCTTTCTGTCTTGGCAGTCTCTTAGCAGACTGTCTGCAATGTGCATCACATTCTGGTTTAATGGTCTTTCAATTACAAGAATGTTTTCTTTCCTTGCTACCTTTGTGGGAAGGATTTCTGGGTTGGGAGAAGATTTTGTTTTTAATTATATCTCCCCAGCAGTGCCCCATAACTGTCTGCCTAATGCAGGCACGGCTCCCCGGATGTCCCATGGGCCTCCTACCCGAACTCTCTGCTTCCCCTCTGGCCCCGTTCTGTCTGTTACCCACATGGCACACAGCCAATCCTTTCTTCAGTATAAATCACATCAGAGTCCCTCTCGGAGTAAAGTCCCCAAGGCTGCCCACTGCAGTTAGAGGAAAGTCCTGAATCCTTGCCATGCGTGGTCATTTATGAGACCTGGCCACTACCCTCCTCTCTAAGACCTCGTACCATGCTCCTCCTGGCCCCTGGTTCTAGCCACGCTAATCTCTGAAGGAGCTCAGGAAATTTCACCCCAAAATATGACTCGCTGTTGTAAAGGGTATTTTGAGGCAAAGGCCCTTAAAAATCAACAGAGTTTGGAAGGGGCTTTCCCTTTGTCTGCATAAACCAGACAGACCCACCAAAAAGAACAATTGACTTCCCTTCCCCTCCCTGTTATCTTAATATATTGCAGGAAAGAAGATAAAGAACACAACCAGACCTGGCCCAATCTATTTTAAATATAATACTTGTCTCTCAGATTAATTTAATTTGCAAAGAGAATCATTTACAAGTCCGTCTGTTTTCCCCCCATCCATTCTTTCTCCCTAGTATCTATTCATCCTCCCGAGCAACCATTTATTGCCCGTAAACAGAATTACCTACATTCCTCATTTCCCCCTCCCTCTAAAAGGAGGGTATATAAAGTTCTGGACCTCATCGGGATATGGGGTAATCACTCTGTGGTTCTCCCTATGGGTGTGGTAAATAAACCTCTCTCTCTTATTAATCTGCCTTAATTGTGAGTTGATCTTTCAGCCAACCTTTGAACTTCAGGGTGAAGGGGAAGCTTCCCCGCACCCTCACACCTCTGAACACAGATATTCAATACCATCCCAATACCACCCAGGGCATGATGCTTGCTGTTCCCACCACCCAGTATCTCCATGCAGCAGCTCATCACTCATACCTCAGCTACAATCTCACCCTCGAGAGGCCTTCTGTGATCACCCCCAAAGAAGTGCCCCTCCCCACCACCCTGTCAAACCTTGTCCCATTGCCCCACCCTAGCTTCTTTATAAGGATTATCACCATGTGAAATGGTATTACGTCCTGGTTTATGTACAGTGAACTCTCTGAGGGTTAGCCTTGTTCATTGCAATATTTCCAACACCTAGAACAGTGTGGGCCAGAGGTAGGAGGTAGGTCTCAAAAATCTGTGTTTCCACCAAAAGCAGGGAGGGGCAGGGCTAGGAACAACCCTGGCTTTCTTGATGAATTACAGTTGACCCTTGAACAACACAAGGTTAGGAACACCAACCCCCTTTGCAGTTGAAAATTTGATTATAACCTTTGACTCGCCAAAAACTTAACTCCTAATAGCCTACTGTTGACTGGAAGCCTTATCAATGACATAAACAGTCGATTAACACATAGTTTGAATGTTATATGTGTGATATACTGTATTCTTACAATAAAGTAAGCTAGAGAAAAGAAAACGTTATTAGGAAAATCATAAGGAAGAGAAAATATACTTAACTATTCATTAAGTGGAAGTGGATCATCATAAAGGTCTTCATCCTGGTCATGTTAGCATTGAGTAGGCTGAGGAGGAGGAGGCAAGGAGGGGCTGATCTTGCTGTCTCAGGGGTGGCAGAGGCAGAAGAAAATCCACTCATACATGGACCTGTGCAGTTCAAATCTGTGTTGTTCAAGAGTCAACTGTACGTTCAGAGTATGCTGAATTAGCACAGTGAATGCAGGCAGGTACCCAAATCCATTCTGGGCACAGAGTACAGGTGCAAACAAATAATTGATCTATTATAAGTCAGTCCCTTTTTGCAAAAATCCCTTTTGATGGAAATGATACAATATCACTATCAGCTCTGAAACTCAACCCTTTACCAGTGATTTCCAAATACATTTATACATGTTCACCTGGCCAAAAAAAAAAAAAACAAACCAAAACCATCTAAGCTTTAAAGTTTGTGAGAGCAAGTACCATGAGAAATGCCAGAAGGAAACTTCAGTGAGTGCCTTTGGTTATGAGGTCGATTTTCTTACTAAGTGATTTGTTTGCATTTACCTAGACCTCGAAGGCTGTCTCATTTTCTACAATTTAATAAGTCATGCCAAAATGTCATCCTAACTTGTAAAAATAGAAAGCACCTTGAAGACTTTTCCACTGGAGAATTTGGCAATGAAGTTCAGAAGGGGTGAACCCATCCAATCCCATATTACTTACAAATGGATTTTGACAGCTGTTTCACCCTAGTCTCTGTCTGCTCATTATATCTGGTTAGATGGGGCCACTTGAGGGCCGCTGTGAGGGGGACTGGAGTCGTCTTCATCTCAGCTGGTCTCCCCTTTAGCCACTATCTCACTTGGAGACCATGTCTCAGACTCGTTCTGCCAGTCATTTAGGATCACCACCCCCATTTGCAAGATAAGACACTGGTCCAGAAAATGGTTTGGGTTCTACTCTGGTGACACTCAGAAGCTTAACTCAAGACCCTTGAAGCTTCTCACCCATCTGCTCTCTTACGTTGGCACATGTGTTTTCCCTCTCTCTCTTATAGCTATCAGCTGATCCTCTAATAAGTGGGTCCCTGGCACACACTGGAGTTTGTATGTGAGTGTGCATGCATTATATCTGTTTTATTAAAATCTCTATGCTCAGTTCACAATAGCCAACAGGTGGATGCACCCCAAGTGTCCATCAATGGAAAAACGGAAAAACAAAATGTGGTCTACCCATACAATTCAATACTATTCAGCCAAAAAAGAAAGGAAATTCTGACACATGCTACATGATGGATGAAACTCAAAGGCATTATGCTAATAAAATAGGTTAGTCACAAAAAGACAAATACTGTATGATTCTACTTATATAAGATTCCTAGAATAGTCAGAGTCATAGAGACAGAAAGTGAATGGTGGTTGCCAGACGACGGGGATGGGGAGTTTCGGTTTGGGAAGATAAAAAGACTTGTGCGGATGGTGGTGATGATTGCATGACAATGTGAACTGAACAACAGTGAACTGAACACTTAGAAATGGTTAAGATGATAAATGTCATGTGTGTATTTTACCATAATTTTTATATATATATAAATGGTATCTATATATCTCTGTAGGGAGATATATATATATCTCATCCCTATGTACGGGGCAAGACTACTTCAGGAAGAATTTAATTCACACCTGGCAAATATAATTGGCCATGCTTATCTTCTTAACAAAAGGCAGAGACACCCTGGTGGAGAGGGTCTCTAATCAGGTCATTTCCTCAACAGTTGCTCACCAAATACTTTATGGGTCCCCTACCCTCTTGTGGGAGAGCATTGCCCACATCACAACTGGCCAGCAGGATGGCGTCCTTTACGGACTTCACTAAAGGCTTCCTTCCACTGCCTCCCAGGGGATGGGGACCCTCTCACCCTGACTGCCGGGAGAAGGGGGCAGAGTATGGTTTCTCCTTCCTCCTCCTTCTCTCTCCTTCTTAGAGTGGATTAGCAACCCTGCTCCACCTTCCAAGGTGTCATTAGTTATCTCAAGAAGGGTTGTCAACTTCTCATCAAACCCTCAAGCTAAATGATTTCCAATTCATGTTTAATATTTTTCCCTTTTTGTTTTTAAATTACTATGAAAATTAATACATGATCTTCTGTAAAAACTCGAAACAGAAGTACATAAAGTGGTATTCTTGTTCTCCTCCTGCCCACCCTGTGCCCAACCTCACTTGAAGGAGGCCTGCACCCCTTTTAGCCGCTGGGCCCTGGGATGGCTAATCCGGTGGTCCTTCTGGATCCCCCTGCCACCTGCTTTGTCCCCTGGGTGGCTGGTTTATGTGGATGATGGATGGTGTCACGGGGCTCCATGACTTCCCTGGCTTTGACTCCACAGCCTCTCCTTCCCTTTAAGAAGGCATCAGGTGACTGCATCCTCCCCACCAGGTCTGCATTGCTATAGGTTCTAGAGGGGCCCTGCTGCATCCAGCCCCAGGGAACCGCTCAATGCTCAATCTATTCTGATTTTCTTGCCCACACCCTTGTAAATAGTTCATTGCTTAAACCTTCCTCAAGTTGCCCCATTCAAATGTATTGCCTGTTTCTTCTCTGGACCCTAACTTTACTATTTAAAAGAAAACTGTCTCACCCTACATCTGGGGAAGGAATTTGGAAAATTGTGTCAAATCTCAAAGAAAGATAATATCCTAAATCCAAAGAGTTTGCATGTCTTCACTGTAACTCTTGATGCAGTTGAGGAAACACAGGTTGTTTAATAATACTCAGCTCTTAAAATCATTTTCTGCTTCCAAGCTTGTAAACAAATTTGTTTCTTTACATGTAAATGTTTAAGGCAAAGTTTTGTTGATTTTTATTTAACTCAATTGACCTCTTGGCTGTTTGGTCTTAATCATAAGAATTATTTCAAACATTTTTGTTTCCCCAGTGTTCTCCCAACATCTGGAGCATGAACACAGTTCTCAAATAAAAATGGGGACTGAGCAAGGAAGAAATATGTTACTCTGGGTGTTCAGGTTTTAATTAAATATTTCCTGTATCCTAATTTATTTTTCCTAAATAGCCACTTGCTACTATCTTATCTAACGCAATTCTTCGAGCAGCACTTTGCGGCAAAATATCAAACTCCTAAAGCTCAGTTTCCTGGTGGGCTGGGCTTCAATCCCTTAAAAAGGTAGACATGGACACAAATACATGCTTCCCTGGAGTCTGTAGTGGGCATCCGTCTTTCTGGCGCCTGGACCCCTGTCATTCTCAGGTAGAGGCTAGAAGCACTGTGAGTGGGAAGCTCTGTCCTCCTCAGGCTGAGGGCCAGGCCCACACTAACCCAACCACCCTGGAGTTGGAATCCAGAACACAGAGGAGGTTCCAATGCTGAGGACAGTTGACTTTTCTCCATCCGTCTTTCTGACCCTGCTGCAAAAACATTCCTGCTTCTGCCCTTGTAGCAATCCTAGTTCCTGCTCATCTCCAGGCCTGGTTCTTAGCCCCTCTGTCCATTTTCTGAGCTCCCCAAGCCCTTTTATCAGATGCCCTTCTGCCTAACTTACACAGATCTAGCTGCTGTGCTTGCAGTGAGAACCCTGACACATACAGGGGTCATTTCCACAGAGTGCCATGCTTAGGTGACTGCTAAGAATATTTAGAGACCATTTATTATTATTATTATTATTATTATTGCTATTAAAACAAAAATCACATTTTTAGCACTGCAACTTTACAAAACACCATAGGAGGCAAAATTAGGCACAGACCTCACTTATTTTTTTAAAAATAGCTTTATTGAGATGTAATTCACATACCACACATACAATTCACCTAATTGAAACACACAATTCAATGATTTTTAGTATATTTGTTACAGCCCAGGTTCATTGCCCTGGTGCTGAGGAGGAAGCCAATACACTGAGACAGCAGGGGTTACAGCAGAGAAAGAGTTTAATATCACAGGTGCCATGCAAGGAGATGGCAAGTAGTTCTCAAACCCAACTCCCCAAGAATTTGGGAGAAAGAGTTTTTAAAGATAGTTTGGCAGGCAAAAGGCTAGGCAATTGGGTCTCCTAATTGGTTGGGTTCAGGGTGGAACTATAGGGGTGAAGAAATTATCTTCTTTGCTTAGTCAGTTCTTTGGTGGGGGTCACAATACCAGTTGAGTCAGTTCTTCAGTATGGACCACTGGTCAGGGGTCAGTGGTTCCACTGGAATGCAGGGCCTGGAAGATATCTCAGAGACTAGCCTTAGGTTTCACAAGGGTGATGTTATCTATGGGAGCAATGAAGAAAGCTAAGAATCTTTATGACCATCAGCTATATGACTCCTGAGTAGTAAGCTATTATAGGAAAGCAAGGTAGGGAACAATGGCTGGTTGCATATATATATATATTTCCCTTACCACAGTTCCCACCTTGTGGCCCTTTATTAACTTTGTGAAGGGCAGTTTCATATTCAGAGTTGTGCAACCATCACCACAGTCAATTTTAGAACATTTCTTCATCTCAAAAAGAAACTCTTTAACAATCACCCCCTCCCCTCCCTCTTCACCCCAGTCCCAGCCCTAAGCAACCACTAATCTACTTCAAACTTTCATCTTATCTTATGTAAAATGTAGTCCCTGTTCTGGCCTTTTACATGAATGGAGTCATATAGAATGTGGTCCTTTGTGACTGGCTTTTTTCACTTCACCTGACAACCCAAAATAAGTGACTCAATCAATGGGGGTTTATTAAACCAAAAGTTGAGAACATGGAGGGGAAAACACAAGCCACAGATGCATTTGTGGCTGAGGGATTTGGGAACTCAGTATTTAAGGGGAGATGGCATACAGAAAGAAAAGGGGGGTGGGTAGTGAGGCAAATGGTCACATTCTCATGGGGCCCAGGAAAATCTACATGAATAAGATAAGATGAATGTTGGAAGAGAAAACGGGGGTAAAGGAAGAATCAATTATGCCAGCAAAGAATTTCCTTACGGAGGATCTGTGGGGGAATGCAGTGTTCTGTAGATGCCTGGGGTCTTTCACCTTCCCATGGGGATCTGGCTGATGCATAATGTTAGTAACAGCTGTTCATTTGGGAGGGGGTGTTGCTCGATTCAGCCTCCAGACTTGACCTTCCTTTTTTGCATAGTAGTAAGGAGGGAGTGTCCTGAGATTTTTATTTTCCTTTACATGCATAATATTTGCAAGGTTCATCTAAGTTGTAGCATGTGTCATTACTTCATTCCTTTTTATGGATGAATAATATTCCACTAAATGGATAGCAGACATTTTGTCTATCCATGCGTCATCTGGGTTGTTTCCACCTTTTGGCTACTGTGAGTAATGCTGCTGTAAGCATCCCTGAGCAAGTTTCTGCACAGACATTTGTTTTCAGTTCTCTTGGGCAGATACCTGGGGGTGGAATTACTGGCTCAGATGGTAACTCTATGTTTAATTGTTTGAGGAACTGTCAGACCCTTTTCCAAACTGGCTGTACCATTTGACATTCCCGTCAGCTCACATATTGTAATTACCTAAATTAAACAGGAAATTATATTTATAAATCAGTCACAGTAATTGAACTTCTTAACATGGTAGTTCATACCATGGTGCTCTGATGAGGAAAAATTCCTATAAAAGTAAGTGATTATTATGTTACTTTATGTCCTCGCAGCTATGACGGACAGTCAGTGACTTTATAAATTATTTTTCCCTAGGAACTCCAGCTAATAAATCTCTTTTGAAAGTTGGATGGTAAAGATTGCGATCAGATTTTATGAAAGCCATTCGCTCAAAAGAGACAAATAGTTCTGTCCCTGAGCCATCCATCCACACAAACATTAGGTGTGTTTGCTGCCTAATGCTGTCTTCCCAAAGTGGGAGAATACATCGTTTATAAGAATCTGAAAATGGTGTGTCAAAAAGAGGAAGTGGAGAGTGGCAAACCATGAGACACATGAAGAGATGCTGGATATAAACCTTTATCACACACACACAAAAAAGATGTGAATTAAATTAGATTTGTTACTGGAAAAAGATGCAAACTCTGTAAAATAATTTGAAGAGGTTTATTCTGAGCCAAATATGTGAGACTGGCCCAGAGCACATGACCTCAAGAGGTCTTGAGAAAATATGCCCATGGTAGTGGGGTTACAGTTTTATTTTATAAATTCATGGAGACAGGAATTACACATAAGACCTTAAGTCAATAGGTGGAATGTGCACATTGGTTTGGCCTGAAAAGGTGGTACATCTCAAAGCAGGGGCTCAGGTTACAGGTGAGCTTAAAGATTCTTTGATTTATAATTGGTTAAAGAAATGAAGCTTTGTCGAAGGGCTTGGAATGTTTCAAGTTAAGGAAGTCTGTTAATCAGAGACAAGCCACAGGACGTATACTCAGACTCAAAGGATCTGTTAAGTAAATGGATGACCTGGAGGTGTGGTTAAAGCTTTGTCTTGCATAGCCTTAGGCCTGTTAATGAGTTACAAAGGACATCTCCAAGAAGGGAGGTGGGCGTGACCAAGCATGTCTGACCTCCCTTCTCACGGCCAGCAACTCAGCTTTAGGGTATTTCTGGGGTTCCCTTGACCAAGAGGGGGTCCATTCAATCAGCTGGAGGAGAACTTAAGATTTTATTTTAGTTCACAGATTTATATTCCACAACTAAATATACAATGATAGATGTAGGAGAGAACTTAAATGAGATATTTTAAATTAAATTATTTTAATTAACCCAGGAGTATTATATATAGAGAATATAAAAATCATTATGATAAAATTTTTAAAAAATTATATCTCCTTCTGCTGTAGAAAAACTTTACAAATGGTGACCTCTGGTAGCAAAGAACCTTATTTGTCAGTCGTAATGCATGTTAATGATACTCTTGCTACTATGCCCCTGCTCATATCTATGACAGACTTTGTCAATGTTCTCTATAATTAAAAATAAATATTTCCAGTCATATGACAATATTGTTGATAACATTAAGATACATATGCGGAGAAAATATATTTTTTGTTCTGATTATCATTTAAATGTTAGAACTGGAAACCACATTGGAGAGCAGTGGTTTTTAACTGAAGAGAAAACAAGGTCATTTGGAAATCTGGTGAAAAATATGGACTATTTGCTAGAAAAATGAACAAGGACCATATACTACATCAGGCTTGCAAATCAGCATGTCCTAGTCTAGCTGAACCTGTAGAGTTGCAAGTGATAACCAGAGAATCTTACCTAAAAAACCAGGGGTCATGAAAATCTTACCTGCAGGATTCGAACAGAACTGAATTCCTGAAAGTCTGCTGATAGAAAACAAAATCCTAAGTGGGCAGGCATACTTGGAGATTAGCATCTCTAAGGCAGACAAGCAGATCACCCTCAATGGCTACTTGTGATGGTTCTTTCTCCTACATGACTTGGACAATGCACCAAGCCATTTCCTACTCACTTTAATTCATGCCCAGAGCCATGTGACTTGCTGGCAAATTTTCCTGCCAAATGGTTCCCTGGAGCCTCAGGTCCCCCTCACTCTAATCTTCCTAGGTGTATGAGTCTAAAACAAAGGCAGGGTCCAAGGATCTTGCTTCATTTTGTGGTAAATCCAATGGTTCTCCTCAAATCTAGACTGGACTATGATCCCAGGACCCTGGAAAAGACTAATTAGGAAGCCTTCTGGATTTGGGAAAAACAAGGACAACAAGAGTTCTGCCTGGATACTCTGGGATATGGCCTCTGGTGTATCAGAGGGTGCTTGAAATGCTCCTGCTTGGGTTTGTGATGAAAGGATCTTTCAGATCTTTCAGAAAGGATCTTTCAGAGCAGACTGCCCCCAGCATCTCTAGAAAAGAAGGAGAGAATCTCCCACCAGACCCCACCCCCAATCTATGTTTCTTTTAGGTAATCTTGGGGGGGAATAGTGGTGGACTAAAAGTGTTGTGGAAACCGCAAGGGGGTTTCGGTCTAGGTCCAGTTGCTTATGTAAGTTGGGTCGGCTTTTTGGAAGGGCTCTGTCCCCTCCTGGGGTTGTTATTCCAAAGGTAGGCCCTGAAGGGGTGGGGGGGCTCTTACAGGGCAGTCACTGCCATCTCTGGGGACCCGTTGCTTTGGTGAGAAAGTCCCAAGGCATGTGGCCCCTCCTTAAAAAGCCCATGATCTCCACTAGTTGGGGAGACCGATTTGAGGCAGCTCCAGTTGCTTATCACACAAAGGTCCAATTATTGAGGCAACGAGGCTGGCCAAGGAAGAAAGGAATTTTTAATACAGCAGACATCTTGTCGGGAAAACAAGAAAAGTTACTGTAATTTACAAGGTAGCTGCTGCAAGGGGAGCAGTTTGGGAGCATGAGCTGCAGCCATTAGTCATTTTCATAAGGCGACAAGCAGTCTTACAGAAGCAGATTAAGCAACTAACATACATAGGGCTATAGCTTGTCCGTTTCAGGGTAAAAGGTTCTTAGTGAATTTCCATTTTTCCTTCACACCGTAAAGGCAAAAACCAGATTCACACTGTCCAAGGAAACACCGAGAGGTACACGAGGATGCAGAGAGGTCAGGTTTATTAACTATTAACACCGGTGGGCTCAGAGGGGTCTTCCGCCAAAGTCTGAGGCCCCCCCCCCCAGGTCAGGGGAACTTGCCTTTTATACTTTAGAACAAGGGGGAAGGGTACAGAGCGGTGCATACAGATAAGAAAGTTGCAGGGAGGGAGCTGGTGCAGGAACATAAGCTGGGTCACGTTAACCGGTTACCAGTTATCTTTCTTGCAACAGCTGTAGTTTTCAAGCATTCCTGTGACCAGGAGGTTAACAAGCAGTCTTACAGAAGCAGATTAAGCAATCTAACATAAACAGGGCTATAGCTTCTCCTTTCAAGGTAAAAGGTTTTCAGTGAGTTTTATTTTTTTCCATCTCAACACCACGATATTTATTGTTTTGTGGGGAGGGCTATCAATTAGCTTTGCTACGTAACAGTCACCGTCACTTCTGCAGTGTTGTGTTGATCTGAAAAAGTCACAGGCCAGCCTGTAACGGCAAAAACCGGAGTCACGTTACCCAAGGAAACACCGAGAGGTACATGAGGATGCAGAGAGATCAGGTTTATCAACATCGGCGGGCTCAGAGGGGATCTTCTGCCAAAATCTGAGCACCCCTGGTCAGGGGGACTTGTCTTTTATACTTCAAGAGCAAAGAGGTGGTACAGAGCGGCTTATACCAGGAAGTGTACACATACGGAAGTTACTGTAATTTACGAGGTAGCTGCTGCAAGGGGAGCTGTTTACCGGAGTGTGAGCCGCAGGCCTTAGTCAATTTCAATTTCTTTCTTTATAACATCAGTTTCACAAACATTCCTGTGGGTGTGGTGATAAGCAGTCTTACAGAAGCAGATGAAGCAATTAACATACATAGGGTTACAGCTTGTCCGTTTCAGGGTAAAAGGTTTTTAGTGAATTTCTATTCTTCCCTCACAAGCCCAGACTCAATGGCCAGGAAAACACACTCTCCTCTTAAAAGAGCTGCAAAGAATTTGCAGCCACGTTCACAGTCCACTTCTGAAAGACAGAACCCAACCAAGGGTCTGTAATGAGTTTCAAAATAGAGATTTAGAGTCCATAGTGATAAAAAATAAAAAAGCCATAAAATGTATAAATATTATGTATCAACAAAAAAATTTTAAAAAAGAAAGTCTATAGTGAGATAACAGTTTCATACAAGTCAGGATTCTTAGCAAACAACAGTTGCTAGTTTAAGCAAAAAAAAAAAAAATCATTTATTAAAGGCTAGCAGGGAGCTTACAATTTCAAGGGGCAGGGGGCAGAGACCAAGGATCAGAAAAAAGCAAAGCCAGAAACAATGGTGACCCCACCATAAGGTTACTTCAGTGAACTGCCATTGGCACTGTGACTCACACATAGACCTGATGAGGCTGGAGACTCATGCAGGACACCAGCAAGTGGGCACGTGGACCATGAAGACCCATGTGCTTCCCCGCCATGCATGCGCACACAGCACACAGAGGGATTCCCTCTCTCCTATTCTCCGTGAATCCGTCTTGCCGTGGTAGCATCTGACAAGCAGAGCTGGAGTCCTGTGCCTTGTCTCGGGCAGCCAGGAAGACCAGCAAGTAAGTTCTGCTTCCATCTCTGGGAAATGGGGCTTATAAAATGGGACACCCTCTAGTCAGAGGAAGGGCATTTGAATGATGCTGGGCTGTGTGCGCCCAACCGTGACAATTGCCACTATGGAGTCGGGAGGTATGGCTGAGAATTGAGTCACCTTGTCTACCAGGTGTTGCCCTGAGCAGGGCAGGAGATGACTACGTGGCAGAGCTGGGCCAGCTAAGGAAGGCCACTGAATTTCAGAGGTTCCACAGACCCAGAGAGACCCAGGTGGAGGCGCTTGTCATGAGGGGGAAGGGCCAAAGCCAGGCTGAGGCTGCTGGGGTAATTACATTTACAATGCGTTGTCCATGATAGGAGAATCAAACACAGGTTGTACTGGCTGGGACCCCTTAGCAACAAATACAGTAAGGAAAGATGCCTAATCGCAGGGACACCTTGACCAAGACACCCCAAAGGGCCAGAGAGGTCCCTGCTCCCATGGCAGGTTTGGTAAGATTCATGGTGACCCAGGTGTCAGTATTAGAAAGAGGGAAAAGGAAGAACACTGGAGTGGGGAGAGGTGGACCGTGCGGGGTATCTGAACTTTGGAGTGACTGCTAGTTTACATAGAGGCAGAGAGAGAGAGACCATTTTAAAACGAAAGAGTGTCTCACAGCAAAATCTAAATTAAATTTTTAGTACTGGGTGGCAATTGGGAGCCCCAGAGACAGAGGAGATAATATACAAAGTTTTAGGAAGTTAAATTAGGATTTTTTTGTGCCTAAACCATAGAGAGTAAATTCCTATTCTGCTGCACCCAGGGTTCGAGTCATCCTAGGATCTGCGTGCAGCATCAACCCACAGCCCCTAGAAGAGGAGAAAACCGTGGTCCCGGGCTGCGGCCACACCCCAGGGAGGGGCGTCCCAGAGAGTCAGCGGAAGGCAGACAGGACTATTTGTCATTCCTTAACACTGAATTTTTAAGGAATGAAACCACTTCTCAGGGACGAAAGGACAATTTCAACAGTGTCATGTCAGACCATACGGGCAGTGGGCTGGAGTTATTTGAGGGGATTAGGCCTTGGAGGTGTTGACAGAAAAGAAGCTGAACTCCGTAAAATAATTTAAAGAGGTTTATTCTGAGCCAAATTTGAGGACCATGACCCAGAGCCACACCCAAGAAGCCTTGAGGAAGTGGACTCGCTGTGGTTGGGTTACAGTTTGGTTTTATACATTTTAGGGAGATAGGGGTTATAGGTAAAGTCATAAATCAATATACGGAAGGCATACATTGGTTTGGCCCAAAAAGGCAGGCCATCTCGAAGGGGAGGGGGGCTTACAGGTTATAGGTGGGCTTAAAGACTCCTTGACTTGTAATTGGTTAAAAATGAAGCTTTGTCTAAAGGCTTGGAATGTGTTAGATAAGAAAGACAAGTCACCAGACATATATTTGTTGTGTAAATTGGGGACCTGCAGGTTTGTCTTGCATAGCCTTAGGCCTGTTGATGAGTTACAAAGGACATCTCCAAGAAGGGAGGGGGCATGGTGAGGCATGTCTGACCTCCCTCCTCAAGGCAGACAATTTAGTTTTAGGATATCCTCTTGGCCAGGAGGGGGTCCATTCAGTCAGCCGGTGGGGGGAAGATTTTTATTTAATTTTAGTTCACACCACCATGGTTTGTTTGCTCAAGTCTGAAAGCAGAAAGCCTCCCTGACACCTTTGTCTCTGCCCCGAAACAGGAGGCCCTGACAGTGGTTCTCCCAGGAGAATCTGTCTCCTTTCCGCTCCTTCACTCTTGCAGCACCTGGTGTAAGCCAAGGCCCCTCTCAACTGGACACCTGTGCAGGCCCCTGACTCCCCTCCACTCTAGTACCTTCCTCCGTCAGCCTACCCCAGCCTCCACGCCGCAGGCAGGCCGAGGGGCCACAAGCAGCACAGCTGAGCCGGCTCACTGTCAGCCGTCATGGGTATAGAAAACAGAAAACAGGACAATTCTTGTTGCAGGATCCAGGCTGTTTTGCATACCCGTCAAACCCTGGGGATGAGTCTGTCCTGCTTTGAGGGCCAGACCTGCAGAGTCCTTGGACAAAGTCATTGCAGTCACGGGAAGCTTCAGAGCATTAGTTCTTGAGGTTTTGCCCTACGGCAGCCCAGAGCCACCCAGGCGCACTTCTTGCATCTCACTGCCCTGCAAGATGAACATGAGAAAGAGCAACAAAGCACATTTGCTGTAGGCCCAGGGGTGTGGAGGAGAGAAAGGACATACAGAAAGGAGAGACCTGGAAGGTTCCAAATTCTGGGATAAGGATCACTTAACGTAGAAATCACTTTAGCAGATCATTCTGCTAGGGAGAGGAAAATACAGTTAACATGACAAAGGGTCCCCGCAGGGCTCAAAGCCTCTCATAGCTCTAGTCTGGCAACCGTCAAGTGCACACAGTTCCCTGCCCGGCCCCCAGCCTTTCCCCTCTGAGGTGCTCAGAGCACTTCCCAGCGTGGGAGAGGAGGTGTGCAGGGCCTAGTGGGCCTCTGACGATGTGGCTGAAGCTTCTCTAACCATTTTCCATCCTGAGTAGAAGGGAAAGTTTGGAAAATTAAACTGAGAGACTCAAGAAGGACATCTGCCTTCCTGAGGCATTGGTTCAGCGTGTATTCAGCAAATGTGCACCACACTCCTACTCTGCTCTGGGCTGAGTTGGGCGCAGGATCGGATGCTCCGGCCCAATGAGCCCTACAGGCAAAGTCAGCGGCTGGCTTGGGAGGGGGCGGCACTCAGTGGGTTGGGCCAGGCATCTGACTGCCTGTGGCTGGGGTCATGGACTTCCCAAGGGACAGGACCCTGGGGGTCGGGAAGGATAGCCAGGGAGTAACCCCAAGAAGCTACTCCCCAAGAAGCCACTCCCTCCCTAGGACATCAGCAGGGTGTAGGAGAGCAGGGCTACAAGATGAACTCCAGCTCTAGTTCTGGAAAATTGCTGAACCCTTTCAGTGTACTTCTTACTCTGGGGCATTTTTGCTTTATTCAACAAATAACAGTGCAGTTCTCTGATTACCTAGCAACTAAAATGAGGCTTTAAATAAAAAGACTGTTTCTTCCAATGCATAGGCGAGGCCCAGGTGGAAGGGCTGGACCTCTGCCTGGAGAGGTGTTTGTAACAGGATTGGAATAAGAACATAAGTTCTGGCACGTGGAGTGGGCTGGGCACTTCATGACTTTGGACAGGGCTGAATTTTACTTCAAGGTCCTTTTCCCAGTTGCTGGGGTGTTTGAAGGGAACATTTTCAGAAATCTGGGCTGGAGCTCATTTCCCTGCTGAGGTGTCACTGGAAATGGATGGCCCTCACATTGTCACACCTGCCTCCCTAGGCTGCCCTTCTTAATCACTTTGAGACAGAGCTTCTGGCAGGGTGCTCGCTGGCAGCTCTGTCATCTTCAGCAGAGAATCATTTGGACCGGCCAGCACAAGAGTTCTAGAGCCCTTCAGTGTGTGGACAAAGAGGCACAAGCAAACAAGAGCCTTTATGGGGGCTTGGGGGAGTGAGGCTCAGAGGGGCCATGACAGCCAGCATCTGAGGGACTGGCACAGTGTGCAGAGAAGACAGGGGAAGGGGAGGAATAACAGCCCCTGGCCCCTGTGTGTGTTGGATTCTGCAAGCTACTATGTTTCCATAAATCCTACCACAACCCAGGGAGGCAGCTCTGATTATCCTGATTCACACCTTGGAAATGGACACAGACCACACCCAAGATCACCCCAGGCAAAACTGGGAGTTTGTCTTAGTACCGTCTGGCTGCTATAACAAAACACCACAGCCAGGGTGGCTTATAAACAACAGAAATTTATTGCTCACAGTTCTGAAGGCTGGAAGTCCAAGACAAAGGTGTCAGCAGATTTGGTGTCTGGTGAGGGCCTGCTTCCTGGTTCCTGTGTCCTCACATGGTGGAAGGGAGGAGGGAGCCCTCTGGGGCCTAATCTTCTATAAAGGCACTAATCCCCGACATGGGGGCTCCACCCTCATGACCTAATGACCTCCCAAAGGCCCCACCTCCTAATTCCATCAATCTGGGAGTTAGGGTTTCAATATATAAATTTGGGGAGGGGGGACACGAGCATTCAGCCCATAGCAGAGTTCAACCCAAATATCTCCAACTCCAGTGTCTACACCTCCCTGTAAAATAATATGCAGGATGTACTGGAAGGCAAGTATGTCAGACTAAGTAAACACTCCTGGGAACCATGAGGTTATATAAAAATTCATGTCATAGTCTTTTAATTGCAGCCATTAACTCAGGGCCACCTGCCTCCAAACCCCAACTTTGACTCGTTAGACGGTCACACAGAAATCACCGTAAGGTGCTTAGAACATCAGAGGCGTCACGTGTGGCCTCCTTCCTCTCTCCTCCATTTTTTCCTCAAATGTGCGATCTTATTTCTAGGGTCTTATGCGGCAAGGAACTTGATTGATGTGATGTCTGGAGAGGAGAGGCACGTGTGCTCTGGAGGAGCGGATGTCCTCTGTGAGTTCCCCTGTATCAAGGGTCAGGTTGGACAAAATCTGGCCCCCCACCTGCTTTTGTAAATAAAGTTTTATTGTGACACAGCCACACCCATTCATCTGCATGGCATCTATGGCTGCTTTGGCAGCGCAACAGCAAAGTCGAGCAGTTGCAGCACACACCGTACGGTCCACAAAGCAGAAAGTCTTTACTGTCCGGCCCTCTACCGGAAAAGTTTGCTGAGCCCTATTCTAAATCCAAATGGGATTACCAGTGCAAGATCTGTGCAAGCTGTATTCACATAATATGTCCTATTACGATTCCCCAAGCTCCCTTGCAACTGCAAAACTGAGCCATTCTCTGATTTAGGAGATGTGACTCAAGGCCACACAGCACACTCTCTCTATAGCCACCTCCTGGACGAATTAGGTTTCTTGCTGTTTTGCCTTACAAAGCAATCCTCTCTCTCCCCTGGGTGTCTCCAGTGCACTCAGCAGATGTGCTACCTCTGCCCAGAATCAGCCCAGCCCCAGAGCTGCCTCTGGGTCTATGGGAGGCCTGAGCGGGCAGAGGGCTCTCTCTGCAGTTTACCATCAGGGCGTGTCCTGTTTCCGTCTAATAGGGAGGTGCCCAGCAAACAGGTGGAGGCAAGGACTGCTCAGCCCAGGGGCCCTCTGAGCTGTTCCTTCTTGACTGGCACACACAGCTTGCTCCTTCACTTCCTTTTCCATCCACTGCCCACCCCAAGCCAGCCAGCCAGGGAGCAGCCATGCCTTACCTCTACCGGGCCCCAGGGCCCCAGGCACACCCACTTCCCAAGGATGCCCGGACCACTCACTCTTCAGGCCAGAGCTTCGAGCAACTGAGGCAGGAGTGCCTGCAGAAAGGCACCCTGTTTGAGGATGCAGACTTCCCGGCCAGCAACTCCTCCCTGTTCTACAACGAGAGGCCCCAGGTCCCCTTCGTGTGGAAACGGCCAGGGGTAAGTGGGGCGAGTAGGGTGGGGGCCCAGGGGATGCTGAGGCATGGTGGACCGGGGAGAGAGTGGCAAGCTCCTGGGGAGCAGGAAGTGGAAAGAGGGGCTGGGAGGGGTGGTCCTGGGCACACTGGGATGTAACCTCAATCCGACCGAGGCACATGATCTGAGCCTACTGATGAAAGCTTTGCAGTTTGGAGGCAGTAAATGATGTGCAGGCTTGGGATGCTCTGGGATGGGTGCCCAGGGCATGTGGCTGCACCTCCCCTCCCCTGCCCCAAGCTCTCTGACTCCCACCGAGCCCGGGGATCTGGAGTCAGAGAGGGTCTTGTCAGCAGGCGGTGAGCTTTATCCAAGAGGATACATCTCAGTTCAGAGACTGCCCCTCACCCGGTGTGTGATAACGCTGAGATCACGTATGTGCAGTGCTCTGTGGCTTCTGGCCCAGAGTCGAGGATGCTCAGTGTGGGCGGATGTTTGGCTCAGCGAGTTCTCCGCAAACGTGTGATGAGTGGAATACAAGGGAAGCAGCATGTTCTCCCAAGAGCGATGCATCCCCCATTCCTAGAGGAGAATCAGGGTGGGTGCTGCCCCACCCTCGGCAGTCTGGAGGTTGTATGTCCCAAGAGTCACCAGCTGCTGCCTGGGACACTATATCAATATTTACAGTGCTGGATTAGTCAGGGCTCTACCTCTGACCTGGAACTGGCTGGTTCCCATTCCCTCTGGGTGGGTACTGGCCTGGGAGTGGCTCTTGTGGGGACAGGTTGATTATGGACCAGGAGGAGCAGTGCAGAGGGTGCTGGAGCCACAGGTGAGACCCTGAGGTCTTGTCCCATCCTGCTACTAATTTGTCTCATGACTGCAGTCACATCACTTAACTTCCCTGAGCGTCAGTCTCCACACCTGTAAAATGGGAACAATAACGACTAATGTTGGTCAATGTCCAGTACACAGGAGGTTTTCAGTAAATGACAGCTATGGTCATTATTACTGTTACTGAACCCCATTATTATTAGCTCTGAACCCCATCGTACTTGTAAGTAGCAAAGGATTCACCATAACTGCCTCCTGTCTATCTCCCAACAATAAAATAATGCCGATGTTTTAAATACATAACATGTTCATTTTAAAAATGCACGTACACAAAACCTCTGGGCTCTTTAGGGACACGGCCAAAGTGAACATAAGCTGTTATTTATGAAGTGATGAAGTCTTTATTGCTATTTCCTGTTGTAAGTAGTGTGGGGTGTATGCGTGTGTGTGTACATGCACTGGTGTGTTTGTATTTGACCATGTGTGCATGTGCATGTGTTTGTGCAGCTAACATGCATGTGTGTGACTGTGTGTGTGCTTGTGTGCATATGCACATATGCATGTGCGTGTGTGCGAGGCTACATGCACATGCACACATTTGCCCAGGGCTTCACCTACCAGGTAATTGATCCTCACATAAGGATATAACATCAAGTCCCATCAAGGTGCCTTATATGTGGGAGAAATCACAATGAGCATTCAGTAGCCCTAGTAGAGCTGGAGTGAAAGCGCCCAGGCATGTTTCTCATGGTAACCTAAAGGCACCCTACAGCAGGTTTTGATTTTCTGCGTATGGCTGGTAGCAGTGTGAGGTGAGGACACTGGCAGATCGTGTGGGGGTTGCACTTTATTGGCAGGATTAGTAGATCATGCTCTGCTAAGTAACAAAAAGAACATTTCCAAAATTAAAAAAAAAAAAGTTACAGGACACAAAATAGTGACCTCTAAGGGGCACTGCCCATACCCCTTAGGTCTTCCTGGGCTTATTTTCAGCCCTCAGCCCATGAATAAATGAGCATGTGGGCAGCTGCCCCAGGCTGCAGGCTGTGGGTGCATTTGTAACTGAGATTTCCCCACAGTTGCAGTCAGGAACCCTGGAAAACAGAGTTCCAGAGAAGTTGATCCCCTTGGCTCCAGGTGGGCAGAGCCCCTGGCCTGGTCGCCTCGGGCCACTGGCAGCTTTTTTTGCTTACCTCAGGGTGCCATACAAATATCAATGTTTTCTCCGGGGGCTTGATAGGAAAAGGTTGGAAGCACCTGCTCAGGGAGCCGGGGTTAGTAACCTCGATGCCCATGTCTCTTATTTCAAATGGAAATTGGCTCAGGCTACAAAACTTCTGCATGCAACAAAATGCACCTTTGTGTGTAGGTTCAGCAAACAGCCAGAAGCTCCCAGTCAATGGTGCTCCCAGCCAGTGGTCCGTGATGCTCCTCAGGCCTGTGTCCTGCTCTTTTCTGTCTCCTTGCCTGTGACTGTGGTCCCTCCTCTCCTATCCTCCCCTGCCGAGGTCACCTTGCTCTTCCCAGGAATCACCCACAACCTCTCCCAGCCAAGAGGGGGGCTGCACCCCTAGGAACCTGCCCAGTGATGCCCTCCCTCTCCTGCTTAGGCAGTGCCTGGCCTTGGGGGACAGTGACCACATACCTGTGAATAGTGATGACAGGAGACACAGGAGCTGTGACCTGGCAATTCCATTCTGTGCCTGGGGTTCAGGAAAACATTAGGGCCGCCTGATGAGCATCGAGGACTCATGGAGAATGCTGGACAGTTTCCTCATTGAGGGCTGCCAAATCTGATTAACTTGCAGTAACTGCTGTGATCCATTGGTGATGTCTGCCATGGACACTTGACGCTGCCCTGGGAATGTAGATGCTCTGGGTCGGCTGCTTCCAAGCCTGTCATTGAGAGTTAGTGTCGAGGGCATGGTGGATATAATTCTTTTGCTAGAGGAGCATACAATCTACTCAGAATGAAATAAAATGCATGAATGAGAAACGCACACACATAGCACATGGCATGCTGCTGATGACAAGACAGGTCTCCACTCAAAGCTTGACACTCCTGGTCTGCCATGTGGCATCCCTGTCCTTCCCCCATCTCTTCCAGTACCTTGCAATATGTCCCCCCTTCTGATAGGAAAATCTCACCCTTTTGCAGAGACCAGAAGCCTCCGCTTAGGCTGGGAGGGCAAATGGGGTCTGTGAATGCGCAGGGAGATTTCTGCATAGAGGAACATGGCATTTATTCACCCTTGAACTTTCCCTTAACCATCTCCCGTCTTTTCCAAGACAGAAAAAAAAAAGCTGTCAAAAAGAAAACCAAGTATTCCAGAGTCACTTGGATATTGGAATTTTTAAAATTTGAATTGCAATTAATTTGTATTTACTAAAGCAGATTCACTGCTGGGCGCAGTGACTCATGCTAATCAATCCTAGCACTTTGGGAGGCTGAGGCAGTGTGATCAGTTGAGGACTAGGAGTTTGAGACTAGCCTGAGTAATATAGGGAGACCCTTTCTCTACAAAACAATAAAAAAAAATTTTAAAGCAGAGTCATACTTTATTTTATCAATCTGAACTTTTAAAATGGTTCAATGTTAGAGGTTCAAAAATTAAGGCTCAAAGGACGCAGGAAACTTCCTGCGGTCATTTATTTACGAAACCTATTGCTGTTGGGGGCCAACAGGGGAGCAGCCCTGTTCAGGCACCAGAGGCAGCAGCTGACCCCAGGTATAGATGGTCCTGGCCACCAATTTGATGCCATCCTTCCCGCCTGGCCCATGGGTGAGCTGCCTCTGGTCCTCTAGTATTCTCCTAAGTCTGACAAGGCTATCACCAAATAATTCAGCCTTCCTTCTGAGACATTCCTGTAGCTTCCTTGCCTCCTAACTGGTCTCCCTCCCTCCGGACTCAGCTGAGTCACACCTCCCTACTGCCTCCAGGGGGTCACGTCACCCCCTCTGCTCAGCGCCCTGGGTTGGCTCAGCACTGCTGAGGAAGGAAGCACGGGCTCCCAGCATGCTCCTGCCCCGGGTGCAGCCTGGGCTCAGTCCTCAGAGAGGGAGGAGGACACCCCCACAGCATTCCGTGTCCCCCCATGCATGTTCCATTGATCTGAAAGGCTCTTCTATGCCTGGGAAACTTCGAGTCAATGGCCTTCCCCACAAAATCTTTATTCCCCAAGCACATTCAGTTGTCTATCCCGGCACTTATACCGTTCTGATATAACAATCTGTGTCTGCCTGTGCTCCTCTTTAGAACCCACCTCCTCTGCAAGGGGAGGGGCTCATTAATCCTATTCCCACTGCACCCTCAGTTTCATCACACCATCTGGCACCTTCAGAGCAATGATGATGGCCAACAGTTCCTTGGCCTGGGTGACATGTGCTGTTTACTGGGATCACCTCACTTAATCCCAGATGGCCTTGAAAGTTGGGTGTTGTTATCCCACCCAGAGCTGGGTGTTGTTGTCCCCATCCTACCAAAGGTGACACTAGAGCCCAGAGATTAATGTCATGTACTGACGGTGGTGCAGGCTTCCGACTCAGGGTGTCTGCACTTTTACGCTCACTGGTGAGTTGCCTCCTGACTGAGTGGGGAGCAGCTCTCACTGGCCCTGAAAGCAGAGGGTGGTCGTTAGCAGAGCTGGACTCTTCCTCTGCCTCTGTTCCTTCGGACAGGAAAGGGTACCTCCACCCACCTAAGAACAGTGCTTCCTACAGCTGGCTAACCTCCTCTCTGGACCCCACGCAAAGATTCACCCATTTATTGGGGTGCTCTTGTGATCCCATCGGTGGGAGGGAAGGTGTTGATGGGTGTTCCCATGAAGGCCTCAGTCAAGCACAGGGGTACCCTAGAGTTGGGATGGTCCCTCAGAGTTGTCCCGAGGTGGGGTGACAGGGCCTCTGTGTTTGCAGACCTACGGATTGGTCATCGGATTCGGATACGGATACCCTTGAGACATGTGACCTCGGACAAGGTCGCTTTCTCAGCAAGCTCCAAAGAGGCTAGTGCTACTAGCAGTGGGAACATCTTCCTCCCTGAAGGGGTCTTAGCGGTGAATCACAACGGCCACCACAGGGACTCAGTTCTCTCTTCCATAAAATGGGGACAATAATGCACCTTACCTTGTGGCGTCATTGTGAGGATCAACTGTGTCACCACGCATACAGCACTCAGCAAAGAGCCTGGCATGTAAATAGTAATAAGTGTTAGTCCCTGTTCTTTCTACTGCTATTATTTTAACCTAACACTATCCTCTCCCCGTCACTCCAGGAGGGCCCCTGCCCTTGTAGGCTGAGCTGACATCACCTGGTTTGAAGTGTAACTCTGTAGCTCACAACTTGCCTGCTTTCTGCCAAAGTTAGAATTCTCCAAGGTAAAAGCTGGACGCACAGACCAGGGTGGAGGGACATTTGTCTCCACTCCAGAGGTCTCTGCTCCTCGGACTGGGGCCATCAAGACCTGTCCAGGGACTCCAGAGTCTCAGGTCCTAGCTCCAAGA
Source organism: Daubentonia madagascariensis (assembly GCA_023783475.1). Lineage (NCBI taxonomy): Eukaryota > Metazoa > Chordata > Mammalia > Primates > Daubentoniidae > Daubentonia > Daubentonia madagascariensis. The sequence goes on from JAKFHU010000624.1 coordinate 1,798,580, forward strand.
GGCTGTCTTCTTCACCACTGAACCCCTCCAGCATTGTCCCAAACTCTGGGTGAGGCCTTAAGCCACAGGCCAGGGCCCCGTTACACACAAGCCCCTGATCCACATCCCGCCTGCAAAGGTGCCCCACCCCCTGGCCCATCCCTCATCCCACAGCTTCTACCTAGGGCCGGACACTCCCTTTATTTGTCTTGACTCGGGTCTACCACCCTGCTGTCCTTCCCCTGGATTCATTTTCAGAATCTGTTCTGCCCTTTCCTTCGTCTGCAGCTGAGATTGTCCCCTCAGTCTGGTCCTCCTTCCCTCACCCCCATCTCTTTCCTATTCAGGGGAGCTAGGGGCTTTGCATCGTATCTTACAAACGTCTGTAAAGTCAGGAGCAAAGGGGCTGGGGGCAGGCATGGAGCTTCTTCTTGCAGTGCAGAGGTGCAGGATCTCTGGTCAGCAGAGCAGGGGGTGGCGGGGTAATCAAAAGTGTTGCCCAACTCCCTCCAGAAGGCCCCCATGGCTTGGGTGCCATCTGCACTGCTGCTCAGCATTCACACATGCCTGTCTCAGCGGCCCCATGGCACCATGGGTGGGGTGGCCCTGTCCTTAGCACCACCTTCTTGTCAAACACAGCTGTTCCTGGGGGGAAGGAGGGTGGTGCACAAAGCCAGGGCACATCAGAGAGTGATGGGCAGCCAGACTTGCCCCCAAGAGAGCCCAGGGCGGTCAAGGAGCACACTAAGGGGGTGACTCAGGGGACTCGGGGGGCTGGCAGGAGTTTAGGGAAGGTGACAGGCTCAACGTGGAGAGAAGGTGAGATCACTGCCAGGCCTCATACAGGGGGCTGTGCACCTGAGTATAGATGGGTGCACAGAAAGAGGAAGGGTATGTTGGGTGGGGGTCTCCCAGCCTGTGGGGAGACAGCCACTGTGCACTCCAGGCCTCCCTGTCTGCTTTCTGCCCTGCAATACCTCCCCTACTCCTCAGCCTAAACCCAGGACACCTCCTCCCTGAAGGCACCCCCACCCCTCTAGCTCACGTGGACAGTCCCCCTGGCAGCCCTTTGCACACTGCGGCACAAGGCCATAACCTCTTCTGCACGGTGGGCTTGCCGCTCCCTCTGTTGCTTCCCCAACCCCCAGGATGGGCTGTCGGCTGCTCTGGGACAGCCTCAGGGTCTCCACAACCACCACAGTGCTGGGGACATGGCAGGGATCAGCACACAGCTATAGACTGCACCACCCGGCACCTCCAGACCTTGTTAGAAATGTGGCTTTTCCCTTTTCAAATGACTTACTGTACTTAGTAGAGGGAAGTCTGTGTCTGTGTCTGTGGATGATATACAAGGTAAACAGAACAGGCCCGAAAAGAAAACCTTCCAGGATGCTTGGCCCTTAGTCAGTGCTTCAGGAAAACCACCTGCCTCTCCCGGGGCT